>JAWNOS010000319.1:300000-1500000 GCA_035045845.1 Drosophila buzzatii
GAACTGACAGCCATTACGAATCATTAAAAATGCATATGAAAGCTCATTTTCGTCTTGCGTACGAGTATAACACATTTATGGCCTTTTCGGGCCTGTCATGTGGCCAAGATACAGACATTTTTATTTGTTATTTGTTGGGCACGCAATGCCCAATGAAAGCCGGGCACAAGCCTCGACTACCCTGCCATTATTATGATGATGAATGATCATTATATGATCTGCCCGCTGTGCGATGCTGTGTGCGATCACTTCATCTTCATCTTCAGCTCATCCTGCAAGCTGTTGGCTGTTGGCTGTTGCCTCTGTTGGCTTTACCAATTTGTATTCAGCCACAAAACTCACAACTGCCAACTGAGATCTCAGTCTGTGCCGTGATCTGTGATCTGCGATCCGAGTTTCGAGATCTCTGAGATCGCGACGATCGCCACACGCTTCGCTACTTTTTGGCACGCCGCGGCGCAAATGTCAAAAAGCTGACAGCGTCGCACCATGAATAGCTCACATTGTTATTTCCAGCCATACAGAAAAAATGAAAAAAATAAATAAATAAAATCAAAATAAACGAGCAGGAACAAAAGAAGCACAAATACACATCCATAGATTATTTAAACAACTGAAGAAACTGTCGAAAGGGCAACAAAGCCAATATACACTAGCCGAGACGTTGAACTACTTCAAGTTTTCTTCAAGTGTACTTCACTGCGAGCTCCTTAGTCAGCAATCGTGTCGAGAGCTATGCTCGATATGCTAAATAAATAAATCAGTAAGAATATGAAAGAAATCACTAATATTTATGCAAAATAAATATAATAAAAAATAAATAAAAAAGTAGCAAAATAAATGTAAATAAAATAAATAATTAAATAAAAAGTAGCTTAAAATTAATGTTAAAAAGTAATAATAATAAATAAAAATAATTAAAAAAAAAAAAAAAATAGCTAAAAATTAATTTTTAAAATAATAATAATAACAAATAAAAAATAAATAAAAAACTATCTAAAAAAAAAATAATAACAAAATAATAATAAATAAAAAAATATATAAAATAAGTATTTTATAATTGAAAATTTATTTTATTTTATTTATTTATTTAATAGAAACGCTGAATTTCTGAATATCATTTATTAATTAAATATAAAAATATAGAATTTTATATTAAATAAATGTAATCTAATACGCGAACATGAAAATTATATTCGTAATTTACAAAATTAGATATTTAATTATTAAAGCTTGATTTCAATTGTTATAAAATAATCGAAATCGAAAAAGAAATAGACATTACATTTGTTTTAGGAGAACTCAGATAACTATGAAGCTCAAGCAGTAGTCATATTATATTAGAAAATTTCGATGATTCCGATTTACCCATATTAATAATATTCGTCTTATTGAAGTCAATAAATTTGATATCTGTTTACCTTTCTCTTTCTTCCTTTTCTTTCCCTCTAATGCTCTTTGTGTCTTCTAATGCTACATTTATATTTGCCTCTCCCCTAGTATCAACTCTCTATCTAACTATCTCTATCTACCCCTGCCTACCAACCTCCATACCTCCATCTCACTCTCACCCTCTTTCTCTCGCTCTCTCTCTATCTCTGACGTTTCCTTTTTTTAATATCTCTATGATCTTCTCCCTCTCACAACCTCTCTCTTTCGCTCTTTCAGTCCGTCTCCCTTTCGCCCTCTCCGTCTCCCTCTCTTTCTCTTTCTCTCTCTCTCTCTCTCTCTTTATCTCCTCTAACAATTCTCGGCGTCCATATTTGCTCGCACATTCCCTCCCAGTCTGTCTCTTTCACCCTGACTCTCTTCTTGTAGATTACTCGTTATTTCCCTCGCATTCCCTCTCAGTGTTTCTCCCCAGCCCACTTTCTCACTCTCTATAGGATGCGCTTAATATTTTCACAGTCTCATTATTCAATCACGCCAATCTTAAGATAGATTTAAATGTCATCGAGTCGCTTATATTTCTCTGTCAATTGTCACACATCTTAGACTAAGATAAATATATTTATATGAAGCATTCAAGAACCTAACAATTGCGATAAAATCATTTTTATTTTTGAAACGTATTGCAATACTTGTTTCTCAACAATAGTTAAATCATGGAAATATTGTTAATAATTTTTCTTCTTCTTTAAGTAGAAATCAAGTGTAAAGAGCTGATGAAATATGAATGCTGCTTTGAGGTTCAATGTGAGTTCAGCGCAGCGTCATTTAGACAGTCTGTCGGCTCGTCTGTCTGTCAGTCATTCAGTCAATCAGGCAGTCAAACACCATTCAAGTTGGGGGCTAATCCGCAATCAACGCGAATGCGGCGATTTCTAATTTGCTAAAGGTGCGCCACAACAACAACAACAACGACAACAATAAGCGACAACAACAACTAATAAATAATAATAATGAAATTATTTATGCTTCAATCAGGCAGCTCGAGCTACAAGTCAGTCAGTCACAGACAGCGTGTCGCTCCCAGCCCTTGAGCAATTGTTGTACTCCGCGCCCCCTTCCCCTTAACCCCTTCTCAACGAGTCTTCGCTAAGCCTCTGCACCCTTCTAGCCACGCCGCCTGCTCCCTGCCTCATTTTCAAATAATTAATAACAATAATTTGCCGCACGATAAGAATTGAATTGAATTCCATTAATGGCGCAAAACGTATTGAGCCGCACACTCGGGGCCTCTAAGGGTAAAGGGGGCGTGGCAGCGGCAAATGAACAACACACGTTGTCTGCCAGCAACGGCTTGTGTGTTTATCTAGATTAAGCCCTCGCGGCCAACAACAAAAAATTACACACAAAAAAAATATATATAAAAAAAATTGAAAATACAGTTCATTATTGAAATCATTGTTGTTTTTTTTTAAGCTTTTTTTTGGCTGCTGTTCGTGTAGCATTCGCAGCTAGACATTTTGGCATTTCATGAGAGTCTCATTGTCAGTCGAGCCACAGCTCGAGCCAATAGCCCAGACACGGAGATTCAAGACATCAGACTCGAACACGCTCTGAAGACTCACAAGAAGACTCTGTGGCTCTGGCTCTGGCTTTGGCTCTGGCTTTGGCTTTTGTCATGGCAGACATGTTGGCAACGCCAAATGTTTTTCTGTTGTTCTGCCTCGAGCACAAAAAATAAGAAATAAAATACAATAAAAAAAGATGTACACGAGGTACGATCGAAGAGCTATTGTCTTTATATACACAAATACACATATATATTTATATATATATATATATATATACATATATATGAGTTTCTATAAAAATGCTGATGATCAGCGATAAAGCGCGCTCTGTGTGGGGCAATTATGTGGCTGGCAGGCAGCTCTTGTTGTCTTGCGTTCGTCTATTAATTTTGGTTATTATTAAATTGCCGCGATTTATCAATAATTATAAAGATTGTCTTAAACGAACTCAAGCATCGAAAGCGTAATTACAAATTATTTACTGATCAAATACACAGTTAACAAGGGAATAAAATGATTTCTAAAAACTATTTAGGACAGCAAAATGTAAGCGACTAAAGTTAGGTAAAATTGTTTGAAGAGAAAAAAAAAAAACATTTTAGAAATTTTGATTTTATTTGAAATCATAAAAAAAAAAATTATAACAATAAATTTAACATAAAATAAGAAATTGAGAAAAATAATGTTATTTTAAATTTAATTTGTAATTTTTAATTTTGTATATATTAAATATTATTTTTTATATTTTTTTTTTATTTAAGAAAATATTGATAGATTACAAATTTATAATATTTTCAACTTTTACCAAATACATTGTAAAATATTAAAAAAAAAAAAAAAATATATATATATATATATATATATATATATTAAAAAAGTTTGCCAATTTTTACCTGTACGAATATGTAGTAATACTTTTCCATGTAACTGTTAACTGTATGCCACAGAAAGTATCTAGCTTTGTAGTTTACCAAAGTTCAGCTTCAGTCGTTCAATCAATCAGTTGAGATAGGGCTAAAAAATAATAATAAATGAAAATAATAGAATATTTCAATAAATCATTAAAATAAAAATGTTTATATTTTTGTTATACTTTTTTTTTGGAAAGAGCTTCATTTTAGCCAAAAAAAACAAAGGAATAGCATGTCTATCAATCAATTGAGATAAGGTTAAAATCTTATATATAAATATATTAAGTATTAAAAAAAATTATAAACAAAAAAAAAAATGTTTTAAATAATAAAATCATGAAAATATATATTTATTAATTTTTTTATATATTATTTCTTCGAAAGCTGAGCTTCATCATAGTTCAAAAATATTTTTATAAAATAATTAGTTAATATTAAAAATATTACTATAATTATTTAAAGCATCATTTTATTATACAATATTAAAAAAATATTATTTTTTGTATTATTTTTTTTTTTTTTTTTATTTTTATTTATTTTTTTTTTTTTGTTATTTTGATTAGAATTATTATAATATTTTATTCACATTAAGCTAACACAAAGCTGTTTGACAAAAAGTCTGTGACTTCACCTATGGGTCATTGAGGGCGTGATGCAGCTAGAGTAAATTTAAGAGCTTTAGCTTGAAGCTTAGAGATGTCTAACTATTACTTATTATTCAGGTAAATTCTAAACTAGTTAGAAAACATTCTTCAGTTTAGACCAAATGAACTCATATTCTAGAACTTTTCAAGCCGCCCACTAGACTAGTTCTGTTGCCAAGTCTTAGCTGCGCGGATGTAATGCTCATACTCATACATAAGCACATATATATATCTGTGCATTTGTATTTATACATATATGAATATATATATATATATATTTTTTTTTTTTTATTCCTTTGTAACTCTCCTTGGCCAGCCCCAGTTTTGCAGCCTTGGCAGCCCCTTTGGCTATTCGAATCGCAGTCAAAGTCGCTGTCGATGTCTGAGTCAAAGTCTCGGCTGTTTCTGCAGTTGCATTTGCTGTCGGGGTGGTCCAATTGTACTTGGACTTGAACGATTGGCTGGAAGTCGACTGCGACTGCGACTGCGGCTGCTCACGAATTGCATTAAAATTGCAATTTCAGGCAGCGCGCAAAGTTCATGTCAGACATTATGTTTGGGTGCCCAGCGCAAGAATTGTAGGAGGTACACGTTGGGTATTCACTGTAGTTCTTCTTCTTCTTCTTCAACTACTTCGTCTTCATGTTGTTCTTGTTGCGCTGACTGCTGTGGCTGCCGCGTTGGCTGGTCCAGCTGAACGGCCATTTTGGCCATTTGCCGTGGCAGACAAAAGGCACGACGATTTCAACGCTTTGTCGTGTTCTTTGTGCCAACTGTCCGTGTGGCTGTCCGTCCGTGCGTCTGTCTGTTTTGCCTGTTCCTCTTGGCTCACACGAGCACAAGTACAAGAGTTCTTGAGCTTGGTCTTGAGGCTGAAGTTGCTGAATGTTTCGACTTGCACTGGGGCCGAAAGTAATTTATTTCTTTATTGTTTTACGAATTTACAATGCAACTGGGGAACAAGGTGACTGCCAACTTCCCAACTTCCCAACTGGCAACTGGCAACTGGCAAAGCAGCCATAACAATCACGCCGCAGTTCTTGTTGTTGTTGTTGTTGTTGCGTGTTGCATTTAGGGTGACCACCTTGACTGCACACACACAGCGAGAGAGAGAGTGAGAGAGAGAGAGGGAGAGAGAGAGAGCCTCTGGCTAACATCGGCGGCTCATCAGTGTCAATGCTTGGGCAACAGCCAAGTTCGAGTCCGAGCTTGTCCGTTGGCTGGCTCGCCTACTCCAGCCTTGGTGTGTGGTACGCATGCGCCCAGCAGCGCCCCAAGGAATGCGTTGCACGAAATGCAAAATGTCAGCGGCGGCAGCAGCTGCAGCAGCGGCGACGGCGGCGGCCCAATCGAGTAAATCGAGAGAAGTCGGAGGACTTCAGCGCTACTCGCCTTAACATTCCGTTCGTTCGATTGGAATTTCCTTTGTTTTCTGTGAGAAATTTCAAGCCAACACATAAATTGTCGTAGGCGCAAGCGACTGCAGCTCAAACACCAGCTACACCAGCTCTTAACTCTCCTTCAGATCCTCTCAGTTCTGCACTCCAGCTGAACAGTGCTGAGCAGCGCTGAAAGCTCTATGCAAAAACACTGTGCGACAAAGAAACGATGATATAAATATATACAAAAATAAATCAAATTAAAAAAAGTACAAATTATTAAAATAGAAATAAAAAATAAATAAATAAAATAATAACATTACAAAAAAATGAAGTCAAAATTCAATAAAATATATATATCAGAAAAAAATATATATTCTGAAAAAATATGAGAATAAAGTAGTGAAATGATAAGAAACCAAATTGAAATAAAATAAAATAATGATTAAGGTTTAAATAATATTTGAATTTAAAAAATTAATGTTTAAGGAATAAAAAATAATTAATTAATAATAATAATAAATATATATTCTAAACAATAATAAAAACTATTTTTTAAAATATTTAATTAATATTTTTTAAATATATATTAAACAAAAACAAATATTGTTTTAATATTTATTTTAATATTTTTTATATATATTCTAAACAATAATAAAAACAGTTTTTAAAATATTTAAATAATATTTTTGTAATATATATTATAAACAAAAGTAAAAAATATTTTTAAAATACTTAATTCATATTTTTTAAATATATATTATAGTCAAAAATCAAAAATATTGTTTTAATATTTATTTTAATATTTTAAAAAAATATATCCTAAATAAAAATTAAAAATGTTTGTTTAATATTTAATTCATATTTTTTAAATATATATTATGAACAATAATAAAAACAGTTTTAAAAAATTTAATTAATATTTTATAAAAATATATTATAAACAAAACTAAAAAATATTTTGGGTACAATTCAATACAAGAATAATATAAATCATAAATTGATTTTCAATCAATTGTGAAAACATTGGAAAGAAAATAAAAAATAAAATGAAGATGTAAAAAATGTATTAATTTGTATTTTATTTAATTTATTATTTAATTTATTATAAATTTATTAATTTTAGTCACAAAATATTACAAAATTATTTTAAAAATTTAGTAATTGATTAAATATTGCATACGAAAATTGATTAAATTTGCAAAGAACAAATCTGCAATATTTTCTTAATTAAAAGAATTTAATATGCATTTTTGCAAGTCAGTTTCAAAGTATTCTTCGACTGTTATTAACATTTAATATAATGTTAAGCAGCTGTTCATGATATTAACTGATTTTATCTGTATTTTTTCAAAATTTTGTTGCATAGTGTAAACGCAATTGTTATTGCTGCGACTTCAGCTGCAGTTCATGTTGTTGTTGTTGTTGTTATTGTTGTTGCTGTTTGTCAAAGATTGTGGCAATCGGGTGTGCCAAGCGAAGATCTGTGGAACGGTAGATGGGCAGATGTGTAGATCGGTAGATCGGCAGATCGGTGGCGATCATCAGTGCTGGCATTTAGACAATTAAAATACTTCAAGTGCTTGTCTTTCGCTCAACGTCACATTTTGTTTATTTATGTGCATTGATTTGCCTGGTAGCTTATAAATTTTCGTTGGCCAAACAATGAGCAGTTGTTGTTGTTGTTGCTGTTGTTGCTGTTGTTGTTATTGAGGCCAGTTCGTTGCCTAAGTCTTTCGTTTGCCTGTTTGCATTGCTTTATTTGCGAATCGCCTGCACAGAATCGCATTCGCAATTCGCAGTTCGATTTCGCATACGCCTGAGCTATTTTTAGCGCCCAACGACTTACACAATTCGTTTACATATTAAATACATACGAACAACAGCAAATCAATGAACGTCAATTGTTTATTCAACTCAATCAAAATTCCTAGGAAAAAATTCCAAAGTTGTATCATTTACAAAGCAGCCAAGCACTTGGGCTCGATCATTCAATAAATTGGCACTGTCAGCCACTTCATATCAACCCTTCGATTTAGCCGCGTATTACTCAGCCCCCGCCCACCTCTCGCACCCCTAACGACGACATCGACAAATGACAACATTTGAAACTTAACTGGCTGTCAAATGCGCTTGCAGTATAATTTTTCAATTAGCAAATGATAAATCAAACTAACACCAAGTCCAGCCGCAGCCCAGTCAACCTCTGTGTCAATTTTCAATTTTCAATTTCCAGTCTTTACTTTAATTAATTGCAGCTCGATGGAGCCGTTGGGGGAGCTGCTAAATCTAAAGCTCTTGGCTACTGCTAGCCCCAAGTTGCATTCATAATTACGCATCTGAACTATGCATAGAACTATTTTGTTTACTTACAGTTTTCTCTCGACTCTGGGATACCCTACTCAAAGTATATTGGCAATTAAATGGACTTCAGAGTTTATTGGTTGAAATTGTTAATTTTTTATGGGGTGTTATATCTTATAACATTTGATGTAATTTCTCTACATAAATAGCAACATAGATGTATATTTAAATTTATATATATATATATATCGATAAATAAATATGTGGATAAAGATTTCTCATTAGCTATTTCTACTCATTTCATTATACGTGTTATACTTTTTTGCTAAAGTAAAAACTTATATTTTAGTCTGAATTTTCACTGTAATTTTATATATAATAATTTTTGTATATTTTCCTAATATATTTTGCAATTTTATTATTTTTAATATACGATAATTTTATATATATTTTTTTTTTACTTTTAATATATTATAATTTTATTAGAAATTAATTTTTTTTTTTTAATTATTTGTTTATCATAATTATTAATTCACTATTTTATAAATAAATTTATAATAATATATAATTTTCTAATTTTTTTTCTTACTTTTATTTATAATATATTATAATTTTCTTAGACATAATTTTTTTTTTTCATTATTTGTTTATAATTAATAATTTAATTAATAATTAATAATTTACTATTTTATAAATAAATTTATAATTTTTTAATTTTAAAATTTTTTGTTTTACTTTTATATATTATATTATAATTTTCTTAGAAATAATTTTTTTTTTCATTATTTGTGTATCATAATTATTAGTTTACTATTTTATAAATAAACTTATAACTTTTAAGTTTCTAATTTTTTTTTTTTTACTTTTATATATAATATATTATAATTTTCTTAGAAATAATTTTTTTTTTTCATTATTTGTTTATCATAATTATTAATTTACTATTTTGCAATTTTATTAATAATAATTATTATTTATTTATAAAATATTATTTATATTCATTTTTTGGAAAAAAGTTTTTTTTAATAGATTTTGTCACAATTCATTTTAATATAAAGATTTACTTTACATTTATATTCTGTAAACTGTTTAAGACTTTTCCCATTTTCTAACTTTTTCTGCATTCACTAAAGCATATTTAAATATAAATCGTATAGCCATAAATATTTATAAGAGCTCTAATCAGGGTGTACTTTATCTGTAGCTGCTTCAATTAATAGCGACAAATTCAACGACCCCATTCGAAAGAGTCGAGAGAACCCTTCAATCAGCATTAAATGCGATTATCAATTAGTAGACAAATAGACAAATCTCAATTGCAAACGATCGGAATCAACTTTACTTTAGCTGCAAATGCTGATTAATTGTTTTGTTTGTGTTTTTATTCTCATTCGGATTTTGATTTTATTAAAAAATTTGCATTGAGTGCAGCTTGCTTCCGTTTCGCATTGCATTCGAAAGACTTGGGCAGCGAACTGGTTGCAGCATCAGCTGCTTCATTAGGCGACGCAGCTTATATGCTAATACCCTGGCCGGATCCTGTGGGGTCCAGCTGGTTAGCCATGCAGCCAGCCTACATAGCGCTGCACCTCCCAGCTGTCAGGCTGCCTGTTTAAGTGGCATTTGCACAGCACCTGTTGGGGCAGCCACGCTCTGCCTGTTAGACACTAATCCAAGGCACTTAGTTACGCTTTAATAAGATTTACCTTTTTTTATATCTTTTTTCTCCCAGCAGCAGCAGCAGCGCCTGCTGCGAGTCTCTGGCGAAAGCAAAGCTCGCGAGTCTCGCAGCTGCAGACAAAGTGACGCGACTTTTGCCTTGCTGCATGCCACAATCTGCTAGCAGCATCACTCATTCGCATCTAACTGGGTGTGAGAGGGTGTGTGTGTGTGTAGCTGTAGTGGTATATAGATAAATTCCTTATCTAGTTCATGCTCTAACTAAAAGTCGAATTATTGACATTGTCATTGTCATTATCACTTTAATCAAGCGATTTACACTAATATATCGATGCATAGAGATGCATAGAGTATGCAGCTCAGTCAACAACTTTCTTATTTCACATTGGAATTTCAACAATGCCGTGAAAGAGAGTTGTGGGTATTAAGTTCTGTCGTTAGATTGGCAAATGCAGATGCAAATTCCAATGAAATGCCTGTGGCTGGCGACGAGTGCTGAACTAATTAATACGCAGCTCGAGGCATGCCTAGGGCTTCCACTTACCACTTACCACATGCCCAGTGCTCCATGCCTCATTGAGGAGCAGCAAATTACACGAATTGCTTTTCGTAAAACAGTTGTTGAAACAAGACAAAGGAGACTAAAAAGCTGCAACTGTTCGAGAGGGGGCAGAGCCAGGGCCACCAATGGAGGGGGGAAGCGCCTGCACTCAAGCTGTGCTCCACTCCAACAATGATTCGCCAAGATCCAGATCTTCACATTCATATCCACATCTATCCGCAGTCGGATGCACAGCAATTCATTCATATCTGTATTTACTTAACCTGCCGATGATGATGATGTTGCCTGGAGATGCCTTGATGACTTGCAACTCACGCAGCACAGCAAGAGTTTTTTCATACATTATTATTATTATTATTATTCTCTTCTTCTTCTCCTTCTCTTCGGTGTGTGTGTGAAAGGCCAAGTCTCATATTTTATGGGACGCCCGTTGCAGTGTAAATGGAGTTTCGACAGCCTAATTGGAGATCAACGCAATATAATTGTGTGGCGGCCAGGTTTGCGGCTTCATCATCAGCCGCTGGTCGAGAACAGGTGAATGAATTTGTGACAGCAGCACAAAGGCAAATGATGTATTGATAGCATCTGTTTGGGAGCACAAGCAGAAGCAGAAGCAGAAGCAGCCACCAGTCAGCAAAACCATCAGCCGAAACAGCGGCAGGACGTCTGCAACAACTTTTGACAGACATTTTCTGGTCGGCTTTGTTGCACGTTTGCCGGCGTTGCCCTTTGGAAGACGATGCGTCGCAGCGTCTGGCCATGCAAATTGAGCTGCATACAATTGTTGCCATTCTCTCTGGGTAGTCCATATAAATTAAATTCAACTTTAAAGCGATCAATGTTATAAGCGAATGAATTTATCAGAAAAGAATTTACATTCTCAAATTCAACTGTGATTCAATTTGCAGCTTTATTTATAAAATATTGTTAAATAAAAATATTGTTTTTTAATAACTATTTATAAAATCTACTAAAAAGTAAAATTTCAATTTGACAAACTGATCTACTACACTAAAAATAAATAATTAATATGCAAAATTAGATATATATTTTTTTCTTACATTTCTATTACTCATTTATTTAATAACAATTTTTAAAATAAATAAAAACAAAAAAATTCACAAGATCCTTCGAGCCGGATTTGAACCAGCGACCTATGGATGTCTACTCTCACGTACAACTCACTCTACAGTCCACCGCTCTACCAACTGAGCTATCGAAGGTCGATGTGAGAGGCGCGCCAAAACGCATAAATGAGCAAACGACGCGAATTACATTCGTGTTAGCGGCGAATGAGCGACCGAACATTGAATAAATCAAAACGTTCGCTAGCATGTGCTTTTGTATGTGTGCGTGCGCTCTTGAGTGAAAGCTACGCCAAGCGTGCGAGTGTGCGAGCGAGAGATAAGAGCTTTGCAGCGCAAGCAATGAACGTGGCGACGTTATTGTTGTTATTATTATTATTGTTATTGCTGCTGTAGCTGTTGCTGTTGTTGTTTTCGATTTCGATTTTCGTCTGTTATTCGGTGGATCAAACAACGGCGCTTAGACGTGTAAACAAAGAGGGCGCTGCGCTGCGCTGTGTTGCTATCACGGCGACAATTAACGGGGCCACCTAGAAACTCGCTGCAAATGACTCATCTGCCTGCTGCCCCTGCTGCCGGGACTACGCCTGTGGCCAAGCCAAGAAGTGAATCATGCAACAAACACGCGCCCAAAGCAACAAAAAAATGATTCTTTAGAGCTAAGTATGTCTTATCAGCAAGCGAGAGGCAGGTGGGCACGCACTTGGCTTCTTGGCCTGGTCTAGAACAAACTACCGCAGCGGCAATGGCAATGGCAATGCCAACGGCAGCGGCGGCGCCTCGCAAAGTGTTTGTTGATAAGCGCGACGAGGCTCACACACGAGGCCCAGACCCAACACAGCCGTGCCCGCAGGACGGAGCGGGACGAAGCGGGATACTTAACAAACCAATTAGGATGCCAAAATCACAAAAAGAGAAGGCAGCAAGTCATAAAACAAAGAACAAGTAGGCGTGCGCTGACTGTCAGAGTGCCTGACTGCCAAATACCCTATATGATGAGATTGCTAAAAAAGGGAGTGAGAAGAGTAGAGAGAAGAGAGATTAGTGAATGTAGCTAAAGTGTTAGGTGGATATATTGATGGTATTTGGATTACTATATGCCATAGGCAAGTGCCAAGTTGGGTATGACTGACTGGCAGCTACCCTATATAACGTTATTAGGTTGAGTATACTACAATATTTATATATATATTTGGACAAAAATAAAGGTTATCGAACCTATCTCGATAGATAGAGAGATGATAGACTAGCACATACCCTGTAGGAGTTACTTTTCACGTTGTAATAAATAATTTTGTTAATATCAAAGGCAAAAATGAAATACATATTATATAGATAGCGATAGCGATTGTTCGATTAAAACATTATTAAATACTATACTATTAAATACGATAATTATCGAAAACAAATAGATCGTTGATTGATTGAGCCTAATAATATATTCTGTATACAGCAGTTCGTTGCATTCATTTTAACTAATGCTTGAAATAAAAATCTTAGATAAACTATCAAATATGTCTACGTACCTCAATATCGATAATTATCGATACGAATATCCATTACAACTGAATATATGCACACAATTGCTGCATTTAGAATACTTCTGCTACGCTGTAGCATACCTATGCAGCAGTTCAAGCTGGCCTAACTTCAACAAATACAGGGTATCAAGAGACCAAGCATACTGTTGTGGCAATATCAGTTAATCTATATATGCACATACATATATACTATATAGCAGTATGGACAGCAAGCGGAGCGAAAAAACTGACAGCTTACGGTTAATTACTGACAAAAACACACACACACACATGCACACACACATACTTCCACACATATATATACGTACAAGGATGAGGTACAGCTAAGCGCCTTGCGGCAATTTGTGTGATCCATTGAGCAAGGTATGAGAGCTACAAAATGAGGGAAACTATATATGTGTATGTATGTATGTATATGCATGCACATACATATATACATATATATATAGCATATTGGATCGATTGCCCAAACTGTCTTGTTAGATAAGAATATGATTGGCCCTTTCTCGGGCCGAGGGCGAGCGTGCCCGGCGGGGGGCGCGTCCAGCGCATCGCCGGGGGAGAGCATAATTTCGGTCAGGTAACTAGTTATGTTCATAATTTTTTTAAGAATGACTCAAATAGATTTTCCCTCGGCTTATCGCATTGGAACGATCTAAAGAGTTTCTCTATTTTTTTTTTTTTTCCTTTCGGTTTCGCTCTCTTGATGTTGGTATCAATTTCCTGCGATGATTGAATGAATCTTTAGTTTTTCTTCATCTGCTCTTTTACGTTTGGTATGTGGGCGTCTTATCGCATGGTCAAGATCTACCAAAAAAAATTGCCAAGTTCCGGGAAATTTTCAAACACCTTTTGCTTCATCTGACAACATTTTGTACTTAGTTTTATTTTATTTAGCAACTAATCTGAAATCCCTACTGCTGTCTCGATCTCGCTCGGCTTGCAGCATTTTTAGCTGCTCGGATGAGTCATTTAATTGAGCCGAAAATTGACTTTGTAGTGCACTACAGAACCGGGATAAATTAATTTACTGGACCTTGATAAAGCCGAAGAAGAGGCAGCTGAACCAGAAGAAGAAGAAGAAGAAGAAGAAGCAGTAAATAAATAAAATCCAAACATGACTCACACGGATTCGAAACTTGTCTGGCCTCGGTCTCTAGTCGAGTTTAGCTGACTGAGAATCTGTTTACTTGTCAATGCAGTAAGCAGAGTATATTGGCTTATCCTCTAAATTCTACAGATAGAGCTATGGAGGCATGCCGTGAGCGAGTTTCGTACGGCTGTTAATGCCCGGACAGCAATATTCATGCTTGTTTTTGTTCTGAGATCTTCTATAAATAGCTTCAAGTCGGTTTTCATTATATATATACATAAATATATGTGACAAAAACCTCAATTTACTTGTCTGGGTCTGCCGCAATCCTCCTTATCAACTGACTGCATGCATATATATGAATTATCGAATATATATAATAATAATCGCGTTCTCTTCTATAACATGAATTGCATCATATTCAGATCGCCTGCTGATTGATTCGCATCATTTGCCTTGATATCTCTTTGTGTATTGGTGAATGCGTTTGTATTAGTGCATTTTTCTATTGAGAGCTTTCATTGTTTACGCCGCGAGCTTTGAGCTTAACCAACTGCAGTGTGCATGTGATCCATGCGTGTGATCTATAATTAAACCATGGAGACTAAATATAGAAATCTGAATACGAAATATATGTGAAATTAATAGAAGCCAAGCATAATGGAGTTTTTATTTAACCAAAGTCATATTATATAATTTTAATTTTGTTTTTTATATATAATAAATATTTAAATTTAATAAATAATAAAATTTAATAAATATTTCAATTTATAAATTAGCTAAAAAATATGCACATATAAAAAAACTATTTAAATTAACTATTTTTATTAATTATACCAAATTTGTTTTAAATATTTATTTTCTTTATAATAAAACTATAATATTTAAATATGTTTAGAAAATATATTTCAAAAATATATTTTATTTTACATCTACAAACATTACATTTCGAATTGAATTTTTTAATAAATTAGAAAACTTTTCACATATTAAGAAATCCAAAATAAATATTTATAAAATCGAAAGAAATGTTTATTTTGATTATCCAATAAATAAATTACGAATATTTTTTCATTATTGTATTATTCTCTGAAAAGGCATCACTAAAGTGCTATCCATTAACATTTTATTTCTTGGGGCATTGTTTATGCTCAACTTTGTAGTTTTCCGCAGAGCGACGTTTGTACATGCCTCTTGACGACTGTTTACGATTAAGCGCCACGCGTTGCGTTTTTCATCCGAATCCGAATCTGAATCCAAATCCAAATCCAAATATCAGTGCTCGCACATTGAGTGATTTCTTTATATTCACAATAGTTTTGTTGTTATTATGTTTATCTGGAATGCCTGCGAGCACTCAAGTTCGCGTGCACTCGCTATCATCTTATCGACAGCGCACGTAATGCTCGCTGCTTCGTTAAGCGGGCAGAGAGCAGTGGACAGCGGGCAGCGCTTAGCTTTTATGCTGCGATAAGCATTTGCATTCACTTTTGTTTAAAGTGATCGAAATTGTTGTTGTTGTCTTGCTCTGATTGGTCTTCAAAATTGTGTTCGAAAGCTATTTTTAAACTGAATTTGGAACGCACCATATATAGACCTTCGATAGCTCAGTTGGTAGAGCGGTGGACTGTAGAGAGTGAAACACAGGTGTAGATATCCATAGGTCGCTGGTTCAAATCCGGCTCGAAGGATCATGGTTAACTTTTTAGTTTTTAAAAATAAAATTCGATTAGGCAATAATTGAATTTGTGGATAAAACGACGTGAAACATTGTTTAAGCAGGTATAATAAATACTCGAAAAAGATTAGATGTAGTTCTAGTCATAGCTGTAGAAAAGCTGATTTCAAACAAATAAATCTGCTACGCCTTCAAATATATTTTAATTTTCAAATAAATATTTTTTATCATTGATTTAAATTTAAATACTTTTGTTGATGTGTTGAAAAAAATAAAGTATTTATAGTACAAGTTGCCTGTCTGTTTATTATTTATAGGCATATGTATGTAATTTCCAAAACATGCATTATTTATAAAATTTAAAATAAATAATTAAATAAAAAAATTGAAATCCTTCGAGCCGGATTTGAACCAGCGACCTATGGATATCTACACAACACTTGTGTTTCACTGTCTACAGTCCACCGCTCTACCAACTGAGCTATCGAAGGTAACTGAGGAGGGGTGAATTTCGGCCGTTGTTAAGCTACTCACCTCGGCGTGCTACGAAAACTTTTCGATATTGCTTAGCAGCATTTCTGAAATGATCTATTTTTAGCAAATAAAAAGGCAGAGTGCTTAAATTGTTTTTGTATGTTTTTTTAATACGATTTTTTCATTTATATTTTTTCAACTTTCTTCATCATGATCACCATCATCATCATCATCATCATCATCAGCATTGTTTTTAAATAAATAAAATAATAAAAATTTATAAGAATATTACAAATTAAAATGGCGCGCTCCTCTATGCCAGGCGCAATTACATTTCGATATTTGCTTTTCGAGTACCTTCTTTTTTTTGTGTTTTTGTTTTTTTTTTTTGTTTTTTGTTTTTACTTTTACTAATTTTTCTTTCCAACATGCTGCTTAAATTTAATTAATTAAATGCTAGATTAATTTATGTATATTTAACATACGATTATTATATTCGAGTTTAGCTTAAAACGCATAACAATAAACGATAGTTTTTTTTTCTCTTTCAATTTTTGTTTTTTTCTTTATAATTAATTTAGTTTTTAGTTGTAGTTTAACTTTAGTTTAAATTTTTCATTTAGTTAATAATTGTTTAGCTTTGTTTTATCATACATTTTACACTTAGTTTTGGGGAACGAACTTGAATACCTCTGCAAGGTAAATATATATACATATATTTAGCTTTTAGTACATATATATATATTGTTTATAATAATTTCAAGTTTTTACTCTTTGCAGGACATTTTCGTTAGCCTGATTCGATTTTTACATACATACATATACATATATATATATATATATATATATATATATATATATATATATATAGCTTAGCATTAGCATTTTCTATACAATTTGTTCAATTCAGCAAGATACAAAAGTATCTCAGAGTGCGGTCTATGGCATTTTTTGTTTGTTTGTTTGTTTGTTGACTGCTAGGGGCGGGTAGATGGGGGGGCGTGGTGGGGGCGGCTATTTACAGTTGTTGCTTGCGTCTCAGCGTTTGGCTCTGTGCAACATTTCCAAAGCCTGGCTGTGGAAAGTGACAGAGGCGACGGCGGCGTCGGCGTCGGCGTCGGCGTCTGCTGGGATCCTGGAGGATGCTTGGGGCTGGTCGCTTTGTGGTGGCTGCATTTCGCTCTACATACAATTAAAGTCTACGATTTACACTTAAAATTCAAATATTCAGTCCATTTTGTTTGCGTTGTGTTTAAAGCATTGACGGCTTGGAACCAAACAGCATTTGATGCTCTCTCTCTCTCCCTCTCTCTCTCTCTCTCGCTTGCTCACTACTAACTCTCTCTCTCTCTCTTTCGTTCTGTTGCTTGCTCTGCGGCTTATCGACAGCCACAGCCAACAACTGTCATATCCTGATAGTTCTTGAGCACAACTGTCCTTTGGTCATTGAGATAGAGCATCGAGATGCCCTCCAGCTGTGTGGGCACACAGCACGCCTTTGGTACCTTCCCTGGATTGATATTATTGACTAAGGTCTGGACGACCGCATGGTTTGTGGAATTCAGATGGTCGGCCAGCGGAAACGGACACTTGCCGTGGCAGTAGTACGCATCGTAGCCGGGCGGCGCGACAATCCAGTCGCTCCAGCCCACATCCTGGAAGTCCACGTAGAGCGAATGCCGTCGACAGGTCTCCTCGTGGTTCTTGCGACGCGAGCGCCGTTGATGGCGACGATTGCGACCGCCGCCGCCGCCGTTGCCGCCGCCGCCGCCCTCCCGCGCGCCCACATCTCGGATCGAGCGCGACTTGTGCCGCCCGTCGTCCGTGTAGGTGAAGAGCAGCGGCTGCTTGTGCTGCCACTCCTCGTGCGCCTCGTCCGCACTGCGGCGTAGACGCACATGATGATGCGGCGCCGGCTTCAGGGAGCGCCTCGTGCGCACCTCCACCAGCAGGCCAAAGTTCTTGTGCGGTGTTGCCAGCCACCGATCAACGGCCGGTTGGACATCCAGACTCACCGTCTCGGTGCTGTTCAGGCGCACGGTCTTCGTGTCCAGCAGCAAGTAGCTCGGCTCCCGATGACCCCGCACACCCACGCGCGTTATGTCAAAGACCAGCACCTGGTAGCGCGTCCGGTTCACCGCCTGGCTAACGCTCAGCGCTGATCGCGTCAGCTGCAGCTCGGCGGCCTTCAGCTTCTCCTCGGCGGGAATGCTCTTCACATCGAAGTGCAGCCGAAACCGATGATGATGTGGAAATCTATCGTCGATTTTACTATCTGAAAGTAGGGAAGATACAAATGATGAGACGTTAGTCAGTTTGAAGCTTTTGAGATAATGGAAATAAGTTAAGATATATATATCTGAATATGAGTAGATCTAAATATATAAAAATAATATTATTAATCAAAGGAGTGGAGGAATGAAAATGGAAATAAAGCAAAGGGAAATATAGAGGGAATATTTTTTGTTGGAAAAATTAGAGAGGAAAAAATACAAGACATAAAGAAAATATATAATGGGAATTCGATATGGTTTTACCATAGTCTGGATAAAGAATGTAGAAGAAAGAAGCAGCAAGAACTGCAGTATGCAACCGATTTACCAAGGATTCTATATCAAATATATCGAATTTACTTAAAAAGCAAAGGAATTGCATAGGATTATAGATAATGTAGATGGATATAGGGATATTAATGAAAAGTAGAAATATTGATTAAAATATATAGAAAATGCAGCTTAAAGATATATAATTTGGATCAGCGACAAAAGCAAATATTAGTCTATAATATCTCATATTTAATATTGAGTATATATATAGAACATAATATGGAATATAAAAAAAAATATTAAGTAGAGATTCTGCCTTTTTACTAAATATGTATTTAAAGAGTAGAGAAGAGGGTAATTCTTCGTTCCTCAGATATTAGTATATAAAGCAAAGATAAGAGTGTAATTCTTCCATTTTCTAATGATCATTTCTGTTGTATTTCGTAGTATGATGTACATATATAATGAAGAGAGATCAGCGTAATTCTACCTTTTAACTCTTTTCTCTCATCTATATATACATATATATATATATATATATATATATATATCTGTCATATCATTCTCAACTAACTATTCCGTATCAGGATCTATATATAGACAGATATTTGTATATAAAGAAGAGAGATCAGGATAATTCATTCCTTTAACTCTCTTCTCTCTTCACTATATATACATATATCTATCATACCACTCTGAACTCAATTTTCTACTTATTATTTTGGTTATTTTGAAGCCTGGAGGAATCTCAGTTATACAAAATAGTTAAAAATGTTTCTCACTCAGCTAAATTAAAAAGAAATGATCATAGAAACATGAGAAATGAGTTAAAAGACATATGGAAATATATCTTACAAATGTGGACTACGAAAAGAAAAAAAAATATCGCATTCCCACAAGGCATGAAGCGATTTTGCTTAGGCTCTGATCTGCCTCCCTCCCTCTCCCTGCCTTTCCATCACTAGCTCTCTTCCACCGCTTCCCTCACACACCTTCCCTACCCGTCTGTCGCATACCTTTGTCGTAGCCGACTTTTACGACTGGCGCCTGCTGCAAAAGACCTGACCCACCCACCGAGAGCGCGCCGCAGCGCCGCAGCGCCGCAGCGACGAGCGGCTCTTGCGCACCGCCAAGGTGCAAGGTGCAAGGCGCAAATCTTAATTTGAATCGACAAGGAAAGAAACCAAATGTGAAGATGTGCAAGCAGAACAAAACACTCAAGTACCACGAAACAAAAGGAGGCTAACGAAAAGGAGTCGTAAACGCTGTGAGCCGCAGGACGAGGACCAAAACGAGACTCGAGCACGGCTTAGACACTTGGCTTTAGACACTTGGCAGTGCTACCTGAACATGTATATCTATGTATGTCTATGTGAATCTCTCTCTCCCACACATAGTCTCTCCCTCTCTCTCTGTCTGTGCTATCTAGCCTAACTGCTTTATTGTTCATCCCCTCTAATCCTGTGGAAAATAATGCGAAATACGCTTTAATAATAATTGTTATTTTTACAAACACAATATAAAAGCCATTTGGCGCATGCGCTAAACGTTCCGGGTGTAATTCTCTAGAAAAATTTCAAGGTCACATTTGGGTTAAGAGTTTGCGGCCAACAGCACAGGTAATGCAGGAACGAGAGCGAGAGCGAGAGCGAGAGAGAGAGAGAGCTGCACGCACAAGCGTTACCTGTGCTCCTTTCGTTATTGTCCTTTCATTTGAAGCTGCGGAATTTCCGCGTGATTTCTCAACGCTTGCGTGAATGATGAAACGTGCATTTAGTTACCTGGCAAAGGTCTCTCTCCCTCTCTCTCTCTCTCTCTGTGGCCAGCCTGGGCCAGGTATGCAAATCGCTTAGATGAACTATAATTTCGAGGGAAAATCCTGGCCAACGCTTCATTCGCGTTTTGCGAGCGGAAAGTACGCGTTGCTCAAACACAAATTCAAATTCAGATTCAGATTCAGATTTTAAGTGCAAGCCAACTGCCACACGGCGAGCAGGTGCAAACAGGTCGCAACAGCGTTCTGCTAGAGCGCATACATAATGCTCTTAGAGTAGGAAGATTTATCATATCCTAATTCTATTTAGAGCTAGCACTTGAAAGGGAAGTCTAGAGAGTTGCCAAGACTTTCTATGCAGATACTGCATTGGAATATATATTTGTGTTCTATTGTGATATTCAGCAGAATTTCATATATATAATACCTTGAGAAATTTTGAATATTACTTTTAGCGCTGCTATATTTCCTATACAAATCTCAACTTCTATGATTAAATTTGTCCTTTTCTTATATAAAATTCTAAATGGCATTTTCTTGCTAAGGATCCTATGTCTATAATGTATGCATTTTTGTATCAAAGTAGCATGGTATAAAACACAATTCAAATTAATATTTCTATAACTCTTAATTTTAAGCAAAAAAAAAAAAATACTTAAACAGAAACTTCTTAGGGACAATTGGTTCAGAAATCTTCACTATAAATTGTTCATTTTTTTCTAGTTTTTAAAAGGCTTCAAAAAATTTGTAAAAAAAAAATAATCTTAAATGCACAAGATTCGAATGTTTTCTAATATTTTAATATTAATATTATTATTGTTCAATTTTTTTTTTTTTTTGAGAATCCTCTGAATACCTTTGAATGCTTTAACGCTAATCATCAAATCTGTTTATTCAAATATCATATTTAATCTCAGATATCATTTGCAAATTATTTTTTTCAATTTCAATAAATTAAAATTACATTATTATATTTTAAATATATAATCATTTAATATAAATTAATTGAAATAATTTATTTTATTAATAATATTATAAAATAAATTATTTAAATCAATTTATATTAAATGATTATATATTTAAAATATATTTATATTAAATGATTATATATATTTAAAAAAAAAGAAATTAAATCAATTAATAACAAAAGATTATTATATAAAATATATTTATTATCCTTATTTTTTATATTGAGCAAAAATTTCCATTTTTTTTTTGAGTTAAAATTTCCATTTTTTTTGAGTAAAAATTTCCATTTTTGTAGTAAAAATTTTCATTTTTGTTATACATTTTATAGAACAATATTTCTATAAAAAATTTTACGAAAAAATAGAAAATAAATTTAATTTAGTAAATAATCAGATATTTGACACTGCCAGACTTTATGAAAAGTGAAATCAAATATTTTTGAAAATATTTTTAAATAAAAAAAATGTATTTTTAAGTTATTTATTATAATTTAAAAATTGGCTTTAAAAACTACTGAAATAATATGAATTTGGATATGAAAAGGAAAATGTGCAAAATTCGATTTTTTCTTTTTTTTTCTTTTTCTTTTCTAGGATTCAAAAGATTTTTAGAATTCTTTTCTAATGTAGAATTCGCATAAAACTTGAGGCCCACTAATATTTGTATGAATTTAGCAATACATCTATGCTTGGGAATATCTAGATTGGTTAGAACAATATTTCTATGAAAGCTAGGATAGAACTAGATATCAAGCTCCAATTTTTACTCTATCTATTCCTCAGCTAACTGAGTTTTCTCGATCATAACTTTTTCTCAGCCTAACTCCAGTTCCTTATATTGTATTTGATAAATGATATAGTCTCCCTCTATGCATATAGATGATATTTGTAGTAAAGTCTACTATAATCCTCTAGTTATGATATAGTCTCTCTCTCTCTATGCATATAGATGATATTTGTAGTAAAGTCTACTATAATTCTCTAGTTACTCGCACTCACCTTTATGTGTAAAACTTCGGACAGTGTTCGCTGATTTGGTCAATAGTCCCGGCTTGGGTATATTCACGGAATCAATTTCTTGTCCCATCATTTGGGCATAGAGATTCTTCATGGCCTCCGGTATGATGATTTTGGATCTATCGATCTTCGGCGGCCGCTTCATGTTGAACAGCGAGAGCAGACTGTTCTCGATTTCGACTAGAGTGGATGGATCCGGCTTCACCTTGTCCTTGATGATCTCCTTGCTGCTGTAGGTGGCTGGCTCGTCCTCGACAATGATTGCATCCGCGGCGCCCGGCATTTCGAACGACCCCAGTATGGTGTCTTTGTTCTCGAATTGGGGGGCGGTGTCAACTGCTGCGGGGGCGTGGCCAAACACTTGTGTATACGGCGCTGCTGTCGTTGTCGTCGTCGTCGACGTCGTTGTTGTTGTTGTTGTGTGTGTTTGTTGTTGGTGTGGCTGGTTTTTGGCCATGTTGTTAGTTGATTTAGTATGCTTATGCTGTTTATGCTTATTTTTGGAATTTTTGGAATATTCTAATTGGTCTGTTCTTGATTTATGCACTTCGTTATATTGTTTTAATGCAACGGCACTTGTTTGTTGCTTCATATTAATATCACTATCACTGCTCTTGTTGTTGTTGTTGTTGAGTAGCAACTCATTGAATGGCTTAAATGCTTTAGCTAATGCTGTTGTTGTTTTAGTATTGATTATGGCCTTAGTCGTTGTTTTTATAGTTGTTGTTGTTGGCTTTGCTGTTGTTGTAGTTGTTGTTGTTGGCGCTATCGCTGCGATAAATCTGGTCGATATATCCTCGGTGCTAGCAACTTGAACGATCGTTTGAAAAGTCGCCAGCACTGCGAGGAGTAGAAGCCATGCGCGCATGGTCGCTTGCAACTCTGAAACGATACAAAAACACAGGAAATTTCGTTTAGCATTTGTCGATAGGGTTAAACGACGCCGGCAGCGCAGCCGATAGCGCCAGCCACTCGAACTCAACTCACTCAATTCTGTAGCGCGTGCGCCCTGCGCCAGAGCGAGATGACTATATATGCACACGCAGAGCACACACACACAGCATAGCTAACAGACACACTCACACACACAATGCGTTTGCGGCTGCGCTCTCTGAGCGCTGCGTCGTTTTGAGTGTGAGAGAGCGCGCGTATTGAGTGACTTTTACTGTTGTTGTTGTTGCTTGCTGTGTGGCTCAGGTAGCAGCTTCCTTAAGCGCAGTTTTATGGCCAGCGAAAGGTGCGTGCGTCCTGGCACAGAAACAATGCAAAGACAGTGGCTCATTGGCTGACGCACACACAGCAAGAGAGAGGGAGAGAGAGAGAGAGAGTGAGAGAGCGACTCATTCTTGAGCGCTTTTTTGTAGTGTTGCAATCGCGGCGGACATTGCACCTTTTCGTGCTGACACACGATCTCTGCAATGCAGCAGCGATTTGTGTCTACGCTTAGAAATTCAATACAAATCAAACACACACACAAACACACACACATACACACACACACACCTGTTTGAGAGTGGGGTGTTTGGCGTAGAAATTAGAGAAGCCAACGGGGCCGTCATAATTTTGTCGACATTTTTCAATATTTCATGTAAGACGAACTTATCGGCCCTTTTAGTGATTTATACACAGGGCGGCATTTGTTCAATCGAGAATTTTTGAACATTCTCACTATCTGAGTTCTGAGTTCTTGGGGAAAATTTATGAAAATTATTTATTAAAAGTATTTTCTATATAGATTTCTAGTTTCTTCTTATGGGCTATAAATTTGTTAAAGATTTTATCTCAAAGATGAGCCCCGTTGCCTAGGCGCACCTTAAGCAGGTCTACGTGCCCCTCACACACACACACACGCGCACAACAAATTACATGTTGTTTTTCACATAAAGATTAAAATCTTATCTAAAACTAGGCGGCAAAAGAATTTTCAAAAAACCAAAGAAACGTAGAAGAAGAAGAACATTTCGATTCGAATTAGTTGGCACACGCTGGGGGGTGTCTTTTATTTTGTACTTCGTCTAGATCTTCGATAAGAGAGAGAAAAAGGCGCCTCGGGCTGAATGAAAATTTTCATAATTATGCATTAGACGTTTGACTTATCGAAATGCATTATGAAATTTTCATAATTTGTTTTCTCTATTCTCAGTGTTTAATATGTTCCCAGAACAACAGAAAAAGGGCTCAGCAGCAGGAGGAGGAGGAGGAGGAGAGTTTCGAGCAGGAGGAGGAGAAGTACGAGCAGGAGCAGCAGCATACCTGCTAGGCATTTCCGGGGGGTTTTCCGCTATTGAGCGCAACTCTGGGCTTTTCCCAGCCCGACTCATTCAAGTGCGAAAAGAACTCGGCTAAGCATTTGACTCAAATTTCATTTAGTTTATTTCATCAAACTTTTCACTACTTTTTGCCAACTAACACATTTTTTTGTATGTTATCCGGTTGGGCAATAAATGATATACTAGACCGTTCACACAGCCAAGTGTGTCACACACACACACACACACGCACAGCGAGTCAGCACAATATGCACTCGAAGATACAAAGATACATAGATACGAGCATATATAGATACAATGAGGCTTTGAGGCTATGAGCCAAATACAATTCATATTATGTCTCTGGGCCGATAATTTATGTGCCAAAGGACATTGGACGTGTCCTTTGTGGCCATTTGCCGACACGCACTCGGGCTACTTTGTTGTCGGGCCAATTCCCAGAATCCCCTGCGTTGGGCATCTATTACGATTATGATATATTATGAGAGTTTGCTTGCGTGAAAATATTTTGATCGAGCTGCAGATATGCCAAAGGGATTTCCACCAAGTTGTAAAAGTATTCGAGAATTATGGGAATTGCAGTGGAAATTGAGATTGGTAATACGTACATCGTCATCTGAATTATCGATAATCGATATTGATGACTCAATAAAAATAAATAAAAATAAATATTGTATAAGAGTTTCTAGATTTGATTCCAAAGGCTATTAGGAAAAAGCTAAGAGAATATATTCTAAACAAAAGAGCTGGCAAAATCATGATCTTTAAAATATTAGATTTAACCAAAACTCTCTAGAAAAATTATATATATAAATTTTTTAAAATAATCTTTTACTTATTTTTTTATTACATACGTAAAAAAGAGTCAAGTGTAAATCTTCAATTTTTTTTATGAGTCGCTTTAACTAAATAAAAAGTTCTTATTAAAAAAACTCAAGAGAACGTGCTTGATTGTAAAAAGTTTTTATATTGTGCATATGGAAAATAAGAGCTAAACAATCTGCATATTATCAAACTAAGACAAAGAGAAGCAGAAAAACAATTGTGCCCTGATTTCCCATTTTTAATGGGTTCAGGGTATTAAAAAGATAAGAGATTTAACATAAACTTTATAAATAAAATATAAAAAAATAATAAACAAATATTTTTTTAAATTCATGAATTAAACAAATCAAAAATGGTTATAATTTTTATTTTTATATATGGGTAATTCTCCAGAAAAGTCAACTTTTTGTCACGATCGACACTTTGGTTTTTTGTAATTATCTTGAAAACGGATTAATTTTAGTACTAATCAAGAGCAATATATTTAAATATTTGTCAAAATAAAGAAGTATTTTACCATTTTCAGCACTAAAATTTATGCATTTTCAAGATAATTACAAAAACCAAAGTGTCGAATGTGACAAAAAATTGACTTTTCTGGAGAATTACCCATGTAAATATTAAAAAAAAAAAAATAATAATAAATCATAAACAAATTGAAAAAAAATTTGTAAATAAATTAATTTAGAGCAAAATTTGTATAGAAAAGAGTTGATAAATAAAAAAGATTTATTATCTCAACGACAGAGAAAGGGAGAGCGAGAGAGAGAGAGAGAGAGATAGATAGAGTTTATGCTGACAGATTACTAATTGTGCAGCATATTGGAATACTCTGAATATAAGCTGATTATTAGGGATATTTCATGTGAAACACATTATCTCTGCCATCATACATACATATATGTACGATATGTTTAAATACAATATAGACCAATAAAGGCTCGTTTGTGGTTTACAATAAATACAATTAATCAAATATAAATTTGATTATCAAATAAAATTATTCAGTTCAAAAATAATAAAAAGATTTGACCGTAAACTGCAAACGCGATCAATGTCTTATAGGAGTGTAATGCCCTCTATATAATCGAACACCTGTAAGAGTTATGTAAAACATTTGCCCTAAGCAAAGTCAAATTCTTGTTGTTTTTTTTTCTTCTGCTTTTCATTTCTTATTTTCCAATATCAAATGAAGCGCGCACAAATATTTTGGTATCAAATGAAAGCGATTATGCATATTGGCCAAGGGATCAATGTGTGTGTGTGTGTGTGTGTGTGTGTGTATACAGTTCTCAGCGTAAGTAAATTGAAGTAAAGTTTGAGCTAAGCTTAAAGGCAAATAGCAGCGAGGCACAGCGAGACAGCGTGTGCGGGAGTGGGAAAGATATACATATATATAGAGTGAGTGCGAGTGAGAGCGCACTAGCTCTGTAATACTCCGTGTGTGAACCAAATGAAAACTCACCTCAGTCTTATAAAGTTTCCTATGTTTTCGTACAACTCGAAATCTAGTTTGAAGTGAGTGCGTATCTCTCTCTCTTGCTGCCTCACTTTTCAGATATAGATTTCGATGTGCACTTATACACACATATATATGTGTATGTATGTAGAGTGTTATATATATTGACTTTTTCTTTGATTTCTTGAGCTATATTAATTTAAGTAAGCCGCGTATTTTGATGGATTGCCTCAACACTCAATCCCCCTGCGAGTCAGTTCCGCTCTTGACACTTAATAGATTTATGACAACGCGTCTTATCGCAGCTGCAATTGTTGTTGTTCCTTTGGTTTTTCTTTTAACTTGACTTTTCTTTACTTTTCTTTTTTTTTTTATAGATATTTGCACAATTTACAGCTGCTGCTTCATCCACTTTGGCTACCGTTGCAGCAGCAGCAGCAGCAGTCGAAAGTAATCAAAATTTGTATGTATAAATCACGCTTGCGTCAATATTTGTTGGATCTTTGATGTATATCAATATACGATATCTCTATGCACATGTGTGTGCATATATATATGTATGTTTGTCTGTTTTGTAAATCTCAGTCAGCTTTTCGCTTGCGATAATTGTAGATGAAATAGATGAAATTCTTGTTGAAAATGTTATTGCCGCATTCAAGGCGCAGGCGCAGCCGCTGAGTCCACTGATTGTGTGTGTTCACTGTTGTTGTTGTTCTTGTTGTTGTTGTCAGGGCACATGACACAGCAGCAAAGTATCTGTAAGATACTTTAAGCATTTGCACTTTCTTGTTGTTTGGTTTTTAGCTTTTCTTTTCTTTTCAAACTTTTTTACATTCAATTTGCGTTTTGGCTTTACAGCGCTTTGTTGTCGTTGTTGTTGTTGTTGTTGTTGTAGTTTCTGCTGACGGCACAGTTAAGCACATATTTCCCAAATAGTATAACAGCAAAAGCCCGAACAAATTATGCCGAGGAAAAAAAACACACACAACACACAGAACAAATTTATGCAAAGTGTGAGAGAAATATTTTTCGAGTGTTGCACTTCACATTTGAGATACTTTCAGCTTTATCTTTATCTTTATCTATGGACTGCAGTTGTATCTTTTGCTTTAATGCTTTCATTCAGTTGAGTTTTCACACACACACACACACACACACACACTCGCACACACACGCACAGCAAGTTTTGGATTTTCTTTTCTTTAATGAAATTTTTGACGCCAATTTCGTGTTCACAGTTTTGCTGCTTGCTGCATTTTCTTTTTGACTTTTGGCGTCGGGACCAAAGTATCAATATTGTATTCGACTCGATCAGCGCTGTGGAACGACTAACGCCTTACTGTCTGCCTCTACCTGATTCGAGTTACAGGTAAGACGCACACACGAACGGCCAGCCGAATGCATTCTTCGGCTCTCAGTCGACTTCGTTTCGTCTCGTAGCTGAGTGAAAACGAACGCTCGCTCACTCATGCTCTCCCAAGCACACACACACACACACAAGCGCTCTCTGTGCTGCGCGCGCTCTCTCTCTCTTTTTCATTTGCGTGCTTTTTGGCTCTCTGCAACTTTTGGTTGCCAATGATCATTTGGCTTGCTTATGATCACGCATCCATCGCGTCTGAAGTTCCCTTTGCCACTGGCAGCCAGCGCGTCGTCAGTTTTTGCTTTCGTGCGCCGAACGAGTTTTTTTCTTCATTTTTCAATTGAGCTAAAAACTGAGCAGAGAGCGTCGCACTCACACGCACTCGCTCTCGCACTCATTCACTAATTGAGTGAGCGCCGGCTCAGCTCTTTGAGCTTGAGCTTGAGCTTTTCTCAAAGGGTGACTTACATATAAGAAAATGGACACCTCAAGAATTTCTGCGTTGTTTTGAGAAACTTTAGCTGAAGATTTCAATTATGCAAAAGCAATGAGCGAAATAAATATTTTCTTAAAAAGCTTATATTGAAGATAATCGAATTTGTATATAAAGTTTACATTTAAATTAAATATGCTCATTTATTTGAGTGCCTTTAAAACGAATTCGGTTTATAGCCAAAACTATAAATAATTCATTTGAAATTTCTAGCACTATATAAAAACCATAGCAACAGTTCTTGCACAGCTTGAAAAAATTGCAAATATATATATTTATATATATGAGACCATAAAATCTAGATATATTTGTTAAAGTTTTTTGTGTGAATTTGAATCTAAATATATTCGTTATTTTTTATTTGATTTATATAAAATGTAATTTTTTATATTTATAATTTATTTGATTTATGTTAAAAATATAAATACATGTATAAGCATAGCAGAAAATACTTTTGAGCTTTCATTTTAATTTAAAAATTGTGAATGTCTGCTAAAGTATTTATAAAAAAGTGTTCGGAATTTTGTATTTTAAATAAATTATTCTTATATTTTCTAAATATATTTTATTTATTATTATTATTTATTATTATTATTTTGTAAATTTATTTTATTTATTTAAAAAATATTTTTTGTTTTATTTTATTTAATTTATTTTTATTTATTTTTATATTTATTTTTAATAAAATATATATTGAATTTGTTATAAAGAACGAATTCAGCCTTATTTTATATTTATATATTTTTTTTATATTATTTATTAAAAATTCCACATGATATAAAATTTTTTTAATAATTTTCAGTCATATTTGTCATAAAATATATTATTTTAAAGTTTATTTTGTTTGTTACTATTATTACTTATTATATTTTTTTTTATGCTTTCATCTCATAGAAAATTATTCTTTTTTTTTTTTCAAGCAGAGATAAAAATTTTGAAGTGTGAAAGTAAAAATTAAAGTATTTTATATATATATTTTTTAATTATTATTTTTCTTATTTTTATTCCAGCTTCAAATACTTTATTTTTTCAAATTTAAATTTCCCTTTCAGTTTAGTTAGCTAAACAAATATTTTCGTAAGACATTTGTTTTCCCATTTTCCAAGCTTTTCTCTTATTCTCTACTTACTTTGCCTGTAAATTTGAAGCTTTAACAATAAACAAATCGTATCGCCTTCCAATGCCGTCGTGTTGCACAGGTGAACATCGAATGAAGTAATAAAGAAACCACAAGAAAAAAAATGAAATGAAATGAAATGAAATTGGAAATTGGAAATACTCTTCGCTCGGGGAGTTGCACGCGCGCAATGAGCCGAGTATAAAACCAAACTGTCTCGCAATGCGAGGCGCACAGAATTCCTGGGGCCAGGGCCAGCCAGGGAGGGACCATGCCAGATCGTGATCGCTGCCGATACGACACGGCACCAGGTGCGAGCGAGAGCCAATGCACACTTTTTACTGTGCACAGAGCGAGCGAGTGAGAGAGAGAGGGAGCAAGAGAGAGAGAGAGAGAGAGAGCGACACTTGAGTGTGTATTTAGGTAACGAAATCCTTAACAACAAACACAAAATGAAATCAAAAAGTCAAGAATTAGTATAATTTTATTGGTTGGCAAGAGGTAAAAAGCAGCAGGGCCGAAATGGAATGACACAGGCCGTCTCACTCGCGCGCACATGGCTGAATGGAACTAGCTACCAATACAAATGCAAACAGTTAAATGCATTTCAACTGCCTTTTACCTCTGCCTCCGCCTCGGCCTCGGCCTTTGCCTTTCGCCCGCTGTTTGTGGAGATGACTTGACACACCCGCGACTCGAGGCAGCCAAAGTGACTGCCACAAAAGGTTGCAGCAGACCTCGTTTGCCGTCGTCGTCGTCGGTATTGTTGTTGTTGTTGTTGGCCAGCAGGTGCTGCAAGCCAGCCAAAACGACGCTGGCCAACTTGGCCCTGGGTAGGTGGAGCCGCCTCTGCCTGTGTCTTTGCCTTTGCCTTTGCCTTGAACTGAGCGTTCGACCACTTTTTGTCTTGGCTGGTTTTTCTCTCTTTTGGCCAGATGCGGTTTCTTAATGGATTTCAGCGCTGGAAAACGAACAACTAATAAATATTTACTATTTGCCGTACATGTAATCCTACATGTATTTATGTTGCTTTATAAACCCCATTATCTTTGACGTATCTAAATTGTTCTTGTTGAGCGATGCAACCAGGGAAGCAAAAGAGTTAGGAATAGAAATCGATTGTCATTGTCATAGAGCAAAACCTATTAGAATCTTAGAACAATGCTAGAGCTGACCACCCTAAATAGCAGCCATATCTGGCCTGCTTTAAGGCATTATTTCCACTTATTCAGTTGCTCTACTTTATGCTCCTGTTTAGTGTCTTGTAAATCTTATTCAGTCTCGTGTCTTGTGCTGCATCTTTTCTTATGCACACATATGCTGCAACTGCAACGTTTCGGGTCCAGTGTCCACTGGCGTCGCTAATGATCGCGACGTCTGGCAACTTAAGCGTTGCCAGACATTCTGGCTTTGCTTCGATTTGCTCTCGCTCTGGGCAACTGGCGCCAAAGGCTGCTTAAGTAGCTGCTGGCCATTGTCGTGGCTATTGTCCTGGCTGCACTTGACGCTGTCTGTGGTCAGCCTGGCGAGCATCAAATTTCCGCAGACAGATCTATGACCAAGCCGGAAGAGATGACAATGCAGCTCTCACAAAACCAAATCAAAAGAAAAATGAAGGAAAGAAGAGAAAAATGAATAAAAAGCCGACGCTGGCTGAAATGTCGACGCGTTGGCTGCAGCGCTGAGTGGTGCCAGTGGTGCTGGTGGTGCTAACTGCTAGTGTGATTCATGCCGATTGGCGGATGAGCGCACAAGAAGAAGCACGCGCAGAAGGCGGCTCCAAAAACGCGCGAGATCCTTTTGTATGTTAATCGCAGCCAACACGTAGACGCCCTTGCCCACAGCGTGTGTGTGTGTGTGTGTGTGTGTGTGTGTGTGTGTGTGTGTGTATGTGTTTGGCTGCTCCTCCTCGTTTTTTGTTGCTGCTGCTTTTCAACTTGTTATGCTTCTCTGTGTGTTAGTCCACTCTCACTGCATTCGGCAGATAAGCAGATACTTTGCCTGTCGACTGCGTCTTCTGTCTTCTGTCTTCGTTCTTCTGTCTCACATTGTCGGCGCTCAACTTTTAATGGCATTTAATTACCTTTTGCATGGTTTATGTTCTTTGATACCCTGTACAAAGTGAAATATTGAAATGGGTGGTCTGCATTTGCAGCTGTAGCAAATTTAAGCTATAATTATCGATAACTCTTTGTTTGCGTTTAAATATATTTTTATGATTTAATTAAATATTACTTATTTGACAGTTAAAGTTAACCTTTTTAGTTAATACAGTTCAAAAATATCAATCATTTCAAAATCGATAAATATCGATAGCTAAATAAGTTCATTTAGGCTTTGGGTGTACATTATTTAGCCATTTTAATCAAATCAAATCCAATATATTTCATTTGCATAGATAAGCGTTCATAGTTAAAGCTCATATGAAGCAAATCGATAATTATCGATATGCTCAGTACATGATATAAGTAAATTCTGATAATTATAATTAGGTTTACACATCAATTTGAACAAGATTCGATAATTATCGATTTATCGATATCTACGTAAATACTATTTGCTGATCGTATCTGCCTGGATTGTCAACTCATTGCTATCAGCAGGGTATCTTTGAGTGCCTCACTCTCTTTCGCTTTATTTTTTGCCTATCTCACGCCCTTACGTGGCATTGGACCACCTGAAACTGAGGTCCAGTCACAACAGCGCAGCCCGTACCAAAAAATTCTCATTAAACAATTCGTACCCTTGGCCTATCTGCATTCCCATCGGGAATTCGCTGCAGCTCGGCTCACGGCCCACACGGATCGAAGCGCCGGCGCTACTTTCACTCCCAAAAAAAAACAGCAACAACTGTTGCAGTTACAGCAACAACTGTTGCTGCAACAGCGGCAACTCAAGGAATTCATTATCAGGTTACAGGCTTCGGCCTCACAGTTGCAGCTTCATTTATCAAGTGCCGACCCGGACGCGTGTGTCATTTATAAAGTATCCTTGGCAGGCCGAGCAACAAGGCAAATGGAAAATGGAAAACGGAAAATTAGTAAAAGGACTTGACACAGTTTGGTTTGGCTTGGCGCACAGCAGGACCTTCAGACAGTTTGTGATCCTTTTTTTTTTTTGCCAACGCAACGGGGGCGTGCGATAATTGCTTAGGCGGAAGAGACGAGTGCAGAGAGAGGGAGTGAGGGAGGGAGAAGAGAGAGCGCGTGAATAGTTTGGACAGGAGACAATTGGCAATGAAATTAATCTTAAGTTGACTAAGTACAGAAAGAGAGAAAGACAGTCAGAGAGACAGGGAGAGAGAGAGAGAGAGATACGCAGATTAATCTTAAGTTGACTAAGTACAGAAAGAGAGAAAGACAGTCAGAGAGACATACAGAGAGAGAGAGATAGAGAGAGAGAGATAGATAGAGGGTGTTATGGAGCACTAGAGAGACCGAGCTGAGCACAATGAAGTAACTTGGATAACTCGCAACTGAAATAATAATGGAGACATGATAAAGCCATATCGAATTCTCTAGAAATTAGCTTTATTTTTACATATGTAATTCCCCTATAGTTAATCACTAATCGTTGTCTGTTCAAGTGCACAACTTAATGCCTTCAGTTCTGACTAAAATGTTGCATTAAGTGAGCAAGTCTTAAGTATTAAATATAGTATTTCCAATCAAAATATTCAGAACTATAGTCTACAGCTGTGCAGCTGTGGGAATTGCTTTCCAGTATTCAATATTTTCACAACTGTCCAGCAAGCTATATCAATAAAAATCCCATTTCACGTCAAAGCCCATTGAATCATGCAATATGTATCAATATCTGCAGCTATAACTGAGTTTTATAATCTATAACTGTAAAATATGCAATGTATATAACTTAAAGATCTTTAAAATGTATCTGTATCTGTATTGCATATCAGATTGTATCTGTATCTTTTTCTGGAAATATAAATAGTTGCCAGACTAAAAGTATTTATCCATGTTGAAAGACAAATCTATATGTTTTGTTTTATATATTTTATATTAATATTTAATTATTTATTTAATATTTATCTAAACGTCTATAAGAGTCCATCTCTTAAAAGAGAAGTGTTTCCATTAGCCAAAATATAAATAATTAAATTATATTATATTTTAGCATAAATTGTCTAACTCATTTTCTAATAAAATGTATCTCTCTATCGTTCTCTCAAGCGAAATGTATCTCAAGTTTTTTCCAGACAAAATGTATCTGTAACTATGCGAAAAGTATCTGTATCTTTAAGTCACGCAAAATGTATATTTGTCTAGAGCCAGACAGTATATACATATTTTTCTCAAGCAATATATATATATACATATATTTGCCAGATACACTATATCTGCATCTGGTCTGGTTCACTGTAAAGTCGTCAGCTAATCAATTATCGCAGGAGCTGCAGAACAAAAGTTGGCAAACAATGCGACTGGCACGTGGACAACACTGCGACAGCGCCTTTCACTGCCAGCGCTTGATGGAAAGGTGACAGTCAGAGACTGCGACGCAGACTCAAAGGAAACAAAAAAAAAAATTGCAGAAGAGAAACAAAAGCAGCCGCAAGACAGCAGTCAGGAGCAGGAGGCGGCAGCGATCGAGTTCGAGTTTGAGTTGAAGACGTAGACGAGGGCAATTGTTGTTCGACTGGATCGATTGTGGCTTGGCTTTTGTTCAATTAAAACGTTATTATTGTTGTTGATTGACTGATTGACTGACTGACTGACTGACTGTCTGACGACGTTGGCAACTGGCAACTGGCAACTGGCAACTGGCAACTGGCAACGGGCAACTGGGGACTCAAAGTCTAAGTCTGCGTTTTGTGAAAGCTGATCCTGGGCTGGAAAAACGTTTTGTTAGCCCGAACGCAGTTCTTTCAATGTAATTTGATGCTGATGTACCCTCTTCGTCCGCATCTTGTTGTCATTGTTCCGTCTGTGTCCGTCTGAAAACGGTTTTGTTTGTTTATGCCCAAAGAGCCAGCCATTAGAGCCGGACAATGCGTGTAATGCGTTGATTTATGCATTCGAGAACGTAGCGAACGGAGCGCGTAACCCAACACGGCCAACGATATAATATCAATAGAGATAACCCATATAAATGTTACCAAAATATATATGTCTTTTGCCTTTTTTATTAGCGCCACTTGGTAATTGTTCTCTATGGAGATGCAGATGGAGATGGAGGGAGGGCCAGCGGGTGGCTCCCTCTCGACCCACTGCACAGTTCAAGTCCAAGTTTGAAGTCAGTTGGGCCATCTGGGCAATTCACTTGTGGGAAACAGTTTGGATTCGAATTAACACAGCGGGAGCGGCCCGCATGTGCATTAAAAGTCAATTGCAATTAAGTTTTATTTCGTTCGGGTCCTACTCCTCCTCCTTCTCCTGCTGCAGCATCTCTCTCGCATGTGTGAAAATATCAAAGGTGGATCTTGGTTGCGGCCACCACAGTTCAAGTGGTTACAAATCAAATTGTGTTCGCTGGGCTAGCGCCATCGATAAAACTTAATGGCCGCCATAACTGTTAGTCCTAATGGAGTGCAGTTACACGGTCGTGCACTGAGAGAAAAATCTTGTGACTTGCAGTGAAATGTAGCGAATGAAGTGGGTTGACAAGACAACTCAAGTGTTATACAATTTAAACGTTTTTAATGATGAGTTTTAATCGAATTTTATTAGTTAACGAAAAAAGATTTTTTTTTATCAATTTAAAATTTGTGTGAAATATATTATTAATATTTTTTATATTATAAAAAACTATGTTTGAATGAATAAAATTAGAAGCTAGAAAAATTGTTATTTTATTGTTGAATTTATTTATTTTATTCTATTTTTTATAATATTCTTTATTATATTTATATTGATTTTATTTTTATTTTATTTATATTAATTTTTATTTATTTTATTTATTTATTTATTTATTTATTTATTTATTTTATTTATTTTATTTCTTTTATTTATTTTATTTCTTTTATTTATTTTATTTATTTTATTTATTTTATTTATTTCATTTATTTTATTTATTTTATTTATTTTATTTGTTTTATTTATTTTATTTATTTTATTTATTTTATTTATTTTACTTATTTTATTTATTTTATTTATTTATTTATTTATTTATTTTTATTCATTTATTTTATTTTTTTATTTCATTATTTATATATATATTTGTTTAACATTTTAGGAATAGTCAAACTCTAATCAATTTCAAATAATTCTTTTTATTATATTTTTTTTTTATTTTAATAAAATGTTGTTCTTTTTTTAAGTTATATTCCTTTAGTTAAAATTTGCATACTATGATTATTACCTCATCTGACAAGCATTCAACATTATTTAATATAATCTCTAAATTGTAATTAAAATGTATTTAGAATAAATATTTTTCATTCATAAAAAAAAAAACCAAAAAAAAAAAAAAAAAACAGTTGAAAAACAAACTAGTGAAATATAATGAGCAATATAAATTTCTGAATGTAATAAAATAATATGAATTTAATTTGGCAATCAGATCAGCTGCCAGACTGGCCAGAAAATCTCTTCCCATCGTGTTAGGGATTTCCCCAAGTCTTTTCTTCTGTTTACTTTCACTTTTTTGCTTTTTGCTTTTTAGTTTACCATATTTTAAATTATTTTATGTTTAAATTTATTTACATTTTTTTTAAAGTTAACATAGCGCAATAACATCATTGACTATATTAGGCTGTGAGTCAAGCACATCAAACATTTCCTCGTATAGCTCAGTTGATTGAGTTTGGCAATTCTCTGTATTTATTTTTATTTTATTATATCTTTATATATTAATAAATAAAATTTGAATGAAACTTAGTTAATATTTTTTTTAAATATTTATTTTTCAGTTCAACATCATTTTCTCTCAGTGCAGCCATACCTGATTCGAATGCAGATTGAAATACAGATATGTGATTCCGATTTCGGTTTCGGCTTCGAGATTCGGCAATTGCCGCATGTAAGACATTCAAATTTATTACTAATTGGGTGCGAATTGGCGGCAAATGGTTGTTGTTGCTGCTGCTGCTGCTCGTGTTGTTGTTGTTGTTGTTGGCTGTGAGTGCAGCATGCAACATAATCGAAACGGGTGCTAATTGATAGGCCTTTGATCTGAGGCCAGCTCACGCTCACTCGCTATTCACTTCTCACTATTTATTTACGGCAATTGTTAGCCCAACAACAACAGACTGGAAACAACTGAAAATCGGGAGCATAAAACAAACAAATCGTAGAGAGACAGACAGACAGCACTTTATGTAATCGGCCATTCAGTATAGTTTCAGCTCTTGTTTTACCATTTCGTTCTCATCTCATTTGTTTGTTGAGCTGTTAGCTGCACATCAAAATCATCATTAGCACTGCAACTGCAACTGCAACAGCAACAGCTACGACCAACTGCAATTGCAGCAGAGAATGTCAAGTGCCATGGAGGAAACATCAAATTTTATGATTTCATAAATATTTGGCGCCTGCCATCAGCAACATTAACATCATCATCAACATTAGCATCAGCATTAGCATTAGCATCAGCCGCCTCATCATCGACTGAATGTTGCAATGTTGTTTATATAAACTTTCCAAAGAACACGCAGCACATTAATTTACATTGTCTTCGCTCAAGCGTAAACATGCTTGCACTCACTGTAAATATACCCCCAACTATCCCTAGCTCCCTCTCTCTCTCTCTATATATATTTATATATCTGGCATATTCTCGTTGTAATCGTTGGCGCAATTATCGCCACTTACATCAATGTTGCTCAATATTTATTGCCGATATTTTAATTTCTCTTCATTGGCTTATTAATTTAATTGCCCGATTATTGTGTGAACACACACATATATATAATACGCCCACATATGCATATATAGTTTGTTTGGCTGCTATACTAGCTTCGTTCACGTGTGCGCCTTAAATCCATTTTGGCCATCTGGCCTTAATAATTGTTCAAGTGCGTTTTAAGTTCAATTTTCATTTGAATTGCCACTGCGCAGTGTTGCTAAATGCGTCGCTAAAAATTGTGCAGTGTTGCAAGTGTCTAAATTAATATTGTCTAGCAATAACTGTCTAGAGTTTTGTGTCCAAGTTGATTTAATTGAAAGTGCTATGGGCTATAATTCTGAATGTATTTTGAGTCTTCACTATTTTTGCAGTGTTGCAAAATGCATTTGTAGTCAAAGTATTCAATATGTAATGTAAAAATATATAAAAAAATATATATAATTATTATGTATAAAATAAATGTTTGAAATGTGCTTTTAATAATGTTCTCTTCTTTAGGCTGTCAAGCAGATTTCTTAATCTAATAATTAGCTGGATCTATATTCAGATTTACAGGATTGTGCACATTCGACTGACTCATTTGGCAGCCTAGATGGTTTACTGAGCTTCAGTCTAAGCATTTTTTTACCATGAATGATATATGTATACCGATTTGTTTATAGATATATATAGATAAATCAAATATGCCATATGCTACTCTTCTTAGCCTGAAACCTTTCATTAAAATTTAGTTCTGTCAATAATTGTTGGCAGTTAAAACTATTTAAAATATTAGATATTAAATATTTATTTAAATAAATCTATGCACAAATTCATTTTACATTTTTATGTTGCATTCATTTTATTAAAAATGATATTATAATTTATATATATTTATATTTAATTACATATATATTTATTATAATTTACCTATAATCATTATTTTGATTTATTGAAATTATTTTTATAGTAATTAATTATTTAGTAAATAAATTTAATAAAATAAAAATAAAAAAAATGAAAAATCAAATATACATTGTATAAAAATATTTATTTAAAAAAAATTGCTTTAAATTAAAAAAAAAATATATATATATATATATATATATATATATATATTTAATTAAAATATATTTAAATATAAATACATTTAATAATTAGTTTATTTAAATATTTTTAAAATTCATATAAATATATTCAAAGATTATAATTATTATTAAATTTTTTTTTTATAGATTTTTCTAAACATAGATAATTGTTAACAAAAATATTATTTAAGAAAACTCAAAAGTATTATATTGAATTAAAAAATATTTAAATATAAATACATTTAATAATTAATTTATTTAAATATTTTTAAAATTCATATAAATATATTTAAAGAACTTCATTAACTTTTTAAAAATTTATATTTAGCATATTAAATATTTACTTCTGTATTAAATAATTTGCAATTATACAATTTTTTGTCTTCGTCTGCTACTGCTTCATGGTTAGTGCGCATAGCAGACCCCATTAGACAGGAAGTAGTTGCCATTAGGTGTCTTCGGCCTGAGTTTAGCAGTCAATAAAGTAAGTTATCGATGCAGCACGCATCTATTCAAGCCTTCTGGACAGATGCAATAGATCCCCCAACTTTAGTGGCAAATTGAAGAGATGCTGCAGTCGGCTCATAAAAAGCTAAACTCGTGCGAAATCCAAACAAATCTTGCAGCATATACATTAAATAGGGGAACAGATCGAGAGAGTGAGAAGGGGAGGGGCAGGGGTAGGGGGCGACAGGTAGATGCAAACATTGTTGCCAATTGCCTGTTGCCAAGATGATAAAATCATTTGAGAATCTGTCAACTTGTCGCCATAAATTTACGCCCAGCCACAAAAAACCAGAAGTCGAATGCAGAGAGAGAGAGAGAGAGAGGGAGAGGGAGAGCAGAGAGCTATGCGCTAGAGACATCTTGGGAAAATGTTGAGAAATAGTTTACATAGAACTCGGTAGTCGTAAATTGTAAACAAAATTATTGCAGCGATTGCCAAATTAAGTGCAAACCGCAAAACTGAAATTCAATTTGCAATTTTGTTTGTTTGTTTAACTCGCTGTTGCTGCTGCTTGAGATACTTATGCGGTCTGGAGATGTGTGTGTGTTTTTTGTTGTTGCTATTTTTAGTTGGGGCACGAAAAATCTGCAAATGTTGTGCCAGCCTCTGGCTGTTTATTTATAAGCGCATGTTTGACATTGAAAATAATTTATAAACTTTTCCACAACACACAATTTATGAAGTGGCTGCTTCCCCACCAGGCCCCTCTCCAGTGCTGCCAGCCAGCCCATTGTGGCTCATTATGAATGCAATTGCGTTGCAGCAGATGTTGCACAGCATTTAACTGTAGACCAAAAATGGTTAAAGCCATTCATTGAGACAACGACGACAAGAGTCGCTGGCCAAAGAAGCCGCCTGATTGATCAGTATGCAACATGCTTGAGCAGCCGCAATGTTGCCGCAACAATGTGGCCAAAGCAATTGTTGCTGCTGCTGCTACAAGATGTTGCCAGCTGGCATCTTGTAATGCAACGCATCACAATGAACGTGGCTTCTAGAGTGAATGGCTGGCTGGCTGACTGGATGGCCCATGGCTTCAATTCCAATACCAATGCCAATTGCAATTGCAATTCTCTGTGCCCACAGTGCGTATGAATGGACGAGTCGAGCGGACTCCAGTCAACGTCATCTGCTTCTCTAATTTCGCATGCGCAGCCGCGCAGCTTCGCCTCATTGCCAGATCGCGTGCATTGCACATATATGGCAAACGGGCGCGCAAGGCGCACGTTTTAATTAGGATAATGAGTTGTTTCCGGGCCAACATCAGCAGCAGCAGCAGCAGCAGCTCCATTGACTAGTTGCCAGCTCAAGCTCCATAAAAGGCTCTGAGGCGCTGCCTGTTGCCTGTTGCCTGCTGCATGTTGTTGACTGTGGAATTACAAATCATTGTTGGTTTTAATTAAAAATTAATAAATTTATGAGTTGCCATCGCATTAGCCATGCCAATTGACTAGCCAACAACTGCGGCCAACTGCCACTCAGCCCTTGATTTACGACTTGTTGCTGCATGTTGTCATTGCTGTTGTTGTTGTTGTTGTTGTTGCTGCTGTGGCATGCCACAACAGTTCAGCTGCATAGACGCGCAGGCGTCGCTAGCCCACACTCTCTCTCTCTCTCTAGGCTAAAGGCAAAGTCCTTTCACACACACACACACACATCAAGCAGCGCGCCGACAACTGCAGCTGAGTGATGCGTCCTTCAGCCACAGCAGTTGACTAATTACTTGGACTAAACAATGAAACACGAATCTATTTTCGAATGCCTGTTTAAGTTGTTGAACTAATTTCAAAGTATAGCTGATAGATATAGATATAGCTGTGACTAGAGATAGTAATTTTTGGTAATTTTTAAATGCGAATTTTGAATAAGTGAATGAAATGAAGATTTTCCATTCCCACTTTCTTGGCATATAAAATATTATATTATATTATTAATATTATTATTATTAAATTTTAATAGCTTTGAGATATAAGCTTCATTAAATCAGATATTGCACAAATAATATTTAATATATATTATATAAAATAATAAAGTGAAAATATAAAATAATATTATATTATTAATATTATAAAGTAAAAAAAAAAAAAAAAATATATATATATATATATATATATATATATAAAAAATATATAAAAATAATATATATATATAAATATATATATATAAATGCAAATTTTTGTTATATCTATAAAACATTCTTTCTCTCAAATAAAGTCTCGCCAAATGAAATCTATGATTTAAACTCATCTAGTTAACCTATTAATAATATAGAGTGTTACAAAAATTTCTGAAATAAAATATAAATCATTAATGTTTACTAATTTATTATTAATATGTTTATTTAATTTATCACTTTCATTCGGACCAAAATTACATTAGAATTTTTTTCTGAATTACTTTTATAAATGCCTTGCATTGCTTGGCAAACTTATGTAAGAATTATAAGCAAAAGCGATGTATTCGATAATATATCGAACAGTAAAAATGCATATATTTGGCTAGAACTTGTAATTTTCCAAGAATTTTCATTTCTTTTTATATTATTTATCTTTGTGCATCTAAAAATCATTATAATAGCCATGTGTCTATATCGACATATCGAACTTGCATTTATTATCGCCTATGAAACACACAAAGATTGATATAACTTCTCACAAATCATATTGAAAACTTTGGACGCTTATTGCTTATATTTTCTAAACGAAAATAAGAAAAATTCAGAAGTTATACAATATAATAATAAATATATTATAATATTTATATTATATATAACTTCTATTCTAGTCTATTCTATTCTATTGCATAAAGTGATTCTAGCTACAAAATATAAGAGTATTTCCGTTAATATTCGAAAAACATGTTATCGATAATTTATCGTTTGTTAAATGTTTTATAAACATTTATATAAATGAGCCGCAATATAAAATTTGTTACGCTTCGTTGTCATTTTTAAGATTCTCTATAAATTTGTAATTAGCATGTGACACACATTCGGACTCCTGCTCTCTCTCTCTCTCTCTCTCTCTCTCTCTGTGTCTCTCTCCATCTGTGTGTGTGTGTGGCAGCAGCAACGTCGGTGGGCTGCCATCGTGGCAAGCAGCTCGATGAGTTATTGTGCGCTTGGACGCCCAAACAAATACCAAATATTAACGCAGCGCATTTCAACGCACTTGTCGTCCGGCGCTAAGTTCTTGCAGATCGATAGATCGAGGCGCACGGGCCGACCTATCGATCTCAGCGAGCGAACTGAAGGATCGTAGCATCCACTCAGCTGATGTTGTTGATGTTGTTTAATTGCCTGGCTGACAGACGCACGCATGTCAGGCGAGTGCCACAGAATCAAAGCGAATATTGCAGGCGGCCCGCAAATAGATACAAGATACAAGATATAAGATACAAGATACAGCAGCAGCAGATGCAGATACTTATAGTAGTTGCTGTTGTTGTTGCTGCTGCTGCTGCGTTTGCGTTAATTTTTTGTTTATTAGGCGGTAAATATCAAAGTTGAGCATAAATCAAATTCCAGATACAGGCACAGCTATAGCTATAGCAACAGATACAGCTACAGGTACATACACCTATGTAGATACAGCTTGTTGTTCTTGCATTTGTTGTTGTTCTCTAAACTTTTTAATTTTCGGCTGCGTTAATTTGTACGCTCCACAAAATGCAACTTGTATCTTGTATCTCACGGTCTGTTTGTTTGTTTGTTTGTTGTATCTGTAGCTGTATCTGCAAATGTATCTGTATCTGTATCTGTATCTGTAGTAGCTGCTGGCGTTTTTTGTTTGTTTGTTCACGTAGTAGCTGGGCCTACGCTCAGTTATGGCTTTTCTCTCTCTCTCTCCTTCTCTCTTTCTCTGTCTTTTCGTTTTCCGTTTAGTTTCAATAACCATTTTCCAATTAACACAAAACGCGTGTTTTTCACGTTAATTAATACAAAACTTTTTATCAATATTTGCAATAAAAATCAATCAGCAGCATTTGCAATTAATCAACATCAAAAGGCGGCAACAGGTCCCAAAGCGCTCAGCAGACCCCAAAAATATACGCACGCAGCGAAACACACACGGAATCTTGTTATAAGTAGCTGTAGCTAATGGCTATATCTAGAGCTAAATTCGTATCTGCTAGATACACAGATACAATTAACAACAGGCACACGTTGGCGTCTCACTGACTGCGCAATGCTCGCTCACAGCTAAGAATCAGCTGCCTTCTAGAGCTAACATTTTAGCTGTTTAATAATCATGCAAAATATATGGAAGCTGCTTCGAGAGTTCTGGAAGATAGTAGTAGGGTATGAGCACATTACGTAATACTCACTTGAGAAGCTAAAGGTATTCGAATATTGGGAATCTAAATAAATGTATCTTATAGATAAATGTATATCTGATAGATCTGTCTGTTGAGTTGACTCAGAGTTAATCATGTGCAAAATATATAGAGTTTTGCAGCAGGTCTAGAAATTTGACAATCGGGCATATCTGACAGCATAATACTCATCCATAGCAAAAAAAAAAAAAAAAATATTTAGTTTATAGATCTATCTTTTGAGGAGAATATATCCCTAGAATTTAGATTTGTAGTTGGCTACGATCTGTTAAGTAATTATTCAACTGACAAAACTTGACTTAAAACCTGGCCCACATGCATCTAGAGTCAGAGAATATTGTAAAAAATGTATTTAAAATTTCTAATTCTAAGCCTACATAGAGCCTCAAAATATATAAAGCCAACTCTGCCATACCAATCCAAGATCGTATATGAAAGCCTCTCTAGGCTTTAGCTGCAGCTATAGGCCACTCTATACATTTCAAAATCTAGTCATAAGCATAAATCGTACCACATCGAAAAACTCTATGAAATATATAATAAATCCCCTTTCAATATATGCAATTCTCAATATGGCCATTCAATATGCCAATATGCCCACTTTGAAGTGAGCAAGCTCGTCTAACAAGAACTTAAAAGCAACAACAATTAAATATGGCCAACAAGTTGCTGCCACGCGTTTGTATTTTCGACATTTTCCACTTTTCCGTGGAAAATCGTTTGTAGTTGGTGCTTTGGCTGCGCTTGTGACCTTTGATTTCTTTCGCTTCGCTTTCGATTCTTGTTCCAGGTATTGCCTCAGTCTATTTTGTTATATAAGCAACGGACTGTGGCTTTCAAGTACATTTAAATTATTATCGAGATCGCGATTCGAACGAATATTTTGTGAATACATTTGCGAATGGATTTTCACGAAATTTACGAGTATTCAATCAACCTTGTCCGCTTGCCAGAGATTCTGTCTAGCACAATGTAGTCTGATCTGAATTATGGCCAGAGCTTCTCATGTTTATTTTCACTTAGATTATTTATGTTTGCTCCGCAACGAGCGCCGATCGTCGATCGTCGATCGTCGAAGGTTACCCAAGAAGTGTTTCATGTTAGAACTTACGATGTTGCCAACATATATACGATATGCAGAGTCTACGACTCTCAATTACTAAATTAAACAAGATTAACAAGAAGTTAGTTTACCGCAATGCAACATAAATTTTCGAATTGCTCAAACATTTCTTCAAAGATTTCCCAATCGAAATTTCGATTATAATTATGTTGAATTTCATAATAATTGAAGAAATTTCTTTTTTCTAAGCAAAAATTAATATTGCTGATTGTAAATTGAACATTAATTGATTATTATTAAAGATTAAACAAAATTAATTAAGGACTTAAACTTTTCCCTACATGTTCTTAGTTTAATAAATAAATAAATAGAAAAAGCTGAACTGCTTCTTTGACTTTAAATTATTTTTAATAATAAATATATTTATCCAACTTCTATGACTTTCAATTATTTTTAATAAATGCTGAAAATTAAAAATTAAAAAATTATTGAAAGAGTTTTCTTTAATGTAGTTCTAATTACATCTACTTACATTTCAAAATGAATATTATTATATTATTATTATACTAATATTATATTATTATATATTTTTATTATATAAATTATATTTTAGTTTGATTTATTTGAGACTTCAGATCAACTTTATGTATTTATAAATTAATTAAAAAATTATAAAATATTTATATGAATAAAAATTAAATTAAATATGTTATAAATTTTATATATATTATATATTGAGATTCTATTGAAGATTTTCGCATGATTTCCGAAATGTTCATCATACTTTGTGCATGTTTCCCGGAATCATTCTTGACATTTAGCCGATGAAATGTAAAAGTTGAGAATCGGCAATCGGAACGGGCCTGGTTTAGTTAGCTAGTTCTGGCTGACTATTAACAGTGGAGCGTTGAAATCAAACCAAGTGCATTAATTTATTGCGGAGCAAACAGATTGCCACGCAAATCAATGCAATTTACGGGCCATGAGCAAAAAGATACAAAAGGCGCTGCACGGCGTCTGCCTGAATGGCATATTATCAATACAATTTGTGCGTTACGGCTGAGCGCGCAATGCTCCAGACAGCAACAGCTCGCACCGCCTCGCACCACCTTGCAGCACACACGCAACACCTTTAGACAGCGCAGCGTCAGACAGAGCAGCGGCCATGCTCGATTGGCCATTACAGCAACATTTGCAGCCAAACGTTTGCCGAGTGGCGCTCGTGCGCAGCCACCCACAGGCCAATGGAGGGGGGCTACAGTTGGAGGGGCTACAAGTAGGCAACGACTGGAGCTAAGGTCGCCAATGACAAGACGCAAATGCCATAGGCAAGTGTTAGGGAGTTTGCTTTGGACTCCCGTATAAATTACTGGATTTAATTGAACGGGCATCATGCCACCCCCAACTGTTGGCCATCCACCCCTGCCCCCAGCCGCACCCTTACGGCCTCCTCCTCCTGCTTCGCTTCTGCGAATCTATATGCCATGGCGAATACGCGCACTTAATATTTATTGTTTATTTACACAAGCGCATTAATCGCAAAGCGCAAACGCGCCAAAAAAGATTCGCGCAATTGCCAATGAGCCGCGTAGCCCCCATCATAGACCCCATACCCTTCCTCACCTCTCTCGCCCTGCCCAAGTGTCCGGCAACCTTTTCAGCAATCAACGTGCAACTGTATAGGCCCCTAAACACCCGCCTTCTGCCCTGGCCCTCATCTGCAGGCCAAAGTTGTTCATTAATACCAGAGAGGGAGAGTGAGAGAGAGAGAGGGCGAGAGAGAGAGAGAGAGATCTTGGAAAGCAAGAGATTGACGAGCAAAGGTATTCCATTTCTTAGCTCTTCTGTAGATATCATAGACAGACGTGCTGCATAGTGGTTGCTAGGCGAACTCGAAGCATGCTAAACATAAATATTATTTATATATAAATCAATTATCTGTATATGGTTAGGTAAAAATAACGAAAAAAGAGACGGAGAGAAAGACTAAGAGCTAGATACAGAATGATTGCAATAGAGATAGAAAGGGAAGTTAAGAAAACGGGACAGAGAATGACAATGAGTAGAATGATGTGCCTAGCGAGCAGTATGCTCTGTCTCAATGAGAGAGCACAAAACAGAGCTTGAGTGAGAGCGAGAAAATGACGCCGTATGATAGAGAGAGAGAGAGAGAGAGAGAGAGGGAAAAATATAGTTTGAAAGCGCGAAAGAGAGAGGATAACAAGAGAGTTATAGGGTTGACAGTAAGAGAATAAGTGAGGCAAAATGAAGAAGAGAGTAGAAAATGAGAAAATAAAAAGAATAAATATCAAGAAAGATATAAAATAAAAAATGAGTGAAAAAGGCAGTTTAAATAGAGTGAGAGAGAAAGATAGTATGAAAGGCAAAGGGGAAGTTAGAAGAAGGTAAGAAGAAAGATATTGCGAATGAGGGAATGAGAGAGATAGGGATAGGAAGGTAAGAAGAAAGAGAATGCGAATGAGAGAGATAGGAATAGGAAGGTAAAAAGAAAGAGATTGCGAATGAGAGAGATAGGGATAGGAAGGTAAGTAGAAAGAGAATGCGAATGAGAGAGATAGGAATAGGAAGGTAAAAAGAAAGAGATTGCGAATGAAAGAATGAGAGAGATAGGGAGACAGAGGCAGAGTAAGAATGTGAGTGAATTAAGGAAATATAATGGATATATAAGGGGAAAGAAAGAGAGAGGCAGAGAGAGAGAGAGAGAGAGAGAGAGAGAGAGAGAGATAGATAATGATAATCGAATTGAGCTAGAGTAAGGCAAAATGCGTGAGAAAGGCTGAGGAATAACTAGAGCTACAGAGTGAGAGCTCATATATTAACAGAAAATAAAGATAATTTACCAATTATATGCTGGATTAATTTAGATTCATTTAAATTACGCTAAATAATATTATTAAGAATAATACAAACAATTATTTATTTAATAATATTCTTAAAATCTGCATATAGATCTTACTATTGTAATTTCTAACAATAAAGTGCATTTCAAGTGAAATTCATAATGACCTAGTTAATGTAAATGCTATTGACTGACTATATGCAATCCCATCAGTGAATATAATTTCTAAAATATTTGCATTAAATAGTTATGAATTTATAAATCACTTTTTATCAGCCTGAAACCCATATAATCTCTCTTAACGATCTAAGCGAAAACAAGTGCGATGCATCAGGCCTAAAATGCGCATTTCTCAATTGCGACGTGTGTATATTTTTTTGACCCACTGTAGCTGGTAGTGGTGCTGTATCTGTATGTGTGTGTGTCTGTATGTGTGTGTTTGCTCTGGCTAAAAACGCATTTGTATTCTTTTGGTTAATTTGGCTTTTTGCGTTTCAATATTTAGTTAGAAAATTTGGTGTTTTTTTCGCACAAGCTCATTTAATTGGTAATTTATGGTTTGGCCAGCAGCAGCTGATAGAAAAGGGGTGGCGGGGCAAGGGGCAGGTGAGAAAATTTGATAATTGCGCTGATTTGTTGTATGTGTGCGTGCGTGTGTGCCTTTGGCCAAATCAATTTTTGCAACTTTGCTGCATGATGAGCTGAGAGCGCGTAGCCAAAGATAAATAAACAAAATTTGAGTGCGAGCAGCTTCTAGACACACACACACACACACACACACAGAGAGAGAACAAGTGCTACTTGAGAGAGACTTTTCCCACACAATGCTATAGTTTGCTACAGAGTCTGGAGATGCTGCTGGTTGCTCTTGAGCCTGAATCATTAATTATGCAATCAGAAGTAGCAGATAGAGCGATTTATAGGCATAAATCACACGCTCATCGACCCGACGACCAGACACCAAATTTGCATAATTCCCGTGAAAACGCTGTTGGTCGTGCCCGAAATGATGAACGAAACACTGAAGGAAAGGGAAAAATTTTGGTCTTGCATATGCCTATGGCAACTATTTGTGAGAAAGATGGAACGCTCAAGTGGCTTAATAGCTGGAGAAAACAAGTGAAGTTCAACAGTTTGGAGAGCACTCGAATGCGCCAACGAAAGAAAACACTCCATGCCAGGAGGCTTACGGAGTTTTAGTTTTATTTTAGATAGGAGTAGAATAGCACAAAAGAGGAGCACATCCAGAGAGAGAGCGAGAGAGAGAGAGAGAGAGGGAGCGAGTAGCTAGCTGTTGCTGCTGGAGGAGCTGCCGCCTTCTAGCCATGGCCTATTGAAAATGAAAATAACTTAATGCAAAGTAAGCGGCAGAAAACGCAACAACAACAACAACAGCAACAACAACAGCAACAAGCAACAACAGCGTTCAACTGTTCATCGAGCAAACAACGCAGGCAACTGCTACAACAACAACAACAACAACATTTAACATGGCCACAACTCGTTGGCTTCGTTGGCTCTTAACGAGGCCGACATCAAACAAAACGTTGACCAGAGGCTGTCCAAGATCGGAGCAACGGAGTCGAGCTCGATGCTATGCAAACAATGCTAGGCTACAAGGCAAGCAATGCATGTATGTGTGTGTGTGTGTGTGTGGATATATATGTATGTAGTGTGTGTGTGTGTTTATGTGTATTGCTAACATTTCACTCAACATGCGAGACACAGCAAGGCGCAGCCTAACAAGAGCGCAAAAGAACTTCAAACAAGGCCGAACAACAAATACGCTTACCAAGGAGCTAAACTATGATAGAACTACTCTGAAATATAAAATATATGGGAAAAATACCAAAAGTTGTTCTAGCTTTTATCCTTAAATATCTATAATAATATAAATCTATATGAATTAAGAAATTAATAAAAATGTTTATTATATATTTTTCATATTTTTTTATTTTGTTAATAACTCAGTACAATTTTGAGACATATTTTAAGCTGAAAAATTCTTTTAATATGCTGAAGAAAATAATAATAATGCATATTGCACACCATTATTATTATATTATTATTTTATTATAGTATTTCTTCAGCATATTAAAAGAATTTGTTCAGCTTAAAATAATAAAAAATATTTAATTGATTAGCATAATAAAATAAAACAAATAAATAAAAAAAAAATCGTTAATATTAAATTATTTTTTATTCAATTAAGAATTAATTTTTATTTTCTATATAGTTTTCAAATCATTCAAATCATTTAAAATATTTTGTATCAAAGAATAAATATATCAATTAATTATTTTTTATTAAATTGTAAAATACTTATTAATATTAATAATAATAATTATTGATAAATGATTTAGAATATTTTGTATCAAATTAATGAATAGATTCATTAATTAAATATTTTGTATTAAATTAAAAAATAATAAAATAAATAAATATAAATTAATAAAAGTATTAACAATTATTTATATTCTTAAAAACATCTTAATTATTAATAAATTAAAAAAAAATTTTGTCAAAAATATATATGAAAAATAAATATTATTTTCTTACTATTTTTGCTTTACATTTTTTTATAAATATTAATAATTAAATAAATTGAACTACTTTTTATCAAATTTAAATTTTTATCGTTAAATTTATGATAAATAAACTAAAATATTTTTGATTAAATTAAAAATGATTATTCTTAGAAAAATGATTATTTAAATGTCGTAATAAATAAACGAATCAAGAGGTTATTCCAATTAACACATGAGTTTCATGCTATAAAAAAGTTGTTGCTGCTTCAGAAACTTTTTTTATATTATTGATAAATTAATTACAATATTTTTGATTAAATTAAATAAATATATAATATTCTTAATATTTTTCCTTAATATTTTTTAATTGATCATAAATTTATATAATTTTTTTAGAATAAAATATTTAAATATTTAATTACACCCAAATATGAATAAAAGGCAAATAAGATTTATTATTTGAATATTCTAAATTATCATGCAGGTTCGAGAGAATCGCCTACCCTAGAGACCTGCCATTTAGACATTCTGCATATATTTACTGATTAGTGTTGCGCAGCTTATCATTCAGTTAATATACCCTGTCACACACACACACACACATACACGTTCAGCGCTTAGGGTATATTCAACAAGACGCTCAACTCCTCTCGCCTTGCTGGTAATGTGAAAAATTTCTTAGCCAAATATTGACACGGCCAGAAGCTGCTGCCCTGAAGGTAGTAGCCAGAAGGCAGTAGCGCCCGAGGGCAGCTGATGAGGTTGATGATTTTTCAATTTGGGTTTTGTAGTTTTCCGCTGGCTCTCCGCAGTCACGCAGTTTGTTGTTGTTGTTGTTGCTGGTGATGCTGCTATGGGAGCACTTTAAAACAGTTCATTTCTTTTGTCAAGGCTTTGGTGTTGGAGTTGTATATTTTTTGTAGTTTTGCCGCAGCAAAATATTTGAAGATGTTTAGTGATTTGCTGTTAAGTCGTGGAGGAGCCCATGCATTGGCAGGCATAAAGATATTTTTGTGTTCTGGCCAATGCCAGGGCCAGCTCTCGAACTTTAGCCACGTTCGCTTATGAATGATGACAGCTTTAGCTGGCGTTGGCAATGATCAACGATGGCCCAGAAGTGCGACTGCTGCTGCTGCTGCTGATCGCTGTTGTTTGTTTATTTATTTGCTTTTAGCTGTTAATAATTTATGTAAGAAGCGGCCGGCTAACGTGTGGCCACTTGGATAATAACAAACATTGAACGAGGCCCGTTCAAGTAAAGCGAAAAAAAAGAAGAAATGAATTCGAGAAAAAGTGTGTAAAAAATGCATCAGTTTTGACTGCAGCCTCCACTCAATTAGCATTGGTAATGAGCTTTTAAATGCACTCGGGCTGCGTGTTTGTCGAAAGCGTTGCCCAGTGTCGCATATGCGGCGTATGCGTGATATTTGTTATGCCATTCGATCGGCATTTGAGTGCGGCTTTGGCTTTTGACTTTCTTTTCGTACTGAAGTGGGTATTGTTGTCGATCAATTTGTACAAGTCGAGCTAGCCATGACAGTTGTTAGCCTGAATTGCCCATGATCTCAGCTTAACTCTAAAAGAATGTTGAGTAGGGAATAAAGCAGGTTTGCTGCCTAGAGGACGTCCAGTTGATAGACATAGCCAATTGGAGCTTGTTCAGCATTTTTAATGAATATATTTCTTAGCAAATAAATTGTTAAATAATTTTTACCTACTAAAATCGAGCTTTGTGCATTTTTATATATTGTTCATGAAGAGAAAATAAATAATAAATAAATTAAATCAAATATAAGTAGTATATATCTCATTCAAAAAATCTAAATTTGCAATTCTTGCTCAACAGCTGGAAATCATGAATGAACATGAACTTTAAACTTTCTATAGAATTCTCAACGAACTCATTTAGCTATATGGTTTTACGATGCTATGCACATCATTTTGATATCAATTTATGCCTAGCTAGAATAGTTGAAAACAATCTTTATTGCTCATATCTATCAAATAAATAGTTCTCAAGTGCTCAACCCACGCCTTGTTTTTCTCCCACTTAGATAAGCTCAATGATCGATTTCTAGTGAATACAAACATCAATTCACTCGACAACTTCGCTTGAAATACTTGCCCAAAAAGAAAACACACAAGTAAATATTTGAAACGTTCAGAATTCAAAATTCTATAGACTGGGACACGTAGACAACGCTGTTTGTTTACTCTATAGGTTCTGAGAACAGGCAATATTAATTATATCAACGCATTGCCAGCTTTTCCGCAAAACCTACCCAAAAATATATATATTAAAAAAAAGAGGAAGAAGAAGAGCAGCAGATACACCCACCTACAAATCGCACTCAATTCTGCATACTCGCAGCTACTTGTGAAATTAATTTCCTCACATCAAAAAAGGAAAAAAAAAAGCTAAATACAAACAGAAAAAAAATCATTGCTAAATTTTTGCAATGCCTACGTGAGAGAGAGCGCCCAGAAGTCTTCTGTAGAGGCGTGTGCTACACACATTGCCAAATCTTGTTTAAGAATTCCAAAGTCTAAAAAAAAAACTTAGATCTACAAACAAACGCACACATTTTTTAAAAGATTACCGAAAAATCAAAATCTTCTAGAAATTTAAGATCTCATATGCTAACGCAACTACAAAAATATTTATAATATTTGCATGGATTTTCTTCTCTGCTTAGATATCTGCTTCTGATTTATAGGTCAAGTCTGAAGCGAATTTCATATGTCTTTAAAATCTATCTTTTCCATCGGTTTTTATAGATATTTGCAGTTCAACTCTAATTTTTTATTTATATTTTTATTATTATTATTTTTTTAATAATTTTATTTATTTATTTATTTTTTTAATTTGTACTTTGTCAAAAAATTTCTAATACATAGCATATTTTTCTATATATATATTTTTTTATAAATAAATTAAATAAAAAAATATATATAAATATATTAAAGTGTAAACTTTTCTTTTCTATATATATAAAAAATTAAATAAAAAAATTAAATTTTTAAAGAACAAACTTTTTTTGAACTAATCATTTTTCTGTATAAATAAAATTTATATGCACAAATAATCTATTTAGTATTATATATTATATGTCGTAGCCTTCAAATTATTGTTCTGGCCTTCCGTTATAAGTTTGCCTAATAATGAGCTCTCGGAGTCGCCCACTTCTATCACCAAAGTTCCCTCGTACTCAACCGTCTCTGCCAATTTTCAGCTCTCCTGTCAAACAGAATCTTGGTTGCACATTCTCGTTCATCAATATCATAGCAACTCTGTGCGAAGTACATAAGTAGCCCTCTCGCTCTCACTCTGCGACATCCAAGACCACATTTAGCAAAAGCTCTCTTTACTAATGATAATACCTTCTCTCGCTTTCGATTAGAGCTAGTTGTCAGTTTCTCTTTAACACTACTGCAACTGTCAATCACAACATAATAACTAACACATCATAATGCCACACCGATACGACATATATATTCCTTTCAAAAGAATGAATGCATGCAATTCGAATGCTTCTTATACTGATTGGCTTGAACAGCTTTATAGGTGTAATTTCATTTTTTTTAACAAACTTCATATATAAATACAGATTTATATTTTCTCAATTTGAATACAGCTTCATTTTAAAATAAACAAAAAATGTATACAGAAATATATAGAAATATATTTATAAATTTGAATACCCGAAATTTAGTATTTATTTTAATCGGAATCGCAAAATGAATCTACAAATTTATTTAAAAAAAACTCAGCGAAAATTCGTGGAAAACGTAATGAAGTTGTTTAGAGTTAAATGTATTTGAAAATTATTCCATATGGTTTATAAATTAATCAGGACATGCAATAATTAGTCTTACATTTCCTAAAATTTGTAATTAATAAAATCAAATTTAACAGCTTAATTTTGCAGCAAAAGATATGCAAGAGATATAGATACTACTATATATTTACTAGATATTTTCAGTCATTAATAGTCTGCATGTCTATATATAGTACAACTTGGAAGCCAATTAGCTGCTGTAATGGATAAGTGTGTTGGCATATTATGCGAGTATATAGCAATATATATATATATTTAGAATAGTTTATAAATTTACAAGCAAACGGCAAACAACAAAAGGGCGAACATAAGTGGAAACAGACTGAGCGAAAATAAAAAGCAAAAAGCAAAAAAAAAAGCATAAGAATATGTAATAAAGTCGAAAATCGTTCGAACAAGTGGCAAACAGGGAAGTCTGCGGCGGTCTTCCAATAAACAAATCGAACTGCCAAAAGAATTGCACATAGCGTACTTAAAACATAAACAAATTAAGGCCAAAGGGGCAGACGGGCCGAAGCAGAGCAGGAGGCAGTGTATGAGTGTATGAGCAGGAGACGCGGGGCAGCCATAAAAATTTCAGAGCTACTCGAATCAACAGCAACTTGTTTTTCTACCGCTAGACAAAAATGCCAGGCACAAGCACAGACAGACACACATGCATATACATATATAGATAAAACAATATAAATATATATATATATATAAATATATGTATATATGTATCTGTGTTTATATAGCTATGTAGCGCTGAGCTCTTGCTGTGATTTTTATGCACAACAAGCTGCAGAATGATGCAAAAAAAAAATCGGAGAAAAAAAAATCAATTTTTAATCGAAACGAATTAATGAGCAGCGCAGAAAGCAAAATAATTTTTGTGTCGAAATCGTTAAAAGTGCGCACGCCTGTCGAACGGCGGCTCGTTGATGATGTCCTGCGGCGCACAGCACAGATACAGCTGCAGATACAGATACAAATACAAAGATACAAAGATACAGAGCTACAGAGCTACAGCTACAGCTGCTGTTGCCCGTTTGCTTAACCTTGACCACTGCCCAGCTGGACGGCAGCAGGCAGAGCACACACTTATGCACATGTCTACATACAGTATAATGATGATGTTGCAAGTTTGCCAGCCACTTGCCACTTGGCCACTTGGCCACTTGGCCACCTGTAAACGGTTCTCTGTCTAAATATTTAGCTCCTACAAATGCAAACTTTGCGTATTCTGTTTTTGATTTGTTGCCCCACCGAAAATGCGCTCATGGCAATTAAAAGCTGTTGGCTCCATCTCGCTTCGACAATAACCTTGACCAAAAAAAAAAAAAAAAACATATTGCATACATATGCGCGCCTCGCCGGCCGGCAAAAGCTTCCATACATATATATTTCTTTCTTTATATACATATGTATATATAGCTAGATCGATGTGTATCTGGTTTGGGAAGCTGCGTGTTTTATGGCCTGAATTTATGTTTGGCGATTAGCATTAACAAGCGCACCTCTCATAGCGCAATTAACATTTCAAAGTACATATTTCAATTATTATAATTTATCCGTGAATTTGGCCATCGATAAGCATTTAATGACCAGCCAACTGAGAGCGCCAGCCAACAGCTTCCAGCATCCAGCTATAAGGTCATAAATGGTTTGCCATATTTCCAATACACTGCACGAAATGCAAGCTAATTTTCATTTAATTATCTACAATATATTTCGAGTGTTATATATACGTTTATGTGAATAAAAAATAATTAATATTATTATATGAAAAAAAAAAAAAAAATTAATAAATAAAAAAGTTAAAAAAATATATAGTTAATATTAATTTTGAAATAAATATAAAATAGAAATAAATATTAATAATTTAGAATTTATATTTACCAAGAAAATAAAGCTACAAATTATTGTAAATAAATTTTGAATTAAATTTAAATTAAATAAATTTGTTTGTTTCCTATTATTAGCATGCTATTATTAGCATGAATTACTTTTCATTTAAGAATTTTATAAAATTTTTCAATGCTTAATTATTGTTTATAAAACTCTTATCTCTTAATATAAATATAATATAATATATAAATATAGTTTTCCTGCTTCTATTATTATATACAGATTTACAGATTTTGTTATTGTTAAGTTTATTTAAATTGGAATTAAAATTAAGTTGCTTGCGCTGCGTTTTATTTTGTTTGGTTCGAAATTGACTTTTATGACTCAATTAATTCACACATGAAAGTTGCATGAAAATACCAAGGTAAACTTTTGGTTTGCCCGATATAGTTCCATTTGGTGGTCATGGTTGGAACACGCGGCACAGCTGGCCAAAAGTTCATTTACCTGGGCGAAAAACCTTCACTGAACCATTTGGATGATGTGTCGATGAAATAGCCATAAAATCTATTATATAGTTTCATAATTTATTTATGCTGTTTGCTCAACTATAATTTCGGTTAATAATTATTTATTGAAATATTCTAGAATATTTATTTTAGCTTTAGTTCGCATAGATTTTGACTTCCAGAACATGCGATAAAATGTTCACAGCTTTGCTATAAATCGAACAGTTTTATGTCTATCAATGTGATCCGAATCATTTACACCTGAAAATGAAATCAACTTTTGATTTCACAATTTCCACAGCTCTGGAAAAATGCTTGTCATCATAGTTCAATGAAATGAACAGTTCCACAAATTTCGCATATTTAATCCAGTTTTTTGTTTTGTTTTTGGGAAATTGAAAGAAAAGCCCCACACTCGTAAAAATTGCCAGCCAGATATACTCAAAAAGTTTTCCATCAAGATAGTATAGTGTAAGGTACTTCCTGGAAGGCAAAATTCTCTTGCAATTGGGCGATAATACAATATTATAGTATTTGGCGAATGGATAAACACATTTGATTTTCACTTGAAATTGAGTAGAAATTTGTATTTTTATTTTCATTTTCATTGAGCATTCTTCCCCTTTCCTCCTTCCTCAAGGTTCTGTACAGAAGTTGGCTGACAGCTTCCTTCAGGCTGATGAACGGCAGCCGCTTTAGCTGATCTTCAAATCGATCGTATTAGTATCTTTATCATGCATGTCACGGCCACAAATTGCAACGATCCATCAAATAAATATCAGTTGGCAAGCGCGACAGAGAGCGAGAGAGAGACAGAGCGAGCGAGAGGGAGGGAGGGAGATAGCAACCAGTTATAGCCAGCCAGTCGGGTCTGGGTGGTAACTATATCTGGGCTTACGTAGCGTATCGTATAAGGCTCGCTCGCTCGCTCAGTCGCTTGATCATTTGTTAGTGGGACGCTAAGGTATTTTATTTATAGCAATGCTAAAATTAACTTTTTGCGGTTCACCAGCAAACTGTGCATTAATCTAAAAGCAAATGCAATCGGATTTAACTGGTGCAAGTGCTTATAAATTTTTCACATTTTTATTTGAATCCAGTCTATGGGGTAGCTGCACTCACTTAACTTGTTTACATCCATAAAGTTTCCTGAACGACATTCTTTGAAGCCTTAGCTTGAAGCGGGCAAAGCTGGGTAATTAACCTAATATAATACAAATTCCGTTTATATGATTAAAAATTGTTAATGTATGTAACATTTTGCATAGTACTCTTTAAGTATTCAAATAAATATTTACTTTTAAAATGTTTATATATATTTAAAAGAAATAGAGTTGAAATAATTTAAATAAAAAAGTAAATAAATAAAAATTGTTATTAAAAATAAGTGAATTATTGAACTTGAAATCTTTTCTGTTGAAAATTTATTATTCAATTTTTTAAGAATTTCTTTATTACAGTTTTAAATTTTTTAACATTTAAACTTTTTTTTTATATTTAAAAAATAAATTTTAATTTTGAGCAAAGGAAATACAAAATCTAAGAAAATTCATGAATAATATTTAGAGTCTGAAAATTTCCAAAAATTATATTACTTTAAAAAATTTTTAATAAAATATTTTTATTAAAGTAAATTAAATATAAATATTTGTTTATATATTTTTAAGGTGTTCTTTTTAAAATATGAATGGAAAAGCAACAAAATCTAAAGAGAATTTATGTATTTAAAAATATTTTTTACTTATTTTTTAACAGTTCTATTTAGAATTAAATACTTAACAACAGCTGCTTTGCTCTCAAAATGTTGTTCAACTGTTAGATGCTGTTATTAACATTTGTGCATAATGTTAAGCTACAGATAACATTTCTAGTCATTTTAATAGTTACATATACTAGCTAACAGCTGGTTTAGCAACTATTTTCATAGTTACAGGGTGCTCGATAGTCGACTCTGCTCTTGCATTCGCCTCGCCACACACTTTGATTGATTTCCATGCAAATTTGCTGCCACATTAGTTTTTATTGCAATTTCTTTGGCAAAACGAACTGTTGACTGCAGTTGCAGCCCAACTGGACTATGAATATTCATATACGTAGTCTACATTCATATTCAGTTTAGCACACGCTGAGACGAAGAGTGAGACTGGGGCTGGGTGGGGGTTGAGTTGAGTTTGGGTGGACGAAGTTTTCACTTTCAAATTTGCCATTTGATTGACAGTCGTGAGTTTAGCGCTTTTTGTTTTTGACAGGCGACACATAAATGAAATTTAATTAAATTAGTTAGATTATGCTAAAGGCTAGGGGCGCGAGCAGTGCGGGGTAGGGAGCGCTGGGGAGCGGGTAGCTCTACTCGTTGCAAGCTAAATAAATAAATAACCAATTTTTAATTGAATTTCTACCTACATTTTTAACCTGTTTGACGGCATTCCGGGGCAATCAACGTCGTTGTTGTTGCTGTTGTTGTTGTTGTTGTTGTGGAGTAGTCGTTGTCGTTGTCGATGACGCTCGTTGTTGTTGTTGCTGTTGTTATATGCATAGTGGTCGCAGTTGTTTTTGTAAATTGCTGCTGCAAACGGCGCCGCCTCAACAAACCTCGTGCTGCTTTTTCATCTCACTGGGCAACAAAGAAGACCTTTTGCAGCGACAACGTTAACGTCGACTGCGACGCTGGCAGCGACGCTGGCATCGGCATCTTATCAGGGGCCAAGTTGCAGTTTCGTCTTCCTCGCCGGCGGGAGACTGCGAGGCTGGCGCTGAGCTCAACTGCTGTGATAGCTCTCCAGTGGCTGCAACGTGTGTCACAAACTTAGTCACTCACACACACACACACACACTCACACACACATACACACACACACACACACACACACAAAGAGCGAAGTCTGAGCATGGCACTTTCTTGTCTTGATAAGCGATTTGCATCAACGAAAATGGAACGTTTTAGAGCTTTGCTCTCCTCTCGATGAGTGAATGCACCAAAGGATGTTGACTTGTCACGCACACTCACACACCAACTGCATACTGTGTGTGTGTGAGTGAGTGAGAGGCAGACAGAGAGAGAAAGAGAGAGAGGCAGCTTGTAATTATGATAATTACAATAATGAAATGCATGCTGCAACGTTTATACTCAGGTTCTTTATGCATATAACAGTTGATAGTAAATGTTTTACAATTAGAATATTTTAAAGAAATTTTAATATAATTTTTTTTTTTTTTTGTATTTTGCTATAGTTCTCTTTAGATTTTCATTTCTGTGGTCGCATTGGAAATGAATACGTCTCGCATTTTCTCATTTACGAAAACCTAGTTTCAGCTCTTTAAATCCAACTGAAAGTGGTTCGAACTGGCGTATTTACTAACTGTGAGGGTTACGCTTTATAAACTATAACGCTGTCACTTACAACAACAACAACAACAACTATATGTTACAACAACAACAACTCAAGCTGCTTTTAAACGTGTTTTCAAAGTCGATTTCTTGTAATCCAATATATGAAGCAAATGAAGAGCTCGTTTTGTCTACATATTTTATTTTTGATTTATTTTTAGTTCTCTTTTTTTTTGAGTTTGTGTGCTAATTGTCCAAGGCATGTTATTTATTATTTATCGCTAGATGTTAAACAAAAAATTGTAAAAGAATCAAGCTAAAAAGCTGAGCTGCGTAGCAACTGTTGAAATTAATATATATTTGTGCTCTAATTAATTTTTCGATTAGTACATTAAATAATATATTATAACAAATTATATGAATAAATTTTAAATCTTAATATATTTTTAAATATAAAAATACCTAACGAATTAGAAAAAATATTTGCTTAAATTATTATTATTATTTTTAATTTTTTTATTATATTATTAATTGTTTGTAAAATTTATTTAAAAAAAAAATATTCTTTACTTTTTCATATATATTTAACATAAATTTAAGCTGTACAATTTTTGATATATATATTTTTAAAAATATGTTTTACAAATACTTATAATTTAGATATTTTTTAAAAATATATTTATTTTTGTATTTAGACAAAATAATATAAATAAATAAATGTTCAAATTTAAATCAAAATTTAAAAAAATTGAATTAAATTAAATTTTAAAAAAGTTTAATTATTTTCAAATATTTATTAAAAAATTATTACAAATTTTGTTTAAAATTGTTTATTAAAAAATTATAAATAAAAAAAATTTTAAAATAATATATGCCTAAATATTTGAATTTCAACTAAAACTTCATAGTATATGGGGTTAATAATTAATAATATTTAGCAGAAATTCTTTGCTTAAATTGCAAAATGTTTCGTGTCTTACAGACAATTATATAATATTAAAACAGCTCTAAAACCTGCTTTAAAAGGCATTCAAGAATTTTTGTTCGCAATCACACTTAATAGCTTTAATGATGTGCTCACAAATTTTTGTCACTGCGGCTGAATGAACTCGGCTCAAGGTGACAAATTGTTTGACAGTCAATTAAAATTAAATAAAAAATAAATATATGTACAAAGAATTGGAGTTACCAAGCAGACTAGTTTCTCTCTATATATAAATATATGCGTGTAGCATATATATAGAGATTTATCGAAATTCTTTTACGTACACGCTGCGTATGCTCAACAAATGAACTTGATATAGTTTTGGGTCAGTTGGGCGTTGCGTTTGCTTGCGCCATTTCTCCTTGCTGGCGCAGTGATACTGATATGCAGATAGACTGGTGTCTATATAGACATCCATTATATATACAAATATGATTTATCATGTCTGACACTTGGGCCAAACCACTTGTCAAATGCAGCCAGGGCAATGGGAACAGCAACAGCATCGATAGCGACTACATGCTGTGATTTTAGATAAATTCATAACTCAAACTCAACTTGTCTTGCCTTCAAAGTTCAAATCACTTGGCACACACGCACATATGCTTATATGTGTCTATGTATATACATTTATGTATATGTGTGTATATTTCTTATTAATTATTTATTTATGCATTATTTTTTGCGCGCGTTCATTTCGATAAGCTTCAAATGGAGACACAATTTACATTTACTGTTATACTAAATACATATACACACAGTCTACGCTAACAGTATATGTATATACATATATGCTATAGCAACGAGAAGAACTATAATAAAAATCAGCTGTTGGCTGCCTTTTCGTATAACGAACTTGAAATTCGCTTTAAGAAAAACAACAGCAAAATGATAAACTCTACTCTCACTCGCTCGCACTCTCTCTCGCTCTCTCTCTCTCTCTCTCTTTCATCTCTCTGTCACTCTCTGCATAGTTAAAAGCAGGCGACACTTAATCAGCACAGCCTCCACAATGGACCCTCAAAGTTTCCAATGCCCCGTCTGCTCCGCAAAACAGCTCCACTGCCCCCTACTCACATTTCTTTCTTCGTGGCTGAATTTAGTTCAGCGTAGTTTGTACTACTTACATACATCTATATAGTATATATACTATATATAGTTTGTATATGGTTAACTGATAATCGACAGGCGACAGGAAAGCGAACAGCGCGAGTGAAACACTCGAAGGCCATTCGCTTGCTACAGCCACATTGGCTTGAGGTTGAGGTTTGAAATCTGAGCCACTATTAGCTAACTAGAAGTTGATGATGATGATGATGATGATGATGAAGAAGAAGAGGAACATTGGCACCGTTAGTGTAGCCACAATTTTAGATAGTAACTGTATTATTCGCACGTATTATATGACCTGATAACCAGCATCGATAGTCTATATGAGGGATCTACGGCAAACTACGGAAGTAAGAATTTGACTGAGCTTAAAATATGCAAAGGCGTCAGGCCGTAAAAAAATATGGAAAGATATAAAGCTGTGCATAAAATTTTGAAATATATTTATTGCTATTATATTTTCTCTCAAAATTATCCAAATTATTTGTATTTTTATTTAGAAGTTCGAGATGATATAGAGTAATTCTTTGGCTGCTAAGGCCTTCAGCTTGGCATTGCTAATGTAGGATATCATATTTGGAACTATTTTCATTAGGGATTGAGTAAGCTAATAAAAAAGTGCATAGATTTCATGCCTACAGAGAGTTCTTTGAGGATTGTACAATGATTTTCAACTTATATGGATAATTTCCGCATGATAAATGGTAAAACCCTCATTCTATTTATATATTTTCTATATAATATTTTTTTATTCTTTATAATATACTCAAGTTCCACTGTGAAAATGAAATCATGCAACGCGTTGTTTAGAGATTTCTCGGTTTGAGGAACTAAATGCCTTTGAGCCAAACGACCTTCACTCCGACGAAATTCTAGTCGATCTGAGTTTAGGTTTATCGTGTGTGTAAATTTTGCATTAATTAGCAGAGTTATTTACTTATATGCAGAAGGTCGTTGAAATACAGCAGATATGACAGACTGGACAAGTCGAGAATTCGCAAAGTCGTGAAGTGAATCAACAAGTGAATCACTTGCCAGAGATATGTTTCACAGCACTCGAAGCACTTTAACCACTTCAACAGTTTCACAACACTTCACGCACTAATCCCTATCAATTGTGACCCAATTGTGCGCCAGTGTTGCCACTTTGTTTTCATAGTTGAACATTTTTATCAAAAATGGATTAATGAGCTCTTGGTCTTAGGTTTGGTTGGATAGGATAAATATATTTATATATTTTTTGCATATGTTGCCAGAAATTAGTATTGAAATTTATTTTTATAGATTTCTCAAAAGTTTCAATTGAAATTATATATCTATGACATATGACCTATATAAAATGTATCTGAATATGTAAAGTAATCTTTTGCAGCGTTGCCATCTTATACATTGATTAAGCCACTCTTTCGTATCTCTAAACGTTTTCTATTCAAATTATAGTCAATGCATATATGCTCATAAAGCTTCAGCGCTGACATATAGATATCATAAGATAATGATTTCCTTACAACTTTTCATTTAATAAGAAATACTTTGATGGGAAATAGCCTCAGTAGGACTCTAATGTTGCCAGTTTATTCTTAGCTGCAGAGAATCGCTTCATATATAAATAAATAAATGTTCAAATTTAAATCAAATTTTAAAAAAGTTTAATTATTTTCAAATATTTATTAAAAAATTATTACAAATTTTATTTAAAAATTTGTATTAAAACATTCTAAATAAAATTTTAAAAAATTATATATGCTTAAATATTTTACTTTCAACTGAAACTTAATAGTTAATAATAATAATTTATGATTTCCTTACAACTTTTCATTTAATAAGAAATAATTTTATGGGAAATAGCCTCAGTAGGACAGCATATTCTTTGCTTCAGAGAATCGTCTCATATATGTCTAGCATATATTATATATAAAGCAATGTAACAGCATAGAGCTGCTATAGCGTTGCCACCTATTGCACTGTCGCATATTTTCCAGCCGAATTCAAACATTTTCTCAGCACTTTCAACCGGAACTAGTGCCAGTTCAGTTGTGTGTGACACATTCATATGTAACGGGCATGCATATATATATATATATATATATATATATATGCATGTGGAGCAGTGGCAACACCCGCGCCTGCCTCAGTCCTATGCCAAGGCTTGTTCAAGTACATGCGGCATGCAACTTACAAAAAATTCATTTTGTTTTTAATTTAAGTTTTTTTTTTAGTTTTGCTTGAAAACGTGATAGCAAAAGTTGTTGTTGTTGATGCAGGCCAGTTTCGGCTTGGTTTGCTGCAGTAGCCGCATCTGCTTGTGGAATTTATTTTATCGTTAAGAAAATGTGTGTAAAAATAAGTGAAACTATTGGAAGCTGTTGCCGCTGTGCGCCTGTCTCTCTAGCTAGGCACAGGTGTGCGAGTGTGTGTGTGTGTGAGTGTGTGCAGTGTGACCAGTTTGCGTGTGGGGCAGCTAATGCCTCCACTTTTGATAAAATGTAGGAACTGGCCTAAGCCAGTTGTTGCTGCTGCTGCTGCTGTTGCTGCTGATGATGACCAGTAGCCACTTACAGCTGCAGCAAATTATTGCCGCATTGCTGGCTTGTTGTTATCAGAGGCAGCAGCAGTAGCAGAGCAACTGGCAGTAGCCGCAACGCATCGCCTTGTGATTTGCCTGAGCCACATCAACAATTCGAAGAGCGAGAAACCCGCTTCACAATTTTTTTCTTCTCTTTTTTTTTTTTTTTTGTAGTTTTCGTTGCTGTTGTTTTTGTCGAATTTCAGAAAGTGGAAGACCTTCGTTGTTGCCGCTTGCCACTTGTTGTTGCTGCTTAGTTTGTTATCAGGTTTGCGAGGTTTCCGCCGCCTCCTCCTCCTCCTCCTCCTTCTTCTCATTCTCCTCGTCAGCTTCATTTGTGGCTATCAATTTCACACCTAAGCCAACGAGTTTCTAAAAATGTGTGTGTGTGTTTTCTACTCTGTTGGCCAAACAATCAAAGCCAGCAAACAAAGTGTCTCTCTCTGTCTCTCTCTCCCTCTCTCTCTCTCTATCACCGTCTCTATGCATAATGACAGTTATAAATGGAAGAGCACTTAATAAATGTCAAAGGCGTACAACGATTAGCATCGCAAATATCGGGGTAATACGATAGGGCCATCGATTCAGTGAGTCGACAAAATGTGGAGCATGAGCTGAACTAAGCAGAGTTGACTGCCTGGCTGGCTAGCTGGCTGGCAGCTGGCTTATGCAATGCTAAGCGAGAGACAGTTGGGCTTTGATCTCACTCCCTCTCTCCCTCTCTCTCTCTCTCTTTCTCTCTCGAGGCGTTGGCAAATCCATAAATAAACCGATTTACTATAAACCAATAAACACACACGCCCAAACGCCAGCCAGTCACATGCAATTATTCAATTAACCAAATGGCGTCATAAATTATCGTCTCCATCGACCACTATATGCCTGTCTGATACTATCTGGCTAGGGCCGATCGAGTCAAAGAGCTCTACATAGACCCAACCCAACTGCCAATTGCGGAATGTCGCGCTTTATGAATATGCAGTCCGTTTATGACACTTGATTCAAAAACCACAAAGCAACAATAATAAAATAAAAATCCCTTTTAACGGAATGCGAAAAACAATTTAGCAAAATTACTTGAGACGAGTTTCTGATGAAAGCATTTCTTAGAGCTGCTCATTTCATTTGTATTTTGATATCTGATTTACTCTTTATATGCAAATTCAAATTGCAAAGTTTATACATATATTTCTTAACATCAATCAAAGTCCGAGACTTGATATACGAATTAGAATGCGTATAGAAGCCTTTGAATGAACTTTGTTCCATTTTTATTTAAATATAATACATTAACTCGCAATGCAATTCATATTTCTGTCTGCTACTTTTTTCTTAAAAGAATTGGAATGTGTTCATACCAATCTTAATATATATAATATTTACATAAAAAGAAATTTGAAGTTTATTCTTCTTACAGTAGGATTAAAAAAAAATAAAAAATTAAAATTTCTCAATGTCATTCATATAATTATATTCAGATTTCTAGAAGCAACTGAAATTATTAAATATTTAAAAAATATTTTAATGAATTTATATTAAAATTCTTGCTTTTTTATATACATTTTTTTTTTTTTCAACTTTAAACGCAAATAAAACGTAAAAAGAAAAATTAAAATGGCAAGTTTCAATTATGTGTATTTATTAAAAAAAAAAAATACTTTTTTAAAAGAAAAATATTAAAAAACGTAAAGAAGATAAACACAAATAAAGTGTCCTATAAAATAAATAAATAAAAATACATATTATTTATACCTTTCTCTTCATTTAAAAGTTTTGTAATTTTTTAAATTTTCTTCTTAAAATTTTTTTTTATTTTATTTTATTTATTTCTTTTTTTTTTTTTTTTTTTTTATAAATACACATAAATGATACTTTCCATTTTAAATTCTTTTTTTTTTTTTTAATAATTTATTTATATATATATATATTTATCTATTAAAAAATATTTTTTTTTTAATAAATTGTTAAGCTTTTCAAAACAAATAATATATAATCATTCATACATTCCAATGTGGCATATGAGCTCTAGAAGAGGAGGTTAAGCAATCAGTGACGGTGCATTAAGCATTTTTCCTTAACACAGTCCAACAACAGAAAATCATGAGTACATAATAATTTAGTATTTAATATATTTTATTTTATTTTATTTTAGTTATGCAATATATATTATTTTATGCATCTTCTTGGTTGGCATTAAATAATATATAATCAAATTCCTAAAATCGAAAACTCTGGCTTGAGAATTGCATATTAGAGCAACACGTTCTAGCGCAGAGGAAACACAATAAACATTGTTTAGGCCCATCTTTAGTAGCTAGCTGTATACGAAAAATATGTCTACAATTTAATGAAGAAAAGGCAATAAATTGAGCTTCAAATAATTTCAAATAAAAATACACTGCAAAAAGTTTTGAAACTCAGCATAAAATTTGATTTAAAAAAAGGCATACAAATTTAAAAAATTATTTAAAAAAAATCAAACTTACATAAAGATATGCGAATGCACATATACACATGCTGCTAATACTTTCTGATATACAATAAAATAATATATATAAGAGTTTATATATATATATTTGATATATTCAATCTTAGTCAATCGCAACAAAACCCAACATTTGTTCATCATTCCAATTGCAAAATTGTTAACTCATTTAGAATGCTCTTCGCAGAGCTGTTTATCTCTTACCCTAATAACATGTAAGCCTTTAACACACTCTGAAATGCCTGCAAATCATTGCAACAGCTCTTTCTTAGAGCAAGAAATTAAAAGTCAAGTGTTTCGCTTAACGTAAGATGGAAATGCGAATTAGACACGCAGACACCATGTCGTATGCGTATTACTAAGAAATATATAAACAGCTCGATATATATAGATATATAATATATGGTTGGGTCTTACCTTGTGCACCTGCTGCACGCCTTAGAAACGTTTCAAAATCCACAAATCCTTTGGCTGCAAGTGCAACAACAACCAATTCTGGCAATTCACGAACGTTGCATACATTATATTTAGCTGGACACACATGCGCATATATTGCTGTTATCGATAACTGCTCCGAAACTGCTGCAGATATATGTTATTTATATATATCTGCTATCAATACATGCTCAATATATATATTTCTATAACACTTGCACTTCACATGTTGCCTACACAGAAGGCTTTTGGCTCAAATGGCTAATGATGGATGGCAGCACACACATACACACACACAGACACACGCGTAGGGTAATCGATTGCGTTATCGTTATCGGTATCGGCATTGAGCGACGCTCACACAATCGCGGAACTAACGCGACGAGGCGCGCGCTGTTGGGGCGTGCCCGGGGTCGAGGGAGCTTTCGAGTCTTGGAAGTTGTTTACAGTTCTTGAGCTCAGCTGCTATCTACAATAGCAGCTGCTGCGGCTGCTGCTGCTGCTGAGGCTGAGGCTGCGACTGAGGCTGTTGTCGTTGTTGTTGCTGCACAGCTTTAACTTTATTTACAGCACGCGAAATATTACAGCCAAAAAAAAAGAGCTATAAATTTATCTACACACACACACATATATATATGTACATACATATATATATATATAGACGTTGGCCAGATATGCAGATTTATGTGCTGGGTCTGCTGCCTTAACGAGTTAGATCAAGTTATGACAAGCTGCTGCCGCCGCAGCTTGTTGTAAATTGTAAATTTGTTGTTTTTTTTTTTATATATGTATATACATATATATATATAAATATATATTTTTATTTTTTGATCGAGCTTTCGAGTTGGCGACAGCGACGAATCTTTCGGTTCCGTACAACGAGCGCTGAGCGCAAAAACTGAATGAGCGTCCAAAGCGGCCGGGCAAGGCAAACAGGCGGCACAGAGCCACAGAGTCACAGAGACAGCAGCAGCAGCGGCAGCGGCAGCAGCGACAGCAGCAGCTGTGTCGAGCTAGTTAGTTACTTAGTTTGAGCGCGTAGTAGTGAGAGTCAATCGACACACACACACACACACACAGATACAACTTGTTTAAATCGCTCAAGCTCAAGCGCCATTTAAGTTGAGTAATTAAAACCAAGCAGCGATTTGCATGTGTGTGCGCTGCCTCTATACATGTATGTGGCTGTGGCTGTGGCTGTGTCTGTGTGCCGCTGCGATTAATTATTAATAAAGCCCAAAAAGCAACAACAACAACAACAACAACAATAAACAAACAAACAACTCCGACTGTCCAGCAGCAGCAGCAGCAGCAGCTATACGACAATTACAAATATTCAACTCTCTCAGCATGGCTGAGCTCAGCTGCGCGACTTTCTTTGCCGAAGCTCTCTGCTTGACTTCTCCTTCTTCTTCTTCTTCTTCTTGCTGTTGCTAGCTGCTGCGGCTACTCTGTTGCTGTTGTTGTTGTTATCGCCGTTGTTGTTGTTGTTGTTGATTTGGTTACCGAAATCGGCATCTCAACTGGTTGAGTCTCCATATTCACGACGCAGTGCAGCAAATGTAAATCTAAATTGATTGCAAAATGCTTAAGACTGAGCGTATTCATTATACGCCATGTGAATTGAAATGAACAGAGTTGCCAGACAGTTTGTTTTTTAAATTTACATATAGTATTTGACAATTTTTAGGAAATTTTTTGAAAAATGTAGGTAAAATTATGAGAATATGTATATACTACAAATTTAATTCATTTATGTAAAATTTATTTATTTTAACTTTAAAAATATATAATTTTGTATGTGATACTTAAAATTGAAAAAAAAAAATTAAAATAAACTCTTCATTAGCATTTAAATAATGTATGTGATAAGAAAATGTAACCAAAGAAATTTACATTTTCTTATCACATACATTATTTAAATACTAATGAAGAGTTTATTTTAATTTATTTATTTATTTATTTTTTTTTTTGTATTCAGGAAATATTTATTTAAATGACAACAAGATGTGTAATTTATGAATAAGCATTTTGAAATTATATATACATATATATGCACTTAAAAGAAGTATAAAAATATTCATTTTAATAAATAAATAAAATTTAAATCCATTAAATATTTTTAATTTTTTTTTACATTAAAATTAAGGTTTAAAACAAATTTTAAAAAAATTGTAATAAATATATATACATATATGCCACAAATTTAATATAAGTAAAAATATATTACTAATTAAAGTCTTTATAAACAATAAACTTTATAGTTGATTTAAAATTTATTTACACTCTATGAAAAGCTAAGTCAAATAATTTTTATTCATGCTTCATTTATTATTATTTTAAATAAATTTCCCATATATTTGATATTTTTCAAGGGCTCATAAATTACATAAAATTAAAAAAAATATATATTGTGTTAAGGAAAATTTAAATTAAATAAATTACATAAAATTAAATAAAATATATTGTGTTTATGAAAATTTCTTCCATTTAAATTTCATTTACATAATTTTCTGCTCAATTTTACCGCAAACATTGTCCATACGCCGCGTTGACAGGCAAACAATGTTGGCCATCTGGCAACGCTGTTGGCCAAAATAGTGGCTGTTGTTGCTGATGGCAGCATAATTAAAATATTGCACTTGTTACTTCTGCCAGTGCCAGTGCTGCGTGCTGCGTGCTGCGCTTGTCGACGTTGCTGTTGCTTCTGTTGCTGCAGCTGTTGCTGTTGCATGATGTTGTAGTCTTGCCATGCTCTTTCTTTGCTTTTGTTTTTGTTTTTATTTTTTTACCACGGCACAAAAACATCCAAACTAAACGCTGTGTCTTGTATTAAAACTTGTTCATTGGAATTTTCTAATAAATCAATAAACGCGGACAACACATTTTGTTGTTGCTGGTGTTTCAGCGAGAGAGCTGGAGCGGCGGGGAAGATGCTCTCGAAAGGGGCGGCAGGTGTGCTCAGGCTGTGGCCAATGCAGCAAGAAGTAGTCAAGGCTCTGTTTTAAGCCAACTTTTGAGATTATGGCAAAGTTTTGCTGTTGACAGCAGCAACGTAATTGCAGCTGCAATAGCAACAACAGCAGCAACAACAGCAGCAACAACAGCAGCAACAACAACAGCAACAACTAGTTGCAACACTTTCGCGCATTGCATTTCCGGACAGCCAATGCTTCCGAGGAAGTAATATTGCAAGCCCGAGCAACGAGAGCTTATTGCGTATAATTATGCAATTTTCTATATGTATAAAAAGATTTATATAAATATATACTGTATCTGTATCTGGCAAATGAAGGCAAAAACAATTTTGAGTTGATTTTTTAGATACATATTTTGTATATATACGTGTATTTATTTTTTATATTAATTTTTTATGAGCTGCTTTGCCTTCCAACGCGCAGAGACAAACAAACAAAGCGGAAAAACAACTTTTTGCTTTAATTAAATTATTATGCTGGCATTATAAGTTTTTATGCCTGGCTTATAACCTGTGCGTTTTCATAATCAGCAGCAAGACTTCTTCTTCTTCGTCTTCTGCTTAGCTTTTTTCGAGTGTGTTAACCAATTTGATAAACAGCACAAGTCAAAAATGTTGCTGGCAACATTGTTGCTAACAGCATTGTTGCTAGCGCTAGGCATGCAAATGGGCCAAATCGAAAGCCGCTTCGTTCGTCACATATTTTCGCGTTGCTGTAGATTTTTTTTTTAATGTAAATAAAATGGAAATTCCTTGGCAAAGAGCAGATTGCAAACAAAATGCAGGCAGGCGCGCAAAAAACTTGTAGAACAGCTCGGCGAGGCACTTGTTAAGATGACTGCCTTGTTAAACGAGCCTGCAACACCCCAACAACAGCAACAACAACAACAATAAACAATGTTGCAATGCTTAATTATTTCAGCGGCAAGGAATTCCTCGACGCAAACTTGAACTGCTTCTGCTGCTGCTGCTGCTGCTGCACTTAAGTGCGGGTATTGCGGCCAAGCGTGCAGCAGGCAAACGCGATTGTTGCCAACACTTGAGGTCGTCTGCTAGGCACACACACACACACACACACACACGCACAGAGGGAGCTCAAGTCTGCGCTGTTGCCACAGCTTCAGTCACATTGGTCAACGGCACCGACGCGTCTATGCCCATGTTGCCAGTTGTGGTTGCATCTTCTTCAGCTGAGCTGTTGTTGTTGTGCTGGCGCACCTATTTGTAATGCATTAATAGCCAAGAGGCAGCAACAGCAACAGCAACAGCAGCAGCAATTGCAGCTCAGCTCAAGCCAACAGATTGACATTAAGCTGCCTTCTGGCTCTGTCTCTGATTCTGTCTCTTGCTCTGACTCTGGCTCTGTCTCTGTCTCTGGCCATGAAGCTGATGCATTTGATAAATGGCAAGCTGCACATTAACACTGCCACAGCTGTGCCACGCTAATAATCCATAAATTGTTAATTGGTGCGTTGCCAAATGGCGTTAGCTGAAATGCATATGATTTATTTCTCATCTTCCATTCCATGTTCCATTTACTCTGCATTTATTATCTCAGCCTGAAGCTTAGCCGCGCTAATCAGAAAGCAAAAGCTCTTTGATAGATAAGTAAATCGAAGTGAATTCATTTAAATTCTCTTTTTTTATTGTTTTTCTATTGCTCAACTTTTACTGCCTAAGCCAAAGTAACTTTTTTCTTATCGTTAAAAGTTGGCTTTAATTACAGATCAAAGTTGAGCTACGAAAAAAATGAATAAATTAGAAAGCATATATTTATTAATTAGAATATGATCATTTTAATATATAGTTATTCTTTTAAGCTCTAAAAATTTCAAGCTACGCTCATATGTATGTCAGCATAATTTTACATTTATATAATTATTATATATTTATATTTATATATGTATATATTTATATCAATTTTCTTCATATGCCGAACAGCAATCAATAAATACAAAAATAAATAAATAAAAAATAAATTGAATATTTTATATATATAATATTTATATCTATAAATATATAATTATTAAATACAATACAAATTTATTTAATAATTTATTTATTGTATGTTGTCTTTATAGAAACGAACGGAATGAAAAGATATTTATTTGAATATATTTTAAAATTAATTTTATATAATCTAATTCACTTTAGATTTAGATTTTTATTAAACAATTTTCTTATTTATGTATATTAATTAGAATCTTTTTTTTTTTGTTTTATTTGTATCTTCTTTTTCATTAGGAAACCTTTTCAAATTATTATACAACATTTTTTTGTTTGGATTTGCTTTAATTATATATTTTTTAAAAATATTGATATATTCTTTTTTTTTTTTTAGAAATATTGTTAGTTTAAAAAAAAACCTTTATAGTTTAAATTAAATTAAATTATTTTTACAAATAAATTTTTACATTTTGATATCTCTTTTTCAAATTAAATTTTATTTCTTTCTAAATACGTTTATAGGTATATATGTACATATAAAAAAAATTAAATATTTATTAAACTAAAATTTTTAATAATTTATTATTATTTAATGAAGTTTCTTTTTTTATTATTATTTTTTTTTTTACTTTAAAATTTTAGTAATAAAATTATTTCTATATTTTTATAAATCCCTATTTTCTAAGGAGTTAATTCTAAAAATTAAAACAAATGGCAATTTGAATAAAGCAGAGATTTTTAATTTCTGATATGTCACATCTCACAGATTCCCACTCTGACTCTGGGCTAATGTCACATCGATTTGGGTTGAGTTTTCTGTGGAATCGGTTAACAGTTCAGTGCACTTAATGCGAGAGGGGTTTCTTTTTCTCTGTTTTTCTCTTTTTTGGAAACAAGGGCTGCCAACCCCCGACAGATGCTTCAAATTAAGACATTCCATTGGTACATAATGGAATGGGCATGAATCATGGCCAAGCCAGAGCAATTATTGTATGCAAATTGCAGAGAAGAGACATGTGACAATTAATTGAACTTGCGAGTGAGAGTGCGATGCGAATGCGAATGCGAGTGCGAGTGCGAGTGCGAGGCGATTGCTTAGGCAATGTGCTCATAGATACGAATATGATTCCATTTGGCACTCGGAACATGAACTTTGCCATTGTCTAGACAAATTAAGCACAGTCTCACAAATTGTGGAGGAGATGCGCGAGCTGCGAGCACAATTTACACAGAATTTTTGTCTCAACCACGTGGCGTATGCGCAATGTGTGTGTACGCAATCTAAACTGCGTGAGTGTGTGTGTGTATGGCGTCGTCAGCTTGTCTGGGCACAGCTGCTGTCCAAATGGATGTGATGTCATAAGTCAACAACTCAGCTGCCCCAAAAGTCTATTTGATATATAAATATAAGAGTGTGTGCGTGTGTGTGTGTGTATACAAAGATCTGATCTGATCGGATCGGATCGTTAATTAAAATTGCCAGCGTATGCGCGTACCAAGTCCGAGTACTTCATTAGCCACGCAGTTGCCACGCGCAGCTCTCCAAAGCTTAATTAATAAATCAACGCGACACTTGCACTCAACAACAACAACAACAACAACAACAATCTCTTCAACATGATCTTCATATTCATTCATATTCATTCAGTGAAGTCATTTAAAATTATATCTTAGGTTTAATGTTTGATTTTCTATAATTTATTATTTTAATTTTTGTTGTTTGACCAATGAAAAAATTAACAAATAATTATTTATATTCAAAAATTAAGAAATATTAAAATAAAGTGAAAAAAGGAAGATATTGAAAAGAAAAAATACAAAATAAAAATAAAAACAAAAAAAAAAAAAAAAAAACATTGACAAAAGTACAAAATGTTGAAATAAATTATATAATAACAAAATTTAAAAATATAAATGCTGAAATAAATTTTAATAAAAGTACAACATTCAAAAGCATTGAAATAAATTACAATATTAAAAAATATTGAAATACATTTAAAAATTACAAAATTAAAATATTTAAAATATATTTAAAAATTACCAAATTAAAAATTTTTTAACATTACAACATTTAAAAATTAATAATTAATTAATCATTAAATGTTATTTAAATGCAAAATTAAAAAAAAAAAATAGAAAAACGTAAAATTAACTCATATTAAACACATATTATAGAATGCTTGGGTTTCCTATGAAGAGCATAGATATATATACTATAACATATTTCTCACTAACCCTTCTAAAAATATAATAAATCTTAAATATATATTATTCCTAGCTATTTTTCTATCTGTCAGTAAATAAGAAATATTTCGCTTACATTACATTTTCAACAAAAATATCAACAAATCAGATTCCTTAACTAAAATATTGCAAATAAAAAAAAAATAAATAAATAAAATGCAACATGAATAAGAAAAGCAAAAATAGTCTTGCTTGAATGAAAAATGTGGCTTAATGAACTGTAATTAGATAGTGCGATTTATCAAGTCATATTTTATTCGAAAGAACTGCAGTCTTAGTCATCAAATCTCAGCAGCTGCAGTTCATTGTTGTTTATTTTTGTATATGCATTTATATAGTTAATAACAAAGTTAATCAAATGCGAAAAAAAAATAGAAATAGCACAAAACTGAGATACTAAAGGCGAATGTGATTATTTAATAATTGTGCCAAATGCGCGGCAAAATAATTATTGTAAAGTGCAACAATAGCAACAACAACAACAACAACAACAAATGGTGTCTATTGTGCATAAAACAATGAAATGGAAAGAAAATAGAAAACAACAGAGAGAACAGCTTGTCTCGTTGCCAACGACGCGTGAATACCCTACATGTCGCATGTGAATGTGAACCTGGAACATAAAGGCAACGTTTGAATGTTGACTAATAATAATACGTAGCGATTGTATTCCATATGATCCATAAGGAAGCAAAGCTTAAGAGATTAAGCATAAATCAAAAATCACTCAAATGTATGACATGATATGAATTTAAAAAAAATAAATAAATAAATAAAAGCAAATTAAATTAATAAAAATACAAATTTGTAAGAAAATTGTGCAGTAATATTTTGATTATTTTATTTAATTTATTGTATTTTTATTTAATTTATAATTTTAATTTTTTGTCATACAATTTTTATATTTAAAAAAAAATGTATATAATTTATAAATAATTTTACTACTCTTTTTCTCATACATTTTTTATATACAATATATTTTTTTAAATTTTGTATTTGCAAACTTCTATCACGAATTTAAAGCTCAGTCAGACCAAGTATTACTTCCACTTTTTGCCTGCTCATACGCCTTCATACGTTATCGTATACTCTCGGTAAGGGTATTGAAAATCGAGGCAAAAGAAGAGAGAAAAAAAAAAAAAAAACACAAACAATTAGAAAAATATGCAGCAAAGTGTCAGTTGTAAAATTGTAAATTGCAACTGGGCGCGCGTCGAGTTTTAGTTTCTGTTGTTGTTGATTTGTTTCATTATATGCATATATGTATATATTTTACTGTTGTTGCTAAAAATAAAGCTACACAAATAAATTTAAATTTTTAATTGCAATTATCGCTAGCTATTGTTGTTGCTGCTGCGCTGCTACTGTTTGCCTTTGGGGTCTTAAACAATTAAGATGATTTATTAGCAGCGCATTTTTATGAGACAAACAGACTTAACGAAAAGTCAAATATTTATGCTTTATAATAATCATAAATACATGTATCTGCATATATCATATATATCTATATCTATATGATTTATCACACGCATATGACAACAACACAATTCATCTGGTGGCCAAAAAAGAATTAAAAATTGAAAAAATTATTGCTGATTTCATGGGACAGCGAACAAAATGTTTTATTATATTATTATTTTTCATTGAGAGAGGAAAAAGCTAATTGGCAACTTTTATGTTTGTTCACTTGACTTGAGCATAGATGCGATGCGGCACAGCATAGAAGCGATATGTCGACAAAAGGAAGATAAAAACGTTAATGAAACGAGTCGTAAAAATGTATAAGCTAAAATTAAACAGGAAAATCGTAAAAACTGTCTGTACACTTATTAAACAAATTGAAACTATGCCTCGGGCCGCGTTTCAAGAGCAGCTTTGCTCTTTAGGGCACAACGAGGAAATGCAAATCCATGACATTGGTACCGGTGTGCCCAGTGACCACGTGATAGCCGCCATTCTCCAGCTGGCTGTAGAAGTTGTAGCTATCACAATTACGCAGGCAGTTGGCTAGCTCGTCCAGGGTGTGGCTAGACAGATAGGCGTCGATGACACAGCTATCGCCTATGGCACCAGCAGCATTCGTGGGTCCGTCTATGCCGTCCGTGCCGGCGCTAAGGAAGCTGCAATTGTTCAGCAGCTCATCGCGGTGCAGCATCTGCGACATGAGCAGCGCCAAGTGCTGACTGCGTCCGCCCAAGCCCTGACCCGTGACCTAAAATTCAAATAGAGATATATTATTATAACTATACACTCAGCTATTGATTAGCACTCACTTGGATCACCGGCTCGCCGCCACAGATAAGAAACAGCGGCTTATTGTTCGCCATATGCTGCTCGAGTGCTGTCAGAAATTCCTCCCAACTCGTCTCGTCAAAGGCAAATCTTTCGCGCAGCTGCTCTTGATTGATGCTGCGCTGTTTGTACTCTGGAATGGCATGCAGCAAACGCTGATAGTCCGCTGTCACGCTGTTCACATCGCCTTGTATGGAGCAGCTCAGTATGCAGGGAATGTAGCCCAGTTTGGCGGCTTCTTTAGCTGCTGCCGTGGTGGCTATCAAATTGCTGCCCACCACAAAGACTCGCCCATTGGCAAGCTGCTGCTGCTGCTGAGGCTGCTGTGGCTCTCTTGGCTGCTGTTCGAAGATCTCTTTCACCTCAGCTGACAATTCGTTCCACACTTCATGCTTTATCAATATATCCTTGGCCGATTGACCCCTGCCGCTGGGTTGTATGGTTGGTCCGGAGGCAATCAGCTCCAGTGGGTCACCGACAATGTCGCTGAGAACAAAGGTGACCAGCAAGTGAGCATGTTGCGCCGCTCGCGCTACTCCACCGCCTTTAATATCCGAGCAGGCGATGCGCACTGTATTCAGCTCCTGAATACTCGCGCCGTGCTTCATTAGCTTGTCTGCTATGTTGCGCTTGTCAAGCAGCGTCAGCGGAGGCTTGGGCAAGGGCAACAACGCCGAGCCGCCTCCTGAAATGAATACAAAGAGTATATCCTTGCTAGTCATGCTCTCCGCTAGCTTCTTGATGGCCTTCGCCGCATTCAGTGCCATCTCATCGGGTAAGTTGTTGGGCGCTCCTTCGTAAGTGATCAGCTTCTGGCTAATGGGCTGCTTGTACTGATGCACGCTGTTGAGGGGCACGCTTAGCACACCGCCAGCGGAGTAGTCGCCCAGATCCTGCTGCACCTTATTCGCCATGCCCAGCACGGCCTTACCAAAGCCAACAATGTGACATGTCTTGCCAGTTATGTCGTGTTGCACTCCATTCAGCTTGATGTAAACATTCTGATTCTGTGCTGTGGGTCGCAGGTCGTGAATTTTATAGTCGTCGAATATCCTCTCCGGATGCACCGCTTTCACGGCACATTGGAAAACGTGACGCATGTGCTCCCACGTCCGACGTTTAGCCATAATGAGTTCGTCCTGTGGATTTTCAATTAAATCCTGTGCATTCAAATTAATACGCCGATTGCTCCAATTGCGATAACGATAGTCCAGCAGGATTTGTGGCGTTCCACGCTAAGGAGTCGAACTTTGTTTACATTTGTTTTGTATAATGTATGAATATATTTATAGCTACTTTCAACACGCACCTTGTGCCTTTGAGGAAATTAACAAATGAAATAGCACTTTATGTGCTGCGAGTAGAAAATCTGTTTTAACTTATCATATCGGCAATCAGCTGCCGGGTCAAATTTGTAGGTGAAAACAACTGTTGTTGTTTACTAAGAAATTGCAATAGAGATGTGCAAGTAAGGTACTAATACACGTAACTATCGAAGGGCAATATAGCGTGTACTGACAGCAACAATATAAATAATATACATTAAAATAATGTTAAAAAATATATATATAAGTTTGATAGTAGCTTCAGTAATCAAATTTCTAAATATGTAAAAATGCAGCATATTTATTATATTTTTAAATGAAATTCAAGTTATGTGTGCATTTGCACTGCTTTCAACTATCGCATGGTATACTAATATATCGTTTGTAGCTCAGCAATCAAAAGCTCACAGCTATGATATGCAGCATACTTTGTTTACTCAACCGAAACATAGATGGCGTCCTCAGCGCATGCAGATAAAAGCATTTAAAAATAAATTTTATTATGTGAATTGTGCCTTAATTGTGCTTTTTAGTGGACGATTTGACAAGCACACAGAATGAACGAGTTAGTAATTTTTAGACGCTTGTTGAAGCCACATGTGCGTTTCGCTACAAGATTACAAAATACAAGCTATTTGCTTATGAATAAAATATATTAATATATGAATTAATGTGCATTACATGTTTACAGTTATTGCTAAACTCTTTGCTCAATCGCCCATGCGCAATCAAAAGCTAATAGCTATGACAATGAAACTGCGTGCCCATTCAATCGAAACATAGATGCCGACTCTAGCGCCTGCTGATAAAAAGTATTTGAAAAGTGAGACATTTGGAAAACGGAATTTAATTTAATAATGACCTAATTAGCGTTCACACATGTTGCGAATTAGTAGGTGCTGGCGCCTATCTGTGTGGGTGTTTACATATTAATGTCAACGTCTCGAATCTCTACGTGCCCACAGATCGCACTCTTCGATTAGACGCCTCTTTAAAAGGCGCGCACTTTCGCTGCTCGAGGCACAGTTCCAGCTAGAAGTTCAAATGAGGCCGACCACAACGCTGCTACTGCTGCTCGGTAAGCATTCTTTCCATGCTTCGCTCACTCCAATTTGATTTGTTTCCAATCTCTTGCAGCTGGCGTTAGCTCTTGCTGCGGCAATCCTCTACTGGGCCTGGTCGATCCCAGCTGTTTTGTGGCCACTGGCGGGCTCTGTCCCAATGAGAATGTCACCTTCTGGCTGTACTCCAAGTAAGTCATTTTTCGTTTCACTTGCTTCGATTGATTCATCCATTCATTCCCGCTCTCCGCGCAGCGCCACACGCGATGCCCCCATCCAGCTGAATCCCGTTGATCTCAATCCCTGGGATTTTCAGCCGCCACGCCCACTCAAAATACTGCTGCACGGCTACACGGGCCATCGCGACTTTGCGCCCAACAATCACATACGGCCCGTGCTGTTGGACCACGAGGATGTCTATGTGATATCCATAGATTACGCTCCGCTGGTGCGGAATCCGTGCTATGTGCAGGCCGTGCGGAACCTTCCACTGGTCAGCAGGTGCCTGGCGCAGCTCATTAACAATCTCATCGAGCGTGGCATTGTGCCGCACGAGCTGATACACATCATTGGCTTCAGCCTCGGTGGCCAAGTGGCCGGTCAAACGTCCAACTACCTGAAGCGCAAGCCCAAGCGGATCACGGGCTTGGATCCGGCCAAGCCACTCTTCATCCTTGGCAGCAATACACGCCGGCTGGATGCGGACGATGCGGAGTTCGTGGATGTCATTCACACCGACACCTTGGGGCGTGGCATGATGCGTCCCATGGGTCATGTGGACTTCTATCCCAATTTCGGACCACTGCAACCGGGCTGCATGGAGGAGAATCCCGACGATCCGGGCAGCTGCAATCACGAGCGTGCGCCGCGTTTCTATGCCAAGTCCATCAATTCCAGCGTAGGCTTCTGGGGACGTCAGTGCTCCAGCTGGCTGATCTACCTCTTTGGCTTGTGCTCCACACGCTCCACGCTTGCTCTGATGGGCTACCATGTGTCACAGCAGCTCAGCGGCTCCTTCTTCCTCAAGACACGCAGCCAGCCGCCCTATGCCATGGGCAAGCCAGTGGAAGAGGACAACAGCAAATACGTGGCCAAGTTCCATCTGAGCTCGAGGCACAGCGAAATCGAACAAGATTTCGAGCCGGAACTAGGTGAATCGATACCCGAACTGGAGGACAACAATGTGGATACCAATGAGCTGGAGAAACAATTGATCTGGCAGGAGGCGCTCGACGAGCCACTCTTCTAGCCCGAGTGAATTTTAATAAGACTTAACTGCTCCTCGAACAATTATCAACTAACCTTAAAAGTATTTAATTTATATCAGAGTAATTAATAATAAAATATATAAATATTAATTAATTAAATATTATATTTAAAAGTAAAATTATATATTAAAATGGAATTTAAATTATAAATATCTTATACAAATATTTACGATAATTAAAATTCTTTGGAGTCAACTATAATAATATTAAATATCGTTTTTAAATACTTTGGCTAGGATAATAATTAAATGAGATAATTAAACTCGAAGCTCTAAACTAATCATCATAATTATTAGCAAGATAATTAACATATTTAGAAGTGTCATTTGCACTATAGTTAATATCATCATGAATGATCATTAACGTCAGGAACTTTGCATTGCAAAAAGTGGAGCCTGACCTCTGGAGCACTGAAGACAGTTCTTCATCTTCAATCAGAGCTCATTGCAGTCTACCTCAGAGATTAATGCGGAATAATATCCGATTCTAAGCTGGTGGGCAATCTGTTGATCATTATTATTATCAGTGGGATTTTTATTTAAAAAAAAAATAGATCGATAATTCTCCAGAAAAGTCTACTTTTTGTCACGTTCGACACTTTGGTTTTTTGTAATTATCTTGAAAACGGATTAATTTTAGTACTAATCAAGAGCAATATATTTAACTATTTGTCAAAATAAAGAAGTTTTTTGCCATTTTCGGAACTAAAATTGATGCATTTTCAAGATAATTACAAAAAACCAAAGTGAACGAACGTGACAAAGTCTGGAGCATTACACATATATTATATTATCATAATTATAAAAAATTAAATTTAATATATAAAAAAAAAAAACTATAATTTCAATACAGATTTTACTGATTTTAAAATTGATTATTAAATAATGAATAATAATGAAAAATATTAAAAAATAAATAAATAAAAACTTACAAAACAAACGCATAAAGCGACGAATTCGCAACAGATCTGAGATGCGACCTAATGACCCCCTCTGCAACATTTATCATTTACTCTTTTTATAGTCGATATTTATTTATTTGTATATAGTCAATTTTATTTATACTGAATCTAAGTGGACGGAGATACGAGCGGACATGACCTACATTGACTCATCTCTTGGTCTTCAGCCATAATACTTATAATTGATTTTTCTGCCACACCTCCTTCTACCTGTTACATATATTACCACAAAGTCCATGTACCCAGCTTGATGCAGTAATGCGGAATTATTATTTAATTGAAATCAATTTAGAGCTCGAGCCGTGTAGGGTTACTGGCATTTGGTTGCCATTCAATGAGCTCCGTTGGCTTATCGGCTTGCGAAAAGTTGGAGTTGGAGCCCGCAGCTGCAGTGTTTGGCTTGACCCAGAATGCGGGCCTTGACTACGTATCGGAGCCCGGGCATAGGGGACGACTCAAGGGCCAAGTCGTTGCCAAGGTTAGGCTAAGTGAATTTAATGGAATTAGCATTAGGGAAGGCTGCCAATGCGCGCCAGCTGCTCGCGATGCATGCTGTACTTCCATTTATCTGCTGGCTGCTCTTGCTTAGGAGCGACTCGGTGAGGCTGGACACGCCACGATTCCAGCCCGAGCCTTGCGTCTATGTGACGGACGAGTGTCCCAATGCTCGCATCAGCTTTTGGCTCTATACCAAGTGAGTGGAAGTGGGAGATGCAGATGCTCCACTTTTGCTATTCCCTTATTGTCTCTCTCTCTCTCTCTCTACCCAGCTCCAGTCGCGATTCACCTCTTCTGCTGGATCCACTCAATCTGCAGGCTGACTTCTTTGAGCCACGGCTGCCCCTGAAGATACTCATCCATGGCTTTACTGGCAATCGCAGTCTGACGCCCAACCTGGAGGTGCGCGATGTGCTGCTCCAAACGCAGCCCGTTCATGTGATCTCCGTGGACTATGGCAGCCTCGCGCGCTTTCCCTGCTACTATCCGTGGGCCGTGCACAATGCTCCGGTGGTGGCCAAATGCCTGGCACAGCTAATCGATAATCTCTTGGAAAGTGGCATCTATGGGCGGGAGCAAGTGCATCTCATTGGCTTCAGTCTGGGCGCACAGGTGGCGGGCTTGACGGCCAATCATGTGAGGAAGCCTCTGTCCCGCATAACGGGTCTGGATCCAGCCGGACCTGGTTTTATGACCTCTCGCCTGAACGATAAGCTCGATCCGAGTGATGCTGACTTTGTGGACGTCATTCACACAGATCCCTTCTTCTTCTCCCTGCTGCCGGCCATGGGCCATGCGGACTTCTATCCCAATCTCGATCACTTCAGTCAACCCGGCTGCACATACATCAATCACTGGCGCCCCTACAACTGCAATCATTTCCGCGCCGCCATCTACTACGGCGAGTCCATTGTCAGCGAGCATGGCTTCTGGGCCCAGCAATGCAGCGATTGGATGCAGTTCGTCACGCAACGCTGCAGCCTCTACGCGCATCTTCCCAACACTCAAATGGGCTACTTTGTATCGCTCAAGTAGGTCTTAGAGATATATATCGGCATTAGAGATATATATCTCATATTCTCACTCTATATATTTTATTTTATTATCTTCTATCTCTTCCTCTTCCGCTCTCTAGTACTATATATCCCCATACCTGTATCTATTTCTCTCTATCTCTCTCTGCCTCACTTTTTACCTCTAACTCTCTATCTCTAACTCTCTCCTTATTACTCTATGTCTCTCTGTCTCACTTTCACTCACTCACTCTATCTGTCTCTTTCTCTCTCAATCACTCTGTCTGTCTCTCTCTCCCTATTTCCTTCTATAGTTCCCTCTCTTTCCTTTTACTGTTTCTGTCTGTCTTTCTCTCTGTCTCTGTCTCTCTTTCACTCACTCTCTCTCACGCGCTCTCACTCTATCTGTCTCTTTCTCTCTCACTCACTCACTCTATCCGTCTCCCTCTTCCTATTTCCTTCTATAGCTCCCTATGTTTTCTTTTCCTGTTTCTGTCTATCTTTCTCTCTGTCTCTGTTTCTGTCTCTCTCTCTCTCTTTCTCTCTCTCTCTCTCTCTCTCTCTCTCACACACATACTCTGTGACTCTCTCTCTCTTCTTCTTTGCAGCTCATCTGGTTCATTTTTCCTGAGCACTAATGAAAAGCATCCTTATGCCAAAGGACCAACTACAATAATCGTCTCTGAAGTATTGGAATCATGAGGAGCTATTGACAGCAAAGTCTTCAATGTAATGTTTTCAAATTGATCTATTAAAATATATCCATGTGTAGCAGTTAGAGACATGCAATATACAAAAATCTACTATATCGTAATTTTCTATAATAATTCATAGAATACAAATCGAATAAAAATACTGAAAAAATACTAGTCAAAGAGAGCTTATATTTCAGTGGAATTAAAGACTATTTTCAAATCGAGAACAGCCCAAAAGCAGAAAAAGCTGCAAGCATAAGAAAGAGCAAAAGCTTTTTAAATGACGGAGCGAGCTTTTGTTTTTGTTTTTTTTTTTCTTTCTTTTTTCTTCGCTCCACAAACTGTTTGGGCTGAGCGCAAACAAAACGAAAGACTTAAGACACGAACGCGAGCAACAGTTGCTCGCCAGCGCGCAAGCGTAACGCACGTCCGCAGCTACAATTCGGGGAAGCAAACAACTTTTGACAACAAGTGCGCGTGTTTGCCTCGCCGCGAAAGCCAAGATCAAGTGTTGCACCAAAAGTTGTTGTTGTTGTTGGTTTTGCTGTTGTTATTATTATTGTTGTTGTACCAGTTCGATTTTCGTTATTTTTTTTTCTGGGCGTTTCGCGCGTGTCTCGCTAATTTTAACATATTCATAGCATCCGGCATTATGCCGCGACAGCTGGTTGTGCATTAAAGTTGAAATTGAAATCGAGAGTGTTAACCGAGTCCAATGACCAGTCGCAGCATCCGTGGTATCTCAATAAAAAAGCTAAAGTAAACAAAAGCGACGCGAATTGCATTTTGTCCATACATAAATGTCAAAGGCACGAAAACCTTGACCCACACAGCAAATATACTAGTTATCAAGCGATACATACGCATACATATCAATATACATATATGCATATGTTGCTCATAAATTCCAACTTATATAACAGCAATTGACACACATCAAAGTGAAGTGCGTTCAACACTGAAAGAAAAAGCAAATATGTTTTTTTGGCGGCTTCTGTGTTTGTGGCTCAGCTTCAGCGTTTTCATTGTGGATTTTGCCGGTTTGTTTATATGCACATGTCAACACATACACATACATGCACACATGCCCTTATGTGCTAAAAAGAAATCTTGTGTTTAAGTTACAAACTTTTACTTTCGCTCTGGCTGCTGGGCAGTCGCTGGCATCTGTTGAGGCTTTCTTCTGACTGTTTAATTTTTTATTTTATTTGCATTTTCAATTTTAAGACACGCACAAATTGCACAATAAATTTTATTTTTAATATTTTTGTTTATGGCATTAGGCCATCAAATGTTTTCGTAGTCTTCGACCTTGCTTCACATTATTCAGCAACAATATTTGGAAATTGATTTTGATTGAACAATTTTAAGGTTGATGCTCTCCATAGCACGTACTCAAGCAGCGGCAGCAGTAACAACAACAACAACGACAAATAACTACTTATAACTATTTATAACAACTCATATGTTTAGCCACAGGCTTTTGTCAGTGAGCAGCTCGAACGTGCTGCAGCTACGAATTCGACACACTGTCCAACAGGCATGCAAGAAAGCGAGAGAAAAGAAATTGAAAATAAATATAAAAAAAAACTAAAAAATGAATAAAATAGCATAAATAGAATAAACTGCAAAATGAGTAAAAAAAATTGCAAGAAAAAGAAAAATATGTAATAAATAAATAAATAATTATATATTTTTAATATAATTATAAATGAAATAAAATTTATAAATATAAAATTGCCATAATTCGATCAAGATTTAATGTAATTAAATTATTTATATTTTTATTTATTATAAATTATATTTATTTTAAATTTATATATTAATAAACAATTTATTTATTAATAAATTTAAAATAAATATAATTAATAATAATTAAAAATATAAATAATTTAATTACAGTAAATATTGATCGAATAATGGCAATTTTATATATCTGAATTTTTTTTCCTAAATTATTATATTAAAAATATATAATTATATTAAAAATTACAGAAAACATAAAATAAATAAAATAAATAAATTCAAGAAAAATTTGTATATACTACAGAAAATAAAAATATGAAAATAATGAATAATATTATACAGAAATTTTAACCATTTTTAATATATTCAGGTTCAGTTGAGTTCAGCTTAAATTTTAATAATTTAATCAATAGTTTAAGTGATCAAAATGATTCATTTTCTTTTGTTAACAAAAATTCCATTTACATTTTTCACTATTTCAACTGCAATTCATGTGGCTTGCACCACTGTGCCTTGGTTTAGTTGGCCAAATGCTGATGTCTCTTTTATCATTCGCTGTTTATTGTTGTTATATTTCTTCTGCTTTATCTGCTGTGAATCAGCTTTACAAATTTCTGTTACGCATATTTTGAATTCATTCAAAGCAACAAAACCAAGAAAAGTGTGCAAAATGTGTCTCATCATTTAGCAGCTGCCTTGCCCTGGCTGTGACTGTTGTGCTTTGGCCCAGTTAATTAATTGTGCTATCTGCCAACATTCAACTGCACACACACACACACATGCATATACGCATAGGCATACATATTCATATTTTTATTGGTATTTTACTCTAACTGCTCTCTGCCTGCCTACACCTTGACACCCATCGCTGCTGTATTTCGCAATGGTTTGTATTCAAGTTTATTGAGCGTGCCTTTTTATTATTATTGTGTTGTTGTTGCATTTTAATTATTGTTGTTGCTAGGGCAATTCCACTGTCAAAGTTGACACGAAATCGCTATTCTGGCCCTGCGGCCGGCTGCCAACGGGGCGCATGCGCAGTGCCACGATGCGGCGCCAGGCGAAGGCAGGCAGCCAACTGAATGCCAAAGTCAAGTGCTGAATGTTTATTATTATTATTATTTAATTAAAGTGCAGTGCAGTTGCCATGGGTCATCAAACATTAAATGAGCTATGGGTAATTTTCTTTTAAAGAAATTTATATATAAATTAGCTCAAGTAAATTTCGAGTATTATATAATTGAATTGAGACATTTATGTAGCTAATTTAGAAGGCCAGTTTATTTCCACACTTTTATTTATTTTTTATATTTTTGTTTTATTTTGTTTTTTTACTTAAAAAAATTGTATGTATTTTTTTCAAATATTTTTTGTTATTATTTATTTATTTGTTTTTTTTTCTTTTTTTTTTTAATTTTTGTGTAATATTAAAACATTTTTTTTTATTTATTTTATTTTATTTTTATTATATTATTATATTATTTTATTTCATTATATTATTAAAAATAAAATTATTTATTTATTTTATTTGTATTTAAATAAAATTATTTATTTGTTTTATTTTTATTTAAATAAAATTATATATTTATTTTATTTGTATTTAAATAAAACTATTTAATTATTTTTATTTAATTATTTTATTTATTTTTATTTATTATTATATTATATTATTTTTTATTATTTTATATTATTTTATTTTATTTTTTTTTTTTATTTATAATTTAAAATGTGTTTTTTTTTTATTTCTTTCATCTCAAATTATAGTTGAACTTTGCTCTTTTTTTTTAACTAACAAAATTAAATTATTTAATTGTCTTTAATAACATTTAATTGCTTGTTGACCTTCTCTTAAAAAAAAGTTATTATAGCAGCAAATGCGGCTAATCACAAGAGCAAAATTACATAAAGCTGCAAATGTTGTGAATGGGTATAGAAGATAAAAATCACTTGAATTCGCAATCATATGCGAGTTGACTCAGATTGAAATGTTCAGTATGGACTGGGACTGCGACTGCTTCCATACACATAGAAGCCGAATTTGCCATTGGTCACATGGATCACATGGGTCTATCTAATATATAAACCATCCCACATAAACCATTTTACGTTCATACACTAATCACTTTTATAAATAATTAAAATAGGCAAACTCAAGGAGACATTTTGACTGTCAGGTTTTGTAGCTTAAGCTTAATTTATACAACTTAAAAATTGGTTAATCTTGAAATTTCATTTATTTGATTACACGAAAAAATGTATTAATTTTAAATATTTACTATTCCTGTCTATAGGAGTATGTAGTTAATGTGGCGTGTCGAAAATCGTTAGATGAACAAGGAAATTGTTCAAAAACCAATATGCTCTATTAATCTCACGAACTATTTTCAACGCTTTAACCTCCGATTTGAGCTCGCAATCCTATAGCTTCGCTTAGCCAATTCATCTCACTCAGAACTGTCAGGAAACAAATTAGCTAAATTCTTTGTACTAAGTATACTTATAATCAACCTAAATTTAATAATAACATGCGATTGTTTCATTTTATTTATTACTGCATAAAAAAACCAAGTGAAGGCGAACACAAATAATAAACAAACAAAGCAAAACCACAACAAATACTCCAAATGATGCAGGCCAAACAATTCGAGCCGCAACATAAAAACCTATAAAAAACAACTAAAACCGTAAAGAGAGACAGTAGCTGTAAATATTAGACAATTTAACAACTATTAAAAAATTAAAAGAAAGGCACAAAACCATAAAAGCTTAAAAGCAAAGGCGCAGCCAAGAGATGAGCCAAGTCTCGAGAGTTGTTGTTGCTGTTGCAGTTGTTGTTGCTGCTGCTGCTGCAACTGTTGCTGCTGTTATTGTTGCAGTTGTTGTTGTTGTTAGTCTGCCATTGCCCATTGCTTGTGTCTTCCGCATTTGTCGCTTCCGTTTTATTTTTAATATTTTTTTTTTTTTTTTTTGAGGTTTCTGGAGCTGAATTTTCTTTTCGACTTTTCCGGCTGACCATTCCATGTATTTCATGATTTCAACATTGCCGAAAAAACCAACTCACTAAAATAGACATTTAATTGGCATTCGTAATGCTGGCAACGGACTCGAAGTACACGTCCGAAAACCAACTTACATAAGCCACAAAAAAAGAAAAAAAAAACAAAATACGTTCGCCAAACGGTTCGCTGCTCAAGCGATGAAAGCGACCAGAAAACTGAAAACTGAAACTGAAAACTCGTCGCAATTGAGGCAGAAACATGACTCGGCCCATTGCTAATTGCAATGCGGGGGAGCTGCAGGCGCCACGCCCCCCTTGCCCGCTGCCCACCCTCAACCAGCTGGTCAAAACATAAACGCATTTACTAAACCGAATTATGCTGGGCTCTGCTGGCGATTGTGCAAAACAATCACAAGTCGCATGCTTAAGTTGACAAAATGCCATAAAAAAAACCTGTACAAGTTAGTGCAGACGGGTGCACGACTAGTAGATACCTTATCCTAACTAAGTTAAGTGAATGGTAATAGCTGACAGAGGTTTGCTAGACCTCCTCATAGATATCAAACTTTACAGTAAAGGAAATGAGAAACATACGAATTTATCGATATGTGAGAGGTGTAATTATCGATCAGTTACATATTTTGCATCAAATTTAGAGTTGCACTTCAACTGATTAGAGAAGTGAGAGGTAAAAGTAACGTATCTATCGGAAGAGTTAGATGGTTATTCAGAGGAATGCAGCAGGATAGAAAACGAGAGTAGAGGATAGAATAGAGATAAATCGAATAAGGGATGGTGAAGGAATAGGAGGGAGCCAGAGTGAGAGACCAAGAATGAAGAAGAAAAATAAAGATAGCAAGAGAGCGAAAGTGAGATCGAACTATAAACGAAACATGGAGGCCGATTTACTTAATATCGATATTTATCGATGTATCTTCATCTTTTCTCTAAGCTTATAGAACAATTATACTTCCAAACTGAAGATATATCTTAAATTCTATAAAATTGTAATCGATAGTTATCGATTTCGCCTTCAGTTATAGCACATTAACAATCTTGATTGACAACATATTTAGACATTTATATGTCCGTAATATACTCATATATAGCAAATATACCCCTGCTACCATCAGCCATTGGCTACAGGGTATCATTATGACAACATTTCATTTGACAAGATGTTAGCCAGTACCAAAGATGGGCCATATTTCTCAACCAGTTGCCGCCCGCTTACTATGCCATGAGGTGAGCTGATATCAAATGCCGGCTGCCCTAAAAGGCGCACTTTACGCACAGTAATCGCAGCCGATCTTCGACCAGTGAAATGAACAGTGATTAGTGTGAACTGAACTGCAACTGCAACTGCAACTGCTATCGGAGTTGTAGACCGGTTGCACATTACAACATCGCAAGCAGCTGGCTTAGCACAGCTAAGTGGGCCACTTGGCCAACGACTGTGATTAGCTGAAGGCCGATTCTAGCTATGCATATGCATATAACTATATATATTGAGAGAGATATACGTATATACATGTATTATTATTAATTTTTAATCAAGCCATAAAAATTCACAGCGCAACGAAATTTGTGTACGCGCGTCGCGCGAGTCTCACATTTTGGTTGCTCCGCTGCTGGTGCTGGCTTTGTCTCGACTTGAGTTTGTTCCGTATAAATTTACTTCTGGATTTAGTTTGCCAAGTGAATTGTTTTTTAGAATAATGCGAAACAAATTAATTGTTTCCTTTAAATCTATTTGTTAAATAAATAAATAAATTTCTATTTCGGTCAGCTTTATAACGACGAAGCTTATTCATACAAGTGAGAGTTCTTTATTATTCTCAAATATCAAATTTTTTTTTTTTTTTTTTTTGTTAAAACAGAAATTAATCTACCAAAAAACATATATTGCAAGGAAAATATCTTAAAAGTAATATCTTAAACCAAGAGAAAAAAAATGTCTAAATGTGGTAACAGAGACTTTTGAACATAACCTCAAAGCAGGTTGAGCGAGGCTTCAAATTTAATTATTTTTGAACTGGTTTTTAAGAGCTATACTAAAAATTGTGCATAGTGTAAAATAAATGATTGATTTTTATTTACAATTTGTATTGTGGATGAACTAGTTCCGCATATGAGCTGTGGTATGAGATTAAGCAGTTTGGAACCTCCTAACTATTCTATGACTGGAATTATTATATTATTTTATATTAAGAAATATGTAATAATAATTTCTATCAAGAGCTGCAAACTAGTTTCGCATACAAATCTATCAAAAACTTATCAAATATTTTTTTATAAATTAAAATAAAATACTTTTTATAAAAAATATATTTTAACTAAAGAAATTTTTTTTTAAATTTTTAAATTAAGTGGTCAATAAAAAAAAAAATAAAATAAATATAATAAAATAATTTTTCATATGAAACAAAGTATGAAATATTAGATATACGACCTAGCTGCTACATAGCAAATAAATCTATATAATATATAGATAAATTTCGCATACTTGTTATCAATTATAGTTCAATTACGAACTAGTTCCGCAAATGAAAAGAAAGTAATGCACGAATTGAAAAGGAGTTCATTTAATTTTATTTGTCATATTCATTTGATAAGTCAACGATCACGAACTGGTTCTTGAAGCGAACGGAAACAGAGCTTGACTCTGCGAGTGCTCTGCAGCTGTGCAGATGAGCTCATTGAGCTCATATGGGTTTTCCTTATGGCGCTCTAGCCATGAATCATGCACACACACAGTCTCGGAGTCATAGAGAGCCGGCATCCAGTTATGTCACGTCACGGTGTTTGTGTTATAAATAGCAACAAACTGACAACAAGCTGACAGCAACAACAACAACTGGACATAATAGCAGATGCGAGTCTCTGCGGCCAACTTCCGTTTTATTTCTCGTTCGCTTGCGGCTGACTTTTACTTTTGCCACAATTGCAGAAATGTGGCAGCAACGGCTGGCAAATGTGGCAATTGCAGTCGCATCGACAGTTGCCACAAAATCGCCAGCATTCAATGTGTCTTATGTAATTTGGCCTGACAAAGAAAACAGAAAGAGAAAAAACCCGTTTAAGCACAGCCAGAGGTGAAGGTGTTCCGATAACCAGCTCAAACTGTCTCTCTCCCACTCTCACCCGCACTCACTCATTCTCTCACTCACTCTCACTCACTCTCTTTCTCTGTCTCTCTCTCAGCTGGTCAAAACGCTGCTGTTGTGGCTGCAGCTGTGGCTGCGGGCCAAAACCAATCGCAAGTCTATGTCACAGACTCTTGCCTCGAGAAGCCGTATCGCTGCCCACACCCAAAGATACAATTCTATCTCTATACGCGGCGCACCCAGGAGAATCCCGAGTATCTGGATGTGCTCGATCCGAATGCCCTATACTACACACACTTCAATCCGCGGCATCCCACCAAGATCATCATCCATGGCTTTGGCGGCGGTCGCATGCTCAGCCCCAGCCCGGATCTGCGAGAGGCGTACTTCACCATCGGCGAGTACAACATCATCATCGTGGACTACAGCAATGCAGTGAAGGAGCCGTGCCTGAGTCAAATGGAGTGGGCGCCACGCTTCGGCAGTCTCTGCATCTCGCAGCTGGTCAAGTACCTGGCGCGGCATCCGCGTGGCGTCCAGCCCGACGATCTGCACTTTATTGGCTACAGCGTGGGCGCCCATATTGCGGGCCTCGTTGCCAACTATCTGAAGCCCGAGGAGGGCAAGATCGGACGCATCACGGCTCTGGATCCCACCATATTCTTCTATGCGGGTGCCAACAACTCACGCGACCTGGACACGAGCGATGCGCATTTTGTCGATGTGCTGCACACGGGCGCCGGCATACTGGGCCAATGGCACTCGAGCGGACATGCCGACTTCTACGTCAATGGAGGCACCAGGCAGCCAGCGTGCGTCGGCTCGGCTACGCTCTTTCGTAAGTTGATGGGCAGGGAATGATCAGCTTGAGTTTATAGTAATGAAATGGATGAGGAATTGAGCATTGATTAATTGATAATGCAGCGCAGTGTTCACAGTCGAAGATCTTGAACTAGGCATAATATTGGTGTTGATTATGTGTTATCGATAACAAAATTGTGGAATATTGATAGAAGTCAAATAAATCATGCTCTAGATAAAAGTCCTTAGTATCAAAAGAGGTCAATATATTGGTCTAATGTTAATAAATGTTATCGATAAAAATATCGATGTTCGATTATTAATGAAATAAAGAATATTCTGGACACTCGTCTGCTAATCAGAATAGAATGTCAACTAACTGTAAGCAATCATATATTACTTATCATTTGAATTTTTCGACAGATGTATAATATTCTATTATCGATAATTATCGATTGCAAAAATAGAGTAATATTGAGTAATTCAAGAATTATTATTTTGAAACTGTTTTGGGGAGTAGCTAAATATTTTGTAATAGGCAAAGATTTACAGATATAACAGTATATTTATCGATAATAATTTTTAGCTGAAAATAATTAATATCGCTAATTTAGCAACGAGGTTCATTATGATGTATTTTGTATTTTATTATACGTTTCCCTTTTGGGAAACTTTTCCAGAAACTTTGGCCTGCGATCACACCAAGGTCACGCCTTACTTTATCGAGTCGATAACAACGAAACGCGGCTTCTATGCGGGGCCCTGTCCCAACCTGTTCACCTATCTGATAGGCTGGTGCGAGCCCAAGGACTCGGAGTATGTGCTCATGGGCGAGCACTGTTCGCACAAGTAAGTCACATGTCAAAAATATTCAATTTGAATTTTATATAGATTTTCGTTCTTTTCGAAATGCAGAGCACGTGGCAATTACTATGTGACGACGAATGCGAAGGCGCCCTTTGCACGCGGCTTTCCGGGCAAGGGGCGGGCCAATGGGGAGTACCAGGGCGTAAGGCGTTGATCGGCTCATTTGACTCGAGTTTGCTCTATGTAGATAGATATAGTATGTTCGATGTAGCACTCATGTGATTTTAGTTTGTTGTCTCCTAATTACGTGTACTTGTATTTATTTCCCACTCGTTTCATCTTAGTTTTTATCATTTGCCGCCATCGTCGTTGTCCGCGCCTCGTACAAATCGAAATCTAATCATTAAATTTAGCTAAAAAACGAATAAAAAAACATATTTAAAAAAAAGCAATTGCATTTTCTTTGTGGTTTTTTTTGGCATAATTTGTTAACATGTTTCGTTTATTGAATTCCAAATACAATTTTTTGTTTAGGTATAATTTGTTAAGCCTTTATATGTGGTTCGTATAGTCGGGTTGCTTGATGGGGTCTATGAAATAATCTGGTGGCTCTTAAATCAAATACAATTTTTATTTATGCTTTTCCTTTCGTTAAATATTATTTGTAATTAGTTTGAATGATATCGGCATATATATTATGCAATATATTTTTGAATACCTTTTTTAGACTAGTTCATAAAATTATACAACATTGGGCGGGTGTTGCCAGAAAAGGGAGCTTGATTTACTTTCGTCTTTATATATATATATTATACATTTACTAGTTCTTGAACAAAACACATAAATAATATATTTATTTATTTAATTTTTATATTTAAATTTAAAATATATATACATAGCACGAGTATAAATATTGAAATAGACTTTTCAAATATTTGTTTCTTTGAAAAGAATATTTGAAGCACGACTTGCCGCAGCTTGCTCTTAGTTAAGGTTTGTTAATTGTGCGTCTATATATATATGTATATATGTCTGACAAATAGATGAGTTTTTCGTAATATATTTATATGTATAGTCATAGTTGTAGTACCCTAGTTATAACCGGTTAATGGGCCTTAAATGATATTCATTGCAGCTTGTGCTCCGATTTGCCAGTTTATGATTTCTTTTTATTATATTTGGTTACTATTTAAATATGAATTTTATTTTTTATGTACACTTAAATTACTCACAAAAGCATTTAATGATGGCATTTAGCTAGTTATATTGCATATATTCATATAATTTATATGATGTATGCAGACTGTTCGGTCAAATGTTCAACAAGTATTTCGTAAGAGGTTTTAGCTAGAGTTTAATTATATTTATAGAGATATCTGGTAAAACAAAAAACACTGTGGCGTGTTTGTTAACATATTTGTTATTATTGTCCACACAGCCTTGAGAGCTTTGTTGTCTCTCAACATAAATAGAAATTAAACTATATAGTTGGAAATAATACCATTCCAGCTAATATATATATAGGCTAGTTAAGTGAGCTAATGACAATTGAGAGCCTCGTTTATGTTCATCTCTCCTGTCAAGAACTGTATTAACTTTTAGAGACACACATATACATATACATATACATAAATATATTCATGTATGTATTTGATAATAACTACAATAGTTCTGAGCGCATCGCTATGTATGCCATTATATATACAGACTTGATTTGATTAATGCTAATATTACACATACGCCCCAATGGCCGAAAGTTGATCTTGGTTTTGCTTTTACTTTTGCTTCTGCTGTTAGTTTTCTAGTAAAAGCATCCAAATTGTTGTCTAAATTTAAAATCAATGAATATTTTAAATATTTAAATCATAGACGAGTATATGATCAAATGCATATATATTTTTATATATTTAACAAAGCTTATTCAACTATTTATTGTCGCTTTCACAAGCAGTTTCTTGTTATTTGTTGCGCTCTTTAGTTTATAGTCATTGTCCAACAACACATATAACAATTAAAATTTATGCTTTTCAATTATGCTCTAAATAATATTAATGTATAGATAATCGTATATATATTTATATAATATTCGCTGCTCTGTACAAATTACGGTATAAGAATTGACTCTTTAGTTAGAAAATTTTCACATTTTATTAATACATAGTGGTTTAATTGTGAATAATTTGTTTAATATTACATTTTATATATATATTTATATATATATAATACTGGCTAATAGGTTATGTATATATGTGCTTTTTAATAATATAATACAGTTAATATAATTTCTACAGTTGCCATAGAAAGTAAGTGCGTCTATGGAGAATTCAAATAAAATATGAAAAATAAAATATGTACAAAATTGTGCTCAAATAAAATATATATAAATAAAATACTGATAGAGGAAATCATTGGTGTTTTATTAATTATATATTTAATTAGTTTTATATAAATATAAAAAAAAAATAAATAAAAATGTAAAATGCTCAGAAAAGTATTAAAATAATTTAAAAAAAAATAATAATAATTAAAAACAAAACTGAATAAATAAATACATTGGTGCAAAAATTAGTTTTATATAAATATAAAAAATTAAAAATATACAGTGCTCAGAAAAGTATTTAGATAAATTTTAAAAAATAAATAATAATTAAAAAAAACTGAATAAATAAGATTAATATAAAAAAAAATATATAAAACAGTGCATTATATTTTAATAAAAATATAAATTTATAAAATCAAAATTTTTTATAAAAACTAAAAATGTGCATTTAAATTAAAAATTGAAAATAAATATTGCTTAGGAAATATGTAAATAATATAAAAATGTTGGTGCTTTAAATGATAAATTTAAAAATTATTCAGTGCATTTAAATGTGAAAGTGCTCGAAAAAAAAATTAAACAAAAATAAGAGTAGGTCTTAAAATGAATTTCGAAATTTTCTAATTTTAAGTTAAATATATATTAATTATTACATCCTGATATTTTTAAATATATATACATTGAAAATCCTCCAGTTGCGTCATTTCTTATTAAACATGCATAAATATTATATTAAATAGTTTAAAATATTTTTAATGATGTAAGTTCAATTTTTACAAGCAAAAACAGCTGCTGAGCTAAGAATCAATTAATTATATATTTAAAAAAAAAAAAAAAAAAAAAAACAATATTTAAAAAAAAAAAATTTTTTAATATTTTCCAAGTGAACAAATTTTTAAAGAAAAATCTAAGACTCTTCAAGTAAATCTTTAAAAATATATAAAATATATATGTATAAAATTTTAACATCATTTTGATGTAACATTTTTTGCTTCACAAATTATTTTTAAATAAAAATAAAATAAAAATGTTTTTATATATGAAAAAATGTGCCATTCAAAATTTAATTTATTTTTAATAAAAATTATTAAAAAAGTACAATAAAAATGTTTTGTAACTATACAAATTCAAATTTTAAAGTCAACAAAAGTTTTCGCTTACGTATATTCTTTTAATTATATATTTGTATATGAAGAAAATGTTGGATGAAGATTTAAGATCTTAAGCTCTTCAGCATATGAAGACCAATTCTGAGGTTATTGGCGCCAAATGCTTATTAGCCTATGCTACACTATATGTTTTTAGTACCTATATCATGCCATTGCTCGAGTCGTGCCAGAAACAAAAAGCATATATTTATATGTGTGAAAAATATTATATAATTTATAATTATGAGTTAAATATGGTAGAAGTATATTGTTTCAGTTTTAATTTCTTCATATGAATTTTAATGTTTATCATTCGTGGCGAACATCAACAATTGCTTAGCTTTTAGTTGGATAATTAATGATTAAAATTTACTAATGCTTAGACTTGAGTGACGTTTAGAGTCGTGTCTTTATCATATGCATTTAATATCTTTAACGGTAATAAAACTTGCAGTTTTTGCATTTATAATTTATTAACTGCTAACAACAATTAATTTACTATTATTATATAATATTTATGTATATATTGTTTCTAGTTTGAAATTATTTATAATAATATTTCGTAACGATTTGAGACGTGCTGTGTGTGCCTGGATTATGTCTGTTTTAATGATATACACAAATGTCGAATATTTTTTTTTAATAATTCCTATTTGTCTTCATATATATGTATGTATGTAGTATATTTTCTTTCACTTTGCTGTAGCTTGTAAATAGAGTTTTGCGCAAGCGACGCTTAAAAGTAGGCTATAGACTTTGTGCTTTGCTCTTGGGGGCCAAGTTTAACGTTATCCTTTGTGTCCTGTATACGCGTATAATATGTAGTTGCTCTGTTAGGTACATAGTTTCATTGTGTTAGTGTGCCATGTGAATGTGTGTGTGTGAGAGAGTTTCTTTCTATATAGAAATTCGTTATACTCGGCCTAAATTTCATGTTCGTTTGTTCAGTTTCAGATATATATATGTCTATATGTTTGTGTTGCTATTATATCTTATATACAAATCAACCCCATCAGGAACAAACAATAAACGGACTATAACTAAAAGCTAATTGTATATCAGTTGATCTGCCATTCGTGGTCGCTTACTGCTGTTGCTGATAGGCCTGCTGTTCGTAAGGATTCGTCGAAGGAATCGCCTGTGCTTGCGTGTAGTCCACGTAGCCGTAGCCTTCGCTCGGCTGAACCGGCTCCTCGGCAATGGGCGCACCCGCTGCCAAAGCAAATGGATTGTTGGCCACGTGCCCGGTGGCGCCATAGCTAATGGCATTCGGTTGCTGCATTTGGCTCTGCTCCGTGTACTCCGGTGCACCCTGCAGGAGTCGCAAGAGAGAAAGAGAGAGAGAGGGAGAGAGAGAATGGGTATTAAGTGTGCCTAATGCATGGCGTGCTTGGCTTACAAATGACGTCTCCTTCATGTAGTTGCCCATCATGCCCGCCTGGCTGGGATCGTCGCCATGGGTAATGGCGCCCGCTGGCGGTGCCCACACCTGCTGCTCCTCGGCCGGCGGCTCGGCCCAGGGCTGCAGCTCGCCGGAGGCGAAAATGCCATAGAAAGTGCAGCCAATCAAGTGAACACAGGCGGCCAAAGTAAACACCGTGGTCCAGCAGCCAGTTGGCTACAGTTCAAATATTAATATTAGATATTGATGCAAGTCGGGCTATCAATCAACTCTCCCACTTACATTCGCCTGAATGAGTCCATCCAGCGCGTAGGGCACTATAATGCCAGCTAAGGTGCCAATGCCATTCGACAAGCCCATCAATATACTCGCATACCGAGGCGCTATATCCAAATGATTCACATTATAGCCAGAGATGGCAAAGCCACTGAATGCAACGCCACAGGTCAAGGCGAACATGGCGCCAGTCTATGAAAATTTTACATAAATATAATAATTCACCAACTTTTATTATGAAGAAAATATACAAAAATCAAATTTTAAAAAAATTAATATTTACTATTATTTAAAAACAAAATATTAAATAAACAATTTCTCGAAAAAGATTAAATGAGGTATAGAAAAATTGCATTCTGATTTAAATAAAATTATAATAATAAAATCCCAAAATAAATATTTAAGTAAATTATAAAAAAAAAACAAATAATTAAAAAATATAATATATAAGACTAAAAATATAAATATAAATATATTTATTTAAATATACAAATTCATTTTTATATATTTTTTCATAAATTAAATGAAAACTCTTTAAGTCTTATAATCTATTATAAATAATTGCCAAGAGGCCCACTCGCTGAACTCACCGCCGTCTGAGAGTGCGCCACGAAGAGAAAGAAGAGACCCTCCATGCCGAAGCCGCCGCAGTTGAAGAGCTTGCGCACGTTTGTGGTGGAGAGGATGCCATTCTTGCGCAGATGATCGGCAAGCATGCCGCCGAAGGGCACAATCGTGGTCATGATCAAGTGGGGCAGCGAGCCGACAAAGCCCGCCTCCTCCACCTTGAAGCCGAACTTGTGCTTGAGAAAGGAGGATTGGAAGAGCACCAGCAGATAGAAGTTCCAGGAGCGACAGAAATTGGCCACAATGATGGCATAGACGGGCATCGAGCGCATCATCTCGCGCCACGGAGTCGTCTTGAACGACGGCATTGTCGGATGCGCCGATTCGCCCAGCGATTTCTCAATATACTTCAGCTCCGGTATGCTAATTGCAGGATGTTTGCGCGGATTCTCGAAGCACAGCCAGATCCAGAACAGATACCAGATGATGCCGAATGTGCCGTACGCATAGAATGGCGCCTGATAGCCCACAGCATCCGCCAGCAGCCCAGACAGTGGCAGACCCACAACGACGCCCGCATACGACCCGGAGAAGGCTAAGGTGGCTAACCGAGAACGTTCCATGGGCGGCGCCCAGAAACGCCAAATGCCATGACAAGCCGGATATGTTACACCCTGAGTGGAAGAAAGAGAGAGAGAGAGAGAGATGGAGAGAGTGAGACTGAGAGAGTGAGGCAAAAAAATGATTGCCAAACAGACACAAAAGAAATCGCATTAAAATAAATGCTTTTGTTATTTTGCCTTCTGTGTGTGTGCCCCAAATCCGGAGCATGTTTTCATTTCACATATTTGCTTTATCATATCGCAAAAATCCTACCACTTACCAACCCCCTGTGAGCAAAGCAACCCCTCCACCCTTTGCTACACCCAACCCAACCACTTTACATGCGTAATCCTTAGCTTTGATCTGCTCAAAAACGAATTCGATTTGGCATTTTGGTATATTCGATATGTTTTCTATGAGATATAGTATATGACTGACTCACCTCGAAGAGTCCTTGCAGCACACGCACGCCTATCACCACATGGCCGTGCATCAGTGTCATGGCGAATGGCACAAACAAATGCAGCGAGGCGGAGCTGACAATCGAGAGACCGAAAATCTTGTTCGCTGGAAACTTGGATGCAATGAAGCCGCCGGGAATTTGTGTTATTAGATAGCCCCAGAAGAAGGATGAGTCCACGTGGCTTTCCACAGCCACCGTCCAGTTCATAAAGACGGTCTGCAAACAGAGAGAAAGAGAGAGGGAGAGATTGGGTGTGAGTGAGAGAGTAAAAGTCGCAATCATTAAAATTTTGTGCCGCGGGCCTTTATTAACGAGCGCCAAACGGAAGCTCTATGAGTGTGAGTGTGGGCGTGGCTTTGTGTGTGACTTTTGAGTGATGTGAACATACACACACACAGACACACACACATAGACGCTCACACTCGTACACACACTGTAATTGACAACAGCTTTGCCAGCAAATGAAGCAAATTGAATTGAATTCCCATGCTCGAATTCCATTCATGTTTTTAAAGTCTTTAGGAGAGTATTAGAGAAGCCTTTGACAACAATTTATTTAATAGAAAATTATATTGGGATAAATATTAAAATATATTTGAAAATATATATAATAAATAAAAAAAAAAAAAAAATTTAATAAAAATATAAATATAAAATAATTTTGCATATGTTTATTATAACTTTTTGAAATTATAATAATTTAAAAAAAAATTGTTTTTTTTTTTTGGCATTAGTAAAATTTATTTATCAATTTATTTATAAGTAGTCAAATTTATTTATTAATTTATTTTACTTTAAGCAGTTCTCTTACATTTTATTTAATTTTTAAGCATCCAATTTTTAAGAGAATTTTTTTTTATTATAACTTTTTGAAATTATAATAATTTAAAATTTTTTTTTTTTTTTTTTTTTTGCATAAGTAGTAAAATTTATTTATCAATTTATTTTACTTTAAGCAGTTTTCTTACATTTTATTTATTTTTTAAGCATCCAATTTTTTAGAGATTTTTTTCTATTAATTTTTTTATTTTGAATTTATATTATTTTACAGATGAAGGTATGTCATTCATAGAACGAGCTATAAATCTGTAAGCAAAATGCAACTTCGCTCAGCTAAAAACGATTAATAGAGAAAACTAATGCAAATGCTTTCTTCTCTAGAAATATAAATATTTATCCTTCAGAAGCCAAAAGGCTAGTGCTGTAGATATACTTATAATATCCATCATATTATATAGAAAAATTAATATATTTTTCTATTTTTCTTCTATCTTGGGCCTTCACATCATGTAGGAGATTTTTTCCCTATGAATACTTTTCTATTTTATATTTTATTTTTATATGCATATAAATAAAAATATAAATAAAAGCTTTATTTAAAGTAAGTAAAAAAATACACAATTTAAAATTTATAAATCATTTATTTGAGAATAAAATTCATGACAAATCAAATCAAAATTTCCATTTGACACTCCTTCACAATGAAATCCTTCAACTTACCCCATTATGCTCTCCTTTGAGCTTCGCCGCCGACATATTGCATCGCATGCCGAAGGCAATCATGAAGCCGACACAGGCCATTGTGGCGATTGTGTAGCGTGCCGGCATGCAGGGGCATTCCGCTTTGCAGTACTTGTCGATCTTGCGGAGAGGCGGTCGCTCGATCTCCTCGAAGGAGGCGGGCGAGTCGGGTCGATCGTCGTCGTCGTCGTAGGCATGGCCGCCGCCAGGTCCACGCCCCTCACGTTCGCCGCCCTCCATCTCCTCGTAGCCGCCGTGACCGCCATGATAGCTCTGGGATATCTCGAACTTTTCCATATTCGGCTTCAGGCTGCAACAAGGTGAGGAGAAGTGAAAGGTGAGAGAGGTCACATAACTCATGCCAATTAGTTGACAATGTCGAGCAACAGGTAAGAGGCAGAGAGACCGAGGGAGAATGGGCGAGCGAGAGAGTCTGGCATTTGGCTCAGGGGAGGCGTAAAAACACAAATATTTTCAGCTTGTTAGGGCAAGAAATTTTACGGCCCTGAGGGACTTTGGTTGCCTTTCTCTTGAGGGGGAAATGAATTCATTCAATTGAAATTGAATTCAATTTTATTAAGTGCTGAGACCGAGAGAGAAAACTGATTTTCCCAGCCAGGTAAACTGCTCCCGATTCAGATGCCGATATCAGATTGTGGCTTAAAGCTAGCATTTAGCGCTGACAAAGACTGATTGATGACAGACTGTGGACATTTGGCTTAATGCATAAGCGAGGGTAGCTCGAACATTAACCCAGCCTAAGTGGCACATCAACATTGATAACCTCATCATCAGTGGTGGCATTAACAACTCTCTCCCTCGCGCGCTCTCTCTCTGACTTTGTCCCATTCCCATGGCATTCCTTCTCATAAATTTGCAGACAAACGCCTTGGCCCACCTCCTTCGATACAGCATAGAAATCCACTACTGTGCCAACTTCAATATCTCTATTTTTTTTTTTGTCTTCGCCTTCGTCGTCGCCGTTTGTCACATAACTCAAATGTCTGACGCCAAAGCTACCCTCGTCTGGTCACGCAGCTTCCTGGCTATAGCCAGCGTAGTCCTCGCAGTCCTCGCAGTCCTTGCGCCTTGACCGACTTTAATGCCGGCTTGTCTGACGCCAATTTTATACCCGCTATTTATGGATTCGCACATACACAAACTGACATTTATATAACTTTGCTTAGAGTAGTTCGAGCTTGTTCATATTTTTTGTGAGGGAGCGAAAAAAGATAACCCCAACTAGTATATGGACATTTATAATGTGTGTAACTTGTACTGATTAAGGTTTATAGTCAATGGCAGTTTTATGTTTATGCTTATGCTTTCTGACTAATTGACTCATTGACAGAGTTGATCAATCATCAATCTATACATTGTTTGCCTAACTCTACTTAACTCATTGTGCTCATAGAAATTATTATTCGGATAAATATATTTGCATACTGATCACTGATTGACTGATTGACTAACTGATTGATGAAGCAACCCATTGAGATTGATAGACTTAATATTTGTTAGCTTCTAATTTCTATTTGTATGCTTGATTAACTTCCAGATATATTTATATTTTGCTTGATTGATTGACTGAGCTTTTTGATTGACTTAAATATGCCTAAAAAAGTGATTTTCAGAACTTTTCGATTGTTTAACAATTGTTTAATTGAACGAATGAGTACTTCATAGCTGACTCTACAGCTGATTGATTGACAGACTGAATGATTGACTGGTGGTCTAATATCAGACTGATTGATGTTTGCTTGATTATTTGCCTGATTTGGCTAAGCATGATTGACCAGAATGATTGATTGATTGACTGCTTAATAAAGTGACTGACATTGATTGATATACTGGTTGATTGATTGATTAACAATTTCGATAATATTGACTGATTGACAGATTGATTGACTGACTGATTGAATCAATAACAATAGAGCCATTGTCTGATTGATTGATAAACCAAATAGGCAACTGCATGATTGACTGATTAAACTGAACTGAGAAAAGTTCAATCAAGAAATTTGAGTTCTAGACTATATGATATTAGTATCTATAAACCTATATAGAATAACTATATATCATATTATAACAAGCTCTCTCTCGCTCTCTCTCGCTCTCTCTCGCTCTCTCTCTCTCTCTCTCTCTCTCTGTCTCTTCCTTTCTTTATCATTCTCTGTCTCTCTCTCTCTCTCTCTCTCTGTCTCTCTAGCTTTCAATCTCTCTCTCTCTAGTTCTCTATCTCTCTCTCTATCTTCCTTGCTTGGCAAGCGTATCTCGTATTCGTGCCAAGAACTTCGCTTTCCTTTGACTGTCTACATAGTTTCTTTTGCTTTTTTTTTCGCTTTGTTGGTAAACTATCGCTCAAGTATTTTTTTCTTCTTATTTTGCTGGCACTTATTTGGCGGGTTTTGATTGTCAGTAAAAATGTTGGAGACTTTTTGGCGCCGCATAGATTATGGCTAACTGGCGCCGCTGTCTTGGCAGCCATGCAGGCGGAGTTGGAGTCAGCTGAAGGTTATTGTGGCTCTTGGCTTGGCTTTAACTCGGGCCACAATGGGCGCGCCCATTAGTCGAGCAATGGGGCCAAATGTTTGACTTGGCTTGTCAGTGACACGACTCGACGACTTCAGCTGGAAGGCAGCTCGACAATTCTAATTTCGCTGACGACACAATCCTCAACTTGTCCTTGAAGCTGTACGCATTTCAATTTCTTCTCGCGCGCGCCTTTCGAGTGCCACTCGACATCAGGCGCAGGCAGAGATCCTGGCAACCGTTTTCAATGAGCTCGTCGAAATCAATTTCATTTGCGTGCAGCCTTTTGAATTTCAAGGAGACTTTCTCTCTGCCCGACTGCCTGACTGCCTGTTGGTATGCAACACTTTTTTCCCTTTTCGCTCCATGCTTCATACACATTCCTTAATGAAAACGAGCTATCATCACCTATTGTTCCAATTTCTAATTTACGCTGCGCGCATCTGCCCGCCTGCAAAAGTCCTTGAGCAAATCAGTTGTTCACTCGTAATCGAGTCCTGCTGTTGCCAGGAGCGTGCCCATAAAAATTGCATACCACACATTCACACTCACACTCACACTCACACTCATACACTCACATTCACACTCACTATTAGTGCTCTGAGTCAATATGCTCAGGACTCTTTATACTGTTCATACTCGTTCAAGCTGTGCATACAACCATATTGGTTTTGACAAATATCCTGAGATAACAAATATGGAATTATGAAAATGGAAAAAAAATCATTATATATATATCCATGAAGCATAAAAAATCAGGATAAATGTACTCGTACCAAGTGTCCTCTAACATACAGGATCATCTAGAGTCTCTCTCTCTCTCTCTCTTTCTCTCTCTCTCACTCTCTCTCGTCTAATTAAGAATGAATACTTTGCAATATCATCTATCTGAGACTAGGAATTTGTTTATGCTTGATATAATAAGTATTATCTAAAAGTCAGACCTTGAAAAATCTGGAATACTTTTATAGCCTACACGTTTTTTGCTCCAGAGCTACCTTAAGCAAAAATAATATATATCGATTCCTTGGGACTCGACAATTGCGAATTCTATATTTTATTAAATTATTGGATATATTAATGCTAAGAAAAGAGTAGACTTGAAAATTAAGGTTGTTTAGAGCTCCCAGCAAAGTAGACAAAATGAGCAAAGCTTGTATTTTAAGGCAAGTCTGTCTTCATACTTGTTAGAGCTAAGATTTCTCAGAGATAACATTAGAGGACATGGAAAACATCAGGAGCTGTTGCTGTTGAGCTCCTTTAGATTTGAAGCTGAATAGTTTTGGCTTGAATTGATAGCTCTAAGAGATGCAGCTGCTGTGGACTTCCTCAGTAAATCAATCGAATATGATAAGCCAATTAGTAAAAACAAAGTTTGAAATCGTAAGTCCTATATCATATTACCTAAATATCCAAAAATGTCTAAGAGGTCTTGGAAACAAATTATACAATAATCAGGGCTTGGAAAGTTTAGCTGCCTGTTTGAAATTCTCCAAAATAAAACCTCTAATAATAATTCTTGAAATAAGTCTCCAAAAGCAAAGTCTTCAATGTATTTTTACTCAATCCTGAACAAGTATTGTGCAGTCAGTTACACTCCATGGCAATGCTGCTGTTTGGTGTATTATTTACCATGAGCCATGAGCTGGCCACACAGGGGCAGCTGTTTGCCTTCGCTTCCGCTGGAAGCACGTGCCACGGCTGGCAACGTGCACGAAATTCCAGAGCCAACGGTGAACGTCTCGGCATGCCGTTGCCTTTCATAGCTGACTGCTTGACTGACTGACTGACTGATTGACTGACTGATTGACTGAGTAGCTGACTAGTAGTCGACTAGCCTGTAGCTGTGGCTGCAACTTCGTGTGGCCTCTTTAATGACTTGTTAAGCATGCCAATAATTTTTACAAGTTTGCGACGCGCCACAGCGCGAGACGGCGACACGTGCGCAACTTTCGCAACACTGGCTAAGTCCTGCAGCCGCCCTCGGCTCCACCCTAAGTGCTACCATGCAGCATCCTTTTTGCATGGTCAAGTTCAGCCAAGCACGCATCATGCTCTCCTGTTGTCTCGTCGTTGCTGATCAGCGTTGCGTTAAATTAAATTTTTTTCCTTTTTTTCCTATTTTTCATTCAGTTTTTATTTTTTTTGGCCATCGCCATTTGATTGCAATCATATTTCAGTCTAGGCATATTGCACACTCATCATTTTCGATACACTGCTACAAAATGTTGAAACTTGCCAAATTTTTGACAAGGTGTAAAGGCTGATAATAAAGTCTGTCTGCAATGCAAAGCAAATTAGCTCGAGACAATAATTTTAGAATTTTCAAGAGTAATTTAGCTCTTCTGATTCCTTCTATGAGTGTTTTTTATAGTATTTTTATAGTATTTTTATAGTATTTATTTATAAATAGAAATATCATGGATGGTATATAAGAGCGTGAAAGCTGTTATAACTTATAGAATCCAAGAGATATCCAAGGTAGTAGCTTCTCATACAAACTGTTTGGCTTGAAATCTGGATACTACAGCCACAATATCCTGCAACCCTCGGCCAAGAGCTAGGAGAGAATCTTCTGATTCGGATCTTTACTAAAAATCAAATATCTCCTTGAACTGATAGTTAAATCCTCATATCTTTATTTTCCTACTGCAGCCCAAACATCTGCAACCCTCGTCCTAGAGCCAGGAGAAAATATTTTGAATTGGATCTTTACTAAAGATAAAATATCTCCTGGAACTTTGTAACTGGTAGTTATACCCTACATATCTTTATTTTCCTAGCGTTTCTATTCTATATTCATCATCTCTCATAGATTTCTGTTCAAGCTGAACTCTTGATAAGACTTCTTAGCCTTTATAATATTGCCATAAAACTTAAAAATTCTTTAAAATTTTCTTTTTTTTTATTACGATCCCAATTGTGCTGCCCAGTGTAGTTCTGTTCATTCACATTTTCTCATCGCTTCGCTGGTCTGAACTCACCCGCTGAAAACGCCTGTCGCCTTCTCCTTAAACGCCGTCAAGCCCTTCATGATGCGACTTTTTGTTTTTGTTCACTGGATGTTGTTGTTGTTGCTATTGCTGCTGATGTTGTTGTTGTTGTTGTTATCGTTTGTGCGCATAAATATTTTGTTGCCTACTTCACGGCGGCTTAACTCTTAGCTACTCTCCGTGGGCGTGTCGAATCGCAGCGGGGCTAATTTTATAACTCAATTTTGGTTGGCTCGTTCGTTCTGGCGGCAGACCAGAAATGTTGTAGCTATTCGTTGTTGCTGTTGAAAAGGTGTTGATGTTGCATTTTCACAGTGCCTGGCAAAAGAGAAGAAGAAGAAGAACAGAGAGTTGCAGCATTCATTATTGTTGTCTGGCTCGTGTTTTGCTGCTGATAAGCAAAGCCTAAAGAGCTCAAGTCTCATAATTTGCCACATTTGTCGCTCATTCATTTGTGGCTGCAAAATGTTGCTTAAGCGGCTTATGACCATAAATTTTGCCTGCCATTTGATAGTCGAGTTGAATTTTTGTGGGACTCGAAACTGAATTCTGAGTGAGGTTTAATAGCCAAGTTACCAGAGGCTAAATGTTTGCAAGGAAAATCAGGTTGAATTGACTGTGGAACTTAAATGATTGAGAGAAAAAATTAAAATAATAAGTAAGAAACTTTATCTGTGCATTTTATTTTATATCAATAATATATTTGTTTTTAATAATTATATAATAATAGTCTAATAAATAGACAAAGCTAAAATTAAATTAAAAAAAAAAAAGTAAACAAATATAATAATAATATTATATATATATATAATTATATAATAATAGTCTAATAAATAGACAAAGCTAAATTAAATTTTTTTTTTTTAATTTAACAAATATAATAATAATATTTTCTCCCTCTTTTATTATTTATTAAATCAAACTCCAATAAGCCATTTGTTGATCCTCAATAATATTCTTGGCAAAAGAACAAGCTTAAAAATAATTAACTAATTTTTGCTTTCGTTTAAGAAAAATAAATTTCGAAGCCCAATTAAACCAAATTCGTCTCGTCATAATTGTAAAAGTTTTAGATATTTATTCCAGTTCTTTCAGCTCAAAATTGAATGAAATAATTGCTGAGAATTTAAATGGAAGCTTGATAAAAAAAACTTTTTTTGGTTTTAATTAAAGAAATACTTTTAAATAATAAATGTTTGCAGAACATTAAATACATGAAAATATAAATTTGTTTATGTGAGCTATAAAAATAGCTTTTACTCTAGCTAAAAACATAATCCAAAGTATAAAATATTGCTGACTCCATTCATACAAAGCTGCTATCCATATACTACATCACATGAGTCTAGATAATGAAAAAAAAAAAGAAATCGATATCTATCTGTATACTCAATCGGAGCATATATAACACTTGACCTTTAGGCCTTTCGTCACTTACATTGCTCACATGAATTGCGTAATCCATTGCTCTGCTCGATTATGTAAGCGCCTCACGTAATCCCAATGCCAGTTCTCGTTATAATATTATTATATTCGTTTAAATGTGTTTTAATATATTTAATTTTAAAATTATATAACAAAATTTATAATATTTTAAAATTAGTTTTATTTATATTTTTATAATTCTCTTTTTCTTTTTTTTTTTTTTTTGGTTATGATATCACAAATAAGGTACACAGATTATGGATATATATTTATATATATATAGACGTAGCTCAAATCGCTTACAACATTACACGTAACGCTGCAAAAAAGAAAAAAGAATGGAATCGCAGTTTTATATAGATTGTAAGGTCGAGTATTGGGTTAGTTTTATAGAGAGGTTTATTGTTTATAAGAAAAATCTATTTTGTTCAATTAGATATTCATCGAATTTTTAAGGTAGATTTCAAGTTTTGTTTTAGATGAAAATATATATTATTAAATTAACAGAGTTGAGATTAGTTTTTTTTTTTTTTTTTTTAATTTAATACAGTAAAAGTTTATAATAATTCATATTTTAAAAATTATTTATTTATTATTTTAAAAATGTTTATAATTTAAGACAGTTTCATACATTTTCTAAGCAACACACGCCCCGAAAATTAAATATAAAAATAATTTTAATTAAAACTTAATTAAAATAAAACGTAAAGCTAAGCTAATGCTAGACGCGACAACATTCAGACAGAGTTGAAGACGAGCCCGACGGCTGGCTCGACTATGACGGCGGCGACGACGACGACGACGACGACGAGACGAGACTCGATTTTTGTAGACGATCCGCGTTCAACTCTGTCTGAAGACTGTGCAGCAGCTAGGCTGGGCATGCAAGCTGGCGAGGATCAGACAATGAGCTCAGCTCAGGCTGGCGCTGCCAGCGCATGCGACAGTTGCCACCGAGTGTGGCAAGTACATAAGCAGCTGTCTCTATCTAAAAGCTATATATATATACGTATATATATATATGAGGTCTGGCTGGGGGGTTGCTGCTTTAGTATATACACTGGAAATTTTCGACTACTGGAACTGGAATGCCAATGGAATGGCAGTCGAACGCGTGGGTTTTTGCTTTCAAAGAAAATGATTTTAATCACAATTTTTGGTTAGCACAAAAGCACTTTCTATTAGTTATAGTATTTATTTATAATTATTGACAGCTATATACATATATATATGTATATGGAATATAGTTACTATATCTGTGTACACACTCACTGGGCACTAACGCTGCGACGCTTGGCTTTGGCCTCAGCAGGACAACGCACGAAGTGAAACTAACGCCAGCGCCAGCATTTGCCTTTCTTGTCTGGCCAGTCAGCCAGAGTCCAGGATGCTCTGGTCCAGCTTATGCTCAGCGAGCATAATCAAATATCCTACCATCTCCCTCGCACTCGCCACACACAGCGCGCCGTGGTGAAAAGCTCCCGTGGAACTGCTGCGCAGGCTCAGCCTTGATTGTGAATGTGCAGGAATTTTTGGCAGTCAGCATTGGTCGAGGGTTGCTTTTGGCAACAGTGTAGCAGGTCGCCTGGGGCCAGTGGTGGGGGTGAAACCACCTGGCCTGGCCAAGCACCAATCAGCGCGCACCTCCACACACACACACACACGAACACATGTATATAGCTGTAGCTATGTGTGTGGTATGTGGCATGCGAACGATGTGAATCTCGGCACTAACATGTTGCCAAGCACATGCGGCATTGTTTAGCTAGTATATATCTATATATGTATATATATCGGTGCAGTGTCTGTTATATAGCGCAAGTGTCAGCCATTTTGAATATTTACTTTGTTTGGCTTCAATTGCTTTTCTATAGCCATGCCACGATTTATGTCGCAACATTTATATACATATCTATATAATACATATATATAGACATATATCTCCCCATATAACGCTGGCATTTGTTATTGATTGGCCAAGCGTAGTGCCACTCAGCGTCCAGCTTCAGTTTAAATCAACGATCTATCAGCCATTTGAATTATTTGAATGCTGCGTGTTTGTTCACAAATTAATATCAACTTTTCACATTATTTATGCTTTGCCTTCTTGAGGCGCTGTAAATTAACTGTGGCCATTTATCAGCTGCATAAATTCGATTGTCTTCAATGAGATGACAAAGCAATGTCGTTTCATTTATTCAATTCATTGTAATTATTTAACATAAGCTGTGAAAATGTAGAGAATTTGAGAAGGCTCTCAAATTTAAAGTCGTTAAATCTAATTAAAGTAAGATTAAATAAGAAATAATATAATTAAATAATAAAATAAGAAAAAATATAATATAATAAATATAATATAATATAAATAACAGAAAAATATTTTTAAAAATTATATAAAATTTAAAATTAATTTAAAATATTTATTAATTGCCTCTTTTTGATTAAAGTAAAAATAAGAAATAATATAATTAAATAATATAATATAAATATAATATAAATAACAGACAAATATTTTTTAAAAATTATATAAAAATTTAAATTTAATTTAAAAAATTTATTAGTTGCCTCTTTTTGATTAAAGTAAAAGTAAGAAATAATATAATTAAATAATATAATAAGAAATAAGAAATTTAACAAAGAAATAATAATATAATATAATAAGAAATAAGAAATTTAAAAAAGAAATAAAAAATAATAATATCTAATAAAATTTAAATTTCATTTGAAATATTTATTGATTGCCTTTTTTTAAGGCTTTCAATCTTGATTCTTTTTTGTGTTAAGTCCGTATATTGCGCGCGCAGTACGACTATGTTTCAGAAATTCGATAACTTGTATATTTTCTGAGTTATCGATAAACGAATATAACGAGAATCAGTTATAAAATTATATCTCTTTCATCTTTAGAGTTAGAGCCTCCAAGTCTTCTGCATATATATAGATACTAATTTAATACAATTTCGGTTTTTGTCTGATTTTGGATTCCGGTCTTCAATTCCCCCACACCAACAAATGTGTAAAAAATTCATTTTAAATACTAGAGACATACAGTTTGGTTTGGCATATAGATATTATTGTCATGATCATAATCTGAACGTTTGCATACGATTGTCTGTTTAGAAACAGAATTATGAATCAAAGCGAGACAGCAAGACGCTTTGGAATGCTTACACACATACAGGCGCACAAGCGTAGATCAGCGTGTGTGTGCGCTCGAATCGAAACGAAGCATTCTTGGAATATTATTCGTTTGTTGAAGGGCTCAGGGGATTTCGTAGTCGAACAGTCTCGACTACAGCTTTCTTACTTGTTTTTATTATTTTTTTAAATACATTTAAAAGAAAATCTTTTTTGGATTTGACAATTATTTTTTGTTATATTATATTTTAAAATTATTTATTTTATTAATTTAAAGCTTATGCAGCGATTCTTTCAAATGTCATTCGACTTCACAGCCAAAAATAAGTGTATGGACTCAATCATATCTCTTCCCACTTCCAGTCATCATAGCCATCATATATACATATATATATATATATATAGCATCTTGCAGTTCCATTAAAAGTAGCTACTAATCTAAGCAAACACTCTCGGCAACTGCCTCGTTTCCCATAGCACAGAGGCGAGCCAGCCAATTCATAATCCATAAAAACCTATGGCCCTTAGAATTCTCATCTAAAGTACTTTCATATTTTACCCTCCAACCTGCTGCTGCCCGACGACGTTGCTAATACGACGCATTGGCCTAACCCTCATAAGCATAGAGCAAACAGGCAAACAGACAAACAGACAAAATAGACAAAACAGACAAACAGTTGCAACTCAGCCAAAAGCTATAATAAAGTTGCGGATGTAAACAACTATAGCGAATGGCTGGGAAATGAAATGAAAATCAACAGAAACGGGGCACAGTCCACAGCCGACGAGGATTTTCACAACATTTTTTCCATCACATTGGCGAAAAAGGATACACAATTCAAGCTCGACAGGAAGTGAGAGTCGACAAAAGCAGAGACTCCAAGGCACCAACAACAACAATAACAATAATAATATTCTAATATGATATTAAATTTCCAGATTTTTGGAAATCTTTGTGTGTGTGTGAGCTTCCGTTTTACTATTTAAACAGAGCGCTTAAGGGTGCGCATCCTGCGCCTAAAAGCACGCAACAAAAATCACATTGATTGACATAAATGAAGAATAATCGAATTGCGCTCATAAAACTCTAAACTAAGTGCCCAACCATTGGCGAGAGCTCGGCTGCAGCTCAAGTGTCATCCCATAAACAAGGCACAGTGGCGCGCCATGGCTCTAATTTAAATGAAAAGTCAAATCATAAATAAGTAATTTTGTGCGTCATATCGATTAAAAAGCTGGTATTTACTTAGCGGACAATATTCTGTCTTGAACTGGGAAACTCTCGATATGCAGTCGAAGACTTTACCACTGAGCTAGATCCCCATTAAAATTTATTACAAAGTTATTGTTAAGTTAAACATCCTTTTACTCGAGCTTATATATTTAATATTGTATACATTGAAGAATACTTAATCCTTTTTATTTATTTTATATTTTTTATTATTATTAAGTGTAGAAACCACTTAATTCATTGATTTCCTCTTGAGTTTTAAAAAGATCTCTGATTGATTCATTAGAAAAAATAAATAAATAAATGTTAGAGTTCAACCCGGACTCGAACCAGTGACCTCTCGATCTGCAATCAAAAGCTCTACCACTGAGCTAGATCCTCGTTTAGACTATTTCCCTAAGCTAAAAATCCTTTTTCGGCATTTCCTTCGTATTAGTTAGTCAGCTAATTATTGTATACAAATGTTTAATATATTCTTTTTAATGTATATATTGAAGAACTCTTATTTATTTGACTTTCTCTTGAGGTTTAAAAAGATCGGGCGTGTTTGTTGCCCATATGCAAAAAGAAAAAAGGGAGCAGGGGACACCCGGACTTGAACCAGGGACCTCTCGATCTGCAATCGAAAGCTCTACCAGTGAGCTAGATCCTCATTTAGACTATTTCCCTAAGCTAAAAATCCTTTTTCGGCATTTGCTTCGTATTATTCAGTCAGCTAATTATTGTATACAAATGCTTAAAATATTTTTTACTGTATATATTAAAGAACTCTATTTATTTGATTTTCTCTTGAGGAAATCTGCTGCCCATATAAAAAAGACTAGGGGACACCCGGACTTGAACCAGGGACCTCTCGATCTGCAGTCGAATGCTCTACCACTGAGCTATATCCCCATACAAACCAAATATTTTTGAGCTTGTTTTGAATTTGTTTATCAATGTCCCACTGTGCAGCCCTCTCTAATGCGTAGGCGTGGCTGTCTGCCCTGTCTCATAAATTGTGCGAAAAAAGTGTCAAACTTGAGTTGACAGGCGCGACACGCGGCGCAGCGAGGCAGAGCCACGTCAGCGGTAATTAGTGCAGCGGCGCCCAGAAGTCGACTTCAATTTCAGTCAGCAACAAATTGTTGTTGTTGTTGTTGTAACTCTTGCACTAATTACGAAATAACTTTTGTAGACTTTTTCTCCCACTGGCAGCGCGTTGTCATCTTTGTTTGGGATTCCCCGTGGCTTCAATGATGTATGGCTTTTCGTTGCGACATCCTTAATTGGAATGGGTTACACTTTGGTTTATCCGCTTAAGCATGGATAGATGAAACAGGAAAAGGCTTTCGGTTTTAATTACCAGCTGGCGAGACACCAGCTTTAAAGTACTCGTTGGAAGCCGTTGAAATTGTGGCCTGGTCATCAGCAAATGGCCATGGATATGTTGCTCTGCTTGTTGATTTAGCCGATTCATGCTGTCAATCCACACGTCCACCCACTCAATCACAAACTAAACGCTGCTCTCAGCTCGATAAGCGCGTGCCACCGTAAACCGTAAACCGTAAATCGAAACCTGAGGGTGATTTTTTCTTCATACTCCAGAGAGTGGGAGATCTCTCTCTCTCTCTGTCTCCCTCCCTCTCTCGCTCGTTCTGCACCACAAAACGATTTCGCTTTCGTCAGCCAGAGATTTAATATTTATTTTTGTTTGTGTGCAAATAGCTGGAAGCAACACAGATATGAGACACGCACACGGCACGAAGGGGACTCAAGTTGTTTTGCCTGTTATTAGTTTTAAGACTCTGATAGAGGCGCTTGTCTCGTGTCTTTCAACTCAACTGTGTGTAATCGAGACATGGCCTCAATGGCTGTGGATTTGATGTTTGATTTGCTGTGAAAAGCAAAAAGAAATCATTTATAAACTTTATTTGCTGTATCGATTGCTCCATATGAAAAGCCAGGATTAGTAAGAACAGAGTATAGTCAAAGATATTTGTCTGCCTTGACATAAAACAATGCATTTTAAATTGAAAATTAAAGTTTTTAAAGAGAAGAAGAGCTTCATATACATTTTAATAAAATGACCAAATTTTTAAGAATTTTTAATTTGAATTAAAAGTTAGCGCGAGAGAGAGAGAAGCAACAATATGGAAGCAACATTATTATTATTTTATTTATTTTTTTAAAAAAATTTTATAATGTAATAATAATATTAAAAATTATTATATGTAAATTCTAATCTAATTCTGATTTAATATTTTTTTAAGTTTTTTAAATTAAATTAAATTTAATTAAGTGTAATATTTTTCAATAAGCTACATTTTAATTTTAATTTATTTTTTTTATAAAATTATTTAAGTAAATTGTAATCAAATATTCAGCTTTAATATTTTTTATTTTAATTTAATTTAGTTTAATATTTTTTGTATATTATTATTTTTTTTATTTTTTATTTTATTTCAACATATCTCTTAGATATTTAACTCTCATTTTATATTACAGATAAATATATTGATGATTATGAGCTTATGCAAACAACTCGCAAACATAATCCACATTTCCTTGCTACTTAAAACTCTCAAAATATATTTCTAAGTATTTTTATGCTTAATTAGCATATGACAATTTCTATGAATAGTGCCAACCCCAGACGGGCGAGCATCCATTAAGACTAGCTCACAAGAAACACTCGCAATCACATTCACATTCGCATTCATATTTTACCAAACGTGAATACAATGAATAACGACACAAAAGCCAAAGTGCCAACAACAAAAAGTCGCCAGCGAAAGCTGCAACTTTATTTTAAGCTAGAATGCACACACGTTTTATGGAAAACCCTCCCACAGCCCCAGCCCCGCAGACAACCCCTATCCTCCTGGCATGGCGAGCGACACACCGGAAACGTTGCTTTTGCGCCCTCGGCGTGTGTTTTGAGCCTTTTATGAGTTTTGGCTTCTGCTTTTTTTTCATTTTCATTCGTTTACCCTCAAACTGCATAAATACTTTTTATATATGTATATATATATAACACGGGTTCTTAGAATGTCTTGATTAATGTTGGCATGCGTTGGCTTTTACCCCAGCTGCCCATCGAAGTTTGTAGCTCGATTCTGGCCTGGCCATGGGACACGGCAATAAAACTGCTGTCACACATCATTTGGCTGGCTCGAACAAAGAAATCTGTAATTTAAAATATATTTTTTAAACATTTTAAATGGACACCTGATGCCTGATGCTCAATGATTTTTGGCGTGTTGCCATTGGCGTTGCCAGACTGGCAGCATAATGAATCTAATCACTTACGCTCGAGTGCATCAATTATGCTGCCATCAAGCAGCACGTCTGGCATGAGGCGAACGGACAGGCCTACAGACAGACAGCCAGACAAAATGACTCCCCTCGACTCGCCTCTGACAGGCGTGGCAAATGTGACGAACGGCAACAAAAAGCCAGCAGAAGCGACGCGTCCTTTGTTAACAGCGCAAAATTTGTTTGCAGCGTCATCAACAACAGCAACAACAACGACAAGCTCATCAACATCAAGTTGATAACTTTATGATGTATATATATAGGTATATATATATGTATATATGTATGTATGTAAATTCATACCACGAAACTGCCCAAAGCAGAACTCTGTTAGGCAGGGTTGTTAAATTCTTAGAGTGAGTGAAGTGCTTGTTTGGCTTGAGGATATACGCATGTATATGGATAAGACTTGAAACTGCTGTGAATTAGTCGATTATTAATATTTGTAACATTCCTTCAATGCATTATTTAATATCCCTAATTAACTAGATATAAATGCCATAGATAGGATATAGGTTTCGATAATCGTCTATTCGTTTATCATATATTCACCAGTTCATCTATTTATCTAGTCGATTATTCATAAAAAATCGATCCGTTTATATGTGTGTACCTTCAGCCATATATCAGTCGATACATACATAAATAGTATATTTGATTTGACATTCATACATGCAAATAGATATTAGACTTTCATACTGTCTTTAAATGAATTCAAATGAGAATCGCCGAGAAGGACAATATTTACATAAACTTAACATTTACTTTACAGTGCTTCGTTTAGCTGACTCAAACTGAATTTGCTGCTGGAAAAAATCACATATATGATAAATAAATCTATAAAATATTTTGTTAAAATTTATCAACTATTTTATGCATTCAAGTCTTCAAATTTAATTAGATTATAATAAAAAATTAATAAATAAATACAGAAAAATAAATAAATAAATTCAATACAAATTCCACATAATTGACGAATCAATTGACAGAATCAATTAGTCTGCATTCATTCATATCATTCATTCTACTTTCATATATATTCACTTAAAAATATGTTTGGTATGTCTCCCATCTCTTTAGATGAGACCCACACAAAGTCGCAGCTTCCCCTGGTCAGCAGCCACAAAAGTTGTTTTGCAGCTTAAGCATGAAAGTTTAGCGCTCATTATGGGAATATTAAATTTCCAAGGCTTTCCGGCAGGACGTAGAGGCTTTAATTGCGGAGCGGAGCATGTGAAGACTTAAAAGTCGCCTTTTATGCGGTTTGCCGTCAAAGCGAAACTCAATTAAGCGACAGCCTCCCCATTTTGATTTAAAAGTGCTGATACGGCAGCAGCAGCAACAAGGACAACAACAAGGACATCAATGGCAAGTCCTTTGTCGGGTGGTTGCCAGCCAACGATCGAAATGCCTATTCAAAGGCATTTTTAATTGAAATTATCTGATGCTACCTTTTGAGCCTTGAGTCAAAAATTTTACGTTTTTCAGCTCTGTTGCGCCGCAAGACTTGAAACTGATTCCAAATCTGATTGATAGATATATGTATATATGGATGCGTGTATATATGTATGTCTTATATATGTATGTATATGTATGTGCCTCTCCAACTTGTTTACAACTTTTGTACGCTAATAGCATGCCTTAAGTCAGCCAAGGATATGCCATAAATCCATGTTAATAACACGCGTTCCCCCCTTTAGAATGCCCGTTCGTAAGGTAAGCAGAGCATATTGGTTTGACTCGAAAATTTAAAACCTATTTCCTTAATTCCTCAGATATTTCCAGAGTTTTTGAATGCAACTAATGCGTTAGTTGGATGAATTAGTAGTACTGTATTTGAGTACTACTATATTCTACTACAACTACGATTGTTGTCTACTACTATATTTGACTACTTCTACTACTACTATATTTGACTACGTCTACTACTACTATATTTGACTACGTCTATTACTACTATATTCTACTAAAACTACTATTGTTGTCTACTACTATATTTGACTACGTCTACTACTACTATATTCTACTACAACTACTAATACTTTGACTTCTAATACTTCGTCTACTACTACTATATTCTACTACAACTACTACTGTTGTCTACTACTACATTCTACAACTACTATATTCTTCTACTACTACTATATTCTATTACTACTACTACATTCTATTACTACTACTATATTCTACTACTACTACTTTATTCTACTACTACTAGTAGAACTATATTTTTCCACTACTATATTCAACTACTACTTCTACCTCGGACTACTACTATATTCAACTACTACTACCATTTTTGTCTACTACTATATTTGACTACTACTACTACGTCTACTACTACTATATTCTACTACAGCTACTATTGTTGTCTACTACTGCATTCTACTACTACTTTATTCTGCTACTACTACTATATTCTACTACTACTACTAATTTTGTCTACTACTACATTCTACTACTACTTTATTCTGCTACTACTACTATATTCTATTACTAGTACTACATTCTACTACTACTACTATATTCTACTACTACAACTACTATATTTTTCCTACTACTACTATATTCATCTACTACTTCTACTTCGGACTACTACTATATTCTACTACTACAACTACTATATTTTTCCTACTACTACATATATTTTTGATTTCTACCGATATTCTACTACTACTACTATGATTGGCTACTGTTGTACTTGCACTTACTACCTTTTATTACTACTATGTATATGCTACTACTATACTATAAACTACTTTCAGAATATACTATACTACTATATAGCTAGATCGCGAGATCTTGCTAATCCATTTCTCCACATTGATAGAGTATTGTCGAACCTTGCACACCCAGCAGCATCGTTCTCGCTTATTTTTCTGCTGAGGCAGGCGACATTTATTCCTTCAAAGACATTTAAGTAGATTAAGCGACTGGCTCGTTGTCCTTCTCCGCTGGCGTACCCAAATGAACGTCGACAGTAAAGACAATTCACCAGGCACGCCCGGTGCAAAAGGACTTGAGCACGACGACGACAGTAGCATATATAAAGCCTGCAATATGCCTGGGTACTCTAAAGCGGAAATAAGGAAGCGATTCTCTCAAATATGCAAATAGCTCTCGAGCTTGCCAGCATGGGCGTGGCCATGTGGGCGTTGCAGCAGCAAACAATGAAAGTAAATGCCAAAACATTTTATTGATTATCAGGCAGAGCGTAAGCCGAGACGATGACAACCAGTCACAGTGGGACGAAGGTGATTTGCAGGGCATGAAAAAGATTTTGTGTATAGAAAGTTTAAATGAGCTAGAATTGAAGATCAACTGAATTACAGTACAGTAAATTACACATAGGTACTATATAGGTACTATATAATAAATAGGTACTGTATAACACATAGGTACTATATGTATAACACAAAGGTAATATCTATTATGTATTACCTATCTGTGGCCTATATAGGTACAGCATACAAGATAATGTATATGAGCCAGGTATTAGGTACTAGATACTTTGGTACCCATACGTACTATGTAACATATAGATACTATATCGGTAGTACATAACATAAAGGTACTCTATAGGTACAGCATAATAGATAGGTACTATATAAGTAAAATATAACAGATAGGTACTATGTATGTAGTACATATAGTACACATAGTTACTTTTTTTTCTGACAAACCATTCGGCTCCGGTCCATCTCCTTAGTGCTTTGTTTTGTGTGGTTTGAAACATAGTTACTATATAACACAAAGGTACTATTTAGGTACAGTATAGTAGATAGGTACTATATAGCCATTACATAACAGATAGGTCAATATAAGTACTACGTAACACACAGGTACTATATAGGTACTACATAACCGATAGGTACAATATATTGCAATATTATGTAAATATAGCTAGAATCTACAGTTAATCCACTATATACTGTACTTATTCTACTTTTATAAAGATAGTCCTTTTCCCATTTAAACTTTGTACCCTCTGCATCACTTTTGTTCCACTGTGCCATCGCTGAAGTTCCTGTTGTTGCTACTTGAGTTGCCATTACGCGGCGCCGGCAAGTGTGCTACACTTTTTGTGCTGTCTAAAAGCAAGTGGAGAGCTGAAACTGGAGTTTGGAGTTTTTGATGCTCTGTGTGTGGGTAAGAGCATTGAGCATTTTAATAACCGCAGCGAAGCGCAGAATTGGAAGTAGAAACGAGTGCCATAAATTATGCCACCCACCGACTCGAGCATTGACAGTCAACGGTCGACGCGTCGTATCCTGTGTCCTGCGTCCTGGCCGCCCGTTGAGCGATTTGTAATACACAACTGGCAGAGCCTCAAACCTGATGATCTCTCTCACTCTATCTCTCTCTCTGCCTTACTCTGTCTCTCATCACCACTCGATTGCGCTTTTTGGCAGGAGGCTCGCACAGTGGGCGTCCTTTGCTGCCGCCCCGTTTGATGCGTTTGATATATGGTTGAAATTTAAAACTTTGCAGCATTTTCGCTGGCAGCCAGGACAATGCGCATCGATTTATATTGTGTAGCACTTGGCTGGTCAATGCGGCGTCATAATGCAATTGTATAATTTTCTTAAAAGCCGCACACACTCTGCCTGAGCAAGGACTCTGGGCAGGAGGACCCTGCGTTGCCAGGTCCTGTTGGAGTGCACTCTGCAGAGAGATCACAAAAGGCATTAGAGAAATTAAAAACATTGCCAAATGGACAATGAACCCCATTTGGTCAGTCGAAAAAAAAATAACACTCAGCCAGAGGACATTTAGGGACATTTGAGGACATTTTAGTTAATTGAAACAAGGCGCAAATGCAAATAGAAACTAAAGCAAAGCCAACAACGACATCAGCAGCAGCAGCAGCAGCAGCAGGACGAAAATCCTTGCCAACGCGCCGCAGTCACGTCGCGCTGTTGGGCTTAGACGCTTAAGCAGCGACCACCTGTGGCGTCGCCAGGTCATGCTGCTCCATTCTGCTCTGCTCCACGCTCTGCCTCACGTCTCAGGTGCAAATGAAGATTTATAAAATTCGCAAATTGATTCAACGTGCAAGTGTTTTTTAATTTGCACACCAAGAAGTTCACTTAATCAAATTTTTATACGTCCTCTGGGGACGCGTCTCACACCTCACACAACACGCACAGACAGCGGCTGAGGGTCTGCGGTCGTCTCGATTTCACCCCTGAGACTGAGCACTGCCAGAACTCTGTAATTGAGGGTTAAACTAGCGTATGCCCATCAACAGGTAATTGCCGTTCAGATTGCGATTTTTATGACAACTTGTGGCTTGTTAGCGCCGCATAATTCATGAGCTATAGATGTCTACAACTCTCTAGCTATATGTATATATACACATATCTCTCTCTATCTCTGTCTCTCTCTTTCTCTCTTTTGCTACATTCACTACTTTAAGAAATCTACTGCCACAAAGTCAACTCAATCAGCAGCTAACCTTTATTTTTTATTAATTATAAATTTATTTAAAATTTTTAATGTATAAAAATATCAATTATATTAATTAAAAAATAAATAATAATAAATAAAAATTATTTTTAAAAAAAAGTATAAATATCTTTTCATAATTATCTGCTTCGTGATCTTGTCTATATATGAAAATTGCAATGCCTTCGCCTCATAGTTATAGCTACTAATTGATTTATATCTAAAAGAGGAATCAAATTAATATAATATTTAATAATTTAAAAATAATATAAAGTAACAGAAAATATATACAAAAATAAAAAATTATTAATAAATAAATAAAACATGATTTAAAAATGTTTTATAATATACAAATAATTATATATTTATAATTATAATATGTTTTATGATATTTATAAAACATGATTTAAATATGTTTTATAATATTTAAATCTTGATTTTATAATATTTAAATCATGTTTTTTTTTTTTTTTTTTTAATTATCTATTTTATATTTTGGTATTAATTTTCTTATTTAATATATAATTTTCTATGATGTGTCTAGATGTGCAATATTTATTTACTCTACTAACAAGTTAACTCTTCTTTATACAATGGAAATTTCTCAATATTCGAAAACTGCTGCTAAATAAAATTTTCTTAAATATTTCTCATCTAACTCTTTATATGAGATATAATATTATCACATAATATCCTTTAAATTTTATGTAAAACTCGTACATAAATCTCAATAGCAGAATCTCACACGCAAATTTGTCGCCTTATTTTTTATCGAATTCACAACTTGGGCGACACATTAAAAGGATTTGTCCTGGCACGTGCTCGCTTACTTAAAGCGCTTTCAAGGAGACTAGAAAAAAAATTGCGCAACTGATCCTTGCGCGTATCCTTGAAGTGCCAATTGAAACGATACCAAAAGAAATTAGCATTTATTTTCAAAGTGCGTGTTTATTTAGCTATTTATTCAATTTTAATTTCAATTTTTTCCCCCTCTCTCTCTATCTCTCTCTTTCTGTTGGCTGGCAATCAGTCATGCCTGAGCAGCAAATAGATGCGATTACATTTAATTGAATTCAGAAGCAATGACAAAAAAAAAGAAAAGAAAAGAAAAATTGTATTAAATTACCAAAACGAAGAGAACAAAAAAATAATCAAAAAGGAAGCAAAAACGTGACACTACAAAATGTTGGCGTATTCAAATTTCTCTGAAATTGCCAAGACGATTGGGGTAGAATTTTCCATTTTGTTTTTTCTCTTTATGAATAACTGTGTAATATGAATATAGTCAATAATCATGATAAGCCTTTAAAAGAATATGATTTACACAAATTTAACAAGATTTCAAAAAATAAATAAATAAATAAATAAATGGAACGAGAATCACTTGAAATTCTTAGATGACAAAGTTCTTCATTTTTTCTCTTTTCATTTTTTAAGTCATGGATGTTTTAAATAACATTTTCAGAGTAAATTATGAAGCTATCGGAAATTGAAAACTAATTTTTCCCTTCAAGAAACTTTTTTTGGCAAAAAAATGTTGAAAATAAAATGAAGCAAAATTTTGTGTAAAAAATTCAATGAAAGATTTTAGTTTAAAAAGGTTGAAAGGCCAGTTAAATAACACAATCTTGAGATATCTTAAAATTAACATTTATTAAGTTTTAATATTAAAAATTATTAAATCAAAAGATTTTTTTTTTATATATTTATTAAAAAGAAATTTGCTTTGAAATTGCGAAAAATTTTTGACCTAATATTTTTATTTTTAAATAATTTTGTACCTAAATTAAAAAAAATATATATATAAAAAATAAAAAAATATAAAATTAAAATAGTATAAAAAATATATTTTTTTAAATATCTACAAAATAATAGATATAATAAAAATATATTCTTTGAATATGTCATTTTTTATGTTTTTTTTTTTTGCCACTAATATTAGCAGTAAGCTCGTAAATAACTTTAAATATATATACTCAATAGTTGACGACTCTAAGAGCTCTACCAGCTGCCTCTGCATGTATCAGGAAAATCAAATTGAATATGCTGAAAACATTTCAATTAAAGTCAAACTCAATTAATTACGCGCTAAATGATGATGACTGCATTTTGGGTCTATTATGAGTTTGCTTAACCAGCTTAAAAGCGAGGCAGGCATAAAAACGTTTTCCAATTCAGTGGCAGGACGAACAGGACGTCACACCGTCACACAGAAGAAATTCAATTAACCTCGAGTGCCTCGGCTGCCGCATTGTGTGGCATAAAACAAAATGTGGTGGCATTCGCCATTCACACCTCATCAGCATCAAGAGGGGGGGAGATCTGAGCTAGACTGACTTCCATGGCCACAAACCCTTAGAGCTGCAGCTCAATTGTTAATAAAGTTCACATTTGTTTGACTTGGCCTCCAGCTAGCGAAACTTGGCCAGCGGCTAACAATAAAAACTGCCTGATGATTAAGAGCTGAGCAAACAAATCCCGTTCTCTGTTTGCTTAGCCAGTGTCTAAGCAGTGCGCTTCAAACATCTATTTTAAACTGTTTGCCAGATATCTCCCCCTCGCTCTCTCTCTCTCTCCCTCTCGCTCTCTCGCTCTCCCCATTCCTTTCTCAGCTATGTAATTAACATTTCAATTCAATGCTATTTACCTAGCGTATACCCCGGCAGCAACGAGCCGCATCACATCATCAGGCAAATGTATCTCTTCTGCTTCAGCTGCTCTCTGAGCATCCTCAGCATCCTCTCCTGTTCCCCGGTTTTTCTCCACAAAATGCCTCGGCAATAAATAAATTGTTTTCCAGCTACTGTTTTTGTTGACATATGCAAATTTTTGCTGCCTGCACGCGTACAACAAAGTTTTTTGATTGCTTTTAAGCGTTCTATGCTATATGCACTCTCTCGCTCTCTCTCCCTCTCTCTCTCTCTCTAGGTTAGGGTGAAGCAGAGACCCAGGCTATTTGCCAGAGATGAAGCTGGTTCAATAAGCTTTGATTGTTTGCTCTTTGCTGGTTTTATTACTTGTTTGTCTGCTGGAGTACCTGGTAGAGGCTGTTGTAGAGCATTTATGTAAATTACTGGAGAGAGAGAGGTTTATAGAACATATGAATTGAACTAGATCTTCTGGCAAGTGTTTCTCGAGCAACAAATGAAAATAAATCACTCATTAGAAAGTGAGACAGGAAGAGAGAGAGAGAGAGAGGGAGAGAGGGAGAGAGAGAGCGAAGGAAGAGAAAGAGGGAAATTTAGAGAGTTTTATTATATTTTGGTATACTTCATGATTGGCTGGCTCATTGGTTATCATCCTCTATACTATTTGACTACTAAATATATAAAACATGTGAGAATTTCTCATAGATTATTAGCTTATATTATGTTCATATTATCATTAACGATGTTATCATTATTCAAATTTTAATTATTATAGTAATAATTATAATATATAGTATAACAAAAATATAATTTTATTTAAATATGCTTATATGTTCGGGGATTTAAGCGAAAGCAATACTTGACTGCTTTGGTGTTCAGTTCAGTATAGAAATTTGATTCTTCAGAGTTCGGGTTTTTATACCTAGACTCAAGCATAAATTCAATCCATAAGCCTTGAGAGTTCATTGCTGAGTTTGAAAGACTCTTGGCCTGAGCTTCTAAGAGTCAACGTGTATTCATTTAATATTCTTACTCTATCTTAGCTGAGGTTGTGAGAGTCAGAGCTTGTTCTCTTGAGTCTTTAGGAACTTCTTCTGTTACGGTTTGGTAACGTCCAGTTTGTAGTTATATGTTCTTGGTTGTTTATTGATCATATGTTCGAAATCTGTTTCAGTGTTGCATATGGCTGCATGTCTGAGGCAGATGATCAGTTCTTATTAATGCTATTATTCACAGTCAAAATCTAAAGCTAAGGCACTAATCTGATTTTGGTGCTATACATTATTACATTATTTAGTGAACCTCCATGAATCGCAAACCTTAGAAGCTAGTTTCACACGATATCATGTTCAAGCGCATTCAATTATTAACGAGTTCATGGTCAGCTGAAGCACTGTTATATCATATTGTCCTTTAGTATTACCCTCAGCTGTCTAATAGGATCGCTGCTAGATGTGCAGAGTGCAGTTGGCTTATACTTTTATTTTACTTTGATTACTTTGAATAGACAAGAAACTATAGTTAGGAAACTCATTTTGCAGTGACACTTGATTCCAATATTTTCTATAACATTTTTCCAGTTTAAATAAGTAGACTTAGATATCTATTCAAATTCCAAGTCCTTACTTACCTTACCTTAAAGACAAATGCATTGAAAATGCTTTCTAGAAATTACATATTATTTATATTTATTTCATATAATTATTAATCAAATAAGTTATATATTTAAAATCACTTTAACTGCATAATAAATTTCTGTATATATATTATATTGTCTGCTTATCATAGTTATTAGATCGATATGAATTGATATGATGTTGCTATGATATTCTTTTGGTTCAGTATTTATTTTAATTTTTTTTTAAGATTTTTTTCAAGATATTCTCTGATATCGGCGATAGTAGGCCAACTCCACGCTCCAAGCCTCTGGCAGCTGCATTGGGCTGCCAAACTGCTTGACTGAGCATCTGCTCCAGCTGCTGCTGCCTTTTGCTGCGCTGCTCCGACGGCAAAGCTGCTGCCAGAATGCGCGCCCGTTCCAAGCCATCGCTGCTCGCTGCTTGCTGCTGCCTGCTGCCTGCGACTCCCCCTCGTGCTGGTTGTGGTTTGTGTGTGGCGCCAATGGCGCTGCCTGGGCTTTTATAGCTGCCGCCAAGCGACTGGCACAGCTTTCGGTCTGACGCTGAGCTTTCGCCAACTCCCCACACCAGTGGGTGCGTGTGTGTGTGTTGAGTTTCGCTCTGCCTGTGTTGAGTTTCTAGGTGGCAACAATTGTAGCTGCCTAATTGGGTGTGCGCTTGTATATAGATATGAGAGGTTAGGTAAACAGTCATCTACACACACACACACAAACATGCAAGCTACGTGCGTGTGTGTGTGTGTGACCTTTTACGTATATACAGCCATAGGAGGAGCTACAATTTAATTTTGCAATGGCTGCGCAAGCCTCGCGCTCAGCTCACAAATGAATTTTAAATGCTAAAACTGAGAATTTCAGTTCAGAATTTGCATGAAATATCTCTCGATAAATCCTTTGCCTGCGCCGTAAGTGATTAAAGCCATTAACGAAATTATCAGGGATTATAAAGATTTGTACACAATTTGATGCGCTGCCACGTTGACTACACAACTCACATTCCACCTCCCCCTCTCCCAAGCTACCTTCCTCTTTGCACCCTTTCAGACGACGCCCACTGCGCAGCAGAGACAATGCAATTTACCGTAATCCAGGAGCTTCAATTAATGGAGTGTCGACGTCGTCGTCGCCAGCCAGCGCAAAGGGGTTGCTCAGCAACCTACCCCAACCCCAAGCCAAATCCCCACCCCCAGCCTTGCGCTAAAAAACCGTATAGTTGATAACACAATGAAATGCATTAGACAGCGCCGAGCTAAGATTTTGATCGAAGTGGGGGTAACTCCTTGCCCTTCAAGGGTTGCCCCGGCTCATTAGTAACCTTCTTCTTTTCTTTTTTTGTCTCAATGCCAAATTTTTCTGAAGTTTTTTTTTTGGCGTCCATTCAGCATAGTTTGTGGCTGACTGTCAGTTTTTATTGTGAGAAATGTGCGAGAATTCCATGCAGTCAACTGCCCCACACAAGAGGTCAGAGCATGAGAGAATTGATAAAAATGCCAAGAGTAACTGACATTAACTGATATCATTTATCAGCGTACGTAATACAAAAGTACATGTCAAAGTGCATGTTAGTAGGCAACAAGTATTTAGCATTAAGAAAACTTCATTATTCTCCATTTAATTTGGCTAAATGGCAAACAACTCGATTTGGCTTGAAGCTGGCAAGACTGTGAATATATTCTCATGTTAAATTTTTGCCAGACAGATAAATTCAGTCGGCATTAAATTGCAAAGGAATAGGTACATATTAATGTAGTTTTTACTATACAAGAAACACACAAATTTTATGCCTGTAAAAAAAGCTCAAAGAGTTAGCCAACTCTTTGTTTTTGAGCTCATGTTAAATATTTACACTGCATGTCAAATATTTACAAGGTAGTTGAGCTTTCTCAAGCAGACTGCAAGGAAATTTATTTCTGAAAATTTATTGACTGAGTCAATATCAGATTGAGCACGCACAGCTCAAATTTGCATCGAATCATCGTGTTCAAAAATCAATTAAATTATATATTTACTATATATCCCGATCCGTTTTAACAGCTAGATGTCAAGCATTTGACATACAGATGCTACATAAAATACATGGAATGAATCTACTTTTCAATGCCCTTCAAATATATTAAGTATTATCGATCGATGATCGATTTGATTTTCACAATCGATAATCGTGGAGCTTGATTTAAAGCAAGCTGTGCTTTGACTTGACTTTGCCTGTCAAATTGAGAAATACCTGAAGCTAATACAATATAAGAATATATCACACAGACATCAACGCACAGTCCCATACAGAAGTATTAAATAACGCAAAGATTTATGTTAACCAAAAAAAAATATTTATTTATAATAATTCTAGTACTTGTGTAGCAAAATCGTAGCTTATAGCGAAAATGGATGAAAATGCAGAGGCTCCGGCTGAAGCCACCGTAGAGGCGGATGCTGAAGTGAAACGCAATACAGTCAGCGAACAGGTCATAACCTTTGCAGCGGAGGAGTCCAAGGTGGCCGAAGAAGTTGAGGAATCGAAGATTGAAAGTGAACAGACCATGGAAGCGATCGAGGAGGAGGTGGGGGAGGAACTGGACGACGAGGCACGTGCCAAGCTCGAGCGAAAGAAAAAGCTGAAGAAACGCGAAGAGAAGCGTCAAGCGAATCTAAAACTGAAAAGTCACTTCACGGAAGCGGACGATAGCAAACCAGAGGCGAAAGAGGCGCCTGCACCGGAACAAGCCACGACCGAGATGGATGCATCGGGCGAGGCGAAAACTTCAGAGTTTGGGGAGGGCGAAGGAGACGATGCGGACGATGCTGACGAACCGTTGGTGGGTGACGAAGTTATCGATACAGGCACTGCTGGCGATACTGACAAGGATGCTGACGATGCTGCCAAAATCGACGAGATTGACGATGATGAGAAGGAGGATAAGTCGCCGGAGTTGTCGTCTTCGGACGATGAGGATTACTCGCGGCGAGCCCTTCCCATGTCCTTTAAGGGTGACTTCTTTCAAAATTTCTATTTTCCCAGTCTATCGGATATAACTACCGAGTCCGAGGCGGAGGAAGCTGAAGAAGCTACGCAACCGGCTGAGGAAGAGAAAGAGAAACCTAAGGAATCTGTGCCGGACACTGGCAAAGTTGTGGATCCCACGGGCGGGGATCAGCGGTTGTCCGAGAAAGAGGAAGAACCCGCAGCTGAAGATCAGCAGCAGCAGCAGCAGCCAGAGTCTGAGGAGGAGAGCGAATCCTTGTCCTCAAGCATCTCGTTCGATTGGCCATTTCCCCTAGAGGACGAGGCGCCGCCCGCTCCGGTCATAGACGCCACAGACTATGCCATGGAAATGCTCATCGAAATGGATACAACATTAAAAGTTGTTCCGGCCGCATCGAACACTGAGTTGGAGCACCTACGACTCGAACGCGCAAATCGACAAGTCTGCATTGATGTGCTATTTCGCATCATCGACGATGTGGTCGAGGCCGCCGAGTATGTGAATCCACTCAAGATCCTCCAGTCCAAACTGGACAAGCAGAAGCTCATCGCCGAGCTGCATCGCTTGGTATCCGAATGCTTTGCCGCCAAGCAATACAACTGCGATCTAACCAACAAAATGTTCGACTATTATCGACGCGTCGGCCAGCTCAGGTGCTTCGATCCCTTGCCGGCATTGCAGGAGCGAAAGGAGCACACGCGACACAAAGAGGCGCTGACTGTGCTGGATCACTTCAAGAAGAAGGCTGCCGAAACGAAACGAAAGTACGTTCTGCACTTGGCCAGCGTGGTCATGGATCTCAACTATGTGCGCAAGATCGCGCTCACCTCGGTCGACTCGCTGGAGAACTGCCTTCGCACGACGCTCTTGCGCAAGGACTTCGAAGTGATGCCACGCATCGTCGAGTACGAGCTGCGACGCATGCAAAATCTGCGCAATGAGATCAGCGATAATCGACTCTGGCTGATCACCAGGCAGCATACACTGGGCAGGTTGATCGAGGTGAGTTTATGTGAGATCATTTTCTATATCTGTTGCTCTAGATAATCTTCAGTCTTGGATTTTATTAGATACTTTATACATTATTCGAAATGATCATCTATGATTTGCTATCAGCTCTTTTATCATATATTCTATGTGAACTACTTTCCATATGATCTCCAATCTGATCTTCCATTTTTTATCATATATTCTTTTATCATATATTTTAACTGATCTACTTTCTATATGATCTCCTATTCGATCGTCCATTTTATATTGGATATATTTTCTTAAATGATCTCTTATTTTTCTAGATGGAATGTGTAATCTTCTAATCTTCTAACTAATCTGCCATTTGATATTCTATGCATTGTTCGAAATAATCCAGCTACTCCAACTGATTTTCTATATGATGTCATATCAGATATTTTATCTGATCTGCTCTCTGATTCTTTATGAGATCTTTATAATCTTCTTTTATATAATCTCTCCGATCTTCCATCTAGATCTATTGTTTTAAGATGGAATCTCTGAACTTCTATCCGTAATTCTATTCTATTCTATTTGATATTCCAATCTTCGATCTAATCTACCATATTTTCTATTGTTCTATCTAAATATTCTTATTTCTCTCCCCATAGCGTAAACGTCAATTTGATCAAATCACGCCAGAATTGACCATGGATCAGTTCTTGAATGCTCAACGTGATGTCACAGCGCTGGGCACAAAGGTTGAAGGTATTTCTCTCTCTCTCTCTCTCTCTCTCTCTCTCTCTCGCTCTCTCTCTCTCTTTCTCTCTCTCTCTATCTCTCTCTCTCTCACACACTCTAAATATTAATATTAAATTTCATAATAGAACGCAATCACGATTTGAATCGAATGCGCGATCGCTGCACCAAGCACGTTCATCAGCTGGCCTTCATTCGTGAGAAGACAAGCATGATTTCGGCCACGCTGATGAATTACAAAGAGGAATTGGATGAAAAGTTGGAGAGACAGAAAGAGCTGCGCGATGAGTTGCTCGCACTGAAGATCGAGCACTCACGCCTTAAGGATCAGAAGGCGCAACTGCAGGAGAAGAGCGGACTACTCTATAGAACGGCACTCTTAGAGGATTTCGATAAGACCGTAGAGCTCGTAGACAAGAAACGAATATATGTCTCGAAATTACGCGATAAAGTACAAGACTTGGAAATGCAGATTGGCATGTATGAAAACACTAATCAATCCCTCATCTCACTAACGTCCGTAAAAAGATTCCGAAAAAATTCATTCAAGCGAAAACACTAATACAATTTTATACACTTCTACACTTATACAGTTTATACAAAAAAAAATAAATAAAAATAGAGTGAAAATCACAAAAAACTACAAACTCGATTCTTTTCAATTGACCAGAGATAAGGTGCATTCGCTCTCCCCCAGCTCAATCATGTCTCTGCTCTATGGCAACGAAAGTTGCTTTCATATTTGATTTCTTTCTTTCATTTTGGCTGTTGGCCAGAACTTCATGACGCTAAACGCTAAATTAACTGCCAGACATTTCTATTAGCTGCTCATGAATGCCAGAGCCAATCTACTCTTAATATATGCACGATGCCATCCGCTTGATAACACTTCAAATATGCCACAGGGGCGGAGCTTGAAACGGGGGCTCACGTTGCTGCGACAACCAACAAAGTTGCCACCCCCTCTCAAAGTACCTCTCGCTCTCTGTCTCTCTCTGTCTTTGTGTACCTCTCTGCGTCTCGCTTATCTTGGCACGTGGGAAATGATTTTGCGCCTTTGTCTAAATGAATTTAATGAAATGGAAATGTGCAATCATGACTATGTGCGTTCACTATAGCTGACTGTACCTGCAGCTAAATATTGCTAAAAGAAAAGAAAAGCTGAAACTAAAAAATAAAAATTAAAATAAAATAAAAAATATAAAAAAATTAATATACATATATCAAAGAGTAATTATAGACACAAATATTTTAAAATGAATTAATATTTTTCTGCATTTTTTATTATTATTTATTTTTATATTAAAATATGAGATACACATAGATGAAAAATAATTTTAAATTACACTAAAAATCTTTACCGATTTTTTTTAAATTTTTATTTTTTATTATATATATTTATATTTTTTAATATTTATATGTTTTATTATATTTATTTATTTATTTTTTTTTTTTTTATTATTATTTGCAATCTGTCTTATAGTAAACAATATTGTTATTGTGAACAAAAATATATATTTAGAAAATTTTATTTTTTAAATTACTTTAAGCATTCATTTTTTTTCAGCTTTTTTTTTTTTTTTTTTTTTTTTTTATTGCAGCGCATTTATAAGTATACCTTAGCTATTGGGGTGGCTAGAAGCATTCATTTAGAATACATTTGTTTTGCATTTTTTATAATAATAAATTAGAATTTTTAATATGACACATTAATTACAACACTAAACATTTTTTCCACTTTATAAATATTTTATGAAATTAGTGTTCATCTCTTAGTACACTAAAATTTAAGTTTGTTTCACAAAAAAAAAAAATATATAGTAAATTAAATCAATTCATGAAAAATGAAGGTAGCTGTACGTAGTCCGTGGAATGTTTTCTTGATTCTTAATTGTAGAAATTTGAATTAAAGTCTATCAAATGATGCTCTATTAATATTGCTGGGCATCTCCGTGGTATTTCCACAATATCTCCCAGTTATCTCCCAGTTATCTCAAAGGTATCTCCAGAGTAACTCCTCACCCAATATTTTACATAATTTTCGAGCAAATTTTCGTTGCATACGTTCAGGCGCCGGCAAATGCAACAGCTACAAGAATATGTCCCTCGCCTTACAAGCCGACTTCAAGGCATTCACACAGACACACGCACGCACACACACACACACACACACACACACACATGCACAAAGTACCTTTTCACACATGAGCGCACACGCTAGCATACCCCAGTTGCCCAAAAGAAGCCCCATGAGGGGTGTTCCCTTCAGCTGTTGTTGTAAATCACGAACTGAAACCGTAACCGAAACCGTTAACGTGTTGCGGTTACGCTGCTGACTTTGCTGTGGCAAGTCGACAGAAAGAAAGAGAGAGCGAGAGCGAGAGGAAGTAGAGAGCGCAAGCGAGATAAAAGAAGTGATGAAAAAAGTCATTCCATTTGGGCTTTATAAAATGCGCCAGCGGAGCGGGGCACACACACACAAAGAGGCTGTGCCGGAGTGTGTTTGTGTGTGTTTGTGTGTGTGTGTGTGTGTGTGTGTGTGCATATGTGTGTTTGGCAGGGCAACGAACGTCCTGTCTCCCAAACTTTTTATTGCGAATTTCATTTTTTATTTCTCACTCTATTTATATACTTATTTAGGAAATGCAAAAGAGTATATTGGCTTTTGAGTGGCATAGATAAAAATAAAAAATAAAATAAAATAATACTATAGCTCGTATAAAGCTTATAAGCGTAATTATTTGATAAATTTATTTAATTATATTCAATAAATTTATTTAATTAATGTATCAATTTTTTAGACGGACCAACAATCTCAGGCAAAGTACCTTGGCATTACTCTGGACAAGCGTTTAACATTTGGTCCTTACATTAAAGCTGCGGCCAGGAGATGTGGGATGAGATGCATATCGCATGTAGCAGCTGCGGTGGCTGATCAACAGAAGAAGCACCAGATCACTAAGAGTGAAGAGAGCAGTCTACGTACACTGTGTGGCTCCAATTTGGCTCTATGGTGTGCAGATTTGGGTAATAGCTGCAAAAAGTAACTATAAATGCATACAGAGATCTGAATCTGCATACAGTAGAGGAACAAATTGGTAGACACACGAGCAGATACAGTGATAGACTGTATCAGACACCGTAGCAGACTAGCGAGACAGCTGCTCCCCGTGAGAACACTAAAGCTATTTAATGCTATAATTTCTCCAAGCTCGAGAGTAGACAACATATATAAATATATATAAGCTAAAACAGTGTATAAAAATATATATCTAATATTTTCTTTGGTTTACACTTGCCTTATCTCTGATATCTAATGCTGCTTGGAAGCGTGGCAAATGGAATAAAAATATATAACTATTTCAGTTTTGCATGTTCAGTTATCATCAGACTCACTCAATTCAAATGAAAGATAGAGTATGCTGCAGTCAGTTAAACCCGTCTACTACTACACATACTTGTTTTCTCTGTCAATTTTATGTTTTTTTGCGAGGTTTATCAAACTTCTTACATTTGTTTTGTTGTAAAATGTGAACGGCAAACTTTGCGATTTAATGATTCGCCTTTGAGTGTCGGCTTAGGCAAGTGGGTTAGCTCGGGCTAGGCTATCGCATTTCAGCTACAAGACATGTCGAAATTGTTTCAATTCAGCGTTTTTTCTCTTTTCTTTGCTTTTTTTTTTGGCAACCCAGATTTGTCAATGCCTTGACACAATGATGCATAACGTTATCTGAGATTTTGAGAGCAGAGAAAAAACAAGGAATTAATCTTGCTAATGTTTGTGACTTTGTTTGGAGATTGGGCATTTACTGCGAGTCTCAATCACATAATGCGATTGTTGATTATTTGCGCTTGGCTGTTGGCTGTTGATTCCGGACTGGCTTTAATGCTCTTTAGTGTATGTAGTATCTCCTGCTAATTGCTGCATATTTCTATGGCTACACGCATAATCATATCAGCTTCCGCACGATTTAACAGCAACGCAATTGAGTTGCGTTCGCATGGCAACAGCTCCTTCATGGCGTTCGTCATGACGGGCTGAATGCCCCCATTGCAACGGCAGCGTCTGCAACACTTTTTTGGCTTCGCATTGATTGCTCCACAAATTGCGCAATTGCTGGCTAAAAGCATTGCAAAAGCATTCAACAACTATTGTTACCTTCCATCTCTCTCTCCTTCCCTCTCCCTCTCCTTTTCTCTTTTATATATTCTATTCAGTTGTCCTGCGCTGCTTCCTTTTGGCTGCCATGACACTTAAGCTGCGATAAAAATTCCACTCGATAAGCATTTTGTTTTGCATCGTGGCATGAGTTCGGCTCCGTTTGGCTATAAGCTGTTGCCAGCAAACAAATTCATGGCTATAATCGTTGTTGAACGACTCTGAATGCAGAGCTTGGGTAGCAATCTTGCATGCCTTGCTGAGGTGCTTCTGAAGCCCCACACATCACAAAATATAATGCTAAAGAAAAGAAATAAACTAAATATCGTAAATTGCAAAATCAATTTAACAAAGCGATGGCGAAATAAAATGTAATTCGGCATAACTAAATTGAAGACTTAAAATTTAAATTTAAAAAAAATCAATTAAATTGCAAATGAACTCATAGAAAATCTAACAAATTATTCCTTATGAATGCGTTTGTTGAAGAAGCGCATTATTAGTCTTAAAACAATTCTTGGAAAGTATTTAATTAATTTTAAAATGTTTTAAAATATTTTAGTTTATTTTATTATTTATTTATTTATTTATTTATTTATTTATTTATTTCTTTATTTATTTCTTTATTTATTTATTTATTTATTTATTTATTTATTTATTTAGAGGCCTTCAGGCAGATTAAATATTTTTTTTTTTTTTGCAAAGGAGGATAAATCTTTATAAATAAATTTTATTTCAAATACCTATAAACATAATAAAAATTGTTTTTGTTTTTTTTAGGAATTGGAAAAATATTAACTATTAGCAAAAACTCAATACAGCTATCAAAATATTTTCTTTATTTATTAAATTAAAATAAGTTGAACAATAAAATTTAAATTTTAGAAATAGAAGAACTTGGCTGGGCAGAGAACTTAAGAAAAAGAAAAAAGAACTAAGAGAAAATGTCTTATAGCATATGGAGATACTTCACAAGTCTCTAAAAATAACTTTATTGAAATGGAAACAAAAAAAAACTCTACCATTGAAAAATACAAAAAAAAAATCATACAAATGTGAAAAAAAAATCCAAATACCATTGAAAACAATTTCTAATTAATGCAAAATACAAAATCTTTGGAGTTATTCTTTGCCATTTACTGCCTGGTTCTATGCGCTGTTTGTTATTTTTGCGAATTTCAATGTCATTTGGTTGGCTGGCCAAGCAGAATGAGAGAGAGCAGAGAAAAAGAAGACTTCATGCCAGGCAGGCAGCCAGTCATAATACTCATTATGAACGGCTTAAGCGATTTCCCCAGGGTCTGCACTAAGCCTCTTCACAGTGATTGAGTTGCCCAACCACACACACACACACACACGCACTCACACACGCATGTGGGTTTTATTTATGCATATGCATACAGCACATTTCTATTTATTTGCCGAGTTTTTGCTCCTTTTATTTTTTGCAAAAGCAATCTGAATGAAATCCGATTTGCAGTCTCTATATGCTGTGTACTACAAAGTCAGCAAATTGGCAGCTGGTAGAGGAGAACGATTCCGCTTTTTATACTCGTTTATGAAGTAAGCAGAAGAGTATATCGAGTTGGTGCAATGAGTTCATTTTGCTATCAGTTCTTCTGTTAATCGTTCTCTCTTCAGGTCTATATGTCTGTCTGTCCGTCCCTTTGTGTATCCTAGTTCAGGTCCTTGAGTCCTTGTCTTTTAGAATGTTAACATCTTTCATATATGGCCAACAACAGAGTATCGGATAATATTTTAATTATAATTATAATATATATTTATAATATATTATATGCAACAATAATAGAGATGAAATGGGAACTAGGAAATACTTTTATATAAGATAACTAAATTTTATATAAGATAATGAATCGCAAAACAAAAGGAAACAATCCTAGAACAAATATACCACTCATATATATGTATGTGCGTTCATTGAGGTTATGATAAATTGAATAAAACTATATTTCTTTTTTAATGCTAGAAAGCATTAGATAGTTGAGCTGGTCTATTGATGTATCAATAATTGGATAAATGTTTATGCATCTTAAGAGCGTAACAAAAAAAATTATTATGATTATTATAACTCATGAAGTTAATATTAAGAAAACAGCACTTAATCTCTTGAGCTTCATATAAAGTAACTTAAAATTTTCCTGGCCCATAACGAGTATTATATAGTCAGTCAGACTCAACTGCAACATATCGACTTATTGTCAACATGATTTGCCTAGCATATTTAACAAAACATGAAAATACATAATAATTAACGTTTCACATAATTTGTATATTTCCCATATTCATTTTTTCTGTATTATGCGGCACGTGCGAGGCAAATGGACAAAGTCGTCGTCGTCTCTTTTTTTTGGCTAATGAAAATAATCTGTCATCAAAAAGCGCATGACAAAGGCAACATCCCCCTAGCAGCAGTGGCCACAGGTGTAGCGAGCCGCTGCCCCACCTGCCACCTGTCCACCTGCTCACCTGTCCCATCTTCAGCCATATGCAACATCAATTACACAGCGCGTGTCCCACCCCCTCACTCACTCCCTCACTCCATCCTCTGCATGGATTTGGTTGACTTCCAACTATTAACTCTGTGTGGGGTAGCTAAAAGGGTTGCGATTGCAGGAAATTGCATTTGTGTGGCCAAAATCAGATAAGATTCAGCTAGCAAATGCTTCATGTCCTGCGTCCTGTGTCCTGTGTCCTGCGACCTGCGCCCTGTGCAAAGGATATCACATTAAAAGCGCATCAGGTTGAGCCGAAGCTGGCAGCCAAAGGCGCATCCAGGCAGCGGAAACTGTTGCTGTAATTAGATTGAACGAACAATCGAGAGGAAAAGTAAAAGAAATCATTAAATGAGTAGATGAAAAATAAACAACGAATATTGAATGCTCTGATTGAAAATAAATAATAAATAATAAATAATAAAATAAATAAATAATAAATAATAAATAATAAACAATAAAATAATAAAAAATAAAATAATAAATATAAATAAAAAAATATTTCTTTTAAAAAAAAATTCATTATGAAATATTTAATTTAAATTAAATAATTAAAAATAAAGTGCTAAAATTCAAAAAATATATGTCATATGTTCTTATATATATATAATATATATTATAATATTATATATATTATATAATATATATTATAGATATTAACGTATAACAAAATATATATCTTATGACGTCAATATAACAAAAATTGTTATTAAATAAAAATTAAAAAATTATAAAAAAATAAATAAAATAAATCAAAAATTCTATATTGAATCTGCTTTAAAGAATTATGATTGTTTATATTATTGTAGTAATTATATAAAAAATAATTTGTGGAAAGAAAAACTCAAAAAAAAACTATTCATGTTAAATAATAAATTTTTGTCTTAATAACATATAGAAAAAATTTAATTTATAATATTTCTAATATAATTTAAAAGATATTTGCAACATATACTCAGTTATATCTATAGCGTCTAGTACTTATATTATAAATTATTATATGTTATTTATTTTTATTATTATTATTATTTTTTTTTTTATTTCTTAATTTTTTTTTTTATTTCTTTATTTATTTACTCTTTCTTTATTTTTCTCTATTTATTTATTTATTTTTTTTTTTCTTTTTTCCCAGTCAACATTAATATTTATGCAATTATTTAACCTCTCTGACTTTGTCTTCTGCTGCTGACTTAGTCAATATACCTTGCATATACTCTTCAAGCAGCCCATTCGCTGGTCATTTGCGCCCCATTCACCCATGCCCACTGAACTTGCTTGGCCTTTAGCCTTCGAATGCTTGACTGTTGCTTTGTTTGCGTCATTAAATTAAATATCCTGCAGTGCTCCATCGCGCAAAAAAAAAAGGACCTTCTACTTCTTGGTCTGCTGCTACGTCGGCATCATCATCATCATCGCCTATGGACACAATGCGCGCAATTTCTGTCATTTCCTTAATAGAAATCTTATCTTTTGTGACGCCCAGGCAAGAGGCAGCCGCGCTAAGCCGGATATCGCACCTTTGACATCTGCCAGAGCGAGCGACAGGCCGAGTGGCAAAGCGGACATTAACAGACCGATAAATATATACGTTATATATATTTATACACACACACACACATGTAGCCTTCGTCGTGTCACTCAAATACACATTTCAGACAAGTTTGAATCAAATTCCATTTTATAGAACTGAGCTGCAAAACGTATCAAGCAAGAGATGAGCTGCTGCTGCTACTGCCAGGCGTCGACGGAGCCATGCCGGCGGGCGAGTCACTGTCCACTCAGCGATGCACTGACTCCATACCCGGATGAGATCATTATGACAATACTGGATCGTATACTCTATTTTTTTGGCGCCACCAAAATCTGTCATCAGCCAGGTAGGAGTGTCAGGCGTTACCCTTGCGAGGTCTGTTCAAACAGTAGTGCAAGTATGTTTTTTTTAGAAAGGTTATCATACTAGAGCTCTTCCAATCCTCGAGGAATTAAGAAATTATTTTAAATATTTTTTAGGAGGAAAAATTAATATATTTAAGAAAGTAACAATTCCTTTCTTAGTTAAATAAATAAATACATATATATATTCTTAAGCAAGGTAGAAAATTCGTGAAAATAAAACAAAATAATTAAAAATATGTATATTAATTTTTTTTAGGAAGAAAAATAATATTTAATAATATTTTTAATATTTTTTAGAGAGGAAAAAATCATTTTTGTTGGTAAAACAAATAAATATATATCTATTTTTTTATAGAAAATTCGTAAAAAATATATATGTATATATATAAAATTATATTTAAAATATTAATTTTAATTTTATTTAAATATTTAAAATAATATTTCGTAGAATGGAAAAAATAATTTGTTAAGTTAATAATTAGAAAATTTGTAATAAAAAAAAACAATATTTTATTATTATCTAGGATATTTCATATCTTTATATCTGTCTGTTCCTTTCTGTTCTGCATTCTCATTTTCAAAGCTCGAATCACCTTTCGTTTGAAGGAGATTACGCGATACATTTTGAACGGATCTCTTACCTTTACTATACTCTATGACTATCCTTTTAGTATAGGTTTTACTATACTCCTCCTCCCACAGCCATCTCATCATGTAGATCCCCTCCGCCTGTCTGCGATAAGAAAAGCTGCACCTCGGTCACCTGCACCTCGGGCCTAATGTCCAAATGCAGCACTACCAGCAGCGTATGCAAATCTGACAGCACCAAGTCGATGGGCAAGTGCAAGTCCAAGGCGTCCAGCCTGAAGTCTAAGAGCGGAGCCTGCTGTTCTGGCGCTCCACGCACGCCGCATGTGGACTTCGCCCATCCCGTTTGCGATAAGCGACAGCATATTGGCGACTCCATCAGCCTGTCGGATCGCATGAAGGTGTCGCTGTCGCATGCCTCGATTGCGTATCGTCGCCTCAAGTCCAAGTTGTCCTCCAATTTCCAGCAGCTGAGCAAGAAGTGGCTCTGGACGCGCCTGGTGCGCTCCGAGAACGGCTGTCACATCTACGAGGTGTACAAGAACTCGGCCAAGGAGAGTAAGCCATGCGGAAAGTCCAGCGACAAGGAGCCGGTCATACTCTTTCTGGTCATGCCCAACGGCCAGGTCATGCCCTTCGAGTCGCTGTCGTCGTCGGCGTGTTAGGAATATTTTATTCGAATATTCGAAATTTCTGTATGGCAAATAGACATAGCATGTTTTACCGCTATACACTTAACTTTTATATAAAATATATGTGAAATTTATAAATATTTTCGTGGGCGTTCAAAAACATTTTACAAATATTTTGTGAAATAAATTGTGAAAGTTGAAATTTAATTAGTTAATAAATTAAAGCAACATTTTTTTCAAATTATTATTATTTTTATTTTTTATTTACTTTTTTTTTTATTTATTTATAGAAATATATAATACTAATTTGAAGACAGCATTTGGTGCTTAGAAAATACTTAGAAAATAAATTTAATTGAATTATATTCACATATACATGATTATCACAGCAGCTTAGGCTATGCGTATGCCCTTTCTAAACAGTACATAGACCATGCCTGTGCTGGCCAGCATGTAAAGCATTAGAATGGCCACACACTCGCCGCTGCTGCGCCTCGATGGGTTCAGTGTTAAGTTGACGAGGCCCGTCAAGAAATTGCAGAGCATAAAGTAGGTTAGTCCATTCATATTGATGGTCTCCACAAAGACGGGCAAGGGCGCCAGCTTCTGCGCGGGCGCCATCAGGCAGAGCTCGAACAGAAATGTGCAGAGCAGCAGCAGCAACGTGCCAATGGCGAAGAGCCAAAAGACGTAGCCCGAATTGAAGGTGACGCGTGCAATGCCGAAGAGAAAGACGCAGGCGAAGGTCAACAGCCAGGTCGCTATAGTCACTAGCAGTATGCTCCGCAGCTTCATTAGAAACTGTCCATAGTTCAGCCTGTCCATGGCCTTGTACCACCTGCCGCCCCACACGCTGAGCAGGTAGAGTGCACTGCAGCCGGGCAATGCGCTGAGACCTTCGCGATTCGCGCTTAAGAAATTATTGCGATGGGCAGAGGACATGACATAATCCGACAATCCCTGCTGCAAGAGCAGCTCGTGCAGCGTGAGTATAACTGCAAGAGATATAGATTAATTAGGCTAAATCATCTCCAGACTCAACTACTACTCACCCAATGACAGCGGCAAGAGCTGCTTGTCGGAGCGTGCGAGTAGACTGCAGAGGCTGGCCAGCAGCTTGGTGAAGCCGAGCGTAAAGAAGGCATTCAAATGTGTGCCATATTCGTGCTCATCCTGATGATAGTTGATCAACGTGATGACCACAGTGCGCGCCAGGCCAAGCACCAATAGGGGCAACACAACCTTCAGGACTCGCATCATATCTGCCAAGTTCTGAGCACGCTGCGAGACCACGCCCATTGACATGACAAACATGCCAATGCCAACGTCCATTAGAGAGGCTCCATATTCACGGCTCTTGCGCCAGTCAATGGGAAATGCTTTGAAGTCTACAGCCAAGATGGCGCAGCCAGTGCAGATGTAGGACGTTGCTCTCAGCAAGGTAATCACAGCAGGCTTCTTGCCCACCTCGTAGCAGTGTTTAGCTGCAGTTTCTCGCCAAGTTCCACAACGCAGTAGTAGCAGAGCGATTACTGCTCCAACCGCAATGCAGTAGTGTTTATTATAGGCATTGCACACTGTATTGCTGCAGACAGTGGGCAGGGCGATCAGCAGAAATTCCAGAAGGAAGCGACGTAGGGAACGCTGAGCCAAATTTTGGCAGAGCAGCTGCGACAATGTGAGTCCCAATAGTGTGGGCAATATGATGGGTAGAACACTTAAACTGGCTTGTAAGATTTCCCAGGCACAGAAGGTTGGGCTTCTTTGCGCAGTTTCAATATCCAGCGAATTGCAAACTGCTTGCTCTATGTAACTCTGGAAGATGTGCAGTGGCGCTGAGAGCAGACATTTATCTGCTGTAACACAGGCATCGTAGTGATAGATTCTAGTATCAGTGTCTCCCGGATGACCCATAATAATCAAAATATAGTTCAAGTAACCGGTATTTAAGTTTACATTAACTTTCAATAGTTTTTGCAAACGCGTGTAAACAAAAAACAGCTGATTTGCAGGCGTTGCCACAATGCCGAAAATTTTCATGTAAATTCAATATTATTAAATTAATATGTAAGCAATCATTAATATAAAAGCATTTAAGTACTTTTTAAAAAATAAGCACATTTATAGAGCAGTTCACTACATTTTAAACTTATCAATTGCAAATTCTGATTTGGTTTGCAGACGTTGCCACTTCCATTCATTTATGGCGCTGCCACATTAAAACGACAGCCACAATCTAAATGTTATCGACTTTTCAAATTGTCATGTCGATAGTCAGTTTACTTTTAAAAACAAATAAATGCATTGGTCAAACAAATCACAAAGCTTTAAGATTATACTACAGCTCATCATGCTGATTTTCTGCTGCTATTGCCTGCTGGTAATCCTTATGGGCACGCACCTCCGTGGCCGCTTGGGCCACCAGTCGCTCAAACTCATCGGCATCAAAGCGGTAATTGGTGAATTTGGCATGGGCCCCACCTTCTGGATGATGGCCCTCATCCTGTGGATAAACCAGATCGCGATGCTCCCAAGTGACATAGTGTACGCCACGCAAGCGTGCCAGATCCTTATAACAGTTAGGATCCTCGCAGTTGTACAGCTCGAACAGGCAAGCCCAATTGGGCAGGAAGAGCAAGTGCGTCAGCCCAGCTCCATGCATGCCAATTAACATGTCCGAATTTCTAGTAATCTCCAATTGGTCAACAAAGGAGATGCTGTGCGAGTATAGTCAAATGAGATATAAAGAGTATATAACGAGTAAATATTTAATTTATTTACCGTTCATAGGAGACGCGCTGCACTTCGTAATCCTCATTGGCTTCCAAGCGGTCGAGCAGCTCCTGCTCATTGAGCACTTGCCTGTACTTTGTGCGACGAGACAGATATGTGATGCGCAGCTTCCTCACTGGCGGTGGCCTGTAGGGTATCTGCAGTCGATGCAAAATGAACTCGGAGAAGGCGCGAAAGAGTCCGCTGTTGGAGCAGCCCTGAATCTGCAAAGAGCAAAGAGTGCAGGATTAAGCTTGAATACGCCAACAACAGTATCCACTACTCACAATGGGCGTGTTGTAGAACAGACCGAAGATCATCCTCGGTAGCAGCGGCAAAACGACATTGCGAAAGCATATCCGTTTGCCCTGCACCTCGCTCAGGGTCCAAATGGGTCGCTGGGTGAAGGCCTTGAAGGTGTCCCGGAAAGGTGAATCATAGGGATATGTTTCCCAGATGAGAATCTGCACATCCGTGTTGAAGGCAGCCGGATGCGATTGGTTGACAAAGAGCGAGGCATACAGATTGAAGAAGTCGCAGAAATGGTGATACATGTTGTAGGTGGCGTCGATTTTCATGATGAAGGTGGGCGCGTTGACGACCAGGTCGCAGGCACCGCTCTCCAGCAGCGGCTGGGGCAGCACGTCAAAGTAGCGCAGCTCGGGAGCCCATGACTGCAGCGCTGAACCAATGTGATCCATTTCACCCTGGAGACGCGTGCGATTCAACTCGCAGTGGCCCAAAATCTGGCCAGGCTTCAGCACGTCCATGTGGTAGCGGATGCGCTCCTTGCGCTGCGGCAAATCGCGGAGATCGATGAGCAAGTTGCGACCACGGCAGAAGCGCAGGTAACGTGTGCACTCCAGCGAGGAGTCCGACAAAAACTTGGGAATGCATTGGGGCGCCAGCTCCGAGAGCTGCTGCTGGATGAAACCGAAGTCCGCCTGGTAGTAGAAGGTTTGCACCTGCGCCTCCTTGCTCTGCACCCAGCCGGTATGGTCACCAGGACAGTGAGGCGTCTGGAAGCGCGCCTCGGCGCTGCAGTTGCGCTCGTGTCCCCAGCAGGCGGGTGACTCCACACGGATCTCTTCCAACTGCTTCTTGAGTTTGGGGAAGGTGTTGAGGTAGCGTATGAGATGATCGGACGGCAAATTGGGCAGCTTCACCACATCCGGATTGTTTTGGGCAAGTGTTTGGCTCAACTGGAGCGCATTGATGAGTATTAACAGCGGCAACATCCTTACAAGACTATTTTAAGTACATTCGTTTCGTTTCGTTTCGTTGGCTTAGCTTTCTAGTTGCAGCTCTTCACATTTTCAGCGGCTGCATTTCACGGCCAACAATGGGCAGATGATCTCACTTGTTTGGCTGATAGATGATGATTATGATTTAGTTAATTCCAGCGACGGCAGCCGCCTGCGCCCGTCCATCAAAAAAGTGTGCGTGCGACATGTTAAGACGAAAAAAGAGAGGTACAAGAAAACCTGCTTGGAACCAGCAGCTGTTCTCAACAGCTGTTAGATAAACAGGGTGACCATATCTCGCAAAACAATGCGCAAAGACAAGGTTGTGTGCTCAGAGCGACATTCAAAGTAAATTGTTATCATGCCTTGAAAAGTGCGGGTCAGCGAAACACTAGATCTTGTTAACTATTATTGTGCTTAATCACAACTTATTAATAAGCAACAACAAAACAATTAATAATCAATTCTATAAATATATGTCACTGCAAAACAATTCATTACACTCTCTGACGTCATGTTTGCACGAAAAGCTTGACTGACCATGTTGTCACCTTGTGAAATACGCTTAACATGTGTCTGTGCGAGCAGCTGGTCTCATTGCAATCACATTTGACTTCTTGAAGGGTATATTTTTTCTTCTGCGTATACATTTTTAATCAAAGCTGGCAATTAAAGCCAGAAAAGGTGTTAATTGCAGCAAATTACAATGCGTAATGTGCCGAAATCGTGAGTATTCGAGTGAAATACATTATTTTTAATAAATATATCAATATTTCGCATCGCATTTGCCCTACAGACTCGGCGTATTAGTTACAACACCTGGCGGGAGCGCAGCTGGAGGAGGCGCCACAGACAGTGGAATATCGACAAGTGGCAGGCATAATAGTTTAGAAGATATCAATCTGGATCAATTTTTGAAAACCATCAACTATGAAGACACGGTCAAGCAGCTGGACATTTACTATGGCATCGGTAATTAGCAACAATCAAGCGGAAACATTGATTCAGCTGCATTCGTTTTATATAACCTTGGCGGCGTCGTGTAGGGCAGCCAATTTAGCATCAATATGATGCCACGATGCGGCGCAGCGCGTTCTATTTATAAACAGTTCGCAATGTTTGCCCCTAAATAACGGCAGCGTCTTCGATTTGTTGCTCTCACAGTGTCTGTCTGTTCTCTCTCGCTCTCTCTCTCCATTGTTGGGCAAGGCAAATTAGCGGTTTGTTTATTTGCATTTGTAAACAAAGTCTCAAAACATGCTGCTGCGGCATGCGTGCTAAAGCCATTGACACTTGTCTAAACTTTAGTCTCTATATGAATACGGGTATATTGATCAACAAAACATTACAAAAAAAAAAATGTTTATTTGTGCAGCATTCATAATTTCAGATTGCACTCTCATTCGCTTGCTCTCCCAACAAGCAACGGGATCTGTGCACCATACGCCCAATGCGATAGAATGAGATGTCTGCACACTTGTTTGCTTTTGCTCACTCTCTTGACATACGCTAGCAGGTAGTGGGAGATTGGCGCACTACTACTGTTAGAAGACTCTGACTTCGACTGTCACTCAGTCGTGAGACTTGCTTACTCTCTCATACATATGCACTATTAACAATGCACACATGCATCTCTTTTGAGTAAGTAGTCGAAGGCTTTGCTACGCTCATATGGAAATTCCCGTTGCTGCATGGTTGTGTTGGAAAAGAGTATCCAAGTATGAAAGTGCTTAAAACATAATTCATTCCAAGTTAGCACACACACTTACACTCTCTCACACATGTATTAGCATTTCTTTATTTGTGTGCGTTTTTTTCGATGCCTGCCAAAGTTGTAAAAATTGCTCTTTGGTAATTTGTATACCTTGTAAATGAAGGTGCGTAGATTATTGAGTGATTATTGACTATATAAAGCTTATTCCTTATTTATGCTAATTTTGTCTACCTTCACCTTCAGTTAAACGCCAATTGCTGCGCTACCAGAGCCCCATCACTGGCCTATTTCCGGTGATGAGCACGGACCAAGTCGTCGGATCGGTACGTGACAGTGTCTATTGTGCAGCGGCCGTGTGGAGCTTGTATCAGGCCTACAGACGCATTGATGATGATCGTGGCAAGTCCTACGAGCTTGGCCAGAGCACAGTCAAGTGCATGCGCGGCATTCTGGAGTGCTGGGTTAAGCAGGCAGCACGCGTGGAGCTCTTCAAGCAGCGTCAATCCAATCAGCATGCGCTGCACAGCAAATTCCAATTGCATACGGGCGAAAAGATCTATCCCGATGAGTTCTACAATCATTTGCAAATTGATTGCGTGAGTTGAGTAAAATCAGCACTTAATTCAGGCTCAACTAATCAAGATTTCTTTTCATTGTAGGTCTCCTTGTATTTGCTGTTTCTGGTGCAGATGATTACATCGGGCCTGCAGATCATATACACGCACGATGAGGTTGCTTTCGTGCAGAACCTGGTCTACTATGTGGAGCGCGCGTATCGTACACCCGACTTTGGCATGTGGGAGCGCGGCTCCAAGTACAACAATGGCACGCCCGAGATACATGCCTCCTCCATTGGTATTATTACGATTAATTCAAAATAATTATGTGTGCTAATCAACTGCTTTCAGGCATGGCCAAGTCCGCTTTGGAGGCCATCAACGGTTGCAATTTGTTTGGCGAGAAGGGCGCCTCCTGGAGCGTCGTCTACGTGGATATCGATGCACACAATCGCAATCGCAGCATCTTCGAGACAATGCTGCCGCGTGAATCTAGCTCCAAGGCAATACATTTATGAACTTCTATGCATGAAAGATCTTCTCAACCCAGTCTCTCTTTTAGGGCGTGGATGCATCACTGCTATTGACGCTGTCCTTCCCAGCCTTTGCTTCGCACGAAGATCGCCTGGTGGAGCAGACCAAACAGAATGTGGTAAATCGCCTGCGCAGCAAAATGGGCTTCAAGCGCTTTACACGCGACGGCTTCCTCAGCAAAGCAGAGGACAAAACGCGTCGCTATTATCAGGCTGGTGAGCTGAAGGAGTTCGAGGGCCTTGAATGCGAATGGCCACTGTTCTTCATTACCATGATCATCGACGGTGTCTTCAAGAACAACAATGAGCAGATTGAAGAGTATCAAAATGATTTGCGCCGCTGCCTGCACACCGATGCCAACGGTGATCCCGTCGTGACTATGTACTATGCGCCCGACGGCGAGGGCTCCTATATGCGTGCGCCCTCACAATCCCTGTTTCTCTGGGGTCAATCGTTCTTCATAATTGCCCAACTGCTGACAGCTGGACTGCTGCACATCAACGAGCTGGATCCCATCAGGCGCTATTTGCCCAGCTACAATCGTCCACGACGCGCGGGTCGCTATTCTGCTTTCCAGGTAAGTTCTTGGTGGAGCGGGAGCGGGTTGAGGGTACTGCTCATATATAGATATCTCTAAATACATATCACTGGCCCGGGATTAGGGGCTCAGCTAACTGCCAGCGCCGCCGCTGCTGCTGTTTACTTCGTGTCTGCTGTGTGTGTCTGCGTTCGCTGTCTAATTGGTATTCGAATTGATTTGTAATGTTCCTTTAATCTCCTTACAATGGGTTACGTAATTGAATTGGCTATTTAATACTACTTATACCATATACATACATATATATTTTGTCCATTTCTCTACTACCACGTATATATCGAACAATTACTACTACTACTGCTACAATTGAAAACAAAATCAAAAACCTTATCTTATTTATCCACAATCCATAAAATATTTTATTGGTTGGCATACAATATTATAAACAGGGCAAAGCTTTCGATGATAAACACAAAGTAAGTAGTCCCCCAAATTCCATATACTACAAAATTATTCGCACTCAAGCAGATCGTCATAAACGATCCATATACATACATATGTTATTCAAAAATTTTATGTATACAAAATTTATGCGCTTTTTTTTTTAATATTAATTTTATTAGTTGTTCTTGCACTTTAGAATCAAATTTCTTATCCAAATTCTAATGTTTGGCGACACACACACACTAAGCACTGATCAGTACTGTGCATATGTACATATATACATTGTATATAGAATACATATACGGCATTATAATGATCCATCCCAGCAGGAATTTCAAAATTTGAATTTCGACTTGAGCAAGTTGCGTAGGAATAGTTTTATAGGACGCGATATTATATTTTTTTAGAGATTTTATAGTAAAGAAAAGATCTATATTTACCAAAGAAAGCTGTTCTCAGTGTTGAATAGGAAAAGAATTTTAGGATCAGCTATATTTAACAATGTTTCCTTGAACATAATTAAGAAAATTTGTTTTACTATTTGATCAGTGTTAGGTAAGGTTATATACCAGATACTACTAAAGTTTATTAATTCAGCTTAAATTATATTAAATTTTGAACAAATATTAATTTTAAAAATTTATTTACTCAAATTTTAGATCAAAAATGTTTCACTGTATTACTACATTTTTTTATGTAAGACGTACAGGTACTTTTTTTATAAAATTTATAAAAATAATCCCTGACTTAAAATATAATTTGTAAAAATATCTACAGACTTATATAGTATTATAGTAGATTCCCCATAGTCTCTAGCCCAGCTCTTCCTTCTGGGATGCACATATACATACACACACACACACACACACACACATACACACATACAAACTAAGAACTAAAAATATTTATGCCTATTAGTTACTTAATGTAAAATATAAAAAAGAAGTAATATTTTTTTTTTAATTTTGTGGCTGTGTTAATTGTATATAGAAACATTTATTCTCCTCTGCTTATTTGTATCTAAATCAAAAAGTTTTTTCTTTACTCTTTTCGGTACTCTGTTCTTATCTATAAAAAATAAAAAAATAAATCTACTGCATATTTTGTTCCTACACACGCTCTTCTTCTACTACATAAATGCATAGGCTAAACCGGGCACTGTAAGTAATGGTTCACCTAATCTTGGGCAACGACCCATCTACGTAGTATTCAGTTTGGCTTCTTGTTCCCTAACCGTTATGTACTTAACCCACAAAAGCAAGCAATTAAAAAAGTTAGTTTGACGATGTTTCTTTTATTTATTTTTTAACTAATTTTTTTTTTTTTTTTGCGGGTGCGCTTTCACAAGACTAGAAAAACAGTTTGCGCCACTTTCGCTTGAATGAGTTAGAGAAAAAATAAAAATAAAATAAAATTTTTAAGTGCGTTAACTAAATAAAAGCCCTTGTTAAATTATTTATTTGTCTACTAAAAAACAAAATTCCAAATTCAAATAGAATCGACGTGTACCTCTAATATTGGATACCCCACAGGTAATTTGTGGTTCAAATAATATCAGCGGGTTCTCGATTCGCTCATTGCGCGTTGTCTAGGCAACAAATTGGCAGTTCAAATGGCAAAGAATTTCCTAAATTTCGGTTTCACTATCCATGATTATCTGTGATATTTATTTACTAAATAAAACAAGGCTGCAAAATCTAAAAATTAAAATTTGTAATCCAAAAGAAAGAAATTATATTCAAAATTAAAATTAACAAAAAAAATTTATAATAATAAAAATAAATAAAAAGTACATTACAAATGAAAAAAAAAAAGTTTAAATACACTAAAAATTATTAAACAAATAAAAACATTTTTTTTTCAGAAATTTTTAAATACACAAAATATTAATAAATAAATAAAAAACATTTTTTTTTTAAATAAAAATTATATTACATATGAAAAAAAAGGTTTAAATACACTAAAAATTATTAAATAAATAAAAACATTTTTTTCACAAATTTATAAATACACAAAAAATTAATAAAGAAATAAAACCATTTTTTTTTTCATAAAGAATGAATACATTCTTATAGTGAAATTTCTATGAAATGACAATAAATAAAATAAATGAAATTTTTAAAATTTTTAAAAACTAGAAAAAGTTTTAATTGAAATTAATTTTTTTTTTTTTATAAATAATTTATTTCTCCTGTGATCTGAAATTGTTTTGCAGCCTTGTATAGACTACCAAAATAATTCTCACATAACTAAAATTTATTTTAATTTCAATGTCTGTTTTATTTTTATACAATGTTAAACATGTGAGTCCTAAAACTTTTTGTAATTAATTTTTTATGTTCTTTGTGCATTTTGCAATGGATTGTTGTTTTTTAATACATTTTTCTCTTTTAGTGCTTTTGTCTGTAGCATGTTTTCAGCCCTCAACACCTGTATGCTCCACACCCTTCCCAGCTCCTCCAGTCCCCCTCTCCCACGGCCCTTTCTCTATGTCTGTTTTATGATTGTTATGCTAATCGTTTTTATGCATTTTGGCATTTTGGCATTTGGCTAGCATAATTTTTTACACATCCATGTAAAGAATTGGCTCTATGCATTGTCTAACTTCTTTTGTAATATTGTAATATCATGCAGTCTATTAGATTTGCTAACTGTTTATGATGTTTACAGGGAACCGCCACAGATTTGGTGGTGCAAATCGTGCTCATCGCTGAGTCGATGCGCCTGCAGGCCATGATGGCCACCTATGGCATACAAACCCAAACTCCTCACGAGGTAAGTGAATGCGATTATGAAACGTAATGCATAATGATTAATTTACATACCTTCCTTTCAGGTGGAGCCCGTGCAAATCTGGAGCTCGACGGAGCTAATCAAGGTCTATCAGCATTTGGGCGTCAATCACAAGGTCGGCCTCTCGGGTCGTCCCTCGCGTCCCGTAGGCTCGCTCGGCACCAGCAAAGTGTATCGCATCTGCGGCATGACTGTGCTCTGCTATCCCCTCATCTTTGAGGTCTCCGATTTCTATTTGTATCGCGATATGGCTCTGCTGATCGATGACATCAAGACAGAGCTGCAATTCGTGGGTAAATACTGGCGTCTATCGGGCCGGCCCACTGTCTGCCTGTTGATACGCGAGGAGCACATGCGTGATCCGCAGTTCAAGGAGATGCTCGATCTGCTGGCCATGCTGAAGAAGGGCTACTGCGATGGCATGAAAGTGCGCATCGGCCGACTTCAGAATCTCATCAGCAGCTCCTGCATTGAGCACTTGGATTTCATGAACCAAAGCGATCTGACAGACAACGAGAATGCCTTTTCGCAAATCAACCACGAGTATATAGGCTATCAGTCGCTAACAGATGTGCCCAAGGCGCTGACCTATGTTGAGGAGAAGATTTCCGTTGCAGTAAGTTTATCCTCTCCGTTCTCTCTCTTTTTGCTTAGACTAATTTAGAATTCTGTTTAGCATTACGACAGCAAACCGACGCCGGATATTATCAATGCTTTGCGCAGCACCGAGTCCATATATTGCCTGTGTCAGCTATGGGGCATTCTGCTCAACCGCGAGGGCTCCAACTTCGAGGTGAATGGCCTCAATGTGAGCACGGCCTTGACACAGCTCTATCATCGCGCTGGCTCGCTGCGCTATTGGCGCGCTGTGCGCTACTGTTCCTCATTGCTGCACCATATTGTAGACTCGATCAGTCCGTTTATCACCACTGTGCTGGTAAATGGCAAGGAGCTAACCGTTGGCATCATCGGCCAGAAGGAAACAGTTTTCGATAAGCCCATGACTCCGGCAGAGATTCAGAATGTGATGTACACTAGTGTGCAGCCCTACGATGTCATACAGGCGGTGCTGCAACAAGAGGTGGTTCTATACTGCGGTCGTCTCATTGCCACCAATCCGTCCATGTTTCGTGGCATATTGAAAATACGCATTGGCTGGGTGCTAGAGGCCATGCGCATCTATTTGCAAATCTCTGGACAACAAAGCATCGATGTGGACAATTTGTCGCCCTTCCAGGTGCGCATTCTGCTGCAGAAGGTGCTGACAGTCAGCGAGTGGGCTGTGGATGAAAAGTATGTAAAAAAGGCCCGGAAATTATTTGAAATATCTTATATAAACTTTATTTATTCCATGATAGGCTCACCCCGCTGCAGCGCCGTCAACTGGAGGGTTGCCTGTGCCGTGTGCCCAAGCACTTCTATAACAAGATCTGGGAGATTTTGCAGCGCACGCCTCAGGGCATCTTGACACAGGGGCATCATTTACCTGCCACGCCCACACTAACGAGCATGAGTCGCGGTGAACTGTCGTTCAATTTGCTGGTGGAGGAGACGCTCATCTGCATCGATCACCCAGAGCGGCGGCAGATAACCGTGGAGCTACTTTGCATTGTGGCCACCATTCTGAATCGGTAAAACAAATCTTACGAAATTAAAAATAAAAATACAATTCTAATATTCTCAATTCCTATTCTCAGTAATCCGGAGCTGCATTTCAAGCAGGCGCTTGATTTGGACGGCATCATTGCGGAGGCCTTTGCCATGTACTGCAAGGATAACAATATACAGCAACAGCCCAAGTCGTCAGAGCAGCAGAACCAAGGCCAGCCCAACAAGCAGGAAGATCTGAGCGCCTTCTATTCGCTGCCCTATTCGGAGACCACTGGCTACTTGGCCCGTGCCGCTGTCAATAAAGTTCTGCAGGGCGGCGTCTTTTCCACATCCGAGGATGATGTGCAGCTCGATGGCGATCATTTGCATGATGACAATTGCAAAGTCTCCTAAGATATTTCGCTTGGCTTTTGTACATAGCAACGTTTTGCATATCTTTGTTGACCAAAAACAAAAACTCGTGCACCACTATCCAAAGTAATTCGAATTTTATAGTCTATTCTGTTTTGATTTTATGATGTGCCACTTTTTCATCTTCTTGTCCTGTTAGTCTTTAATTAAATGTTATCTATATAAATAATGCTGTTTATTGTGAACCATAGAACATATTTCAACTGATTGTAATTCAGCTACAAATACCACAGAGCCGCACAAGACCAGGCAACGGCTATTATTCTACTTTGCTGCTAACCACAACAAAGTATTAGAGTGCTTAGTTAATAGGTCAGTTGCAAGGTTCTTTTTGTGCAAGCCTCTGGCAAATCTGTTTGACTTGTCAAGCCCTGCAGTTTGGCTTTATGCAATGCCAACGGCCAAGGTGCATCGATTATGTGCCAATGCACCTCACTTATATCACCTTGAAGCCGCTGTGGGCTATAAAAGCAACGCGTTCGTTGCTCACTCTGTTTAGTACGTTTCGAGAGGTTGACGACGAGGCAGAATGCGAGCACCCGAGTGGATGAGCACTGAAATGGCACGGCTCACGTCCAAGTTGGAGCGCTATAAGCCCACGGGCAGTGGCTACAATCGCATACAGTCGATTCGCCTGTCCAAGAGTGTGACGCAGATGCTCAACAATCCTTTGCCGAATGCTGCGACACGCGTCAACACAATCAAGGCCAGTCAAAAGCAGCCGAGTGGCCAACATGACAGCGCTTTTACGACTCCCAGGCGACGTGGTGTGCTCAGTCGCAGCGAGTCCCAATGGGAGGAGGTCTATCCAGCCATCAAGTTCAATCGCCAGCAGAGCAACGACAGCGCCTGCAGCCTGGACAGCAGCGACAGCAAATTTACGCACTATCGCAACTGCTCAACGCGCCTCACATGAACGAATTACTATGGCTAACCTTTATCTAAGAGTTTTATATTACTTATAAATTTGTGCTAAAATATATATGTATTTAACAATTTTTGTTATTAAATATTAATTTGTTAAATAAATGGTATTACGATGCTTAAAAGTGCTGCGAAGAGTCCAACTCAGGGAGGAACAAAAGTTTATGATTTTTTAAATATAATTTAATTGAGACTTTAGAGAAACAAACTTGTCTAGATTAAGTAAAACTATGCGAATCAATAGACCTGATGGTCTATATACTAGCAGCAAGACTTTAGAGACCAAATAAAGCTCTCTATGGCTGTCAGATTTTTGTTTTTGTTTTGCATTTAGCTTAACTTTTACTCAGCACAAAAAAAAATATATATATATTTTAATTCCACTTCAATTTCAATTTTAAACAATTAAAACAAAGCGCATATATTTTTTAGTATTATTTATTAAACAGTTTAAGTTTTACATTCAATTTGTTCGTTGCTTGGTACAAAAATTAGTTTTTCTTCTCTGATTTTTCTTGTTTTATTTTTTACATTTATGAATTTTGTTTAAATATATATAAAATAGCATGTACATTTTTTTAGCTGGTGTGTGTGTGTGTGTAGGTCAACTATAGCTAATTGGAGGTTGCCTATTCAAGATGCATATGCATATGTATTTAGTATGCAGGCTTAGTAGATGCACTTTGATTTGATTTGAAGCCTTTCAGTTTGATATGAAGCAAATGATATATTGCGTTATTAGAAAGAAAAAAACATGTGATATATATGATATGCCTAGAAATAAATTCAACGCTCCTCTATATATTTATATATAAGCAAACAGACACAGATATATCTATAGATATATATATATAGTTTTTAGTCTATAACAAACATACAAATACGTAATATCATTTTGACTAAGGCAACATAAATACAAATTCAATTTGAAGCTTGCGCACACGACACGAATTTACCTATGATATATGACATTCCATTATATTATATATATATAAACATATATATGTATATAAAAACATTATGCTTCATGTTTGAACTTATGCAAATAAGTTGAATGCTTTTGCATGCATAGTTTAATTATTTGTTATTCGTTTTGTAAAATGCTAAAAATCCCTGAATATGAGTTCTCATTATTATTATTAATAATATTATTATAATAAATATTTTCATTAGAGTTTATACACATATACGTATTTATGACTTAGTTAAATAACTTGGGCAAAACCTCTATCAATTCGTTTAGCTATTCATTTATCTGTTTCTTTATTTAACAACACTTTTCGCTTAGAATTAGATTTTTCTTTGTTTTTTTAGTTACAATTCCTAATTAGTATGCATAGATCTGTATTATATGCCCTCTGGAACATGCACTAACTCACATTTTCACACACGGCAGTACTTGACAAAATTTAACTACATACACAGAGTAATTAATTGTAAGTGTATTTGATGTGTGTGTGTGTATTGGTTTTTCTCTCTTGTATATGGTTTCTCTCTCTAACTAATTGCAGTATAAATTTAAAAAAGAACTATGAAACCTACGTTAACGCAATCTCTCTATATATAAACATATACGTACTTAAATATACGTAAACAATACGCTAATTAGACTCAAACATTTAGATTAGACCTATGTTATTGTAGCTGTTGCTGTTGTTGTTGTTGTTGTAGTTGCTCAGGTCGACGCACACTCATGCGACTGGGTATGGAATCGGTATCACCATCATCATCCAAGTAGTCCTCCTTTGGACGGGTCCATTTGATAAGCGTTTCGGGTGAGCGATACAGGAAGAGCAATTTGGCAAATAGATCCTCCTCCAAGGCAAATTCAAGAGCCTCACGCACCTGCAGGGCAAAAGAGTATTAGAACTGTGATATACCCTGCATAGTTTATAGTGACCCACCAGGTATATATCCAGGCATAGCTGTAGCACTCGATCCACATAGGGCAAGTCCTCAAACATGATTTTGCGATTTTGGCCACCAATGAAGGATTTCATGAAGCGCGAGGCCAATAACACAAATGTGGTATAGAGACCGATGATGCTGCGGAAAGATAGGGAAATCAATGTTAGATACATGTGTGTATGGTTGGAATATTATATAGTCATTAGTCATTCGTCTTCATATAGACTCACCCGCCAGCTGTTAGAAAACTGAAAGTCGATGGGAATTTCTTGTCGTTGAACGTGTACATAACAATGCCCGAGCTGCAATTGCTGTAGGCCAAATCCTTTAGGGTTGTATTGTAAAAGTTATCATAGCAAAAGTCGCGTATCTCCCACCACAAGCCATTGGTAGCCTTATCGCGATGCATTTTGATGACCAGCGGGCGATACTCCTGCTCCTTGCCACTGAGCACCGTTACCACGAATGCATCACCCGAATTGAGCACCTTTATGAACTTGGGTATCATGTTCGGTAATACCACCACGACCTCGCTGGCATTGCCACTGGAATTAGTGGTGTTCGCATTGACGGTGTCATTAGCATTGGCATTGCTGGTATCATTAGCCTTGATGTTGCCATTGCCCTCCAGCTGCTCATAGGTCTCGTTTAGCATATTGATGAGCGCCGCACGACCCTCAAATGTTTCGTCCAGTTTGATGATATGCTCATCGCCCACATTCTCCTTGAGACCCTTGGCAGGTGCCTTCCGGGTCAACGAATACGAAAAGCGGGCAATCAGAGTATGATCTAAGGAGAATATGCATAAATAATTGAGCAATAAGGGATTGAAAATTCGTAGACTTACTATTTCGCAAATCGTTGGTCAAGCGTTCCCTATCCGGCGGTGCTATGTTCCATAGCGAAGGTGAGTTGCCTGCCAGCTTGACTGCAGCGACATCCGTTGCATCGTATCCCGCGATAAAGGTCAAGGCTTGTTTGTTCTTGATGAAGGCATTCGTCATTTGGCTATACATTTTCGAGTCAATCTCGAAGATGCTATCGTAGTTATTTGTCGTGTAGATGGGATCGTAGGGACCAATGCGTATCGACAAGGACACTTGATAGGGCACATTCGAGGTGCCCACCGCATTGCCCAGGGCAAACAGACAGAGTGGACCCCAAATGCAGATGACAATCAATAGAACGATCGTGCCACCCATTATCAGCTTCGATAGCGAAGCCTTCTTCTGAGCGCGCATGGCCGGGAAATCCGTTTCCGATTGCCGTGTGCAGCGTATGAGATAGATGTTGGAGAAGATGTCCTCCATCTTGAGCCAATCGAAGATGGTCATCGTGCTGTCGATGCACACCCAGTCGAGTATGGTGCGCAGCTCGTAGAGGAATGGTATTTGCATATAAACCTTGAACGCAATCATGTTCACCATCGAGAAGCCCTTGGTAAAGAAGTTGCCCAGAATGCGCTTCGGATAGCCGGACTTGATCTGATACGAGCTGAGCAGCATATAGAAACACTTGATCACGTAGAATATGATCGGTGGAGCGAGTGAGTTGAACGTACGCTCCGTAACCGCTGGCACCACAAAGAACATCCAGATATGTATAGCAATCACGGAGAAGAAGTGGAATATGATCTTGTGCACCAAAGCCTTGCGCAAATACAGCGCACGATCGATCACAATCAACAGGAATTGCACCAGCAACATGATCAAGAAGGGCACAGGCACTTTATTCTCAGCCAAATACGTTTGCACGCCCCCATCACTTTCGGTTTGTTGAGTCTGTAAAGGGCAGGAGGAGAGTATTGCATTGAGGTTTCAAGAGCGAGAGAGAGAGGGTGGGGTATTTTTATACTCACGCCAAATGCCGTAAAGCCAAAGAGCAGCACGAAAAAGTTGACAAAATCACAGAGGAACATGAGAGCATAGACATCGGTAGCCAGTCGGGATTTGTGCACCAGGCTGAAGAAGAACTTGTGCAGCGATGAGGTGTACTTCGTGCGTCTGCAAGGGAACAGAAAAAGCAAGATCAATTAGATCAATTTCTATGGCGAAAGTGCTTGTAGTAGTGAGCCTAGGGAGCCTAGCTTGAGCTTGAATTAAGTTTAACTCAAAGTCAGCTGATTAGCTCGAAATAGAACTAGAATCACTGGCAGTCTTATAGGGAATCAATTGCCGAATATCCTAGTTTTGCCTGATTCTAGTCAACTAAAATCTTGCAGCGCTACTTACTCCAATTGATTGATGGCCGACTTGCTATATTCCGGCGAGCCAGGCAGCGAGACCTGACTAACCTGAAGACTAAGCTTTTGGGCGGCGTCGTCATTCAGCTGGCGAGAGTCAGGCTGAGACATATTATCGCTATCCTCGCGATCGTCGCTAGAAAGAGATCAGAAGAATCCAGTTCAACGAAGGAAAAGGCCGAGCTGCGACATTCACTCACATGCTGGCTGTGGGCTTGGCAAACTGTTGATCCGTATCCTTGTAGCCGGACTTCCATAGACCCTGCGACTTGAGCAGATAACGATGCAGGAAGAGCACCAAGAGCAGTATCAAGTCATAGACAGCATAATGCGTCTTCATCTCCACACCAAAGATCTTTGCTGTAGTCAGGGGCTGATTGATGATGTCATGATAATTGGCCCAGATCAGCTTGAATTGAAAGATGCACTTGATCAGCACAATGGCCTGGGTGTAGGCTATCAAGGTGACCCAAAAGGTTTTCGTGGGACGCGGCAGCGACAGAGTGCCCCAAAGGAAGACCATTATGGGCAGAGGCAACGAGATGACACTGGCATTAACCACCTGCAAATGGCAGAGTTTAGATTTGATATGAAATTAATTACGAAGGCGAACTCACCTGATTGATGAACACCACGATGTAGCAAATGAGATCCGTATTGGCCAGCAGCGCATACCACGAGGAGATGAGCACCTCGACAATGATGTGATGATCCCGCTGCGCAAAGTTCTCCTCCTCCAGATTGAAATCGCCCGCACTGCAATGGCCCAAGACATGAATTACGAACGAGGTAAAGTCAAGATTTCGTTTTAACTAGGAATTTCATTACAGGATTAGCATTTCGCATGCCTGGCTGCTGGGTGCGGAACCTGTGCGCTGCATGCGACGCACTCTACGTTGCGGTGTGGGTGTGCATCGATCTCAACAGAGATCGTCAGAGACGCTTATAACTTATAAATCGGGGTTTATCATTATAAAGCCACAAACAACAACAAATACATACATACATACTAGCAAATAACGCACAAAGAGTGGCATGGACTTGAATTAAAGCAGATGCAAACATCAATTAGTCATAGACAGCCAAAGAGATATATGTACATATATAGAGTATAGATAGTATATGTATATAGATATATAGAGATATATGTTGTATTAGTAATAAGTTAGTTAAGAGCGATAGGAAGTGCAATCGGAGCAGAGTTTGTGAGTTGCAATTCGACTTGTTGCCAACTCAGCTTGATTGAGAGTCGTCGCTATAGATCTAGTATAGATATATGTATGCCTAAGCACATATATGATATATATGTAGGCATATTTATCATATATATTTGAAGTAGTTATATGATTTTTATTTGGTAAAACTAAGAACATTTAATGCATAAATGAATTAATAGGAATATCTTAAACAAAAATTTATCTATTTTGTTCTATTAAAATAATAATATTAAAAAATAATATATGTAACTTTATATTGTCAATATTACAGAAAAAAGATTTCAGTTCATTCTACCAATGACAATATGTAGTTCATTAAGATTTTGGTCTGTGAGTAAAAGCAGTGTTCGCAAAAACTACTCCGCAGCAGCAAGAGCAATGAAAATATGACTATGCTCTGGCTGCCGCTCTTGTCTATGACGGGAGCCGTAGCAGAGCCATAGTCGAATGAAAAAATGTGAGAGCTCTGCTCTGCTCTCGGAGTTTGTTGTGCTCAAATCTGTAGCACAAAACGAAATTAACGACTACGCTGCGACAGAGCCGAAAAACGAGAGCGAGATGAGAGCAGAGCAAACGCAATTGACTTTTTTGCTACGGCTCTTTGTGCCGTTATTCTTATTGCAATTCGGCCTTCGATTGTTTTTGCTAGTTCGTAAAGCGTATTACATACATACATACATATATGTATGTATATATATGTAAATTTGTACATATGTACGTACATTTGTACATAAATTATTTTTATTTTAGTAAACTGTATGTATTAATTGTCGTTTTCAAATAAACTTAAATTATCTATGGCACTATCTAAGTGTGTTGAGTTGAGCTTAACACAGAGCCGTAGCAAAAAAGTCAGTTGCGTTTGCTCTACTCTCATCTCGCTCTCGTTTTTCGGCTATCGCTCTGCCGAAGCGTAGTTGTTAATTTCGTTTTGTGCTACAGATTTGAGCACAACAAACTCCGAGAGCAGAGCAGAGCTCTCACATTTTTTCGTTCGACTATGGCCTGCTACGGCTCCTGTCATAAACGAGAACGGTAGCCAGAGCAAAACGAACAAGTAAGAAGGCTCTAGTCGAGACGGCTCGACTACGAGATCCCCTGAACCCTGCAAAAAAAGTGATACTCTTCTTCTTTACGATCGCATGAGCGCGAGCTCTGCTAACCGCGCAGTTGCTGCCGTGGCTTGGGGGTGGGTTGGGCTATACTTTGAACGCTTATAACTCCATTTCTAGATGCATGATCTTGATGAAATTTTCAGAGTAGATTAAGAATATCAAAATGTATCTATGTGCCAAATTTCAAGTCTCTAGTATTTGAAATGCGTTTTTTGCAAATTGTGGGCGAAGGGGGCGTGGCATCTAAAATCCAAAAATTACATAATCTGCGTATTCATAATATCTATCTAAATATATAAATTCGAAGTCTTTAGCTAAAACGGTGTAGAAGCTATGCTCAAAAAACCAAAAAAATTGAAACGAATTTTCGATTTTTTATCGATAATTTGGAAATGGGATGAGTTATCGAAAAAACAAAATAAACTCGTACTGCGTAGCTAACATATGAGTGTTCATGTGAAATTTCAGCTCTCTAGCTCTTGTAGTTTCCGAAATCTCGACGTTCATACGGACGGACGGACAGACGGACAGGGCTCATTCAACTTATTTTTTTATGCTGATCAAGAATATATATACTTTATGGGGTCTGCGACGTCTCCTTCTGCCTGTTACATACATTTTCACAAAACCATTATACCCTGAATTCCCATTTTCAATGGGTTCAGGGTATAAAAACTACGGAGTAGCGTAGCATTTTCAAACGCTGAGTAAAAGCTTATTAAATTGCGAAAATCAGTGAAATATTCCAGAACTCTGCTCTGTCTGATTCTGTAAATCTTGGCTCATCTTAGACTGATTCAGTTCGACGAATCCTTCCCCTAATTATGCTTAGCTACAAGCCTGACAACATCACAAACTCAGCTCCGATTGTCTCTTAGTTAGCATATATTATTTATAGAGGAGAGATGAGAAGAGAGTTACGATGAGCGTGTTCCAGGTAGTATATAGAAACGTTACAATTAGGCACAGTAACAACAGCAACAGCAACAACAGCAACAGCAACAGCGCTACGAGTACTTGCAACTGGTTGATGAAGAATGCTTTTCGGGTAGGCTGTGTGTACGTGTGTGTGTGTGTGTGTCTATCGAAGTAGGCGTGGTCAATACCTGTCCACGTGCTCGTAGGACCAGTGTTTGCTGAGCGAACCCGAACCAATGCTCGCCTGCTGCTGATGAAGCGCTGGATAATGATGAAATTGTTGTGAATGATGCTGATGATGAAGTGGTGTGTGAGACGGAGGCTGAGGCGGTGGCGGCAGCGGCAGCGGCGTCGGCGTCGACAGTGGCTGCTGCTGCTGCACGCTGCGCTCAATAGATGGCGCTTTAATGCGTATTTCTGGTAGGCCGCAGTCCGATTTGCGGCTATAAAGAGAGCAGCGAAAATGCAGGCATGGCAAGATGGAAGTGTGCATGTGTGTGTGTGTGTGTGTGTGAGTGTGTGTGTAATTGTATCAAAAATGCACAGTTATAATAGAGATGAGAGATACAAGTAAGTAGAAACGAAATATTTTGCTCAATAATAGAGTATTAGAGGTGTTATATAAGTAGAGCCTTAAGAGAAATATAGATACATATATTGTATGTCGTATGTATATGTTTGTGTGTGTGTGCGTGTGTTTGTAATACTTAAATTGATGTTATATATGTAGAGCTTTACTTACCCCTTGATCGGCGGCGATGAACTGATTGATTGTTTTCTATAAACACAAAAGTTTTTGTTTTTTTCAGATGAATCAAAATGCGCGCAGAACAAATGTCAAAATGTAAGATAAAAAAAATATAAAGAAATTAGTAAAGATTTTTATTTTTGGATCAGTTTTTTTGTATTAAAAAACAAAATTAAAATTGAAAATATTAAACATAAATTAATCATTTTCTGTCAAATCAAAGCGTTATGTGTGAACTACAATTTTAGAAGAATTAGAATTTATGTTACTAAACGTTAATAAATTAAGAACAGACTACAGTGAAGCATGTGTTTGACGCAAGCAATTGGGGAAAATGGGATTTGGGATGCCCTAAAGCTACAGCGAGATTATATGAAATGTTGCATAGAGGCACCTAAAAGCAGATACATGATAGATCAAACGCATTAGCTATATAATATAGATGTCCAAAAAAATTTCTTGTACTGCACAAGTTATATATTCCGTGAGATACGGAGTAAAAAACGGAGTATTTGGCATAGTTAGCTATGTAACAGCAGCTTAACATAGCATTAACATTTGCATAAGATATTTCGCTTAACATTGAAAGCGAATACATAAAAACAAAGCTTGTTAACAGCAATTTAACAGCATTAAACTAATCAGCTAATAATGTACAATAGCACAACAGTTTGCTGTTAATAACAGCAGCTTAAGTTGGCATTAACATCCTAATTAAATAGCTGTAGGCTTTTTCCTAAGCCTAAACTTAAGCTATGGCTGACTATTGATTAACAGCTGTTTAACATTCTGCAATTTAGAACATTTTTAGAGATTATGAAGTTGACCCATGTTGCCCAAGTGTAAGTTAACATTATGTCAGCTATGGCTGACAATTGATTAACAGCTGTTTAACATCCTGCAATTGAGAGCATTTTAAAAGATCGTGAAGTTGACCCATGTTGCCCAAGTGTAAGTTAACATTATAACAGAGTGATATTAACATAGCTATCCTATTCAGTAAAAAGGCAAATAACATTTGCATTTGTAGTCCTTCAACAGGTTTATGCTAAGCAGAATACCATTTATTACAAGCCCCACTCTATGTTACTTAACAACAATAGATCTATCCAGTCATATAACTATATATATTGAAATGATCTAGAAGAGAGAGTCGCTTGAGCAGCTTTCATTGGGGAATAGTTTGCTGGGTTAATAGGGAGTGTTATTGGTTAGGGTTTTGGAGGCGTTTCAGATTTTTGGATTTAGTCTTTGATTTGTTCTGTTTTTACCTAGAGAATGCTGCATCAACGGTATCTACGGGCAATTCGATGATATCTTCGACAGCTTGTGACTGTTGGTGAGGCGTACTGGTTGCCGGTGGCTTAACGTGTGCTTGTTCTGGCGGTGTGAGCGGTGTGATTGTTGCTGTTGTGGTGTCTAGTGTGGTGCTGGTGTGATTGTTGTCTGTAGGTGTTATTGTTGTATCTGTTGTTGTTGTTGTTGTTGTTGTCGCAGCCAGCTGTGAGCGACGCGGTGTAGATGAAGCTGGCTCATCACTAATATTCGAAAAAAAAATTATTTAAAAAATAAAAAAAAAATGATCACGTAACATTTCGATGCAAGCGATGTGAGATGAGTCGATTGTTGTTTGTTTGTTTGTTTGTTTTTGTGGAAGCAGGTACACAGTTTCAAACACACGTAACACAAAAGGTAACATATGCAAATAAATTAAGAAAAAAAAAAAAAAACAAGAAATAAAATTAATAAAATCAAATTGTCAGAATATTTAACACAAGCTCAAACGGAACAAAAATCGTAAAAATATATAAAATAAATACAAATATAATTTATAGTTAGGACAGTCAAACGCAAGCGGCGCACACGCCCATTTAAGCCTAAACGCCCACTAAATACCTCTCGAGATTCGATTTGAGAAAATGGAACATGGCTGCGGCGCTGGATACGCCCAAGCGATTCAGCGAGCTGGATTCCTGCAAAGAGACAGAGAGCGATAGGGAGATTAGCTGAGCTACAGTGAGCATTCTCTATGTTCAACATACTTTCAGAGTTTTCTTCTCGCCCGCTAAAATTCGATTGACAAAGCGATAGTTGCGCGAGAAGCGATTCAGGCGTATGGTCAGCGTGACCAAGAAGCCCTCCAGCAAACGTATTATGGGATTCGTATCGAAATCCTCATCTGAATCCTTGGCCGTCACATCACCGCTATCCGGTTCCATTTTCGATTTACTATCCGAGGTCTCCTTGGAGGCAACGGGTGCAGCCGCAGCCGCTGTCGCAGCTGGCAAATCGGTCATATCCTTGGCCAGCTTCGAAGTGCTCATTGGGCCGGCTGCATCGCGCTCCTTCGAGACGCCCTTGCTGGTCGACGGAAAGAAGTCCGTGGGCGCATCCTTGCATTTCTGTGAGAGCAAACGCAAATTAATCAATCAAATACTATAACAAAGCAAATTAAAACAACATTGAGACAAGTTAACGAAATTAAGCTAAGATATATAAAAACAATTCAGAATTATTGCAGTCGAGCGCCACCGACTGCGTAATACTCGTTCACGAAGCAAAATCTATCTATCTATCTATCTATCTATTATCATATATTCAAAAAGCTGAACTGCATAAGAGGCATATATCTAAAGGTATAAGAGGTATATATATATCCTTCCATTATTTTAAGAATTCCAACACATTTTTATCTATGCTATATATCTATGCTATATCTATGCTATAGATATATGTATATTTCTTTTAAAAGCAAGGGATCTTGGCATAACATGAAATATTATAACATTGTGAGTCACAAGCTGTGATTGTCCTCAGTAGGCATAGGCTCATCGTTTTCTAGTCAGGGAATCTCAAAGGGATATCATATGTAAAATTTTTATATTCCTATATTCTATATATATTATTGGTACTATATATTATTGGTTCTGGGTTGTTCACCAGATTATATTTCAACTTAAAAATCTCTAGTATTCTATATATGATAATTTCTGGTATTCAAGATATATCTCGAATAAATCTTTCGCCTTTTACTAAAGATTTCCGTGGAGAGGAGTACTCTAATGAGTCTAAAATATTTTTATTGGTTCTGGGTTGTTCCCAAAATTTTATTTCAGCTTAAAAATCTCTAGTATTCTATATATGATCATTTCTGGTGTTCAAGATATATCTGGAATAAAATCTCTTCATGATTTCCTTCTATACAGAGGGACGAATGAACGGGTAGACAGATAGACAGACGAAGTTAAAAATTGATAGCTAGGAAACGCATATACTCTATGGACTCTTTGAACGAGTATAAAGAAATTATACATATATACAAATGTTATTGTTTGTTGTATTTGTACATTATATATAGGTCTATATAGTAAAAGTGAGTGCGCCAACAGTTGCAGTTGTTGTTGTTGCTGTTTGCAGCGCATTTAAAAAGTTGTGATCAAATATATAAATATATGTATATAGATAGTATATATAGCAAATGCTGGTTGAACAGGTGCGCCAATTAAAGGAATTTCTGCTTGCTGCACACTCACAACTGCCTCTTGGCCATGGTTGGGACTTGTGGGCGGCGTTTGCGTATCGAGCAGCATCTGGCTGCGACGCCCGAAGTCAACTGGTTCGGAGAGCGTCGAGGTGCGTATGCCCACATCGCACTCAATGGTATCATCATCATCAGCATCGTCATCATCGCCGACATGCTCTGCAGCCAGCTCATCCCGCTCGTCTAGGCTATTGGCTGCCAGGTCCTTGAGCGCAATGCGAGAGCCCGGCTCGGAGGCATACGATCTCTCACGCATATACAAATGACGACGATATTCCGCATCGTTTAGATCCTTCCAAACCTTTGGGTTTTCGTATGTATTGTGTGTGTGTGTGTGTGGCAATAATGTCAGAGTATTGGAGGATGGCGTAATTTATAAGGGAATGTACAACACATTAGGGGAATCGATATATCCAAGGCTGCACACCAGACTCAAGTCTGTCTGATGCGAATAAGGTTCAACATGAGCATGATGAGGATGATAATGCTAATGATAATGCCAATGATAGGGCTAGTGATAATGATAAGGCTAATGACAATGATAATGCTAATGATAATGATAACGATAACGATATCGACAATGATAATGATAATGACAATGATAACGATAACGATAATGATGACGATAATTATAACGATAACTATAACGATAACTATAACGATAACGATAACGGCAATGATAATGATAATGATACTGGTAATGATAACGATAACGATAACGATAATGGCAATAATAACGATAGCGATAGCGATAATGATAATGATAATGATAATGATAATGATAATGATAATGATACTGATAATGATAATGATAATGATAATGATAATGATAATGATAATGATAATGATAATGATAATGATAATGATAATGATAATGATAATGATAATGATAATGATAATGATAATGATAATGATAATGATAATGATAATGATAATGATAATGATAATGATAATGATAATGATAATGATAATGATAATGATAATGATAATGATAATGATAATGATAATGATAATGATAATGATAATGATAATGATAATGATAATGATAATGATAATGATAATGATAATGATAATGATAATGATAATGATAATGATAATGATAATGATAATGATAATGATAATGATAATGATAATGATAATGATAATGATAATGATAATGATAATGATAATGATAATGATAATGATAATGATAATGATAATGATAATGATAATGATAATGATAATGATAATGATAATGATAATGATAATGATAATGATAATGATAATGATAATGATAATGGTAATGGTAATGATAACGATAACGATAACGATAACGATGACGACAATAATAACGATAACGATAACAATGTCGATCATGATAATGATAATGCTATAGTAAGTTCATGATCCTCTTCACAAAAGCAAACTTTAGACCGAGATATTGGTTTGCAGCCATGGTATAATAAATATATGTATGTATGGAGTTCTATATAAGAAACATGCATAGCTCATGCTATTCATTATCAATATATGTATATAACTAGTATACGGCATCTTTAGGTCACGCTGGAGAAAACTGAGTACTTCACTTACGTCATACAGAGTCTTGCGTCGTTGCATTTTCATCTCGCTCTCCGTAATGTTCTCTTCCTCAAGGAAATCGATTTCATCATGTATTAGATCCAGCTCGAACTTATCGTCCATTTCCTCAAACATATAATAGTCGCCGGCACGAGTAGCTTTTGTTGTTTAGGAATTCAAACATTATTAGATTGAGGAAAACTCAAAACTTAGCTCTAATGACAACATTTATAGATGGTTAATAAACAGATTGGCTAAAGTATGATTATATAGGATTATATATATAATATTTTACAGAGAAGTTTAGAGCAACATTCATGCAGCTTATAGAACCACATATATATAGGGAGAGCATATGCTAACAGTTTATATACAAGGCAAGGCAAAATCTTCAGCTAGATGTTAAATATAGTATATGGATGATGGAAATCAAGCACAACAAATGAAATCAAAAATAAACTTTACCATGTGGATGCAATTTAATTTCCTTCCTTCTGCGTACTGTTGGTGCAGGAAGTGGATAACCATGGTCTATAATAAAGTCACACGCACACAGATGCACATGAGAAAATTAAAAACAAATTATATAAATAAATTAAATAGTAATTAAATTATAATCCAAAATAAATATATTTTTATTCGGCTAGCCGAAAGAATTAAGAGTTTTTAGTAAGCGGTTTTTTTTTTTAATTAATTAATTTATTATTTATTTATTTTTTTTATATTTATATATATATATATATATATTTTTTTTTATTAATTTATTTTATATATATGAAACACATATAAAATATTTTTTTTTTCGATTTTAGTTAATATTAAAATAAATTTCAAATAATTTCTTGCTAAGCAAAATAGTAAAATTTTGTAAACTTCTTTAAGCGTAAAAGGCCATTGTCAAAGTGAAGCAAGTGGAAAGCCAATGCAGAAAATAAAATTATATACAAATAGCAGTCAAATTAAAAAAAAAATTAAAATTGTTATGCAAATTAAAATTTTTTAATTGAAAAAAAAAAAATATTTTTTTTCAAGAATTCTGTTGCTAAAATAACATTTTTTTTTTTTTTTAATTTTATAGCTAACATATAAAAAAAAAAAAAATTTGTACTGAAAAATAAATAAATTAATGTATAAAAAATAAATCATTAAAAAATTTGAAACAATTTCGTTAAGAGTTTACAAAAATATAAAAAATATATTTTTTTTTTGTATAAAAAAATATTAAATCATTAAAAAATTTGAAGCAATTTCGTAAGAAGTTTAAAAATAAAAAATAAATACAAAAATTTTTTTGTACAGAAAAATATTAAATCATTAAAAAATTTGAAACAATTTCATTAGATATTTAAAAATAAAATTATTTAAAATGATTTTTGATTTCTTAATATTTTTATTTAAGAATTTTTTTTTTTTCAATATTTATCTTGTTTAAGCACACTGTAGCAAAAGCATAATAAAAATATATTTTTCAAAAGAAATTTCAAGTATTTGAAATAGTATTTTGAAGTAGTAGAAAAACAGAGAGAAGAAATTGGAGTCTCAAGAGGCTTTCAAGATATTTAAATAAGATATGATTTATTTTACACTTGTATAAGCGCGCATAGCTCTGATAACGCTTCGAGCATTGATTGGACAAATCAATGCAATATATATAGCCATATATATATTTATGAATTATAAAAGTAAACCTCTAGGAAAAGTGTTATTTACATATGTAGTTGGGGTTTTCTCATATTGCTTGAGCCCTGCTACACAGGAGCTCAATAAATTTTATTGGATCACGCACATTGAACAAAATGTCTTTGTACAAGGTTTTCATTGTAATGGAAAAAGTAATGTATAGATAGAAATGGAAATAAGATTCATCCAATACATGGTCCATGCAGCAGAGCGGGCTCATAGAAGGCGCACATCAGCGACTCCATATAGTAGGCCGTACCAACGGGTCCCCAGCTATGGGGACGCTGAGCAGCACTGAGGGCCGCCTCGTCCCGGGCGCCAGATAAGTTGCTGGAGCGCTGTAGACGCTGTGCCTCGTCCAGCGAATAGTTGGCATTGCCCATGCTCTGATGACGCCGATGCAGAGATTTCTCTCGCATCGTGACCAGCTCCTCACGCTCCGCCGACTGCGAGACAACAATTGGAGAGTTATCGCTGCTGTTCTCTGACTGCTCGGGCAGCACAATCTTTACCACATTCTGCTTGAGAGGCGAACGCTTGATGGACACCGTTTCGTTCCAGGATACAGCTGCATTGGTGGACGATTGACGACGATGCTGGCGTCGCAAATTCGGCGTCAGATTCGCCGAGCTGGCCGCACTCGAGGCCAGGGCAGTGGCATACGTGGCCAGAGGTGGCACCAGCGTTTGCATGTTCATGTGTTGTCCACTCTGTTCCGACGGCGCCAGACCCAGCGAAATGCGCTTCGGCTCCAGAAAACCCTCGGTAAGCAGAGCTGAGAGTGCCTCCGTGCTGGGCGTGTTGGGCTTCGAGGAAGGCAAGGAACAAGTTGAAAATGCAGAACTAAGCCCAATGGCAGCACTTACAGCTGTTGGTGGCTTGATCGACACTGGCAAATTCTCCTCACTCAGCGACTGCACGTCCACATAGTTGAGCTGCTCCTCGCAGGACATTATATTAATCTCTGGCTCAATGATGACAGCTGCATCGGCGCTATCCACGCTCTCGGCGCTGCTGCTGCTGCTGTGACTCGACATCAGCGAGGCACGCGCCGGCGACGATGTGCCCGATGTGCTGGAGCTAGCGCCATCTGGCGTCTGATAGCCCGAACCCTGGCAGGAGACAAAGCTGCTCTGATGCGCCAAAGGCGCTGCCTCAGCCAAGCTCTGCTCCAAAGGCGTGCGTCGCCCTTTGATTCAACACAAATCACAAACACACACGAGCGCGATAAAAAAACCATAAACGAGACGACAATTTCCATTGCGCAAAATGCAAAAACAAATGGAAAATTGCAACGCGATCAAAACAAATCAAAATGTGAACTCGCCACAAAGAAAAATCCCAAGCCGACTTACCATCAAAGTGCGTTTGCTTGTCCAGCGGACGCAGCATCTTCTGTTGCGTGGCGCGAATGCGTTCCATCTTACGCTTGATCTTGTGCAGCACCTGCTTCTCATGGTCGTGACGATGGGCAATTTGCTTCTGCCTCAAGCTCTCAATAATGTCGGCACCTCTGCAAAGGCACAAGAGATAAATAAAGCTAATATAAATAATATATAGTAATCAATCGAGGCCCACCTGGAGGCGAGTATATTATTGGCCTTTGTATCAGTGATGATGTGACAGAAGTAGTGCGACTTGAAGATGCGCAGCTGGAATATGATGAAGGCAAAGCAAATGGCATCCCATAGCAGCACCACTTGATGCGTTATCTTGGGGCAATCATTGGGGCCGAGCGACAAGTCTGCATCCTCGCCGGACATTGGCTCCTGCGTATTGATCGCATTGCTCGTGCAGGTAATGCCGAGCATATGCACCAGCCAGCAGCAGTTGGTGGTCAGCGGCGTCATGAACAGGCAGCCCGCCATTTGAAAGCTCGTCTTGATGACGATGTTGGCCACATTGAAGGCCAACAGCCACTTCCAGCGACTGATGATCGTGTTGATGGGACGCAAATAGAAGTCGGAGCCTTGCCAGAGAAAGATAAAGGCGCCAATCAAGTAGCCCAAAGCCAACAGATCCGCAATATTTGTGCCGGCCAGAAATACAACAGCCAAGGTGAACCAATAGAAGCCACAGAGCACGCCATTCTTCAGTATATCCGAATAGTTGCGTATGTACGAGCAGAAGTCATGGGTGGGATTGTCGAAGGGCACGCGTCCCAGCTGTGCAATGTCGCCAATGACGCTGCGATTGCTGCCGCCCGGATAATCATCGTTGGTGGCATAGCGCTGCTCGATGCAGAAGATGCTCTTCTGGCGATTCAAAATGATGAGCACAATGAAGTCGAAGATCAGCTTGGGCACATGATTGAAGTGCAGGGCGCCGGGCAGCATGGTCCAGCGCTGAATGCTCTCGCCAAAGGAGCTATTGTCCCAGGGATAAACTGCAGGCAAGCAGCAGATTAATATAATGCTTTATACATTTATAAAGCTAGCCATAGACCTACCCATGCACATGCTTGGCGGCAAGCCCACCAGCACAATATACTGCAGCAGAATGGAGATGGCAAAGAAGGACTGGAATATGCCCCACAGTTTGGCGCACTGCGAACGCTTGAGCAGCAGCAGCACCACCAGCCACAGGGCATAGACCACGGCCACGATATCCTGCCTGTACGTGATGGTCGACACAAGCGCAATCAGCGAGATCTCAAAGCCAAACTTGTAAAAGCCAAAGTTCAGCAAGTACTTGACAAGGCCCACCAGATCCTGCTCAGCATCGGCGCGTGTGATGCTCTGGAAGAGCAGCTTCGGCTGATTGGCCACATTCTCGCCAATCTTGACGCGCATTTGGAGCTGACGCAGCGAGATGACCGCGTGCATGGTGACAATCACCATGTAGATGATGTACGTGCGCAGCAGACTCATTAATCCACCCTCCACCTTGCTCGCCTTGGTCAGACCGATCCACTCGGCGTTATTAGATGTGCTATTGTCCGACTAGAATATCAAAAGAGTTTCATACGAGTTGAGGCAAATGCTAAGCACCACTTACACAGCTAACATTATATTGCTTATGATCCAGGTACTCGATTTGATATATCATCTTGGAGAGCACAATGATGGTGACTATAAAGCTAATCAGTCGACTGACCACCACTTGCACAGACTTTCGCGAGGTGGCGCCCAGCACGCAGAAGCCCACAAAGATGATGTGCAGCACACAGACCTCGCTCACGCTGCAGACGAAGGCAGCTATGTAGACGGCCTTCATGATGTGCAGCTCGAGAAAGCGCCAGAAGACAGTCTTGAAGCGTTTGAATATGTATTCCGATTTGTTTTTGATTTTGCGGAATGAGATGCGCACTAAATCCCGCACAGATGTCTCAAAGTCTGTTGTTGTTGTGGCACCAGCGCCCGGAGCAGCCTCCGCTGTGTGGGCAACGGAGCGACGCAAGGAACTGGCGCTGCCACGACGTTTCGATGGCGCTGCCTCCACGGCAGCTGGCTCCGTATGCTTGGGCGCCGTAATGGTGCCCTGACCAGCTCCAGCAGAGGTGGGCTGCTGCTGCTGCAGCGAGGCAATGAAACGCTTGTGGAAGTAATGCACCTGTATGACAGTCAAAATCACAATTATCGTGGGCGAGACGAGGTGCAAAAACAGATCCTTAGTCTTATAGAGCTTCAAGCCAATATCAGCTTGGCTATAAGAGAGAGAGCGAGAGAGACAGAGTTATAGATATATTAAAATAGGGAATTCAACTTCAGATACTAACAGCGTTTCGGACACATTTAGATAATCCATCCAGTAGGTGTTGAACTTATCGAATTGATATGTATAGATCAATATCAGTATGGACATGGCATAGAAGATCAGAAACAGCCAGAAGCCGTACATGATCTTGACCCATGCCTTGGACGAAGATTGAAAGACGAGCAAGAAGAATAGGAACAAAGCCATATAGCAAATGCGAAAGCCGGTCATATCCTCGCCCGTGATGGCGCACAGAAAGATGACCAGGACGAGCAGCCAGATCCAGAGGCGCACTAGTAAATTCTTAATCACATCGCCGGCCTTCTTTAGGAACTTTGAGGTCTTCTTGCCATCGTTGATGAGGTAGGTGGAGCCCGCTGAGCCCACAGTTATCTGCAATGGCGCTATAATATCAGCCAAGGTGCTATCACGACGCCGATCGCGTTTCTCCTTGAAGAACTGACGCGACGTCACCCAGAACATCAGCACGAAGGCAGTTTTGACGATCAGCGGCACGCACGGACGCATATGATTCTCAATGGGACGTTCGAGCCCGATTTGCTGCAGATTAATGCCCGCCGTCTGCAAATTGATGAAGAGAGAAGATAAGAGTTAATTAAATGATTGGGATAGCTGTCATTTGTAGGGGTGGGGAACTTACTGAGACCTTAGTCGGTAGCTCATTGTTATTCAGATCCATGCCATAGATATACTGCGCCACCAGCAGCACCTCCGCATAGAGCACTATAAAGGGACTCGAGCGCATCATGGCCTTGCGCTGATTCGGTATCATCCACAGCACATTGGCCCAGAGCAACAGCACAAAGGTCAGCCAGCTGTGATAGACAATGGACCAGGCCTGCAACAAGAGAGCGCAGCGAGTTATATGAGTATCTGTCTCTGAGAAGTATTGGACTTCCCTGACTTACCATCATGAGTATATTTGTGAATATATAGCTATTCTGATAGATAAAGCCGCCCACGCTGACAAAGCCATAGGAAATCTGATCGAGTATCGATGTAGTGCTATTCTCATGCTCCGAGCGACGCTCCAGCTGATCCAGTTGTATATCATTGCCACGCGTTGCAGTCGAAGTTGTTGCAGCTGCGCCGCTCGAGTCCACGGCTGGAGCGGCGCGTGTCTTGCGCGTGCTCTGACGAACCAGCTAAACATATACATATATATAAGAGATATATAAGTTAAGGGAAGCATTTTATTGAACTACTTCATTTTTACATATATACAGAGAAGAGTTTTGGGTTCAGCTAGTGGATCGTAGGCTTAGTGGATGTTAATGTCAAGCAAACTAGAACTAGATGAGAATTTCAAGAGCTATATACAAAACAAACCCAAAGCACACACACGCGCGCGCACACACTTACAATTATGTTATATGTTGGCTATAGCTATGATTAATGATATATACATATATATAGTTACATAACTGAATAATTTGACAATGTTAGACAATACACAAATACAAATAACAATGTAGAACAAGTTAGTCAATGCACAGAATAGATAGATAGATATTGTAGCTAGAGTTATATGTAGAACTGAACTGTTTACAGCTACAGTTAGCTAAGGCTAGAGGTGGGCGGGGTACGAGATAGGGGTTGGCTTAGTGTCGAAAAGTGAAGTTAGTTTACGTACAGGCGTCGTCTCTGTCGGTTCATTTAACGTAGCACGCTGTTCACGGCGCAAAGACACCTAAAGCAGAAGAGGTAATAAAATAGAGAGCGTAAACGAAAATCATAAAAACGAAAGAAAAGCAAAAACAAACATAAAGAAAGAGTATAGGCAAAAGAAAAATATGAGAAATATCTCCAACAAAATACAGCAAATAGCGCAGAAACTCGCGTAAGCTTAGCTTAGTTTAAAATTTTGCTATTAATATGTAAATTTAAATACATCAATATTAATATTAGTTATACATGGAACACACTTTTCATATGCCTTCATAGTGTTTAGACATTAAGAGTGAATATGTATATTCATAAAGTTATCTAAATTTGAAGAACTATGTAGAGTTTTATAAGTTCCTGCATTGTTCAGTTAGTTTTTTTATATACATAATTGCTCTTATAATATTTATGTAAATGTTTATATCTTCACCATTATTATAATTTCATTATTATTAAAAATAAAATTAGTAAATTAAATTTTTTAAAGTAAATGTATATAAATTTTTAAAAATTTGTATACAATTTTAATTAATTAATTTTAAAAAAAAATTATATAACTATTAAATTTAAATTAAAATTTAATTAAAAAATTTATAAAATTTTTTAATGTGTATATTAATTTTTAAAACTTTGTTTAAACTTTTAAATAATTATTTTTTACAAAATTATATAATTTTTAAATTTATATATAAATTTTATTTTATTATAAATATAAATTTTTAAATATGTATATAAATTTTTAAAAATTTGTATAAAATTATATAATTTTTAAATTTATTACTAGAATTAGAAATATAAAATTTTAAAAATTTGTATACAATTTTAATTAATTAATTTTTAACAAATTATATAATTATTAAATTTATTACTAGAATTATAAATATAAATTTTTAATTATGTATATAAGTTTTAAAAATGTTGTATAAATTTTTATATTTATAATTCTAGTAATAAATTTAATAATTAATAATTACATAATTGTTAAAAATTAATAATTATATAATTTATAAAATTTTTTAGAAATTTGTATAAAATTTTAATTAATTAATTTTTAAAAAATTATATAATTATTAAATTTATTACTAGAATACATATAAATTTTTAAAAATTTTTATATTTATAATTCTAGTAATAGATTTAATAATTATGTAATTTAAAAAAATTAATAATTATATAATTAATAAAACATTTTAAAAATTTGTATAAAATTTTAATTAATACGTTTTTTTTAAATTATATAACTATTAAATTTATTACTAGAAATTTAAAATTTTTTAAAATTGAAATTAAAATGGAATACATTTTTTTAATGTGAAATTTTTCATTTTTAAAATTAAAAAAAAAAAATAAATAAATAAAGCGAATTTTTAAATATTAAAAAAAGTATGTAGAATCACAAAATAAAAATGTTTCATACAAAATCGCTTTAGAAAATTTTAAGGATAAAAACTAAAGAAAATTTAGTAAATTATTTCAAGAAAATAAAAAAAAAAGTGAATTATTTCAAGAAAATAAAAGTATGGCATAAAAAATGTTATAAAGCAAAATATGTACAACAAAATATTTGATATGCTATTTGATATGTTATATATATTATTAATAAATCAAAATTATTATTTACATTTGCAAATAAATTGTTAATTAATAAATAACATTTCAAAACTTCATTTTGAACGTATAATAAAATAAAATGTTCTAAGAAAAATTTTTATTACAAAGAAAAAGAAGTTCTTTTTTAAATCTTAAATAAACAGCATTTAATTTTAATTCATGTTAAGCGCAAATTTAAAGTATCAAGTTTGTTTTTTACTATTTTTTGTTTGTTTTTTTTTTTAGATCTTTTTTTTTTCAAAGAGTTAAATAAAGTCTTAGACAGTTTCCGCTTAGTTAGTTTAGCCAAAAAGTTTGTCGTTAGTTGCAAACTGTTACAATAGATAGCATTTTAGTTAGAAACACACACACACACACATGCAGAGCTGTCTGCTTTCATCTGAATTGATTGCTTTCTATTTATATGTACGATATATGCTCTATAGACGTTATATAGTCAGTGCAACAGCCTTTGACAGTGACTGCCGCACAGTCAACGTCCATTAACGCCATGGGCTTTGGCAAATGCACCCACACACACACACACACACTAACACTCTCTCATACACACACACACACACGCTTACACTCAAACGTTGTGTGCGACTTGTTGTGGCGCCTCCGATTCCGCTTCCACTTGCTCCACCTGCACTTCCACTACTCTCCTTGCCGCCGCGCGTTGCTTGCGTTGCGAGCAGCGAGAGCTGGCGTTGGATTTTGTTGTTGGCATTGTTGCTGCCGCTGGTGCTGCTGTTGCACTCCAGCTGCTGCCCAAAGGCGGTGGCGGGCTTTGGCTCCAGCTGGGGCGTGGCATGTGGCAGGTGCCAGGCGTTAAGTTGGCAGGTGACAGCAGCAAAGCAAAGCGACAAGGCAGAGCGTCAATTGTTGTTGTTGTTGTTGTTGGTATTTGGTTAGTGAGCAGTCAATTGTTGTTGTTGTTGTTGTTGTATGTGTGCATTAAAGTTTGAATTATATTTTATATATGTTGTGTTAGCGTATTGAGTTATTCATCCAATGCATTATGGCGACAGGCAGCAGCAGTAGTAGTAGTAGTAGTAGTAGTAGTAGTAATAGTAGTAGCAGTAAAAATAGTAGTAGAAGAGAAAGAGCACAGAGCAAAAAGAGTGGAGCAAAAAGTTGTTCAATAACCAAAAATTGTTAGTTTGAAAAATCAGTATAAAAATCTTCAAAGAAATATATATGTATATAGTTAATGGATAAGTAAGAGCAAGTTATCGCAGCTGGAATACCCTAGCAGGCAATTGTTGAATATAACCAAGAGATCAGATAGAACTAAATGTTATAGTTAACATTATATTAACATTAACATTATATAATGTTATAGTTATAACATTTAGTTCTATCTACCTAGTTAGAGATCAAGATAGTAAATGATATCAGTAAATGACTTGGAAATAATATTATAAACTTGTCTATGATATAGATCCCTGCGCTCAAGTCTCTACCTTTATGCGAGATCATTTACGAGATCATAAGTAACCTAAGGTCCAGAGATCTTATCACAGCTATATATGTGATACTTGGGAACTAAAGATATCTTCTATATGTTACTATGGAACTGGAAAGTACTAAATTAAAAAATCATAATTTAAAGACTTTTGAGAACTTAAAACAGATCAAATTCTGTGCACTCCAAAGGACCAATTAGTCCCACAATAATCAAAAAGCCCATTGCAAGGGTATTCCAAAATAAAAAATAAAAATCATCATCATTATTCCCATCTGCATTGCGCACTTACCCTAGGTTTGATGAGATGTTTTGTGGTCAGCGCCATGGCAAAGTAGGCGAAGAACAGGGCAAACGGATTCAGATACGAGTCCAGAGTCAAAGTGTTATTGTAGAGCAGAACGCGTATATCTGGCGAGCAATACGACTCAATGAGCGGCTCCAGACCAATCAAGCTGCAAGTTCAAAACGGAATTTGATTTATTGAAAGCAAACTGCAGCAGATTGATCCATTGTCTTACCGTGCGGTGAGGCTCGTGTGATTGAGATGACTCTGCATCCAGGGCGTTTGATAGGAGACAAGGCACAGCGAATGCAGCACAAGGACGACCATGACGCAGCGCAGCAACAAAGCAAAGCCGCTGAAACCACAAACAAAAGAGGATAAAAAAAAGAATGAGACGAGATGAATGTGCGAAAGGCAACCAAATTGATTTGATTGCATCGAAACAGAGAGAGAGAGGGAGAAACACAGAGAAAGAGAGTGAGGGATAACAACACGCACCGTTGCAGCGTCTGGCAGGTTGCCCAATAAGTGCCCGCCAGCAAAAATATTAGAAAATAAAATCCACCTGGCACCGATGGACGCAGTGCGGCCGCAAAGAACAATGTAGCCAAACAGAACAGAGGAGCTGTAAAAGAAGAAGAAGAAATAATGGTTACTGAGTGTGAGTAAACAGGTGAAGTGGGGCAACCTGAACTGCGCAAGCAGCAAGAGTCGGCATTTGCAAAGCCTCAAATTGCTTTTGGGGAATGCATGTTAAATAAATGTTGAGAAAAATTGTTACAGTTCTTTTTTTTACAGCTGTTAACTTACAGCAGTTTAAGTTTTGCTACTAAACAAGATTCTTGGCTATATATTAAATGAACTAAATAGACTAAGTATCTTTCTTGAAGTTGGTTTGAATAGTATATTATTGTTTTTTAATTTTTTTTTATTTATAGATTTCATTATTAAAATGTTGTTTTTAAAATCTTTTCAAAATCAACTTAAGGCATTTTTGCTATATACTATTTAAGCTGCTCATCAATCATCTTAAACTCTGCTAACTCAATCAGCTGCACCTTACAATAACAGCGTAATGTTAACTTTATGTTAGTATTTTGCTTATCGCTGCTTAAACTTGGCAGCTTCAACAGCCAAGGCTTGGCTATGGTTTACCTAATAACACTTTACTTCATACTTAAACTTTTGAGGGAGGCCAGACTTAATATTCCTTTACATATTATAATTGGCATTAATAATAATGCTGACTCGACTACATTTAAAGACATATTAAGCCTAGAGCGCTAGAAAGTATGCTATGTTAACATTCATATGTTAACACCAAACCAACTAGCGGCAAACCTACACGTCAACACGATAACCAGAAGACTAAGAAGATGCCATCCCCTAGATAAGAATATAACAGAAAATAAAGGCATTAAGCCATCTCCTTAGTTAAGGTAAATTTAAGCATGCGCTATAGAGTCAAAGACAAAAGCTGCAATCCAATGAAATCTATAAAAAAAAAAAAACCTCTTAGCTACAGCTATGAGTTGAGTCTGTTAAAAAGGGGGCACATTATGTTAGCATACGAATAAGCATGTTCTACATAAGCATATTAACATAATATGTACTTTCAGACTTCAGACTCGCCTGATAGCCTTTATAAGATTGCTAGATTTTTAACATTTTCCAGTTAACATTGCCACTTACATATCTTGATCAAACCATCAAAATGTATGTGCTGACTGATCATGGAGACACGCTTGCGCAGCTGCTGCTGCTGTTGCTGCAGCGGCGTTGTGGCCGTTGCCTGTTGCACATCGGCACCATTGGAATCGTGGCCAACGGCGCTTGGCTCCGACTGTGCCTCTGGCAGTTCGCCATTCTCCAGCTGCTCGGCGCTAAGGGTTTGGTTGGCCAGGCGCTTGACGCTGAGAAAACAGGCCAAGGCCGTGGCAAAGACCAGGACTTCAGGTGCCAGCCATTCAATGATGGCCATGGGCCTAAAAGAGAAGAGCATAAATTATAAATCACTTCTACATAGAGCATACAAGCACTCAAACTCACTTCAGGTCCACGAAGCTCATGAAGCCAATGTGCCGCAGCAGTCGCTCGCTGAACGAGCAATTGTATATGGGCAGCGAGACGCTGACGGCAGCCACCTGAAGCGCAATGTGACCCAGCAGCACGAAGGCGCTCAATGCCAGCAGGATAATAAAGAACGCTGTCACAGAGCCCTTAAAGTTGCGACGCGTCGCCAGCGGTACGAAGGGCGATATGAAGAACATTAACAGGTACACGAACGAGATGCCCACTGGTCGCATCAGCGATGCTGTGAATGGATAAGGGATAAGTGAGAGTAAAGCAAAGTCAGGTCAAAGTTTACACTCAAGTGAGTTGTTTGAAACCGATATTCGATTTGCCGAACTCTAAATACTCTTACTTACTATAAATCAAAGTTTCATTGAGCAAAGTTTTGCACTTGAAATCCTCAATATATGAGCTTAAACTTGGCAAGCTTTATATGCCCTCTGCTTGAGTTTATTATACCCTGAACCCATTGAAAATGGGAAATAAGGGTATAATAGTTTTGTGAACTGGTATGTAACAGACAGAAGGAGACGTCTGTCCATCCGTCCGTCCGTATGAACGTCGAGATTTCGGAAACTACAAAAGCTAGAGAGCTGAAATTTCACATGAACACTCATATGTTAGCTACGCAGTACGAGTTTATATTGTTTTTTTCGATAACTCATCCCAATTCCAAATTATCGATAAAAAATAGAAAATTCGTTTCCATTTTTTACGTTTTTTGGGCATAACTTCTACATCGTTTTAGCGAAAGACTTCAAATTTATATATTTAGATAGATATTATGAATACGCAGATTATGTAATTTTCAGATTTAAAAAATCTCTCAAAAACTTCACATAGTTTTATCTTATAAGATTTTGAAATTTTAAAGTATAAAGAACCTCTTCATATTTTAGCTGGACCTCAAGCTAATTTACGTTTTTGCCTACATTTCGGAACTTGATTGAAGCTCTTCTATTGGCATTTATTTAGAGAAGCTTGCAGAGCTTAATAGATGAATTATCAAAGTCATTTGACTACTCAATACTGGTAAATATATAATTAGTATAATAATAAATTCTATATACATAAAAGAATATGAAAAAGAGTCGAAGAGAAGAAGAATTGTTTTGAGTACTATATAAGCATAGTCCTAGCTATAAGATATGCTTTTAAATGAGTTGAGTTATTGTATTAATTAGTTTATATACTGTACTACATACTATATGAAATGAGTATTAAGAATAGATGCTTTGAGGTGAGCAAAACAAAAAATTTTATGCTCTAAACTAATCAAGATATTAGAAATCATCGCAGAAGCGATTGAGCAGATGGAACTACTCGGCAGAGCAGCATATTGAAGAGGATATGCTAGCACTATTTAGCATAAAGTGCAGTCTGAAAGGCTAAAAACAAATATACATACATATATAAAAAAATATATATATATGTACATATATATGTGTATGTATATCTGAACTGACAGTGGTTGATGACACTTACCCAGCACCAGGACAGCCGGCACGACCACTCGCTGCAGCACCAGACAAGCATAGCTGAAGGCCATTTTGTAGCAAGTGTGGATGCAATGTGGTTAAGATTGTACAAGTGCTGCTACTCCTTTGCCTGCTGTTCCTCCTCCTCCTCCTCCTACTTCAGCTGCTGTGGCTGTTCACGGCTGTGCGGCTGTGCCCCGTGCCTTGACTCATTCATAAAACTTGCAGGCGCAACAGCAATTGCTATTTCTGTGGGCCACCGCTGTGTGAGGACGCAGCGCAGCGCAGCTGGCAATGCAAAAAAAAAGAGAATAGAGAATAGAGAAAATAAATTAGAAATTATATTAGATAAGCGACAGATGGGCGGGGGTGCTGTCAGAACATGTTACGCCTAATGGCAACTGGCAAGAGGAAGCGTTTTGGCCCAAAGCGCAGCCAACCAAGTGACTGCGCCCTGTTGCGCTTGTCAAGCTTTCTGCTACTCCTGCCACTCGCTGCCTCCTGCTAGCCCACACTCTTAAGGCTTTAAGTAGTTGGCCAGCAACTTTTTAATCTTTTGACTTATAAACATTAACTCGGTTTTAATTACAACTAAAAAGCAACAAACAAAACGGCTTTTGCCTGTCGCACAGTTCTGGGCGCGTCCGCTGCGATAAGCACACATGCACACACACACACACACACACACACACACACACACAGAGCGCGAGAGAGAGCGCGTGTTGTCTACTTTTGTGGGCGTGCATATGACAGTAGTCGCACGCCATCCCTGCTTGGGTTGGGTTAGTTTCAATTTAACTGTTCCGCTTTGGCTTTTATGCGCGACAGTTTGGCTCCTTCCCTCCCTTCGCCTACCTGGCCGACTGACTGCCTGCTTGCCACATGTGATTGACATTCAACGTGCCATATTATATGTCATTTATATGCATGCGCCTTGCGATAACGTTTAGTTCAATCGAACACACATTAGTAGCTCATTCAGCGAATGACTTGTTGTAAACGAAAAGAAAGTTAATTTAACAACATTTTGCTGTTCATGAAAATAGGGGCTAGAAAGGGATAAGGGATTTTTATTAGCTATAATAAAATATATAAAAATTCAAAACACGGCTCAAATCCTTTTAAAAATATTATATCTAAAATTTAGCGCTCATTCACACACTACTGCATAGGTATTTAATAAATAATAAACAAATTGCAAAATAATCTTGAAAAATTCAATATTTTAAATTGAAATTCAATTAACAGAACAGTAAAGAATGAAGAAAAACAATCAAGTAATTAAGCATGTGCGAAATATTTAAATCTTTCATAATTTGCGTTGAGAAAAATAACAAAGAAAACAAAAGGAACAAATACACATACATAACAAAAGGTGCTCAATTGTTTGACCATGTAGGTGTGTGTGTGTGCGTGCTTTGCACGCCAAATGCCGGCAGAGGCAACGATGCTGCCTCTGCCGACGCCAACGTCGACGATTGCCATTCAAACACATTAACATAATATGAGCTAATAAGAGAGCAAAACGCGCACAGGCACACACACACTCAAATTTACTGAGAGCGGAAGAGTGAGAGTGATATGAAGACCGGTATAATTGTTAGCGCACATTTAATTAAGCATGTGCAAAATGTTTGAATTTTTTCATAATTTACGCTTAGAAAAAAGAACAAAGAAAACAGAACAGGAAAAAACAAATACAAAGAAAGCCGCTCAATTGTTTGAGTGTGTGTGTGAGATGCCGACACAGCTGCTACTGGTGTTTCTGCCTCTGCCAACGTCAACGACGACGCTTGCCATTCAAACACATTAACATAATATGAGCTAATGAGAGCGCACTAAAAGCACACATGTAAACACACACACACACAAGCAAGTAGATTGAGAGCGTAACTGAGGAAGACAGAGAAAGAGAGACCGGCATTATTGTTAGCGCACATTTAAGCAAACAGACGTTAGTCAGACGCAAAAAGCAGGCTATCCAAAAAAGTAGTAGACGCGCAGAGAAAAAATGTACTTGCTGCCAAAGCAGATGTGTAATCGTACAATAATGTGAGCGAGGGTGCGGCATGTTAACTTAACACACACACAGCCAGCCAGCCAGACAGACATATGGGCATTACACAATGATAAAGCAATCGAAAACACAAGCAGAAGAGATGCTGGAGGTAGAGAGAAAAAGTAGCAGAAATTGGAATGGAAAAAGTTTGGGAAAAAAAACATTGATGAAGGCCAAGTTTGTTCAGAGAAGAAATGACATAAATACACACATATGCTGACACCTGTTGATAGCAGTGGAATTTACGGAATATTCTAAGAATTATGGTAATCAATTTTTATATTTATATAGAAAAAAGTATTAAAATAGATATGTATATAATTCAAGTAATTATTTTTGTCTTTGCAACTTGGCTAATATATTATGTCATATTATTAACAGCCGAATTAGTGCTAAATTAGATGAGTGAGTGCTCAACCGGTTTATGGCATCATCGCAGCTGAATAATGCGCTGACTGAGGAACGTGTGAATGTGGGCCATTTCGCATTGAGTAGGCGTGGCTGCCTCTGGGTGGCTTGCGTTTGATTGCGCCATCAAAGCTAACGGGCAGATGTTGACACAGACATTAAACTTCAGATTGCAAGTTCAATTGTCGAAACATAACAAAGAGAAAGAGAAGGAGAAGGAGGAGAAGGAGGAGAAGGAGGGGCAGAAGTGGGCAGTAGAGGCAGATGAGTAGCATAGATGGCTCACGGCCCACTCTCTATGCACGACAATATTCTATGCATTTGAAATTTTAAAATTATCGATGCGTGCTATTTGTGCTGCCACTTCAGAGCATATGTATGTATATATAGAATCTATATATATATTTGAATTGCTATTGTTTTGGCAGCTGCCAGATGCGGCCTTTCATATATGTATGTACGTATATTTGGAGGCTGACTTTTGGCCTGTTGCTGTTGCTATTTCAATTTGAGTTTTGAATTAAATTGTTTATTTTGGTTGCGTTTGTGCTGCTAGGACGTGACTAGCATATACCCTGTATTAGCTAAAGTTATAGCATAATTTTGAATATATTTCAATTGCAGCTACAATGCATAGATAAACTGTAATGAAAATGCATACAAAAATATTTTACAGGGTATCTGCACAGTCAGCACACTCATATCAAGTCATTGTTGCCTTTGTTGTTTTGCATTGTCTTTCGTTTCGTTTACTTGGCACACATATTGAATTGAACATTTCATTGGCAAGCTTCGCCTCCTCCTCCATCTCTCTCTCATGTTTCTTGTGTCTTGTTCCATGTCCCTTGTCCCTTGTGGCATGCAATAAATTGCAATGATATTATTGTTACAACACAAGCAATCAACATTAACATTTATTTAGGCAAATGCCAAGCCAAGCAGCAGCAGTAGCATTTGGTTGCTTGTCTCCCCCTCACTCCGGCGTATACTCGCTGTGCATTCACTGTGCTCTCTATGCACATCAAATATACTACGCTCAAGTATTCTGTGTAATACTGCGAAAATTCTCTGTGAAATTTAACGTCTCAATGGGGCAATTAGCAATGAAATGTTTGACTTTGTTAAGCGCTGAAAAGCTTCTTATGACATTAGAAATATGTTGGTACAGTCAGCACTCGCAAATAGCAGTAGCAGAGAGATTTCTCTTCGCTTCTCTTTGCAGAGATGAGATTAGAGAGACAATATGCATGGTTTGATAGAGGAGAGAAGGAAAAATGGTAAACTATATTCTCTCTTCTCTCCTCTCTCAATCTCTTATATATCATCTCTCATCTCTTATTTCTTAACATTAATATTTTTTTGCTGATCTCATAACTTTAATATCTAATCTCTTATTATATATCTCTTAATTCTTAACTCATATCTCCTCATCATACCTCCCAACTCCCACTTCGTATTTCCTATTTCCTATCTCCTATCTTCTATCTCATATATCCTATCTCCTATCCTTCATATCTCTCATCTTATAGCTCTAATCTCATTATCTTTTGTTTCTTATATTTTATTTCTCATTAACATTTTCTTTAATATTTAACTCTCATCTTTTATATTTTTCTTTTTATCCACTCTTTACTTGTTCATTTTCGTTTCTTTTATATTTATTTTACATTTTCTGCATTCCTCCCTTTACTTTTAGCACATTCTATTTAACGAGTTTCCGCTGTATTGGTTTCATTTGCATCTGCTTTCAGTTTAAACTTAACCAACTGGTTTCGTTTTGTTTGCTTTCTCTCGCTCTCTGTCTTTCCTTTCCTCTGCCTCCTTTCACTTAATTCTTTCATTCACTTTCCCTTTTGCAAGATCTTTCATAATATTTGCATAGTCTTCGCAGCTCATTTACATTTCAAGGTTAAAGCTCTGTAAACAGCAGCACTTCATCTTTAATTAACATATTATGCTAACTAACAGCAATAGTTCTTGTAAAGCTTAACAGCTGCTGCTCATAACCTCTAGCCACAATTAAAGCTAATGTAGAAGATCTATTATTCATATTAGTCATCTAGTTATTCTTTATGCATTCCATATATAATTTCAGTTTAATTAATGCTCTACTATTTGTAGATGATAAAGATATCTAGCAAAGAGCTCTCACTATTTACTTCTACTCCTGCCCCGCGGTTACCTGTTGACATGCCCATTTGTCTATTGAACTAGTTACACGTAAATGTCAGGTCATAATACTTGGGCCAAAGGCACGTTTGACACTCATTTGACAGTTGGCTGTCATTGACACTGACCTCTCGAAGCTTGGCAGGAGGCGGCGAAAAACTGTTGCGTTTCGCTGTCGCTATGTAGGAAAATGCCCGAGCCGCAAGCATTACAATTCGGCTGACCAGCCCAGTGATAAATGGAGATGAATGTGCGCAGGAGTATGATGAATAGTGCCAGGTGCCAGGTGCCAGGTGCCAGGTGTGTTGCCTGACCAAATGGCATAACATTTAAATATCGCATCCGTTTTTATTTTCTAATGCAAATGAGCTTAGAAATTTACTCATAAAACTGATGACACTTTATGATAGCTACATACATATATATGAAAGAAAGGTAAGTAACTGAAAGGTATGCAATTAAATGACGTCAGCCGAGCGACATTTGTCAGGCAGTTGAGCAGCTATTAGGCCACATTAAATGCGTGAAGTGACATTTAACTGGGCGTTGAGTAATTGCGAAATGGCGAAGAGTCGCTTACGTGTCCTTTTAAATAAATTAAAAAAACACAGAGAGCGAACATGTATGAAATAAGCTCAACACGTGCCAACCACCTGCAACCACACAGCTGCCAGCCGCCTCCTGCCAGGTGGCAATATTGCCTTAAATCGCATTCAATGTTTTGTCCCTTTTGCATCAGCCAAATTGTTTGTCAATGGCAACATCAACAGCCCAAGCTCTACACATGTCGTATGTGTAATATCCACTGACAGTGCTTCCCTCTCTCCCTCTCTCTCTCTCTCTCTCTATCTCTTCTGGCCTACCCTTATGCGTCTCTTCTCTTAGGTCGCCTAGCTGCTCACCTCACGCCCAGCCATCGCAGCTACTATAAATTTATGTGCCTCTCACTGAGCATTTATGCATTTACAGTGGATCGAATTATGATTGAAATGGGCAATAATATTTATGTGAATATTTCATATTACGTGTACCATATATGACATTTGCATTTCCTATTTCATGTTTTATATTCATGTTTCGTGATAATGATTTCAAATTGCATGTTTTATATTTCAACAAGTTTTCAAATTACTTGCGTAAGAATTAGCATAACAGGGTATGTTATGTTAATAACATAAAGATATAATGTTAGTCAGTCACAATGCAACATTGCTGGCTGCGTCGCTGCTATGTGAGAAGCAAAGTCAAAAGAGGAATACGGATTAGCGGTAAATTCTATGCCAAGTACGAGGCTCGCGAGCGAAAGAGTTGCCTCAGCCGAGTGTGGCGTGATTGATGTTGCTATGTAAAGAGAAAGAGCAGATACATAGGCACGAGCATGAAAGCTGTGCTTACGTGACTTCAGTCTAGCGACAAAGTGAGAAGCAGCAACATTGCAATTGCGACTCGCTGCTTTCAAAACATTATCGCTAGTTGTAAAAAGAATAGAAATACGTCATGGAACGAGGCAACTCAGAGCCATGTGATTCTAAAATTGAAAAGCACCATATTTTTCTAGTCAGTGCATTTAAATATTCAATTATAAAGTGGCTTAAAAATGTAAATTAAATCTGCAGTTTGACTCATGATGATGAACTCTCTCTCCCTTGAACATACTTTCATTTTAACTCACTCTCTCTCTCTCTCTCTCCATTGCTTTTCATCAAATATGCACACGCCTTGTTCCACTGTGGCACACAACGCCTGTTGGCCAAAAATATCAATGTAGGCCAAGAGCAGCAGCAGCAGCAGCAGCAGCAGCAGCCGATATGCATTTCGTCCGTCCAGTCAGGCGTTTGCCCGAGTCGCAGCCGTTTGTCAATTTGACATGAAGACGAGGGCGTGCAGCGCCGCAGCTTGCCAAGCCATTAGCTACACGCCCAGTGGGCGTTGGGGCGTAACCACTATGAAATTAATTTCCCATGTGAAATTTACGTATACGTAATATATAAATGATAAAAGAAACCAGAGAATGCATTGCCGTTGACCCACTTGACCTGACCCACCAGCTGCACTTGCTCGACACAATTAAAAGGGGCTCCACCAAGATTTATAGAGCACATCTACAGAGCGCAGCAGAGACCCTCATATAATTGAATTAAAGCAGCCAAAAAATACTAATAATCATGTTGGTATTTCTCGATATCAAAGTGGAGCATTTCGTGACACTTTGAACTGCGTCTGAACTCTATAAAAATTCTGTATTTAGCTCAACTTTGTTTCTCTGCTCACTTTTAATTGCTTTGAAAATTGCTTGCTCAGCGAAGAATGTGAATCGTAGTTTGTTGATATTAATACCCTGTAATCATAGAGAACGAGAGTTCAATGTAAAAGTTGCTTGGGAAAATATATGTTATAGATCGAAGAGGAATTATCAGAGCAAATAAGGTAAAGATATTCTTCTATCTGTTTATCCTGCTTCTATCATTTCATTCCTCCTTCTATCCGTCTCTCCGTTCCTCTATATGTCTGTCTCTGTCTCCATCGTTCTATGACTGTCTGTCGATCTATCCGTCTCTCCATTCATCCGTATGTCAGTCACTCTATCCGTTCGCCCATCCAGCTGTCTGACCATCTGAACGTGCCATCTGCCTGTCTGTCCGCCTGTCCGTCTCTTTAGTCAATTCGTCAATTAACCGTATGCATATATGGATGCTCAGGGTCTGAGGTATGCCCTAGTCGAGCACTTCCAACTACACTTTTCCAGATTGTTTCATTTTAAAGAGAATTTCTCATTGCGTGTTTTCGAGTTATTTGGATTTTAAGTCTGCTGACCAATTGCAAAGCTGTCCACGCAACAAGGGGTTAACCATGGCGCTGTATTGACATTGACAATCATTGTGACTAAGATGACGTCACTTGCCGCCACTTTTCCCCCTGGCCTAACTAGAAAAGCAGATTAAAAAGCAAAACGCGTGACATGTTGGTCGCCTGGCAGCCTAGCCCAACCTAAAGCTAGACCTAAACCACCCTGCAGCAATATAGTCGCAGTTAACGGGCAACAATTGCGAAAAAACTGAGCGAGAGAGAGAGAGAAAGAGAGCAACTACAAAATCAAAAGAACTATAAATAGTTAAAAGGAGCACACGAACTGTAACATCAGCTGGTCAATAAGCTAGAGATTACATTGGATGTTCAGTCGTAAAACTAAACAAAAATATAGTTCAAGCAAATGCTAGACATAAAAATACCCTGCAAAAGGTGCTCAACAAAATTAGGAATTAGCTTGAGAAACTTTTAAAATAAAAATTTCATAAAATGTCATTAGTCACAGTTATAGCTGCTAAATAAAACTTAACATGGCTAAAAAATGTTAAACACAAAATTTAACAGCTCTCTTTAAATACCATAACATTTTTATAAAGATAACATTATATTGGCTTTGTAAATATTTATTTTTCCTTTGCATATCTTTTCCAACATTTTTACATATATTCCCATAATTCTCTTTAGCATTTCATAGCCAAAACACCCTCAGCACGCACAGTTAAAGGATATGGAGAAAAAGAAACCAAAGTGCGCTACTCTACGACGTTCGTAATTAATGTGGAATTAATGGCGACTAGACACGCGGATATGCCACTAGATGGCGCCACTGGCAGTCGGAGGTGTGGTGTGTGCACGCTTCACTTGAGTTTTATAGGACACCTTAAAGGGCGCTCACTGCAAGTGCATTAAATTCCAATTGCGCAAATATCATAACCTGGCAACGCCCGGACAAAGTTCAAGTGGCCGCCAGACATGAAAAATTAAGATGCTAATGAGGCAATGAGCGAGAGAGGGAGAGAGAGAGAAAGGCGCGCAAATAGCAGAAATATGCATTGCTGCAGCAGCGCAGATAACGTTTCGTGGTGAATTGCAATCGACTCGAGATAGTTGGATAATGAATTCTAATTGATTTACGTTAAATATGCGTTAAGCATAAATGTAATATTAAAAAGAAATATTTATAAATATTTGATACATATAAAAAAATATGCATTTATAAATATTTATATTTATATTTAATATAGATTAGTTTAATTTATTGATTAATATGGCTAATAACTTAACATTCTTTTAAAACTCATAGCAATCAAATTATAGAAATTATGCATTATTCATTTATTATAAATTAAGAATTTTACATTTTTTTCATATAAAGAATTCATATTATATTCTATATTTATTTCTACATCTTTATGATCTACCTCAACAATTTTGCTTGACCTCTTTCAATTAAGAGAATTGCATTCCTAGTCGCCTTTGCCAAAGGGAAACAAGTTTCAATGTACGAAAAGAAACAACGCAATCAAAACGAAAAAGCCGAATAAAATTCTATGCAAATATACATACATATGTATATACGATAAGAAGCACACATTGCCGCCCACGCTCATCTAGAATTCTCTCTATATATACCCATAAATATGTGCATATATAATTCACTATTTCTATTTTTTATTTCCAAATGTTTTTGTTTTTGTAAATTGTTTCACGGCTGCGAAGCGTGGCAAAAGGCAACCATTGAACACTTGGATCTACTTCTCGGCATATATAAATGAATATACATACATACATACATACATATATGCCGATCATAAAGCCAACAATATGCATATTATCAAGCACATAACTAAACATTTGCACTGAGCAAACGCACCGAGGCGTCACCGCAAGCACAATACAAATAAACTCAACATTTAGAATTCTCTCACGGCTAATCCAATAAGATAAACGCATGAGTAAACATACGTATGTATGTGTATGTGTGCGCGCGTGTGTATAATTGTTGATCATGTTAAAAACTCAAGAGAATCGTTGTTAACATATTGCGTAAATGTTATTTAACATAATATTCACTCAGCCAACATTAAAATCAACACTTGAGTTCAAAAATGCATATTCACCACGATTTAGGTTGCCAGCTCATGTAAATATATCATTTAACATGATATGCTAATGTTAACTAATTTAAATGCTAACAGCGTGGAATACCTTAGCTTTTGACATATAGATTGAATTTATATGAATATGCGAGATGTGTTTTAAAAGAAGGGAGAAGAGCGCTAAACAATAATTTAAGAAAACGCACAATAATTTGCGAAATTCTTTGAACAGAGCTCGGATATATATATATATTATATAAATACATACAAGCAAACAATTATTAGCGAAGCAGACGATAAGACGTCTAGCATATATTAAAAATAGTCAGTAGCAAAACAATAATTGCAATATAAATAAAGAAAAAGGAAACAAGGCAGATGATAATTTTATCTGCTAATTAAATCAAAATCTAGCAACAAAAGAAGATTATAGAAACATATATATACCTACTTATATACATAAATACGTATATATTATGTTTATGCAGTTAAAAGTTGAGTGTATAATAAAACATTTTAGAAAACTAGTTTTGCAGGCCGGCAAAAAAAACGAATAAACAAAAAAAAACTTTAGGAACCCCGTCAACAAATTTTGTAGATAGCTTACATCTATCGAGCATATGTATATATGTACATGTGTATATAGCGCCAGCGATGACGCAAACATGAAACAAACGCTCAAAATTGTTGAGGAATTTCGTTGAGTTCCTAAGCCGCATGCCATGAGCAGCATGTGTCGAATTTTATTTCATCAAATAGTTCTCTAGGAACTGCTGCTGCTGCACGACACTGAAGCAGGTAACAAAAGAAGGCCAATAGCAGCAGCAGCTGCTACATTTTGGCCAGGTAGCGAGCCAAGACGAAAGGCAACGACTGTTGCATTCATAGATGCAGCTGCCCCCAAACTAGATAAAACGGAATGAATAAAATATAATACTTTAATGCTTTCTAGAATTTTCCTTCCCCTGCTTAGCCGAAACTAGTTCAAGGCTAGAAGCAATGGAAGCTGCACAAGAATTGTCACAAGGCAGTCGAAGCGAAAGTCATTAACTTTTTTAATTAAAAGGAAAACTTGAATAATTACTTTTTGATGCTATCACATTATTTTTATATTCATATATATAGAATATATGTATATATAATAACATTTGGTTAAAGGCAAATTTAGGACAACAAATTTCATTTATTTATTTATTTTTTTTCATTTTTAATTTTATTTTTTCATTCATGATTTTTATTTTTCATTTTTATTTTATTTATTTATTAGAAACAAAAAATTGTATCTATTTATTTATTTTTTTAATTTTTGATTTTAATTTTTCATTTTTGATTTTAATTTTCCTTTTTTATTTTATTTATTTATTTTATATTTTTCAAATATCATTTATATTTATTTATTTATTAAAAAAACAAAAAATTTTATTTTTTTTTTTCATTTTTGATTTTGATTTTTTTTTTTTTTTTTTCATTTTTGATTTTTATTATTCAATTTTATTTTTTTTTTCCATATTTGATTTTTATTTTTAATTTTTATTTTATTTATTTATTTTTAATTTTTATTTTATTTATTTATTTTTAATTTTTATTTTATTTATTTATTTTATATTTTTCAAATATCATTTATTTTTATTTATGTATTAAAAAAAAAATGATTTTATTTTTCATTTTTGATTTTTATTATTCATTTTTATTTTATTTATTTAAAAAAAAAATTTTTTTTTGAGTTTTGATTTTTTTTCCATTTTTGATTTTTTTTTCATTTTTGATTTTGATTTTTAATTTTTATTTGATGTATTTATTTAAAAAAAAAATTATTTATTTATTTTTGTTTTTATTTTTGATTTTTTTTTCATTTTTGATTTTTATTTTTCATTTTTATTTGATTTATTTGATTTATTTATTTATTTTATATTTTTCGAACATCGTTTAAGTACACTTTTTTTTGCGACATTGTGTTAGCCTTAACGGAACTAGTTCAAGAACAAGTCACAGCGGAACAAGTTTAAAGCAATTTGCAATTAGCGCATTTGCAGTAAATAGTCTGAAGAGATAAGGAAATACACAAAGTTGAGTACAAAATTAAAAGGAGTATTTGAAACTAAAATTATTTACTTATATTCCATTTCAGTTTTCCTATTAAATAGGAATATACTTGCTCTACAAACATATATGTATATGTGCCTAACCTCTAGCCTCGCCGTAAAACTAGTTCCACTTAGCCAAGTTCAAATCGAAATTGAAATCATTTGACACAAGCAACAGCAAAATATTTCACTCGCTCTTTGTCTATGTCAAAATCGAAAAAGCAAATATGTTGCATTCAATTGAAAATTGAAAATGTGGCACTGATGCATAAACATCGAAGGGAGACGCTAAGGCAAAGCAGCTATATAGAGCATAGCATAGCCATAGTGTGAAGAAGTCGAAGTAGCAATGCTCTAGCACAGTGCTTAGCCAATTGAAACGAGTTGCTTGGAAATTGAGAACTGAAGAGAAGTCAAGGTGTAAAAGGTATAATAAGAGATTCTATATTATATATTCCATATTCTTTATTCGATATTCTATATTCTACATTCCATATTGCATATTCCATATTCCATATTCAATATTCTGTATTCTGTATTCTATATTCTATATTCTATATTCTATATTCTATATTCTATATTCTATATTCTATATTCTATATTCTATATTCTATATTCTATATTCTATATTCTGTATTCCATACTCCATATTCTATATTCCATATTCCATATTCTATATTCGATATTCGATATTCGATATTCCATATTCTATATTCGATATTCGATATTCGATATTCCATATTCTATATTCTATATTCTATATTCTATATTCTATATTCTATATTCTATATTCTATATTCTATATTCTATATTCTATATTCTATATTCTATATTCTATATTCTATATTCTATAATCCATTCTATTCTATATTCCATATTCCATATTCTATATTCCCGATTCGCTGTCTTTCTTTCTGTTACTCATAATTTTAAATATAATTCATAATAGGCAGCTCTACTTATGATTGAGTTGCCTTTCCCTGTGATTCTCATATCTTAACTTAAGTTAATAAAATAAAAAATATTTAAACAATAAATATTTACTGAACGCAGCACAACCTCTCTTTGAGATTCCCATTAATGTAAATATTACAGTAAACAAATAATAAAGCTAAATGCGAAAGCCTTTCTATGTGATTCTCTTGAACTTATTTACTCATGACTTTATACTTTATATTTCAGCAAGCAAATTTACAGCTAAATTGAGAAGCTCATCTATGTGATTCTCATGAGCTTATTTAGGCTTATGATGCTCATGACTTTATACATGTTTAACAAGAGGCAAATTTACAGCTAAATTGAGCTGCCTTTCTCTGAGATTCTCAGCACATATTACGATGAGTCTATCTATAGCAAAAGCGTAATACCCATCTTGGTAAGTGCAGCAGCAATATTGCAGCAATATTGCAGCCACATCAATGACAACAAACAAGCGCAAAAATAACTGCAGCTGTTGCAGTTTTATAAATGTGGTTGCCCACCCAAGCCTAACCTACCCAAAAAAAAACACTATATATACTAGACATGTATATAGGGAAAGCCTGGTAATGTTGAGGGCGCAGTTTTTGAGAATCAATGAGAAGGAGCATGAACATGAGTGTGGGTCGCGGGCCTGGCCAATAAAGGCTGCAAATTTTTCGGCTTGCCAAGTTTTGGATAACAGAGAAGGGTTCAGAGGTGACGGGCGGGGGCGGGGGTGCAGGTCGTGGTAAATGACTTTTAATGCTGACAGTGAAAACAGTTTTGGGTCAAAAAAAAAAAAAAATGGCAGCAGCTGAGCTGGAACCAAAAACTAATTGCAGCAACAATTTTTGTTATTCTTTGAAAAGGCAAAAGGGAAACGAAAAAAATTTTGATAAATGAAAGCAGCTAAATGATAAGGCCCAGCGGGGCATTATGATAGATATATTTATATACAGATACGAGTGGGTTTATCATATCACATCATATATAAATAAATGCCCAACGATGGCCATAAATCACACTCCGTGTCCATATTGATTGACTGGCCGTGAAATGCTGCGCCGCATAAATTCAAATCGAATCGAATGAAAAGCTTTTGCAGCCAAGGTAAATAACCGCCAATTAAAACATATCATTGTTTAAATAGCCAATTAATGGCTATACAAATTGCAAGCTTTTGATCCCTGAAAATGGAAATGAAATGAGAGCAAACAGACCAATTGAAGTGTGAATGAGCTTGTGGGAATAATATTTATATAGGGATATGGCATGGTAAATCACAATTCACTTGAAAGAACATACAATTAAGCTATATTCTATTTAAGAGATTCTTTTAAACTAAACAGAGAGGTAGAGGAAAATATCTGAGCTGCCTCTCTTTGCGCTTCTCATAGATTTTAAATCAGAATGAAACAGAGTCGAAGAAGTTTACCTTCTGTGTGATGCTCAGTACTAGTTCCTAGGAGAGTTTTAAATAAAGCGAGAAATTACCTGCCTCAATATTAACAATTATTTAGTGTTGTTAAAAATATATCAAAAGATCGATATATCGATATTTTTGTATAAAAAATATATTTATATCGGGATATTTTTTTGCCTAAATATCGAATATTTTTGTGCGATATATTTGATATACAGTCGAGTCTCGATAATTCGTACCCCGCTAAATCGAAAACCTCAATATTTCGTAAGAAACTGCTGGTCCCTTGAAAAAACTTCGTTAATTCGTAAAAATCCCATACATTTTGGTCCCCTCGTTAATTCGTAATTTTTCTGCCTACTGGGCGATGATCTTGCCTCTTATAATTCGTTTCGAAACCTCTTATAATTCGTAATTCTTGACTTTGCTGGAAGTTAAACTACTGTTAAGTCTCGCAGACTATTTTGCATGGCGCCCTTTTGTGCGAAATTTCGTTTTTCTCTCATTGAATTTACATTAGTTTGCTCATTTCATTTGAAGCGTGAAGACGATTCGTAAAAATGTCAAGCAAACGTTCTCATTACACTTTTTTTTTTTCTTTCATATCATAATGTTTGGAATAATGCAATTGATCATTTAATAAGCTTGGTAAACACAATAGAAAAAATAATTATAAAGAATATGAAACCATAAAAAATTACAAATTACAATTTAAATCTTAATTTTTTTAAATACACAATAGTGAAATAAATATTTTATTTATTTTTAATAAGTTAATATTGTTGAAACGACGTGAAATAAAAAAACCCTCTCAATTCGTATTTCGATTTTTTTAACCCCGTTAAATGGAAACCCCGGTAAATCGAAAACCTCTGTAATTCGTAAAAAATTCGGTTCCCTTGCCATTACGAATTATCGAGACTCGACTGTATTTGCATTTGATATTAATTTTCTCATAATGGTGAAAACGATTTTGAAAAATGGAACAGCAAAATGCAATTTATGCCTTAAGGAGGAAATAATTAGCTCTCTCTCTCTCTCTCTCGCTCTCTCTCTGCCATTTTCATGCAATTGAATAGAATTCTCACTACTCTGACAGATAACATAAACAGCATAATATAATATAAATTTCAGCGTGATTCATATGCAATCAAATTGGAAATATAGCAAATATAACTGGATCTTTTCTCTGCATTCAAGAGCTCACACAATAATATGCAATCGAAATTAATGGAACAAAGGATTATTTATTCATTGATTATAGTATTTATAACAGCTTTTTGAGTTTGAATCGGAATGAATAGTTCAGACTTTTCATTTGCACTTGCTATCTTCCTGCGAGCTCTACCAATGCTTCTCGTCATCATCATTGGAGTCATCTGCCGAGAGTCTGCGCGATTTATACTTTCCATTGTTGTGCATCGCTGTCGCTTTCGCATTCAGATCGTTTTGCTTCTTGCGACCCTGCTTTTGCTGGCCACTCACAGAGCGGGCCAGGTTGCCGGCATTGAGTATGGCCAGCGAGCCGGCGTCGTTGTAGCGCGGACGCTTCTTCTGCAGCTTGCTGGCCCAGTACGCGGTGACACGACGGCGCGCATTGCCACAGATGTTCTCTCTGGGCGCACTCTTTGGCGGCGCCGTTGGCTGCTCACGCCTCAGTCCCGACTTGACGTTCAGCATGGGCATGGACATGGACGTGGGCATGGGCATGGGCATGGAGGGGCCATTGAAGGCCATTGAACGCTCCATGAGATTTGATATTTTCGGCATGGCTTTGGCTTCGTCCACGATCTCGCTCAGCGGGCGTGCACGGAATTCATAAATCATCGGATACAGATGCTGTATAGCCGACTCGACGGCATTCACACTGGCAGCGGTCACCGTGACGCTGCCCGTGGAGAAGATCTTGAGTGTGGCCTTCGGGTCCTGCATTTTGAAGGTGACGCCCGGATGCAGTTCCGGCTCATAGCAGGCATGTTCACGATATCGCTCCGAGAAGTTCACCACGCGTATGGCCCAGGGCATGCTGCAAGTGCCGAGCACGTTGACAATGCGAAACTGCTGGAAGCGCACCGGAAATCCCAATTTGCTCAAGCTACGGGCATAACGACGTGCCGCTACCTTGGCCTGCGGCTCAGAGATGGCGCCGGTGCAGGTGATGCGGCCGGACGACCAGATCGAAGCCGTTGTGTACGGACGACGCAAACGCATCGTCACCATGCCGTTCTCACGACGATACTCCACATTCGAGCCGTACAGCGCAATCTCCCGCAGCTTCAGGTGGCAGCGCACGCTGAACGAGCAGACGACATTATTGATCACAATATCCAGCTCGTATGGTGGTGCTCCACTGGCAGCAGTGCCCTCAGCAGTGGCAGCAGTGTCGATGGTGGGCGTGGCCTTCCCAGCCAGAGACTCGCCTTTTTCTTCAACTGTCGAAGCTGGCAGCTTTGTTTCTTCGGCTTTATTAATCGCAAACATTTTTTTCAAATTTTTTATTTTTTATTTATTTTTATTTTTTATTTTTTTTTATTTTTTATTTTTATAGTTTTGCAACTGTTTCAAGTTGTACTTCGATTTGTACAATGAACTTTTCTCTGCTGCAAGTATTACCCAGTATTCCTCGCTCGCCTGGCCTACTTGAAAAGTTAAATTAAAGTTCATTAGGTATTACTTAGCTCAAACTCTGCCCTGCTGCGAAAGGCGGGCAGAAGACAGCAAGGACTTGAGAGAAGTTATCGGGTTAAAGATCAAAATGGAGTTCATAAACATAAACATTGAGAAATTAGACAAAGAATCCAAGGGAGCTGGGAGACAGCACAACAAAGAGCAGCTTTTCTAGTCGCTAAGCAGCAGATGCAGCAGTTGCAGCTTACACCTGACACAGCTGTCAGAGTGACTAGCATAAAGCATCATCACCTACCTCAAGCACCATAACGAAACGAAAAACAAATAAACAAATAATAATAAAAACAAATAAATAAGCAACTAAAAAATAATAATAATAATTTTTTTAAATTTATATAAAAAAGAATTTATTTTTAATAAAAACATTTTAAAAATTCAAAAATTATATTACTAAATCTAATCATAACAAATTAATTATAAAAAACTTATATCATTATATCAATAATAATAAAAATATATTATAATAATGAAATAATAAATAAATAAATAATAAATATGAACACGTCTTATAATACTGTACAAATATTAACACAAGTGATAAGTATAAATAAGTAAGCAAATATTATACTATATGTGGCATCGATGCCAAAACGGTTGGAAGAGACTAAGAAGCGAAAGGAGTATCCAACTTTAAACTAATTTTGCAAATTCTCATTTAAAAAAAATTTTTTTCTTATTTTTTTTTTTAAGAATACTTTTTCTAAGTGAATTTTCGTTGTTTTTTTTTTCTTATTTTAAATATAAAAAAAAATCGTTTAATATTATATAAAAAAAAATTGTTGATAAATGTTCGTTATTAAATTGTTTTCCACTAAAAAATATAATATTGATAAAAAATACTATTATTTATCATATTTATTCTCTATCAAAGTTGCTCATTAGGCCTGTAAGCATAGTTTGTGTGGCAAGTGTATATAGAAATTCTCGTTTAAAAAATTTATAAAACTGTTGTAGAATAATCTCGTAAGACTCCTCATCAACATAATATTCTTAGAAGTAAGCATTTAGTTGTAAAGACAGTCCTTGGCTGCTCGAGAACTTTCTAGAATAAGAATACCAGAATATTTCATATGTCAAAATAAGCAAGTATAAAAGGCATCGGAGTCGGTGATCAGTCGTATTGTATTGTGTGGGGTCAGTTATAATGTGTCGGCTCGGTCAGTTAAGTTGAATATGTGAAGACGTCGCGGTAGAGATGGGCATGAGCTGGGTTTTTGTCGGTTACACGTGGGTGGGTATGGGCTGGAAAATCGAGTTTCGGGTTGGGTACGGGTTGAGTACCCGAAATAATTTGGATATATGAGAATGCAAGTGTGAGATATTTAAATATTTTCAATTTCCATTGCAAATATTTTCTTTTCTTAACTTCGTGTACACTATTAAAAGTGGTGGCCCAACATATTATATGTATGTATGTATATTATGTGAGCTCTACTACAAGCGAGAGAGTTCCTCCTCATCGCGAAAAATATTAAATGAAAGGCGCACAAGATTGTCAAGCGCGAATCGCGATGTTTTTTTTTTTTTCTATAAAAATATGTAATTTAAGTGCTGTTTTTTATTTTTAATTTTTATTTTTATTTTTTTTTTTTTTCATTTCTGCTAATACTTAGTAAATGCATATAAGCATAAGAATTGTATTTTTATTAATATTAAAAAAAATCGGGCGGGCGGGTTGGTTTCGGGTTGCAAAATTGTTTTAGCTTTCGGGTACGGGTAAAATTGTACTCTTCGGCCCATGGACTGGGTCGGGTTGGGTGCAAAATTTCGACTCATGCCCATCTGTACGTCGCGCTTCTCGAATTCTGCACTTGTTACTTATAATTATTTTATTAAATAAACTTATTGTGTTGCATCTACATTTATAAAAGAGTTTTTGATTAATATCAAGAAAACCCTTCAACAAAAACCAAATAATGTTAAATATTAATATATATATATATATATTTATTAATGTATATTAAAATATACTAATATATATTTGTTAGTTCTTATATATTTTGCCACCAAATTATAAACAAATCTAGACAAATATTCTATTAATATATATTACACCATAGACATACACTATCTTAAAATTGAGTGCGAAATAAATATTGTAGATTAATAATGGATCAGCGTCTCGACTCCATGCAAATAGGGCACACAGAGGTCAAGGAAGTGACTCATACAGTAATTAGTTTCAGATTCTAATATACTAATGCTAATAAGGCAATGGGAAAAAAAAAAAAAAAAAAAATGCAATCAGCAAAAAAAAACTGAGAAACTGATTCATTAGAGAACACACAGAAACGAAAAGTGCAAAACACATAAAATTTTCTATACTTCAAATGGGATTTTTGTTCACACGAAATTCATAAGAAATCTGCTTAAAAGATATAGAAATTTTTGGGAAAATGCAGTCGAAATGTATTAACGACTGTTGAATACCCTATAAGCAATAAAATATGGAAATGATTTGTTTATAACCAAGTTGGTTTATTGGACGCAGAAAACTTCAGCTTCGTCAATCAAGAAAGAAGAAGTCAGAAGTTCACTGAAGTTCCTTCACCTTTCAATCAAACCACTTCATTCCATATCGTATCTCATAACACTTAACCGTGAGCTCATTGTCAACTGCAGCTGCAGAAGAGAGGGGGACACAACTGCTGCCAAGTGCAACTCAAGTGGCACTTGCAACTGATAAGAGTAAGGCTAGCCCCCCCCAACCACCCCCTTTGCGGAGCAGAAGAAGCAACAGCAACAACTCCGACTGGGTCAACATGAATCGCGCTGCTCATAGAAAAGTAAATGTGAATGTGAATGTGAACGTGAATGCGAATGCGAATGCTTGAGTCAATGGACTTGAGCTTATCAATAAATAAAGCAAGATAATGTTCCTTCTGAAGGCTCTCTAAGTGACAAGTAAAGGCATGAAGAAAATATGAAAAAGAAGAACAGAAAAAACGAAAGTCTGTCAAAAGAAAATGCGATTATCAGAGTGCCGTAATAAATATATATTATTACGAGTCAAGTGTTCGCTGCTTTAAAATTGTGTTAATGAAATTGTAAATGGAGCAACAGCTGCATAAACAAAGCAACTGAAAAGGAAAGTGAGAAGGAAACGGACCGACATAGAGAGGCATGCAGGCAGAGATAGACAATTATAGGGAGAGACTAAGATAATGAGAGAGTGAGAGCATGAGTGGGAGAAAGAAGAAATGGAAGACAGAGTCAACATACATAAATATCTTCATTCGCTCGCACTCACTCTCGCTCGCACTCTCTCTCGCTCTCACTCTCTCGCTCTCACTCTCTCAGACTCATGCTCTCTCGCACTCACTCTCGCTCACTCTCTTATTCTTCATCGTCATCTTTTCTCCCTCATTCTACTCCTAGCCCTACGCCTCTCATTGTTCATTCTCTACTCTACTTCTTGATATCAATTAATTTTAGCATTTGCCAAATTACAGACTTTCTAATATGTCAAAGTCAAACAAAAACTTACTCAAAATTCTAAAATCAAAAATTCCATTATGCCCAAATGCATTTCAGACGAAATGTCAAAAAAAAAGAAAAAAAAATTATATAGCGAAAGAGAAAGAAAACATTTGCTAGTTCGCTATTAAAAAAACAGGAATCGTTTTCAATATTGGACAGAGAGAGGGAGGGACAGGGAAACCAACATGTGTTTAAGCTAAATATAATGAATGACTCGCTTTACACCAACATTTGCTCAAGTTCTCGATTGGATCTACCGAAACGAACAGTAAATAAACAAAAGCATGACACAGGCGGCATGGCAGGAAGGAAGAAGGCACTGAGTGAGGGGGGAATGGGAAATGACATGGAATGCCGCATTTGAATAGAAAATCAAATGTCGGCTTTGTTGTCTGCTGTTGTTTGCTATTGTTGTTGTTGTTGTTGCTTGTTTGTTTGCTTTTCGCACTTCAATTGTTATAACTGGTAGCTAAAAAATTTGTTTAGCTAACGCAAACGCACATAAAACAACAACAGCAACAGCAACAACATGCCAAGGGCAACGTTGCAGCTGGGCTATAAATTTATCGCATGCTAGAATAGTCGACGCCGGCAGCGCAGCAAAGGAATCGATGCAAACACTCACACACACGCACACACTCATACACAAATTCGAAAACAGCCAACTTAATAAAAATTCTAAAATAACAGTTACGTGTTGCTGGCCAATTAGCATGGCCCCATGGCACACACACACACATGTTTGTGTGTGTGCACACAAATCGACTTTGGCATATGTGCTATATAGGCCTATAAATCTATAGATCGGATACTAGTTGCTAGGTAAATTCATAATCATACCACATTTGCATAAGCAGCGCCTCGCGCGCCGATACAGCAACACAACACAACACAACACAAACACACACACACAACGGGTGAACGCACAACAAATTTATAGCAATAACAAAGCGCTGTGCGTTTACTTTTCCCTTTTTTTTTTTGGCACTTTCTATTTTGATTTTACGCTCGCAATTATTTATTGCTAATTATACTATAATGCGGCGTCACACTGCACTTTGACACACACTTACACACGCATACACGATATTTGTTGTGTTTGGGCTATTATTAAATTGTTTGAGTTGCGTTTTGATTTCGATTTTTGGTACAAAGTCGCCCACGCGTAAACACGTCCGTTCGCTGTGCAAGTTCAACGCGTAATAACAGCTGTAAGCAAAGTTGCAACTGTTAACCGAATTGTTTGTAACTGTTAACCAGCAGTGTTGCACATTTGGCGGGAACAGCAAAATAATGAAATTAATTTAGTTTAGCTTAAAAGTTGTTTATTGATTTTCTATAATGTAATATTCTGTACTTTCATAATATATATAATAATTTATATTATTTTGCAACAATATGTTGATTTCTTTACCAACCGCCAGCCCTGGAACTGTTTATTAACAGTGGTACTTTCGCGTGTCAACTATCGCGGTTGCCTAGAGATGGTCATTAGTATAGTTAATTATTTAGATAATCATGTCCGAACTACAGGTATAAAAGTGGAATTTAACGTTAATTAAAGTAAATTAATTTCCTAAAATTTGCCAGGAATTCAACAAAGCTGCCGAGGATGTCAAGAATTTGAACAGCACCCCGGCTGATAGCGATTTACTTGAATTGTACGGCCTATTCAAGCAGGCCAATGTGGGCGATTGCAATACAGGTGAAAATTGACTTTTCTAAAATTAACATTAATTATTAATAAATACTATATGCAGAGAAACCTGGTTTCCTCGACTTCAAGGGCAAGTCCAAATGGGAGGCCTGGAATAAGCTAAAGGGCATGAGCCAAACCGACGCCCAAACTGCCTACATCACCAAAGTGAAATCTCTGATTGCATCTCTGGGTCTAAAGTCCTAAGCAGATGGATGAATGCTCGAGTATCTCGAGTATAACAATCCAGTTGGAAATGCATTTCTCTCACATGTAATACGCACAATATTTCGTCATTAGCACAAAATACATACGCACGCTACAAATATCTACATATATTAATATATTCACATACATATGTGTATGACTTTATGTACTTAAACAACATAATTTACATACATCCATGTGCAGATTCTGTAGCTTGCCGGCTGGAATGTTCAGATACTGTTACCGGACTGTTAAAGTGATTTTGTGAACATCCCAGTCGGAATCTCGCACGTGATTGGTACAGAAACCAAATGCACTCACAAAAATCAGTTTGCACATTTATTTTGTTGTCAAAAGCGGGAATGGATATATGAAACACATTTATACATTCATGTATACTTAAGCGAATATAGGCATGCCTAGCTGTCCGACTGGGAAGTCGGGCATATAGGCATATATACTGTAGGCATGCTTAGCTGTCCGAGTGGGCTGTTCGGGCGCTGTTGCTCGACTGTCGCTCTCTCTCGTAGACCTCACGCTGCAGCTCGCGCAGATTCAGCTCCAACGTTTCGACCACGTCGAAGTTAAGGTCCTCGCGCGCCTGCTTTATGTAACCCTTGATTATATTAATTTGCTCGATGAGAGGATCATCGACCATTGTGACGGTCGTCGAGGCTTGCGGCGCCGACCAATTATTCAGTGACTGAAGATCGGACTGCAGAGAAATTGAAGTTAATAATTAAAATAACTGTTAATTTGTCATTCTCTTACGCCTTGGGCAAAGCTGCGACTCTCTGGACCAGCTCCAGCCTGGACCGTTGATCCTTTGCGCTCGTGCGCCTCCATGGCCATACGCTGCTCCGTCAGTATCCGTTGCTCCGTTTCGATGCGCTTCCGCTCCTGAATCTGCCTTATGTATCCCTCATCCGGCAGTGGCGGCAGCGAGAGCATGCGCTCCTTGATGGCCTGCACGCAGCTCAAGCGGATGGCCTTCTTGAGCGCCTCGTCGCGGCTGCCCGGCTCCGAGTGTATGGTTAAGATGCGTTTGCTGCGCAAGTCGATTTTCTCTGCCACTTGCCCGATCTTTCCACGCAGGGCGCCTGCATCCGCTAGCGTAAAAATGGATTCGCCCTCATTCAAGCTGTTGACGATCTTCAAATACATCTCCAGATCTGGCGTCACCTGCTTCTGTAGCTGCCTAATCTCATCATAGACCTGGGCGAGCAGCGGCCGACACGTGCGACTCTCGTGCATGTCCTGGCGCGTGTCCAGGAGCCACAGGCAATGATGGCAGAGGCGTATGGCGCGATAGTCAGGATGCTGCAGCTGCTGTAGAGGCTCACCACGGGTGCTGGACAAGCTGGCCAAGTGCACTGCAAAATACAAATACATATATAGAACCTACATTTAACTGGATGTGAGTATGCATCGGTTTACATGCATTCTCCAGCTGCAGGAACCGTGAGCAATCGTTGCACATGATGCCGCCGCAGAGCCTGCAGTGATGCTGCCGCCTTGCGATGTGAAAACTCTTGGCGCAGCTGGGACACAGCTTAACGGAACTGCCATCCAGCCAAGGCACCGTCTGCTGCTCGTGCTGCTTGCGCTGCACGGCATCCGTGGGCAGATCCTTGAGCAGGCGATGCAGCCGAATAATCAGCTTATTCGTCTCGCTGGCATAGCGCTCCAGGCGTGGATTGCGTACCGTTTGAAAGTAATCGAAATGAGAGCGCTCGGCGCCAACAGTCTGCTTCGACATGTTTTGGTACAGATTTAGATTAGCTCTACTGCTGCTTGGCTTGGCAGCTGCCCCATTGAAGCCCGGTGCATTTTTGGCACTGGAAGCCGGTGAGGCTGAATCCTCGAAGTTGTTAAGAATCTTTTTCTTGGCTTTGGTAAAGATATCCTTGAACACGGATTTGAGGGCATCCTGCTCCCCGGCGTGCTGGCGTGCAAAGTGTTCGGTAAGGAAGTCAATAGACTTCAAGTCGGCACGGCAAATGGGGCACAGAAAGCCCTCTAGTATTTCGTCGCTGCTGGCGCTAGGCTCATCCTCGGTGCTATCAAAGGGATTACCCGACATGCTGTCATGGATATATTTCTCTGTTTTTTGTGGGTGTACTTTTGTTGCTTCGCATCTGTGCTAGACGCAATGTAAAAGCTGCTGCACACTGGCCATGTATATGTGTTGAGTTTTCTTATACAAATTTATTACTAGCTGCTTTTTGAGTACTTTGAAATATTGAATTTTAATTAAACTTTAAATAAAATTCCCCTAGAGCCACCCACTCGGACAAGATAGGTAGTGTTTGCCATTCACGTGTAAGCTGGCAGTTCAAGCGAAGTACGCTGTTATTGCCTAACGTAAATAAACATGTAAAATTGCCATTCACATGTGAACATCAACTTAACATAAATATACCAGCAAAATATAACAGCTTCTCAGAATTTAAAATAAACATTTTTTTGTTAAACAACTTGCTTAATCAATTTAATTGGTGCATAACATAAATCTTAATAACAATTAAATCTAAGCTTCTTCTTCATCGGTAAATTCATCTTCAACTTTAGTTTTCCTTGACTTGCGTTCCAACTCACGCGCCAAAAGCTCCTTGAACGCTTCGTATTCGGGCAGTGTAACATGACATATTTTTGTTGCAAAAGACTTCTCAGAGGTATCCGTTATTTGATAAAGTCTATGATTTGTCGTGGGTTCATTGGGATCCGCCTTAAGTGGCCGCGGTTTAAACAAGCCCAAACGAACCAGAAAAATGTGACGACAGCGCAGCTCATCGAAGGACAAGGATAGAGCAGAGGACTTCACAATCTCTGGAACCTCTATGCGCATTGTATCGAACATATAAGTCAGCTTCTCCTCTATCGAGTTCTCCGGCTGTGCTATTAAGTCTGGACTATTCATCAGCACCTTCCACACATTTTTATTGGTCGACAAGCGACTCTTTAAATAGGAGCTCTGTGTGAGCAACTGGTGGGCATCCGTAACGTCCAGCAGCTCCGGATATTTGGTCAGCAGCAAGTGCAACAATGTCTCACCGAATTGGCAGGCACGCCAAATCTCTAGCGTATTAATTATTCTGTCTGGCGTGCGCTTCAGCACATTCGGATTACCAGTGACAATGCGCAGAAAGCTCATCGTTTCCAGTCCGTGATTCTGAAAAGTTTCGTGGGCCCTTCGCCATATTTCGGGCGTATAAATTGCCAACGCCGGCTCCAATTTAACGGCTTCGTCAATGTGCAATTGCTCCAGTTGCAACAATTTGGGTGCAGTGGCCTTTGCGGCCATTTGGCGCAGACTTAAACTCTTAATCTGCAAATTTTAGGTTATTACAATATTTATTCCAATTAACAGTTGATTACTACATACTTGCTGCACATTTTGTGCATTAAACAATACTCTTTTCCACATTCCCAAATATTTTGCGCAATTATATAGTTTTTGTCCAGTCAAAACAACAGCTACAGCTGTTTGCCAATCACTATTCTGTATATTAACAGTGAAGTGTAGCTCTGTAATGCATGCCTGAATGATACAACATTGTCTGTTATACAATTTACAAAGAGTAGGCTATAAAGTTCCAGACAATACTTTGCTATTTTCTACCCTATCACTCATTACTCACTCATTAATGCAGACCTAACTATTAATTATAGTGCATATGGAGTATACAGTGTCATATGGGCATATATTATAATAAATATAAACAATGTTAGCAGTGCACCTTTGCCGGTGCTGCAGCCCTGGCAGCTCTATCAGCTGCACCGTCAGAAAAACGCCGCGTTCGTAGATTGTTAATTAATTTATTTAAACCATGGCTAAGAGTAAGAAGAAAATACGTGAGCTGAACGCAATAAGGGAAGCTGCTCAAGCGAATACTGAGCGACTAGAGACGTGCAACGATGCCTACACGAGCGGTGCATTTAGTTACCTGCGCTTCCTGGTTCACCTGCTTGCCGCTGCCCAATTTTGCTATGGCATTTACTACTATCTCTTCAAATTGGATTGGCCGGAGGGATTGCATGATGAGGAGGAGCTGAAAACCCGCTGGGGTGGCAAGTTCAAATATCTGACGTTTCTCGACGTCATCGTTCAGGCGATTTACCACACCGTAGCGTTGTTAAATGATTTATTCGGAAATAATGTGGTGACCGTAGCGCCAAAGTCTTTACTGAGGCAGCTGCGAGACTATATATTCGCCACTTTTGCATTTCCTATTGCGCATAATGTGTGCATCTCGTTTTGGGTCATATATTTGTATGATCGTGAGCTCATCTTTCCCGCCGCCCTGGACGAAATATTCCCCAGGCAAGTGTGACCAAATGTTTATTGTTTAATTAATTGCTGAACTGGTTCATTGCAGCTGGTTGAATCATGTGGTTCACACGAACGTTGCCCTTCTAGCCATCATGGATATGTTCACCTGCTTTCGGCGTTATCCTAGTCGACTGGCCGGCGTCACCGGCAATGTGGCCTTCATGATTCTCTACGTCATTTGGGTGAATATTGTGCGCTATTTCAGCGGCCAGTGGGTCTATCCCTTACTCGAAATCTTGCCAATACCGTTGCGTGCTGTGATGTTTGCTGCCCTGGTGGCGTTTTGTGTGGTTTGTTACTTCCTGGGCGAATTTGTTAACGGTATTGTTTGGGCGCCGGAATTTCAATTGCTGCAACGAAAACAACTCAAACAGAACTAGACAGAATAGTACTTATCTACTATAGTATACTCATGTTCAAAAGCTGGAGATTAGTACATTCTTATTCGTTTGCCTATAGAGTCTGTTGTACGATTAAATAATTGTTTATCATAAGTCAGCGGTTACAGTAAATAAACAATACTTTAAAAGACGAAGTTTTGTCTTGTTACCCCAATTTAAATAGCGCGCCGTCTATCGATAACTAGCAATCTGACCGCTAAAGTATTCCTGCATCGCTGCTGCACTTGTGAATAACCAACTCTATTTAATTTAAATCCATTTAAAATAATGCATCGGAAACATGCATTATTTAAACTTTTTAAAGTTTCTGCCTTAATGTATAGATGCAACAATCGCATCACTACGCAAATGCGGATTTCTTTTCAATTTGACGACCGAAACAGTCTGACAACTCTGGCAACGGCAAGGCAAATGAAAATTGGCTAAACAGCAAGCCGAGTGAACACAATGGAATTGTGTTAACAATAACGCACATGTAAGTGAAAATCAGAACGTTTCAATAAACTGAACGAACGCTGTGGGAAAAGTGCTGAATATATTGTGTGTGTTGTGATTTAAACGGGCTTTGTTTTTTATTTTTTTTTTTTTGTGAACGGGTGAGTGTGTGTGCGTGTGTGCGAGCAAGATGGCATACTTTGTATAGGTGTTAGTCGTACCAGGGCTGCCAACCTGCTCGCTACGTTTGCATTGACAGCAGGAGCGCTCAGCTGTTCGGCCCCGAGCAGCATGTGTCGCAACATTCAGCGTCAACACAGTTTTGCATGCACTGTGCGACTGTTGTTATTGATAGCACTAACAAATTTTGTTTATTTTCCCCCATCTGCTTTCAGACAATGCAACTCGCGTCGCCTAGCTAACTCTGTTTACCTCCTCATCAACATTGGCCGTTAGCAGCTTCCACCATTGCATTTGCATCATTCACTCACTGCCAGGCACAGCAAGGAGACCAATCAAACATGCCCATGAGTGATGTGGCTGCTGCTTTAATCTACACGGAGCAAGGCAAACACGCCAAATCTCAACCAACAACGACTGCATCAACCACAACAACAAGCGGATTAGCAGCTGCTGCAGCCGGTGGTATGACCAACTCCTCCTCCAAGTCGGATACGAATGCTGGGGCTGCTGCAGCGGCCACTCAACTGTGCAACATGCTGTCGCCGGCTCTGAGCAGCATGCAGGGCCAGAAATGGCAGCAGGTCTTCGATCTGGACAAGATGATCAAGCAGCTGCGCGCAGCTGAGAAGACGCATCTACGTGGCAACAGCAAGGCCTCGACGGCCGGCGCCGGTGCTGCTCCGCATGTGGTGCAGGTGCAGCGGTTGAATGCCTCCGACATGGCCTACTACGACATGGTGCCGAAACTGGCGACGCGCGACATAGTCGTGTGCAACGCCTGCAACGGCAGCTACACCAAGGCCGGTTTCAACAATCACATCGCACTGCAGCATCCCACCATCTGGGACGCGGCACCCAACAAACTGAGCAGCAGCGCCGCCGCCGGAGCGACGGCTGCAGCAGTTGCTGCCGTTGCCGACAGCAGCCAGGACGGCGAGCTGCTGGGCTCGCCCACGGACACGCTGTCGGCCACAATGTCCAGCTGCTCGAATGGCTCCAGCAGCTCCCTAGCAACTAACAATAATAGTAATAATATCAGCTCGGCTTCGGCCTCCACTTCGTCGTCGTCGTCGCGTCATAAAAGCAGCAGCAGCAAGAGTAGCAGTTCCTCAAAGACCGGCAGCAGCAGCAGCAACAGCAGCAGCAGCACTGGTCGCTCACGTTCCAAGTCATCCAAGAATCGCCACCACTCAGATGTGCACCACACCAAGGTGGGTGGCTCCAAGAAAAGCAGTGCCATAGCCACAGCTGCCACAGCGCCAGCACCCGGTGCAGCTGCAGCAGCAGCAACTGTTGCTGCCGTCAAGGAGGAGCTGCCAGCAGCGGCCGCACAGCCAGCTATAACTGTCTTTTCCTCATCATCGAATTCATCGTGCTCGCTGCCGCCGACGCCAGCAACAGTTGCTGGCAATGGCAACGAGCACAGCATCAACTACTCCTCACCCGCCAACAACAACATGCTGGACGAGCATCAGCTGCAACAGCCAAGCAAGAAGAAGGTATTGCACATAGGTATACGATTCGTATGTAACATTTAATGCACTTGCCCCAAATCTTTCAGCTGAAAACGAGCGGAGCTAGCGAATCCACATCCCATTCACATCGGAGCAAACCTGCTAAGGAGAAGCAAATGGCGCCACTCTACGAGCAACAGCAGCAGCAGCAGCAGCTGAGCGAACTAGACCAAGCCGTCTCCTCCATCACTGGTCAGGTGAATGTGGAGCAGCTGCAGCAGCGCCATCAAGTCGACCTCTCAGCCGTCGCCGAGGAGGCAATGCCCCTAATGCACAGCACATCCGATGACAATTCCATCTTTCATCTGGACTTGCTCGACAGCAAGTTGATCAATGAGATACTAAACACTGTCGAGTCGGACTTGCCCTTCGACGAGAGTGCACTGGACACTTCCCAACAGCAGCAGGCGCAGCAACAGCAGCAACAGTTGTCAGCAGATCAGCTGGAGCCCAATACGAAACGATTGCGCTTTGACGACGGCACAATTCAAGCCGATGCAGCAGACTATGCAGCAGCGCTCTACCAGCAACAGCAGCAGCAGCAACAGTACGTCGAGGAGCCGCATCAGACGCAACTGAGTGCCATGGATGCCATGCAGCTACAGCAGCTAATCTACCAACAACAGCAAATGCTCGAGCAGGCAGACCAGCAGCAACAGGAACAGCAACAACAACATCACCAACAGCAGCAACAGCAACTGAAGCAGGAGGAGCTGCAGGCAGAGGCAACGGCTCAGTTCAGCGTCTACAATGTGCCCTCGCTGACGGACGATGCGGACGAAACGACGCAGGTGGCGGTGGCCGGCGATGAGCAACTGATGCTGCCCAGTATTATCTATGAGATTACCGACAATAATCAGGTCTCTGTCCTGGATCAGCAGAGCCAACAGCAGGTCATTGCGGAGTTTCTTACGCAGGCGGGCTACGACAATGTCGACGTCAATGTGAATGTGAATGTGCTGCAGGAGGGCGTCAGTGTCGGCGGCGGCGGCGGCGGCGGCGGCAATCAGTTCTTGCACGATGAGCTGGGCGATTTTGATTTTAGCAAATTGGAGACTGTTAGCGCGGAAGCCAACAACCACACAAAGACTGTCAAGCTGGAGCAAAACCAGCCACAACAACAACAACAACCACAACCACTACAACAAGCAACGGCTGGCAACAGCAACAACGGCTTCAACCACTTTGAGGGCGTGTTGCATGCAGAGCCACATCGCCAATTGGCCAATGCCAAATACCACGAGGATTCAACGTACTTTAATATGACTCTATACGCGGGTCCACCACGCCCCCTGGCCATGAACACCTTCGGCCTGGTGAAGCTGCCCAATGGCATGGGCGCCACGCTGCGCAAGAATCTCCTAACGACTCGCAAGGCCAACAACAGTTTGCTCTCACTCAACGGCAGCAGCGGCGTTGTGGGCACCTTGGCGCGTACCCCGCCCCCGCCGCCAACTGTCAGCTGCAATGGCAGCAGCAACGGCTCGCAGCAGCAACTGTTGCTGCCGCGTATTGCTGGCAGCCAGGGCAAGACGATCTACGCCCAGAAAGGCAGCGTGATAGCGCAAGAGCGACTGCGCTGCAACAAGCGTGTGTTGCTCGGTAAACTCAGCAACAACAGCAGCAGCAACAGCAACAGCGTTGGCAACATGACAGTGAAGCGGCTGCACGAGTTGCTGGCAGGCAAACTGAAGCCAGAGAAGGAAAAGGAGAAAGAAAAGACGGAATATAGCGAAGCCAGCGAACAACAACAGTTGCAACAGCAACAGCCGCAGCAGCAGGAGGAGAACAAACGCATGCACAGTTTCTATGAGAAACGACGCAAGTTGCTCGCAGCACGACAGCAGCAACACTTGCTGATCGGCGGCATCAGCAACAGTCGCTCGTTTAAGCGCCAGCGACCCATGCATTTACCGCTGCAGCTGCACGGCCACAACAGCAGCAACAACAACAACAACAGCAGCAACAGTCACAGTAACAACAATAGTGCCATTGGCAGTCCGCTGCAACAGTTGCTGAAGAAGCAGCTGTTGCGCACCCTGTCCGACAGCAGCAACATACAAGTGACTGCAACGGCAACAGCAGCAACTGTTGGCGGCATTGGCAGCAGCAGCAACAATCCGTGGAAGAGCAACAGTTCAACGCCAGGCAGCAATTCGGCGAGCAGCGATCTAATGCGTGTGTTTGTCTGAATATATACATATATTTATATGTATACATATACTTATACATTATACAAAATATGCTAAAAGATTATGATTAATAATTATGATAATGTATACACACACACACACACATACACACACTTATACACATATATACACCTAGAGCTATGTTAGTAATTTTAATTATTTTTTAAATCAATTATTTTCATTTTTTAAAGTGATAATTAGTTTTTGGATAATTTTGATTGTACGTAGATTCTTTTGTTAGTCTATACACTAAGTTTAATTTAATTTTTGATGTTAAGCTAAACAGCATTATGTTGATAATCCCCTCTCTAATTTATACAATTGTAAACTTTTAAATATAATTATATATATATACATATATGTGTGTACAACTGCATGCAAACGTTTAAAATGCGCGCCTTTTGATACGTAATTGGTTCGTTTAAATGTGAACTGGTTTCTTTTGCATGATCATTCTTATGAACTACATATGTGCAGGGGAGACATGCAATTAACATTTAAATTTGTGTTATCATATGCAGATATTAAAAAAAAAAAGATTTGAAATAGCATAGGACTAAATTACACTTAAAGTTGATTAATGCCATCACATTAAACGAAAACGACTCAACTGAGATTCAGTGAAAACATTGCATCTACATGTGCAATCGATAGCAATATCGCCAGCGCTATCGAATAGTGTTTTGTATGTGCCGGTGTTTTGGTTTTGCGGGGTACGTGTTTTGTTTCTAATGTAATAAAATGTAATTGATTAAGAACGCTGCTGATAAAATTGAAAAATATAAGCTAAATAAAAACCAGCGACTGCACTGTACGCTCTTGGTAGTCCATTATTCTATTTCCTATTGATTTATGTGTGTATTCAGGTGCTCCTCAGCTTTGCCATAAAAAATGCGCTCAATCAATGCACGAATTATTTGGTGCATTCTCATAGGTTGTCAATACGTGCTGTGCACCTTGACGCCCGACAACAAAAACAAGAACAAACGGGAATCCAAGTTTCTGCGTGGTCCACAGGACAACGATGTGTTTACCTTGGGTTTGGTGTCAGAGGAGCCCATGGCAAAGGATATACTAATCCACCACGAAGCCTACTACAAGGATACAGCGCTACGTCGCTTCAATGGCACCGTGCTGGGCTACGTGACACCGGCAAGTATTGGAAAACTTTAACTAGCGAGCAAATGCCTTAACTAGTTACTCATTATATTACAGTGGAATTCGCATGGTTATGATGTGGCCAAAATCTTTGCCAAGAAATTCGATATAATCTCGCCCGTCTGGCTGCAGATTGTGAAACATGGAGATGAGTATGCTATAGCGGGCGACCATGACATCGATGCCGGCTGGATAAACGATGTGCGGCGCAAGGGCAAAGTGCAGCGACAGCAACAGCTGCGGACTGTCAAATGTAAGGCTGACAATGATCCCTGATCTCATATAAACCTACTCTATATGCCTCTCTTCTTGAATATCCTCTCTAGTCTTTCCTCGCATCATCTTCGATCACTTTACGGATCGTGATATAAAGCTGCTGCTGAGCGATGCGAAGGAGCGCACTGCGTTAAACGAAATGCTGATCGGAGTATGCAAGCAGCATGGATTCGATGGCTTGGTTCTGGAGGTGTGGTCGCAGCTTGCGGGGCGCATAGATGATAAGATACTCCACACTTTGGTGCTGCAAATGGGTGAATACGATGTTCATATTTCTGTTCTACTATGGTCAATATTCATATAAAATCTTTGATCTTACAGCGAAGGAGTTGCAGAAGCAAAAACTTCGGCTGATTCTTGTGATTCCGCCACAGCGCAAGGACATGCCCAATTTGTTTGGCGAGAAGCACATGGATAAACTATACAAGTACATATATGCCTTCTCCCTGATGACATATGATTACTCCACAGTACAGCGTCCAGGCGCCAATGCACCACTTTATTGGGTGCGCTCGGCTGTGGAGCACATTGTGCCTGATGGCTGCCCAGATATGGAGGTGAAGCGTGCTAAGATATTGTTGGGTTTGAATATGTATGGCAATGATTATACGCCTGATGGCGGGGGACCTATTACATTCGGGCAGTACCTGGACCTGGTCAGGCACGTGAAGAAACAACTGACCCATGATGAGCGCGATATGGAGAACTTTTTCGAAATCAAGTGAGTAGCCATTAATTCTACCTGTTGATTAAATCTAATCAGGCTTATTTCTTAGAACCGAGACTGGTCGTCACATTGTGTTTTATCCCACGCTTTATTCGATCAATGAGCGCATCCAACTGGCTCAGCAACTAGGCGTTGGCATCTCAATTTGGGAGCTGGGTCAAGGATTAAACTACTTTTACGATCTCTTTTAAATGGCAACGCATTCCAATCTAGTGATTTTGTTCGATTTTGCTTTATTAATAGAATATCTGACAGTTGCGCACAATATAATGACCATTTTTTTTATCATATAATTCACAAATCGGATTTTCCGTTTCAATTGTGATTGAGCGCCAAGCAAACCAATTATCGATTTGAAATACCCAAATGACCTACAGCCCTAGTTCTCATTAATGCCATTGGATTTTTTGTATTATTGTCAAGCATTGTAAAGTTCTGAAATTAGTTTAAATACAGATTTAAAAATCAGAGGCTAATCAACTAAGTAAAAAATAATAACGTTTGATATTTGACAAATTTAATATTTTTTTTTTTATAAAGTTAACGATGAATGGCTTGCAGCCCTGGCAATCTATCGCGTTCTTTTTGCCAGCCCTGCGGCTTATTTGCATTTCATTTTTGCATTTGTTTACATCGCCGGTTGTTATTTCTAATTTGTATTTAGTGGAAAAATGCGTTGGATTTACGCTTGTTTTGTTATTGTACTGTGCGCAGTAATTTTCTGCGAATACGTGGCTGACTTTGTTGTGCTACAAAACTGCAAATGGCCTGAAATACGCCGTAAGAAATATGTGGATGATCCACTGCGAACGATGGTTATAGCCGATCCCCATTTGCTTGGCCCGCACCGAGGTCATTGGATGGACAAACTGTATCGGGAGTGGCATATGAAACGTTCGTTTCAAGCAGCCTCTAGGCTGCTGCAACCGGACGTAGTCTTTGTGCTGGGCGACCTATTCGACGAGGGCGACATGGTCGGTGATAAGCACTTTGAAAGCTACGTAATGCGTTATTTACAAATGTTTAATCTACCTGCTGGCATACCGCTAATTAGCGTGGTGGGCAATCACGACGTGGGCTTCCACCACAGGTAAGTCATATGGCGTGGAAATTGAAACGTAAGGCTTTTAATCTTCATCATGTTCTGTGCAGGATGCATCCCTTCTTCATGTCACGCTTCGAGCACTACTTAAACTACTCCATGGTGCATTTGTATACCATCAAGCAAATCCACTTTGTTATGATAAATTCCATGGCCATGGAGGCAGATGGCTGCATGTTTTGCAAGGAGGCAAAGCGAGCGCTAAAGAATATATCGAATACTCTGTATTGCATGCAGCACCCACATGTGGCGGAGTGTGCACGCACGCGTCGTCATCCATACAGCCAGCCGATCATAATGCAACACTTTCCCACTTATCGGATATCAGACAAGGTGTGTCAGGAGCATGATGCGCCACACATTGAAGCTTTTAGGGAGCGATATCATGTGCTCTCCAAGGAAGCGACCGACACGATAGGTGACCTGCTAAAGCCTAGACTTGCCTTTGCCGGGCATTCGCACTACTATTGCCACAACATCAATCGACTGGGCATTGATGAGTATACGGTGTCTTCCTTCAGCTGGCGCAATAATGTGAATCCCAGCTTTATGCTGGTAAGCCTTTCAAGCTTTAGTTCCCCTCTGCTTTGTGCCCTCTACAACTCTCTACTCTTTCAGGCCACCATTACGCCCGATGACTATGCAGTCTTCAGATGCAAAATGTTGCCACAGCAGTTCGTCATCAATAGCTACTTAAGTGCGGCCATTGCCTGCCTGGTGCTCGTCGCCTGCCAGATAAAAAAGTATTGGTGCGGCAGGAGGCTAGCAGCATCGGAGACAGCCCACATGAAGCAACATTAACTGGAGTATGAAATATTCGTAGTTTTGTGATTCTTGGCCAAAGATTAGAGGCTTCAATTAAATTATTTAGTTAAACTAATACGTTGTAGAATATGCGCTCAATCACTAATTCTCATCTCATATCACTAGCAATGGCAAATTTGATATATATATATATACCTACAGATATAAATTATATATATTTATTTATTTATTAATCTTTTTATCACAGACATAATGCTTGCTGCAGACTAAATTGAACAACAAACAAACAAAAATGCCAAAAGAAAATACAATTTAACTGGAATTCAACATAAACTAAAAGAAAAACTGTATTCAATAAAGCTACAGATTCATAAATTCCTGTACCTGTGTGTGTGTTTGTGTATAAACGTGTGTGTGTGCGCCCTTCTGCAAATTTGTACTACTTACTAAACTAAGATAAAGTTAGAGCTAGACTAACTTATAGAATGTAGCAGGAGCTGCGACTCCCGTTTGTTTAGGAATTCGTTTTGTAGTTAACTTAAGTTGGTTGAGGCACCTGGCTCTGCTCTGCTCCGTTCATGTGCGATTCAGCAAATTCGTTTGATGCTGTTGCTGGCGGCTGAGGAAGCATTCCTTGGGTAGGAATCGATGTAGAACTGGCGATATTAGATCCGCATCGAGCGTCTTCAATTCCGTTGGCTTCGTCAACAGCGAGACAATGGAGCCGACCACAATGACTGTAGCCACCCCAATCGGGTTAATCCAGTGATACGACAGACGATAGAGTGGAAACACATCCTCCTCATCCACCCAGGTGTGCTCCGGCAGTGTTACATTCGTCGTGCACTGCTCCACGGACACGTTAAGCTTCTGCGAGTTGAGCTGACCCGCTGCGATGGTGAACTGTGTGCCAAAGGATATCCAGCCGGCCAGCAAGGCACCCGCGATGCCACCAACTGCTGTGCCCACATTGTTCGCCCACGGCACGAGCATGCCCAAAGTGAAGAGGCCAAAGGTGGTGCCCGCCGCAATGGCGGTCATGGAGGTGCAGATGCTCAGGACGCCACTCAAGTGCTCCAGCACCAGCACCAGCGACAGCGCAATCACGCCCAGCACTATAATGCTGCCCTTGACCAAGATAGTGGACGTGCGTTCACTGGGCTGGATCTTGAAGCAACCACGCACAATGTCCTCCAATATGACCAGCGACGTGGAGTTGAGCACCACGGATAGGGAGCTCAAGGCGGCGCCAAAGATGCCCGCAATGAAGAGACCAGCCATGCCAGAGATGTGCCCCACGCTCTGCACCACATACAGCGGCAGCAGCTGATCGTCGTGCGTGATGAGTCCAGCTGAGAGCGGATCACAGTCCTGGTACTTCTGAAAGATCAGCAGACCCACGTAACAGCAAACGGAGACAAAGGCAGCCACGCCAATCGTGAATATGGCCATCGAGGCACGCGCCTGCTTCAGCGATGGCAGCGACATATAGCGCTGTACCATCGTCTGATTGACGGCATTGAAGGAGGTCCAATAGGAGAAGCCGCCGATCAGCACGCTCCAAACTGTGTGGCGCACGTAAGGTGATGGATTGATATTGGTAAAGATTAGACGTTCGCCCTTCGCTGCATCGTCGAACAACTTGTCCAGTCCGTTGGCATAGAACGTGCCCAGAATAGCCACGGCCAGCACCGAGAGGAACATGACCAGCGTCTGCCAGGCGTCCGTATGGACGACAGCCTTGATACCACCCACAAAGGTATAGAAGACGCACACGATCACAATCACCGATGATATCACATGCAAATTGATGCCAGAGACTGTGAGTAAAGTTCGAGCGAGGCAGAGAGAAAGAGAGAGAGAGAAAGAGAGTTCAAATATGTTTGCTAGAGATAAGCTGCTAGGCAAATTGATTCCTACCTTGATTCAATGCAATAGCGGGCACATATACTATGAAAGGCAGAAAGAGTATCTGAAAAGAGATGAGTCATAAATATGAGTAAGAGATGGGATGCTTTCCGTTATATATACTATACCTCATCCAAGATGAACATAAATGAGGCTATGCTACGTATTACCGAATGGAAGCGCATTTCCAGGTACTGCAAATAGAAGATATATATGTGGAATATTATTATATATTTATATTTAAATAGTTGGTCACGAACTGAAGAGAGTATATTAGTTGCCAACATATATATGATAAACTCTATCTGGTAAAACTCTATTTGCCACAGTAATTGAGGTAGAAAGTAAAAACTCCACGACTAAATCATTGATGAACTCTATATCTATGGAAGTTGTGGGGTCAGAACTCGCCAATTTGACACTACAGACTTTCATCTGATATCGAGTAGAGGATTTGGATCGCGAACGTGTAGTCGGAAAAGCTTGACAGCAGCATTACTTAATACTGTATTATTTAATAAGCATTTAGTAAGAGCTCAGTTTCGTATTAAATATATATTATATACTAGGTACACAAGGGAAGCTCTAATACTATCTCCAGTTCATTCGTGACAAATTCGCATAATAAAGCGCTATTAAAAGTACATTTTGTGACTATCCTCTAGCCTCTAGCCATTCGTATAGCTAACTAATTATAAACCTTCAGTAGCTAATAGCATACAATAAACCCTTTTAGTCAAGCACATATATTCATGCTAAACAAGATGCAAATTAATAAAACACGCAACCTTGAACCAGTTGCCTCAGACAAAAACCGGGAAGTAATTATCCTAAGCCGATACACATTGACTGCAACAGCAGTTACAATAAATAATAGAGAAAGAGCAGAAGAGAGTGTGTGCGAAAGAGAGAGTGGGAAAGAGAGAGAGAGAGAGAGAGAGAGAGAGAGAGACGGAGAACCTCAGTCATCTATGTGCAAAAAATAAAATACAAATAATAATTCCAAGTGGAGCGTGCAAAGTCCATTTCGGAGCAACATTTGCTCAAGCCTTTGCCTTAATTAAAATATTTCCGACAATTTCTCGACTTGGGTTACAAATTGGTCAAACAACATAAGGTTTCAATGCACAATGACAAATCGAATGAAAACAAGTAGGGAATGTAGCCATCGACCACTACAGACTACGAAATACTCATTCGCGAGGCAAAGAAACAGTTACAGTTACAGTTATACTTATACTTATACTTATACTCATACTCATACTTATACTTATACTTATACTTATACTTATACTTATACTTATACTTATACTCATACTCATACTCATACTTATACTTATACTTATACTTATACTTATACTTATACTTATACTTATACTTATACTTATACTTATACTTATACTTATACTTATACTTATACTCATACTCATACTCATACTCATACTCATACTCATACTCATACTCATACTCATACTCATACTCATACTCATACTCATACTCATACTCATACTCATACTCATACTCATACTCATACTCATACTCATACTCATACTTATACTTATACTTATACTTATACTTATACTTATACTTATACTTATACTTATACTTATACTTATACTTATACTTATACTTATACTTATACTTATACTTATACTTATACTTATACTTATACTTATACTTATACTTATACTTATACTTATACTTATACTTATACTTATACTTATACTTATACTTATACTTATACTTATACTTATACTTATACTTATACTTATACTTATACTTATACTTATACTTATACTTATACTTATACTTATACTTATACTTATACTTATACTTATACTTATACTTATACTTATACTTATACTTATACTTATACTTATACTTATACTTATACTTATACTTATACTTATACTTATACTTATACTTATACTTATACTTATACTTATACTTATACTTATACTTATACTTATACTTATACTTATACTTATACTTATACTTATACTTATACTTATACTTATACTTATACTTATACTTATACTTATACTTATACTTATACTTATACTTATACTTATACTTATACTTATACTTATACTTATACTTATACTTATACTCATACTCATACTCATACTCATACTCATACTCATACTCATACTCATACTCATACTCATACTCATACTCATACTCATACTCATACTCATACTTATACTTATACTTATACTTATACTTATACTTATACTTATACTTATACTTATACTTATACTTATACTTATACTTATACTTATACTTATACTTATACTTATACTTATACTTATACTTATACTTATACTTATACTTATACTTATACTTATACTTATACTTATACTTATACTTATACTTATACTTATACTTATACTTATACTTATACTTATACTTATACTTATACTTATACTTATACTTATACTTATACTTATACTTATACTTATACTTATACTTATACTTATACTTATACTTATACTTATACTTATACTTATACTTATACTTATACTTATACTTATACTTATACTTATACTTATACTTATACTTATACTTATACTTATACTTATACTTATACTTATACTTATACTTATACTTATACTTATACTTATACTTATACTTATACTTATACTTATACTTATACTTATACTTATACTTATACTTATACTTATACTTATACTTATACTTATACTTATACTTATACTTATACTTTACTTATACCACTTCTTTTACTTCTACTCACTTGCATCAATATTTACACTTTATCTATCACAGTACGAAATTGGATATTATAAATATTTATATTGACCTTATACAACAAATATGGCCAATCAATAGGCATATTGCTCGTAGTATCACTAATTAAATACCGAAACAAGAGTCTGGTTACACTTTCTTATCGTTAGTGACTGTGATTCGACTTAACAGCTTAGTTTATACACTGCCTATAAAGTTTATGATTTAGACAAAGATATATGCAGGTATTTATGTATGTACGTACCTCGTAGGACGAGCCGACTTGCAGTACCGTAAAAACTGGTATATATATGTAAGAGACCGCAATGCCCTGTAACAGAATGGCTATGGCTATAAACCAGTATTGTGTGCCATAATTATATATCTCTGATGTGGTGCCCAGTATTGTGACGCCCGATACATAGCTGCACAGATAAGAGAGATAAATGATAGATAATGCTGAGCACATAAATATATACATATATATTTGTAAATATCTCTCAGTTACCTGGCTATTAGACTCATGGCAACGGGAAAGACTTTCAACTGACGCGATCCGAGCAGATATTCGCTCATTTTGGCCGAGCCAAAGTCCTGTTTACGCGGCTTTGCAACGCTCTCGGGCAAAGTAGGCTCCACTTCTTCAATAGGCTTTTTAGTTTTTCTAAAAGAAAATGCATCAAATATATAGAGTAGGGCAGAGTCAACTGCATAATACTCGTTCATGTTGCAAAAATAGCAAAATGTAAGTAAATCTTATTCAAATTTGATATTTCTGTATCTAATCATAAGATTGATTGATTGCTGATTCTGATTCTAAATAGAATACTAGACTTAATAGACTTTAATTGCAAATTTAAAGTCTTTAACTTATAATACGAAACTAATATACTGCTTTTACATCCTGAACGAGTATATAGCCTCATAAATCTCACTTGTAGCAGCCGAAGTAAATGCCCGTTCCAGTGGATAGCACAATCATGCCCAGGAATACAACATAGTCAATATCGCCGAATCTATAGTTGCTCGTCTGCAATAAAATATTTGGTTTATAATTTATATTATTATTATTTATTTCTTTTCTTTTTTTTTTTTTTTTTGTTTTTTTGCGAGCATCCATTAGATAAAATTGTGTTTTATCTCTAAGTGTGACAGGTAACTGATATAAATCAACATTTTATTGCTAGACTCTGACAATGTTGCAAATTTTATTGGGTTGGCTATTTTTCGTAAAACTTTCATTGTAAATGATTATTATTAGATAGTTATAACAACTAAAAATTGTTTAAATGAAAGTAGAATAAATTTTTTTTTAAATAAAGCTTGACATAAAGCCAAACGTATTTGGCTTCCATTGTAATAATAAAATTTTAAGCAATACATCTTTACTTTAAATTACTTTTAGAATGAAATGAATGCATGAGAGAAGTAAAACGAATTCATATTAAATCTGTTTTTAATGGTAATATTAAATTATTAAATTTAAAATACGAATTCACATTTTGAGTCAATGCAAAACTGTTTTCTAATTGTGTTTAGTACTATAATTATATATTATTAGATGAAAGAATAATATAGATCAAGCCAATTGGAAACAGCTCACATTTGTATTAATGCTACGAAATTAAATCTAAATGAGGCAAAGCTGGTTAGCGCGCTGGCTAACCTGCTAAAACTTATCTTATAGACTTTTTTTTTGTATAAATACAAAAACCTTTTAACGCCTTCTGAATGGGGCAGTATGACTAGCGACGGGGGGTACTTTAAACTTTTACGCAACGAGCGTCAAAAAGTAACTTTATCACAATTTTGAACTTTGAAACGGACGCAGTTCAGACTGATATATATGTATGTGATGAAAATATTCAAGATATAAATATGTATGTATATAAATATAAATTGGGGAATGACCTTTAAGCTAATGCGTTAACCGGTCTTGAGTCTTACGCTTACCGTTTCCATGTTGATGTTCCCTTTTTTCGTTTACCGGTTGAAAATCGAAAGCAAAACAAATGAAAAAAAAAAATACACGCAAAAAGAATTCACACAAAATGCCGCTAACAACAACAACAACGAAGACTGTGCGTCGCTGGCGAAGAAACAAAACACAGCGAAGGGGAAGAGAGAAAGAGAGAGTGAAACAGCGAGCAGGCAACAACAGTGGGAATGCAATATAGAAAAGTTCAACACAGTGCAATGATTTGGGTTTTATTTTTCATGCATTTAATATTCCATGTAATTTGGCACTATAGCATAGATTTCAAATAGAAACGATAAAGTTTTTTTTATGGTTTATGGAAAACGAAACGACAAATAGAAAGTTGCGTTCTGTGCAGCTGCTGGGGCAATTCTTTCAAAAGCTAAAAATTGAGACACGACACGCGTCACCCGCACCGATGCCGATACCAAATTCGATTCCACGAACCGAGCTGAGTGCGCCAAAAAAAATGAAGCGAAGCAACAATAACCAAAAACAACCGTTAACAGCGTACGCACGTCGCCCAGTCCCGAATTGCACTGAGACACAATGCCGAACATTTGTGTTTGGTTTGAGGGCGCACAGCGTACGTACAAAAGCTCACTCTCCCTGTCCACTTGAGTGTGAATAGTATGGGTATATGCGTGTGTGTGTGCGTGCGTGAGAGCGTTGGCTGAGCACAGCAAGTTACAAGTGGACGTAAAAGCTTTGTCAACACAAGAGCGTGTGTAAGAGTGAGAGCGAGTGAGCAAGTGGGTGTGAGGTTGATCGTCATTAAAGAATTGATGCACTTTGATAACGGTGCATTCTTAAAGAGATTGTGGAGTGGACTTTAATATTTCATACAATGTAATAGGGATAAGAGTATGAGTGTGTGTGTGTACATATGTATGAAAGTGAAATGAAGAAATGCAGTAGACTGATAACATTGCACGTCAGTTGACTAAGAGCGCTATCGGTAATTATTACTAGTTTTGTATTATTAGTTATTGAGATTAGTATTTGATAAATAAATTAAATTAGTTGTATTCAAAACGAAAACTTTTTTAAAATTATGTAAGAATTTATGTCTATATTTAAGTATGAAAAATATTATTTAAAAAAATTAGAATTGCTTATAAGATTTTTTTTGTGAAGATAAGTCTAAAAAAAAAGAAAAACAATAATTTTAAATATTTTATAGAATATAAATGAAAAAAATTTTAAATAATTTTTTTTTATTTTCAATATTTTTTGTCTATATTAACATATCACTATTAATATATGGAATTTCCTGCATTGTTAACACCATTATTTCCCGTTATAGACACTTTTACAGTTACTGCTGTCATGTTCAATAAAGGAATATATATGTTAATGGGTTCCCTTTGCATATTACCCATTTAGTTGGTGGTGCTCCAATACCACCTGGCACAGCCATCCCTCAGCGAAACGAGTGTAAAACACAACTGGCCGCAATGCTAGACATTTGACAGTTGTAACCCGTTCGCAATCGCATTCACAGTCGCAGTGGCATTTCCATTTCCATTTGACCAACAGACGAATGTGTAATTAGATTAAGCATACGACGCTTTGGCCGTGCTGCTTCGAGCCAAGCCATGGGCAGTTGGTAATGGAACGCGCAGCTGTCAACTGTATTCACTCATAGTTAATTTCATACTTTAGCGTGTGTGTGTGTGTGTGTGTGTATTTTTTATTAGATTCCATCCGTTGCATAAGCACGAAACGAAGTCATGAGCAAGAGCAACAGCAGACTTACATTCAAGCGACACTCCAAGAGCAATCTCGCCGACTATGAGCGATTGCAGCTGTCAGCTGCAGCTCCAAATACAACAACAACAACAACAGCAGCAGCAGCAGCAACTCCGACTTTTGCTCAAGTGGATAAAATGCAGCTAAAGCTGAGTACGAGCAAAATAAAGCTGCAAGGATCTGGCGCACAGGCAAAGCCATGTGAGCAGGCACAGCAGGTGGAGCAGCAGCTAATGGTGCTGGAGTTGGATGCACTGCGTCGCAAGTCGGCGCCGCAGCTGCTCAGCTTCAGCATAGCACCTGCGCGGCTAGCTGTCACAGCTGCTGGCCAGGCAGTGCCACGTCTGCCTGCCTACGAGGCGAGCAAGTGCATCCGACGCTCGCGCACCGAGCTGCTGGTCACCGATAGCAACAGTGATCCGAGCAGCAGCAGCCTCACCAGTTCCACTTCACCGGAATCCTTGCTGGACAACATATTGAGTGAGGCCTCGGCGGCATCTGTACCAAGCACCAGCAGCGCCAGTGATATAACCGTGGCACCAACCCCACCTCCGCCGCCTCCTCCTCCGCTACCTCCGCCTCCTGCTAATACACATACATTGCCAAGTCATCCGGTGCGATCCTCTATAATTCCGCCCCAGCCCAAGCGCTTGCTCAGCCTTAAGTCTTCGCCAGAGCTGCGCGTCTCTCCACCCACTCCCGATCTGGAGGTCAACAGCCTGCTGCCACCCACAGCTGGTGCCAGAGATTATGAGACCGCTTCGCAAATCTCTCGCAGCTACACGCCCTCTCCAGCTGGCACGCCCCAAATCTCGCCCTCCTCCAGCCTGAATATGCCGGCTGCAGCAAGCAGTTACGTGAACATCATTTTCCCCGAGGATCTAAAGTGCGCCATCTGCATGGATGTCTTCACGGATCCACGCACACTGCACTGCCTGCATTCCTTTTGCCTGCAGTGCTTGGTCAATGCGAATCTGCGCGAGGAGGCACTGTGGGAAGAGCACTCCACCTACAGTCTACTCCCGTCCACACCCGATACGGCCAACGAGCTGGCCACCATCTCACCAGCAAGGCAACGTGGCAGCAAAAAGTCATTGGATCGATTAGCCCTGAAGGTAGCTAGGATTGCACTAGGATGATCTCTGCACACCCAACCACTCAATTGATTGCTATTTTAGGGCAAACGCTCCACTTCCGCCTGCTCGTCCAGCATGCGCCTGAACAACAGCTTCGCCAACGATCCCGATGCTGTACGCAGTCTACGCTGTCACAGCTGTCAGTTCGTCACGGAGCTTCCCGCTTTGGGTGGAGTGCGACAGCTGCCACAGAACTTCCTGCTGGTGCGACGCATTGAGGCATTGCGTCTGCGGGCGGGCGAAGATGTCATCTCGAAGGTCTGGTGTTCTCTATGCAGCGAGGAAATTAGTGTAAGTATGAAAGACTCGTGGGATTAGAGAGAGGGAGTGAACGAGGAGAAGAGAGGAGGGGCACGGCGGAGAGATGGAATAATAACAATAGGGAAAAAGGGTGAGAGGAACAGGTAAAGAGAGAGAGAGGGAGAGTGGGCGAGAGAGACAGAGGAACTGTGAGGGAAACTGATGGAATGGCAGAGGGTATGAGGAGGAGGGAGAGGTAGAAGAAGAAGAAAGCTAGACATATGAATTCAGACTACTTTTTGTACATAATGTAATCCCAAAGTATACCCCTATATACTCCATATAATAGCTTCTGCTTTGACCTATCCCTGCGCAGGCCACTTATCACTGCATCAGCTGCACGCTCAATCTCTGCACACTGTGCAAGGAAGCGCACGAGCGTCAGCGCAGCACGTCGAATCATCGCATGCGGAATATACTCGAGCTGCGACGCGCACGCAAGCAGAAGCAACAACAATTCGGATTGGGGGACAGCAGCCAGGTGCTGCTCAAGTGCGGACTGCATGGCTTCGAGCTAAAGTCCTATTGCATACCCTGCCAGCAGGTGAGTGCCTGCAGTCAGTAGGAATCGGGAGATGTGCGATCTGTGTGGATGCTTTCAGCTCGCTTGTCCGGACTGCTTGGTGCTGCAGCATCGCAACCATCGCCACGAGACGGTGGCCAAGGCCATGAGTCAACTGCACATGTCCAAGAAGCTAAGCGAAGCCACGGAGCAGACGCGTCCGCTTTGCCAGTATGCCGAGCACTCGATCGAGCGACTGCGCGAGATAACGCGCAGCATCAATGCGAGATGCGATGACATCCAGGCCCAGGTGGAGAGCTATATGAATCGTTACTTTGAGGCACTGCAGGCCCATCGCAACACGCTGCTGCAACAGGTCAATCGCGCCAGGGAGTCCAAGGTGGAGCTGATCATTAATCAGCAACTGGAATTGGGTAAGCAGTCCAAGCTTAGAGCAAGGAAATACCATTTGAATAAGGGTCAAGGCTTCTCATAGAGCTACATTAACTCCTTTATTTCTGATCTGATGTGGACTTAAACTGAGTAGTTTACCCGCTCATTTCTTTCCTTCTTATGAGAAAGCCTCAGGAAGGGATTTTTGGCATTTCTCCAATAAGATCATTTCTGAAATTTGTCTCACATCTGCACTTCATTTCAATATGATCTTCTAGAGAAACGTACGCAGCAGGCAATGGAAGCCATACGCTTTAGCCAGGAGCTCTCGGAAATTGGCGCCGATGTTGAGATACTAAGCTTTGCGCGCATTCTATTAAAACGCTTCGAGTACTGTCAGCAGTTCAAGCCGCCCGTCGATCCCAAGGTAAGTATGTCAATCTAGTAACTAAGACGAGCTCTAAAAGTAGAGAAATTAATAGGTGTTAGTTACCTTGAACCCATTGAAAATCGGAAATCAAGGGTATGACTGTTTTGTTAAATGCTGTAATAAGCAGAAGGAGGCGGGGCAGACTCCTACGTCTGTCCACAATAACAAATTTTGTTCGATAACTTTTCTCGTTTCAAAGTTATTGAGCTAAACCCATATCAAAAATCAGTTATAAAATTATATCTAATTCATCTTTACAGCTAGAGCTTCAAAGCTTTTGCATACATACGTACATACATATGTATGTATGTGCAGATAATATTTCAATACAATTTTGATTTTTGTTATATTTTGGATAAATAAATGTATTTCAAATACTATAGACATATTGTTTGGTTTAGCATATCTCATGATCATAATCAGAAACTTTGATCACGAAACTCCATTTAAAAGAAGAATTAATCATCAAATAAGATCGCATTACATGTGTATGTATGTATGTATGTACGTAGTGCATAGGCCCACGCAGTGCAAGCGAGAGAGCAATGCGCGTGCTTATGCCTACATATCCATACATACATTCATACATATGTACATGTGAGTGTGAGAGCGTGTGTGCGAGTGTATGTGTGGTTTATAATGCACACAGAAATGAAGCGTAGAATTCTTGGAATATGAGTTCTTCGAATTGTTCAGGGCATGTCGTAGCTGAGCAGTTTTGACTAGAGGTGTTGCTTTTGAATAACTTTTCTAATTGTGTTTATCAATATCGAATATACTAACGTCTTTGCAGATTTCCGATTCGCTGCACTTTCTGTCCAAGATACGCGCGCCTGGCACCAAGGATCAGCATGATATACCACTATATGGAATTATAACAATGCAAACGGTGGAGCCATCGCTGTGCACCCTGCAATGGGAGGGGTTCTCGCAGCTGCGTCTGCATCGGAAGGTGGAACTGCAATTGCTCACACGCGATGCAGATGGCGTGGCGTTGTGTCATGGCGGATTGGAGATCAATTGCATGATCAAGTATAAGGATGCGAATGTGAAGTATCTGCCAGTGGAAGTGTCTGATCATCGTGATGGCACCTATAGCATCTCCTTCACGCCCGACACACAGGGCACTTTAATGCTGATGATCTCCATCAATGATCGGCCCATCAAAGGCAGCCCGTACACTTTTCACTCGCGCCAGGTGCGTCCGCATAATGGAATCTATCACTGCTGCGCCTTCTGTTCCAGCAAGGGCAACAAGAGCGTCAAGTGCTCCTGTGAGGGACGTATGCCCGGCTACAGTGGCTGCGGTCATGGCCATGCAGGGCATCCAGGACGTCGGCATTGGTCCTGCTGCGGCAACGTTCTAGAGAACTCGGAATGCAGCGTGGCCAACAAGCTGCTCAATTCCTAGAATACTTGCAATTCTCCAAAATCCTGTATTCAGAAAGCGGCTTCATTATGTTTTAGTTCATGTTTATTTCTTGGAATTTGATGATAAAAATACATAATTTTGAAGTATATTATGCTGAGAAAATATATGTTTGAATAGTAAAATCTTAGTGTAACGCCTAGTCTTCGTTGTCCGAATACCAAGAGAGACGTTCCTCATAGAAGCGAATTACCATTTGTGGGATCTTCACGTTGGCTACCGTCGATGGCACCATTTCCGCTTGATCGACACCCTTAAATTGTATAAGGAATGTTAGCCGACCATTGTTATCAGAGGCGCCCAATATCTTCTCAGCCTCCAGGCCACGATCGAAGCCAGTACCACCAGCGGGTATTAAATCCCCGCCATCATCCGAATCGACGCGCTTCGATTTATTGCTCGCAGGTGCAGCTAAAATGAGGCATAATTATATGTTAATAAATACATATTTTGTAGTTCGTGTGCAATCATATAAATATAATTTCATATATTTATATACACCTAATTGATTACCTGGTTCCTCGGACTTCCTTTTGCCGCCGCCAGCGGTGCCACCGTTGCTGCTGCTGTTATTGGTTGTTGTACTGGTGCGTCCCGTTTCCTTGGTCTTGCTGGCACTGCTGCCAGGCCGATCTTTTTTTGTGTTGTTCGAATTCGCGGAAGATGCTGCATTGGCCTGCAATGGACGCATAATATAAACAACTGGCATAAGCATGAATAAATTAATGGTTTACCTCATCTTTGCGACTCAGCTCATATTGTTGTATGAGATCCTGACAATCGAGGTTTCCTTCCGGCTCCCAAGTGTTCTCGGTCTCTGGATAGCCCTTCCATTTAAGATAGTATTCCACCTATGAACGTACGTATTTAACACCAAGCAACATATTTCACAATTCACTTTCCCATGCAAAGTTATACAAACCTTGCCCTTGCGCACACGACGATCTAGGATTTTTTCAACTGCATATTCCTCCTCTTCCTCCTCTTCAGCGCCAGATGATGCATTGTTGCTCTCAGGATTTTCTGCCTTCTTGCCCATTTTGTATGTGTATGTATGTGTTTTTTACTCTTAAGCTGTACCATGGAAAATATAGAAGCGCGCATGTACATATGTATGTATGTAGTTACGTTTGTATGTACAGTAGCAAAAAAAAAAAAAAAAAACAATGTGCAAAAATTTGCGGCACTTCGAAATAAATCACTATGTGAGCACGCTTACCAAGAAAATCTTAATTTTAAATAACTGTTTACAGTTAGTTTTACACTTTTTACTTAATACTATGATAACGACCGACTACGAACGCAAAATAAGTAGAAAATGCGCGTCTCTACAAATTATGCCGCCGCTCAGTTAGAAATAGAATGTAGGTTCGGCGTCTATTCGCTTTTGTGTTCATCTGTACATGTGAATGGCAAAAAACGATAAATCGTACCGTTCACTGTGAATAGCAACTCTGTCGACGCAAATTATTTGCGCCAAATTCTTTTTATCGGCGACAGGGAATTGAAGTATCAGATTGAAATAAAAATGCCAAAAATTAAGAAGACTGCAAAAAACTCCTCTTCCGACAGCGATAGCGGTCCGGATGATGTAAGTTACATATAATTGCAATTGATGACAAAGAAGTATTTTAACTATAACCGCAAATAAAAATTTGCAGCGTAATCCACCGCCGAGCAAAAAATCAAAGGAGGGCGCCGGCGTTAAATCAAATAAGAATGATAGTGGAGATGGCAGTGATACCACCACATGGACATTAGAGGGCATGCGTCAGGTGCGCATCAACGAGTTTCGTGGCCGTAAAATGGTTGATATACGAGAGCACTATGAGAAAGATGGCAAAGTCTTGCCAGGCAAGAAGGGCATCTCGTTGTCGGCTTCACAGTGGAGGAAACTACTAGCAGTTGCTGACGATGTTACACGCGCTCTCGAGGAGTGAAGTCAAGTCAACAAAAACAACAAATAATAAGTAGCACTTTGTATCAGATTTGTACATTTAAATAAGCAACACACACACATACATAAATACACACAAATAAACATGCATCTTGTTTTCGAAAGACTAAATTAGTTGTAGATCTTAAAAGTACACAGCAAGCAAAACTATAACAGTTATTAATAAGAGAAATGGCAACCAGCTTTTGATAAAGCCACAGGTGTTCACATATTGCCCACAAAAGAACATCCAGAAGCACAGAATAATCATGTTCCAACTGGTGCGATTCAAGTAGTGCATATTGCACAGCGCTGTGGCCACATGCGAATGACAATTGTCACAAAATAGGTTATGCATGCGAGTGCCATAGAGCACCGAAGCCTTGGTTACGCCCTCATCCCAGGCGAAGGGACCGCCTTCGACATTTTTCGGATGCAAGCGCAAATAGCGTGTGGGTCGGCCGAATGCCATATTATCCTCGGTGACCAGATAGGGTCCAGCAAAATCCCGAATAACTCCATTGCTCATGCAAATTCCCATGTGTCCGATGAATGGAAATATCCAGGTAAGCACTGGTATCGGTGTCCAAACAATGCAATATGGATAACGATCTAAAGTCCGATCGATGGGTGGCAATCGTTGCGGCAAAGGTTCATCGTTACCTCCCATAGTTCGTTCGATGTCCTGTTGCTGCGTTTCGATGGACGACGACATATTATAAAAATTTAGGAGAAAAAAGCAATCACCGAGTACAACTCACTAATTGATTGCTCTGATATCAGTACCAAAAATTTTCCGATTGTCAAAAAGGGCTGATAATGTTGGAAAGACCACACACACAAATATATACCACTTGTATGGTTAGTGTGTGTATACATACGTATGCACATACAAATATTTTTGTTTACAATTCTGAAATGTTATCGAAATGCTACCGATATTGGTTGAATTATCTCTGAAACAGCTGACTGTGACTACAGGTTCAACTGCCTATAACGACTGAAAACTGCTCATCAAAATTGAGGTCAGATGTCGCAAGGTCGTAAAAATAGACAACTGATAGAAACTTGATAAGTGTTAAAAAATGAAAATGACTTGGAAAGCAATTTAAACTGCGGCAAGCGTTAGAGTGAAAAACAGTATAAAGGTTTCAAATCGTACCAAAAGTAAAACGCAAAATATTTGACGCTCCAATTAGACCATTTGGAAAAAATAGAACCATGACGCAGGTGTTCATAAACGGCGCCACAGATGCAGCCAATGTGCGGGAGCATGACAGTCTAGGTGCCAAATAGACTTGCTAATTACAAAATATATTGCTAAAAATTATATATGTACATTGCCGTTTCAGATGCCTCTATACAGGAGCTGATTCGTGCTGCTGCAGAGGCGCGCAATCACGCCTATTGTCCGTACAGTAATTTTGCAGTTGGCGCCGCAATACGAACGAGCGATGGCTCCATTTATACCGGCTGCAACATCGAGAATGGAGCCTATGCAGCTAGCATTTGTGCGGAAAGAACGGCGGCGGTGAAAGCGCTAAGGTACATATGATACTAATATGATCAGCTGGAGATTTGGCAATAAGATAAAACTCCATTTTAGTGAGGGCAAACGTCAATTTGTGGCCTGCGCCGTTGTGGCACAACAGGATAATGGCTTTACGACACCCTGCGGTGTCTGTCGACAGTTTTTAGCCGAGTTCGCTGGCAATGGTCGGGATATAGCCCTGTACGCAGCAAAGCCAACCAACCTACCGCTCCGTGTACTCTGCACCAGCGTATTGCAGCTGCTGCCAAACGGATTCAGCTTTTCCAGCGGAAAATGAAGTCCAACGATCTTTTACCATGTGCAATATGTTTAATGTGAATAGTCTTACTCTAAGATATTTATGCAATATGTAATTGTCTGTGTGAATACCCACATTTGAAGCGAGTTGCAACTGTGCAACAACCCCATTTTGATGTCATAGATACATATGTATGTACAATTACAAACACACGCATATGCGCGCACACACACCCGTCCGCTTTGTAGTTTTCTCTATATATGTATATGTATGTATGTATGCATGTATTTGTTGTGCTTGTGGCTTGTGCGCGCTCTTCGGACAGCGCTGTAGCAGCCGTTATCAACAACAGCTAGCAGCTGCTAACGGCTCGCTCTCGTTCAAACGCTCATATATTGACAAGTTCACAACAAGCGGACGGCAAATACCGTCCATTTGCCATTGGACTTTCGTAAGCAGCACACGCACACCGTACGCACTAAACATATGTTTGTAGCCAAACAACTGAAATAATTTATAAATAACAACGAACGCCCCCGCCCGCAGCAATAAATCATTTTTGTATCAATTATGTCGCATCTATTGAACGGCTTGGCACGGCCAGCGGTGAATGAGACCGTCCTACCTTACGGTCAGTTGGGTGAGTGTCGCATTGCTAGGCTGTGACGTATTCGATAGTTTTTGACGTATCGCCCCCTGTTTACGTAGATGCAACGGCTCAAGAGCTCTTACGTGCCGCTCACCAGGTGCGGCAGCGCGCCTATGTCCCGTATAGTAATTTCAAAGTGGGCGCTGCATTTCGTGCCAAAGAGAATAGCCGGGAAATCTTTACCGGCTGCAATGTGGAGAATGCCGCATTCACACCGACATCGTGCGCCGAGCGCACGGCCATTACCAAGGCCGTCAGCGAAGGTTATCGCCAGTTCTCGAGTGGTGCGGTGGTCGCCTATAAGCCAGATGTGTTTATCTCGCCCTGTGGTGTGTGTCGTCAATTTATCAGAGAATTTGCGGGCACCACGGATATACCCATCTATATAGCCCAGGCCAATGACGCACGGTCGCCGCAGCAGCAACTGGAGGAACCTTTCAACAGTGAGGATCCAATCCTTTGCACATCCATTTTCAATCTATTGCCACACAGTTTCCACACCTACTAAGAGAACTAGACAAATTGCAAGACTTGGTACCACTTATGTAATATAATTTTGTTTAAGAAATTCCAATAAAAACTCGGAATATATTAAATGAAAAATTTTGTTTTTATTTAAACTAGAATGTTTAACTTTTTAGCGATCATTGCAATCTTCAATATTTAAATTTAAACAATTAACAATAATTAACTTTTTTTTTAGACTTGTTCATTATGTATTTAGTATTAATATTATTTAATATTGTACATATGATAATTTAACATTATTTATATACATATATAATATACAAGACTTTATTTACTCTTGTTATTTTATTTAGTTTAATTTATATAATTTATATTAATAAAAATAAATAAAATAAATGTATTTATAAATTTACTGTGATTAATTAATTTTTACCCTGAACCCATTGAAAATGGGAATTCAGAAGGAGACGTTGCAGCCCCCACAAAGTATATATGTATGTATATTCTTGATCAGTTGATATAGCCCTCTCCAAATAGGCACATTTGGATGCTATTAATATATTCCGAAAGCTTCATGAAGATTGTCCATCTAAAACATGGAGTTATAAGCGGGCAAAGTATATAGTTTCGTAAAGAAGATTATTAGCTTCTTTGCAGGATTAAGGATGTCTCTTAGTCGAGCCTTCTTACTTATTTATTTTTTATATATATATTTGATATAGTTTTTATTGTTATTTATTTGTATGTATTTTATTTGTTTGTATTCGTTATACATATATGTATATAAACACAAACTCAAGTTGTAGCTTAAATAAAGAAAGGGTATTCACCTTTAAAAATAGTATATAAAACACAATAAACAAAAATTAGATTGTTTATCTGGTTCAGTTTTGTGCATCATACTTCTATTAAAGTTATTTGATTAATAGCTTTTATATATTGAAGGCCTTATCACATGATCACATGAATTGAATGCAATTCTGAGAATCTAATCTGATCGATTCAATATAAATGCGAGAACTACATACATAGGTAGCTATAAAGATGAGCTTATAAAATTGACTAAATTGAACTTTTAACTTCCTACTGTAATTCCATGAATCAGAGATTGAGGTTAACAAGAGATTAGTGTTAGAGTGGAACGGGATCTTAATTCCAACTGCAGCTCAAGAGGGAAGCTGCAGCAATTGGACTGAATGCCTAATTGTGAAATATATAGTTTCTTTATGATACATTCAATATATGCGAAAGAAGTTGGAAATTTCCAAAACTAAATCTCCAGTCTATGGAAATCTCAGTAAGCCTTTAAGGCATGACAATTGAGTGCTGGCAATTCGATAATATTGTATTGAAATATTCATGTTTTTGGCCTTACGATAGGACGACTCTACAAATTTAAAAAAGTATACAGTTAAAAAGATCAAAAACAAAATAAAACTGAAATTATACCAATGTCGCAGAAACGAAAGGAGTTGAAGAAGTGCATGAAACGCCTCGATGCACTGCATAAGGAGTTGGCCAGGGCAAAGACATGCCGTAGGCTGAAGGGCTATATGGACCAGCTGAAGGAGCTGCAGCGTGAAGTGGATCAAAGGCAGCCATGTAAAACGGGATACCCTGTCAAAGAATCACTTAACCTGCCGCATCCCATCAAACTCTGCGAATATACCATATGCTTCAGTCAACTGGGTAAGCAAGTGCCAGAGTGAGAAGCAGAAGGCGGGTAAAGAAAGCAATTTATAAACTTCCTTTCTTGTCTTGCCTTCTTCCTCCTAAGATGCAATGGCATCCTTCGTAACCCCCATCCAGGCTTGGCTTGGGAGGAGTCTTCTCTACTGAAACCCTTTCTCCTTAATCTCTTCACTGCTTAATCCAATTCCAACCGCTTCACAGATAACTGCGGCCGTGAGCTGCTGGAGGATGCACTCAATGCACGGTGCTTCGCCTATGCTCCATATAGCAATTTCAAGGTGGGCGCTGCCTTTCGCTCCAAAGACGGCAAAGTTTTCACTGGCTGCAACGTTGAGAATGTGGCGCTCACACCTGGTTGCTGTGCAGAACGCACGGCCATGTTGAAGGGCATCAGCGAGGGCTGCAGGGCCTTCAATGCCGGGGCCGTGGTGGCCTATCATCCGTCCGGCTTTACCACGCCTTGCGGCGTCTGTCGTCAGTTTATGAACGAGTTTGCCAAACTGGATTTGCCCATTTATATAGCGCAGGCGCCAGAGTCGAGCGCTCCGATACCCGCATTCGAGGACGATGCGGAGGTTCTGGTCACGTCCGTCTATCAGCTATTGCCTCACGCGTATAAGGTCTATTAATTTTGTGCATGTTAGTTGTGAATATTAAACTAAAATATATTTGGCTGTCATCAACGTTAAAACGTAAATGAAATCTTAAACATATTTGCGAACGGGATCGCCGGAGCCGTAGACGCCATACTCGCTCGACTTGGCAAACGGAGCGAAGGGCTCGGAGACGAGCACAGGGTGCACATCCGTTGTATCGTAGTCGATATATTCCTTGCTCAGCTTGGGGTTCGAATAGTTTGCACGAACTTCGGTGATCAGTCCGGTGTGTGGAACACATTTCAGCTGACTCGGATACTCCAAGCGACGCTTTGGGCAGTCTCGTGCATTCGTCTCGTCGCACATGACTTCATCCGCCACGCGAGTGACATGCGTGGTGGTCTCTCCACCGCGCTCTGCCCAGTTCCAGAAGGTGATGGTATCTGGGGCGGCGATGCTGGCCTTGAGATCTTGCGGCGTATAATGAACGTAGGAGAGATTATATGTAGTCGCCCCCGGATCCAAATACTTGGTATAGCCGATTTTTGAACGATCAATCAGTACTTTGGTGGTCTCCACTGGAGTGGGCATGCGTATGGGAATTTGATCAGCCTCGAACGGCAGGTCAACGAAGGTAAACGCCTCCTGGGAGACACTTATCAATGGCTTTGTCTTGCGCTTGATAAAGCGTAAATTGCCCTCCTCAAAACGCTTCATGTACTGTGTTTTCATATTAAGCGAAGGATTCCGCAAGACATTCGGATCGGGATACTACACGGAGAATAGAAGTGAATACCAGAGATGAGGACATCTATAGCCGCAACTCACCTTCCACACATAGTTGCCTGTTATTTCCGTGTGCTGCTTCTCATGCAGCAAGGGATCACTAACGAAGATGCCCTTGTTGGAGCACTCGTGAGGCGCGTTCAGCTTGGTGCCCAGCCGAGTATCCGTAATGTGGCGATGTCCACGATAGGTGGAAGTACGCCAATCTGAGGACTTATCGCTGGCCGGCAGCTTCGGATCAAAGCAACCAAACTCATCCATGATTTCAACAACAATTTTCAATTAAACGTACTCAATAAATATTCAACAATGATAACAATTTTCAAGTTCTTCGCTGGGTTGTTAGGCGGAAAATTTCGACGGGGTCTTCAAGCACACATTGCCCTAGCAACGTTCACCAAACAGTGTGTGTTTATAAAATAATATTCCAGTGTGATTTCAAAAATGCTTTGACAATTATTTAAAAGGACTATTCTGTATATAATTATATATGTATATATATTCAGTATTCAATTTTTATACAATAGTAAATGTTCATAAAGGAATGCTCGTTATACAATATCTATATATACATATATATAAAAGCGATCTGTTTCACAAGCCAAAATTCATATTCGCTTATATATACATATACATAAATATACGAAAGCTAGATCTTAGATATATGCAATATATGTATATCTATATGCATTAGTACACATACATATAAATATATATACTTGTAGTTAATAAGAGATAATAAAACTGTTTGCTTAGCAAAAACCAATTGATTTACTCCTTGGAGGGGGCCTTGGCTAATAATTTATGGTGTGTGTGTGTGTAAATAATGTGTGCAAATGATGAAAGAAAGTTGCCGCTTTTCAGGCGATTTCCTTGAGTGCCAGCAGCGATTGGCGTAGATAATCGTATTGGCTCTTAGCATGCTTGATCTCCAGATCGGATAGCTCAACGAGACTGCAAGGAAGTTGATTAAAGTATAATTAAATGTATGTATAAATATATGTGTGGTAGTTGAAATACCTCTTTTTAAAAGCAGCCACACGTCGATTGCGGAAGCCAATCAGCTCTTCCTTGCCGCAGGCGGACATGGACTCAAACTTCTCACAGGCCTCGGCTTGAGCAGTTTCAGCCTGCATTGAACGAGACAAACGTTATCAGGCAAATCATATAAAATTATATATATACAAAGACATGCATTAAGTTGTACATAGGTATAGCTAAAAGGCATGCAGCAACTGCAACTAAATGTTTATGTGACGAAATATGTTTAATTTGGAATTTGCAAGACATTAGACTAGGATGACCAATTGATGTGTTAAAGGTTAAATGCCAAATACCTCTTGCACCTCCAAAGGCTGCAGCGGATGACACAACAACAAGAACAACAAGAAAAGAGTGAGCCACAAAGTAGAAGAAGAAATGCGATAAAGAGTTCAATGTGAAGAAAATTTTACAATAAATATACCATTGCAGCGTTGACCAGAATTGTTTCAAATTCGATTTGGTTAACAGTTGTAGAAATAAATAGACAAAAGGGAAAAATTATGCTCGATGCAACTGAGCTGCGATAGTCAGACAGACAAGAGTTGCTTTAACTTGTTGAAACAGTTACATAGTGTAGAAATGAATACAAATACATAGATAGCTGAAGCACTTAGCTAAGAATTCCCTTTGTAAGATTTTAATTATATCCTAACCTGTAGGAGGCATATACCTTAAATGTCAATAGAGTTTTAGTTATTCGATAAAAAAGAAAATGTTTGATTTAGGAATCTAGTACACATTAAATGATGTTTAAAGCAGATCAAGTTTTGGCTTGCAAAACTGCTAAAGTACTAAATGGGATGTAAAGTGGAAGCTTTGAATTTATATAGAAAAGATAATTAATCATTAATGCATGTTGTCTGCTCAGCTCTTAAGCTAAAAAACTTTGCTGCCAAGCACCAGTGAGCATAATAGAGAAAAAGATTTTAGAAATACGAAACAAGAGGAAGCGCTGCTCTATAAACAAATCTTTACCGCATGCACATCCTTATTCTTGGAGCGCGCCTTCTCCAAGTTGCGATTGGCTGTTTCATAGGCAGCCAAACAACGTAAGCGACGTATCAACAGCGCCTTTGCTGCATTGCTGTCGCGCTGATAATAGCGCAAGGTGTCGCCCAGCTTTAAGTCCTGATCGCTAGCCACGCGCGTCTCTAGATTCTAAACAAGGAATAAGCAACAATTAGTTACAGATTAATAACAAATAATAAATAAATCTAAATTCACCTTTATGCGTTCAAACACCTCCGCAGACTTGGCCACAAAAGTTTCCATATTTCCTTTTTCGGTCGTAGAGAGCTCTGTGAGGGCATTCGATATCTTCTGATGCGAATAGCCCACATCTTTGTGGCGCTGCGTCATCTTCTCAGTGCGCGTAGCTGCCTCACGCAAATGACCATGATATTCGGTAAGGAACTGCAGTTCGTTCTCAAAGAAATCGTTGACATCACGCACAGTAGCGCTCAGCAATATCTCGTCTGTGGTTTTGCCCAGAGATTTGACGAAGCCACCAAAGATGGCCATCTTTTTGCGTGGCTTGGCGCACAGATCTTGATCGTACTCCAAAAATACTTTCAAATGCTGATCGATACGAAACACTGGATGACTGGCCAAACGGCGCAGAAAGACTTCATGCATGGCAACCGTTTTCTTGAATGTGGCCAAGTATTCACTATTACAAAGAGAGACTACAATTCGTAAATCGATTTACTTCACTGCGAAAGGCTGCACTTACGCCTCCAATTCGGATTTCATTTTCTTAAACTCTTCTTTGGTCATATTGCCCTCGCCTTCGCCTAGACGCTGTAGCTTCTCACGCGATGCATCAAAATCGGGTCGTGGCGGACAGGGCGGTATCTATATAAAAAATGATTTTTTTTTTAATTTAAGAATTTACATTTCAATTTACAGTCTCCTCACTATGTAGCCCGCATAGTCTTCATTTTCCTCGATGCGATCATGCAGCCAAACGAACTCTTCATGCTGACGCACTACATTATTATCCTTTTTAGCGAAGCCCGGCAGTGTAGTGCGTGTGTGCACTGTAAATTTGACCTTTTCCTTCTCACTGAGCGCATCAGAGATTTCCACATGCAGCGCATTCTCGCCAAGTGCAGCAGGTGTTACAGGTGCCGACGATGAGCTGTCAGGTGAAGTGGCACTTCCGCTGCCATTTGTTACTGTTGCTGGAGCCAATGGGTTTGGCGATGAGATTTCCATAGTACCGCCATTGTTGGTAGTTGGACTATTTAATAGATTTGATTCATCTGTGCCGTCCTATATGCGAGTATAAGGCAACAACAACAAGAAAAGTTATACACACTCTCCAATTATACGCCCAATAAACTGATAAGCAGTTCTTTGTCTGCGCGTTTCCGCTGCAATTAAGCGGTTTGCACTCAAACTTCGTTACTAATCACACATATACTTAAAAACGCTTATATTTTCTATTTTTAACCTACCATCATTTTGTATAAATTTATTTTTTATTATAACTAATTTCAATTTAATAACTGGCCTGTGTTTGTGTACGTCGAACTGGTTGGCGCTGCCAGATCAATGAATTTTTCCACTACAGTATTCAGTTAGAAGGTAGCGCATCTGAGCGTAATCAAATGAACTATTCAGCTTTTTAATATTTGTGACGTCATGCTAGCGCTTTTCATCATGTACATCTTTTTGCGCTACCTTTCATATTTATAATAATTATGTAGCGGGTGGCAACTATTCCCCGCTGTAGATAAAGAAAAACTGTTTATATCGCAGAACAGCACGCTTTGTGGAAAAAAGAAACAAAATTCCGGCTTAACTCATATAGTTAACATGTCCGCAAGCGATGGAGCTACGGGAAGCAAACAAGTGCGTCTGTCCAACAATCACAATAGCAAGGATTTGAATGGAATAGCAAGGGGCGCCGGCGAAGGTGACGCAGCCAATGCTCGTGACAAAATAGCGCTGATAACCGGCATAACGGGACAGGTGCGTGTGTGTGTGTGTGTGAAAGAAACTGTGTACTGGTTGCATATGTGGACACTAATACATGACTAATAGATTAGGACATAAGTGTGTCTAACACATTTCCATAAGCATTTAATTAATACCCTTATAACAAGCATTCTAGTTACATGTATCAGGAGATATGCTGCAGTTAATGTAAATACAAGCTGATCCTACGTTTTAGCATATGTAGCTCTAAATTGTCGACTTTATTTATTATTAAATAGTTAAGTAAGATCAAATATTTTCTTTATTTCCTTTAGTCAAAGAATAAAAATATAAAAGGGAAACGCATAAAAGCCGTAAAAAGCGCATCCTGTGGCAACGCTGGTTATGTTTGTAGAGATCTCGGTCTACTATTCCTTAATTAAATCAATTGTAACTATATAGATATGTATGTAACCATTTTAAATATGTCTGCAGGAAAGGGTATTCAAAATGCGATTTTGTGCTTAAAATGTAATCTTAGTTGTTCTTTGCTTCTGTGTTATAACGTTTGTGTCTGTACCTTACAGGATGGGTCCTATCTAGCCGAGTTTCTGCTGAAGAAGAACTATGAGGTGCATGGCATCATACGACGTGCTAGCACATTTAATACAACACGCATCGAGCATTTGTATGCGGATCCGAAGGCACACAAAGGCGGGCGCATGAAACTGCATTATGGCGACATGACAGACAGCAGCAGCCTGGTGAAGATCATCAATATGGTGAAGCCGACGGAAATTTATAATCTGGCTGCACAATCGCATGTAAAAGTCTCTTTTGATTTGAGCGAATACACGGCAGAGGTGGATGCAGTGGGCACATTGCGCATACTGGATGCTATACGGACATGCGGCATGGAGAAATCTGTCCGATTTTATCAAGCGTCCACGTCGGAGCTGTACGGCAAGGTTGTTGAGACGCCACAGAACGAGCAGACGCCCTTCTATCCACGTTCACCTTATGGTAGGGAGTCGATACAATATTTCTAGTACTATTTGCTAATATTCCTTCCTTTGCAGCCTGTGCCAAGATGTATGGCTTTTGGATAGTTATCAATTACAGGGAGGCCTATAATATGTATGCATGCAATGGCATATTATTCAATCACGAAAGTCCGCGACGTGGCGAAAATTTTGTGACACGTAAAATCACTCGCTCGGTGGCGAAGATTTTATTAAATCAAATGGAATACTTTGAGCTGGGCAACTTGGACTCGAAACGTGATTGGGGACATGCTAGTGACTATGTGGAGGCCATGTGGATGATGCTGCAGCGTGATGTGCCTGCAGATTATGTGATTGCCACTGGCGAAACGCACAGCGTGCGTGAATTTGTGGAAGCGGCATTTAAGCACATCGGACGTGAGATTGTGTGGCGCGGCAAGGGCGTCGAGGAAGTGGGCGTGGAACGCAACACGGACATTGTACGCGTCCGCATCAATCCAAAGTATTTCCGACCCACTGAAGTGGATCTGCTACAAGGCGATGCGTCTAAGGCTAAACGTGAACTGAACTGGACGCCAAAAGTTAGTTTCCTGGAGCTAGTCACCGATATGATGAACGCGGACATCGAACTAATGAAAAAGAATCCCATTGCCTAGATGGAATGGATAGCAACAGGGCATAAACTGGCACAAAGTTTCATTTATATATATAGATATAGATGTATAGAGTTAAGTATGTAAAGTGTTTTTATGTTTCCTCGACGGGATTTGCAATCATTCCTCTTTTACTACTACATATGTATATCGTATATGTCTCTCTATTTCTCTGTCTGCATGCAGTTTCCTTAAATGTTCGAAAATATTATACACTTGCAATAAATATGTTTGTACACGGGTTGATTCGGGTATTAATTTTGACGGACTGGATAAATCCAGTAATTAGTTTAATATTTAAATTTCAACATATAACCAGTTGTAGCTGACTGAATGCAAAGTCCTTTACGTTTCCTTCTTGCCAAACGGATTTATTTTCGACAACCAGCTCGAAGACGAAGGCGACGATTCACTGGGAAAGAAATCAGCCTTAAAAACTTTACTGGAGCACAGACGGAATGGATACTTACAGCTTTGTCAACGCATCGATGTCTGCATCCTTGTGATCGCCATGGGATACAGAATCTCTTGGCTCCTTCTTGCCTGCCTCCGCGATGCCCGCCTCTCGCAAACGTTCAATCAGTTTGCTACGAAATTCGACTTTATGCGGAATCACCTTTTCGGCTGCGCGTAACTGATTCTGCAGTTTACGAATAGCTTCGAGGTAGGTGTGGCCATACCAATCGATCTCCTCAGACGTATAGGATGCCAGATAAGGACTGTATTCCTTAAGCACCTCATTCTGATGATCGGGTTCGGCGGATAAGGCTGGGCAGCCCATTTGCAGCGACTTCAGTATTTTGCGTTTGAGCTTCAACGCCAAAGCCGAACGCAAATCACATGCCAAATTCTTGAGCAAATAGTGATCAAAGCCGTGACACTCGTGAATCTGTTCCAACGTACGCTCCGTAACAACCACCGACATATACTCATTAAGTACCTGACTGTGCACAACGGAGCGTCGCAATGTTGGCACCCAAAAATGCGGCACACGTCGCTTTGTGGGCTGGCGCTTTTGGAAGCCTTTGATCACCGCCTCACCGCCCCATATACCCTGATGGGATTCCGGAGGATCGATGAGAGGAAAGGGTATGGTTTGAACGGGTTTGATGGCGTTCGTCACTTCGTCCCGCTCCCACTCACTCTCCTTGGGTATATAATGCACCGCCGCTGGCTTTGTTAGCTTCCATTCGCGCCAGAATTTCTTGTATGCTTCCGGCAGCTGGGCTCCGAGACCCTTTTCGAAGCGACTTGGACGCTTAAATCCATTTAGAAGCTTAACGCCCTGATAAACAATATCAATTTATAAATATATTAACCAGAATGCGATTACGGTTGCGTCACAGAAACGCGGAAGCTTTTCAATAATCACAAATACAAACCTGCGGTGTTGCGTGGGCCATTATCTACGGTGCAATGGGTGTGTTGACAGAATACTTGTACTACAAAAAAATTTTGTTTCTTACTCTAAAGTTATATATATATTTTTTTAATATTTCGTATTTTGTTTCTGCCAAGCTTATCGTGCGTTTTCGTCTGCCTACCGTTTGACATACAAACAGCTGACCTGTGCTAACGTTTAACTGTGAATGACACAATATTGCAATAATATTTTGAAACAAGCTGGCAACCCAAGTGCTCCATCGAATTCACAAAATATATTGTAGTAAAAACAAAGACATGTCCAAACCAGATTCAGGTTGTAAATAAATCAGAAAAATCAAGGCAAAGTTTGTTAAATCATTTCGTTTTCCAAAAATAGGTGACGCCTCCAAGCAGGGCACTGCGCCACCCTACAGTTTTAACTATGATTACGCTACTTCTATGGTTCGTGTGAGTTGGAGCCTATTGCGATTGAGTTTTAATTTTTCCATTTTCAGCGAGCGCCGCCGCCCACATACGAGCAGAGCCAGCAGCAAGGGATCAACTGCACACAAGCTACAGCAGCAATGCCTATGCATATACCCAGCAATCAGTATTACGGAATGACTCAACATCAACAATTGCCAGCAATGCATCAGGATCAGCAGAGATATGGTTTAGTTGGACCCAGCACCTCTGCAGGTGCTGCTGCATCACATCTGTTGAATATTGATCCACGAGCCACGTTGAGGACGACACCTTCGGGCGCTGTTATTGTGCCGCCACCGCCGCCAGGTTGCCTGCCCACACCTGCACAACTGGCTGCCATGCAGGGCAAGCCGGTTGTGGTGCAGCAAAAGAAACGTTCCTTCTTTTAAGGGCTTGGCAGAGATCGGCTGCAATAACTCGAATGCCTCCTGAAACTTATTATATACATATATATGCTTTTAATGTTTTACTTAATAAATGATATTTCGTCTTGTTCTCGCATATATTTGAAAGTTATCTATGCACATGTACATGGCGGGCATCGATGATGACGAACGATTGTGGAACTAATAACAACTACTGACCGGATTGGAACTACTCGAAAATATTCTCAAAGTATGTACTATCAAATGTCTGGACACGCACGAAACCATCTTCGCCACCGGAGGCGTAACTCTTGCCATCCGGATGGAAGGCCAAACTGTTGATTGGACCGAAATGTCCCTTGAGACGTGCAAACTCCTCCTCATAGATCAAATGGAAGAAACGTGAATCGAATTTGCCTGCCTTCGTTGATGTTGTGGTCACCTCCATAGCATCCTGGCCACCGCCAAGCACAACATGATCGAGAATTGGGCTAATTGCAGCTGAATTCACTGGTCTCTCTGTTTTGTAGGTTTTCAGGCACATCAGAGACTCGGAATCGAATAGCTTCGCAGTGGTATCCTTCGAGGCGGTCACAAACATGGTGCCATCCTTGCTTAACTGCATGTCATTGATGCCCGCCGTGTGATCGGTGCCAGAGTCAACCACCTTCTGTCCCTTGCGGATATCCCAAATGGCAATGTTACCATTGTCATGACCTAAAATTGAACTAAAATATTATAGCTGAGCGCCGGATGGAAAATTTCGTGGACTTACCTGTTATGATAGTCTCATCAAGGGGACCCCACAGCATTGACGTAATCTTTGACTCCACCATGGGTATGCGAAGTGTGGGCGCCTGTTCAGATAAACTTGAATCTGCATTGCGTACATCGATGATGAAGAGCTCACAGTTCTGACCCATTGCCTTGTCCGTGGAGTAAGCTGCCTGGTTGCCGGAGAAACTAAAATTGCATGTACGCACCGAAGACTTCGCCGCTATGGATGCAATCACAGTGCCGTACTCGACGTCCCAGATTTTGGTGGTCATGTCACCGGCACCGGTGATTAGCTTTCTGCTCTCCCAATCCACGTCCAAGCACCATACGGCTCCCTGATGCCCATCATAGGTGCCAAGACGTTCGCCGTTCAGCGAGTACCAGACGTTGGGTTTCTGATCCTTGGAGCTGGAGAAGAGCAGATCGCCCTCACGATTGTATTTGATTTGCGTTATGGAACGCTCGTGACCTTGCAACATCAACGGACGCTGCAAAACGAAAAACAATTTTATTTTGAAATTCAATTTTATTTGCAAAAATAAAGCACTAAGCGCCGCCTTTTTAAGGTTATGTTGTATACACCCTGCATGAAATTCCCTTGTTAGAGCAACAATACACATGATTGACGATATTAACAAAACTACATTAAAGAATGATCTTAGGATTATTTGCATTATACACACACCATTTCGGGATTTTTTATATATTTATTGCGAGAAAACAAAACAATTTCTGCAACATCCACGCAGCACAAACGTCAAAAAGAGCTAATATACAAGTTTGACGGGGCTGTTATGCCTATGCCTAGTGCTGCCAACTTGACACGAAATAATATTTTTAATATAACAAATTCTGTGGCAACGCCACACAGCTTAACTAAACCAGCCCTTTTTGTTCATTGAATTCCATTTGGCTATGTTGACCAAGATTGATGCCACACATTGATCCTTGTCTCGGTTCTGGCCGTAGTAATCAACAAATTCACCATCGGGATTAACCAAGTACATGATGATGGTGTGATCGACAATGTAATCGTTGTCCTCATCGCGAGGCCCAGAGCTAAAGTACACACGGAAGGCTTTGCAAACATTTCGTATTTGATCTACGGTGCCCGTCAATCCAAGTAGCTTGGGCGAGAACTCCTTTACGTATTTGCCAACCACCTCCTTCGAATCACGTTCCGGATCCACGGTTATAAATATGGGCTGCAGAGGCGGCGCTTGATCTATTTTTTCTATAATTAAAATAATGGTTTGCATTATTTGATTCATTTTAAGAGTTCATGAGGGCGCACCAATTTCGTCAACCACTGAAGCCATTTTGTCAAGCTCATCTGGGCAAATATCGGGGCAGTGGGTAAATCCGAAATAGATTAGCAGCCATTTGCCCAGAAAGTCCTCTGATTTGCGTACTACGCCTTGTGAATCAACCAGTTCCCAACGACCTCCAATAGCGGCCTTGCCTAGCTGTCGCTTGCGCTCCTTTAACAGAGCCTCATCCTTTTCATGCTTTACATATAACATGAAGGCGAGGCCTCCTGCTCCTAAGACGCCAATCACTGATAGACTCTTCCATGATATCGGTCCCTTTCCCTTTGTAGGATCACTCGCTTTCTCGGCCATATAACGTTGGCCCCATAATTTTGTCTGCAGCTGGATTCGGCAATTCGATTGCGTCCAGCACCTACAGCCGCCAATTAAACGTTGAAACGCACGCGACATTTTTTTGATTTGCTTTTAACAAAGATTTACGTAAAGGCTGCTACTGGAGAGCCTATTTCGCCGGTTAAATACCTAAGACTTGACATTCACAGCGCTGCGCAGTACGCAACGTGCTGCCAACTTGGCCCAGTCTTGTGCAATTACACAAGTCACAGTGACTACTCAAAATATGATTTTTATCTAATTTTATCAATTGCATATTGGCAAATTACTGATAAATTTAATATTGACTATATCATTGGGTGCTTTTGATGATGAAATGTTGAATAAAAAATTAAATTAAATGTCAGGATGATACATGATAAGTGATAGTCGCAGTGACCCTGTCACGAGTAGAAACAGTTGCGCATCTCTTATTGTTTTGACAACAACCACGTGTGGCAACGAGACGGCGGCTGTGCAAGAATCTTTACTTTAAATATTTCTGAATTACATATATTTGAAAATGCCTGCCAATAAGAAGCAACCGTTACTCTACATGGAGGAGTACAGAACCAAGCAGGATCCACAGGATTATGGACTGGCCGACGAGGTCTTCAATATGGACGTTTTCAAAAGCAAGCTGCAAGTGGTAATCGTACGGTAAGTTTTGTGGCATACAGTTACACGAAGTACATTTTTACTAAGTTTACACTCCAACTCCAGAAATGATGAAGAGCATGGATTAGAATTCGATTTAATTGGCGTATACCCAGCAATTGCAAATGCCTTTCGTCGTCTGATGCTGAGTGAGGTACCCAGCATGGCCATAGAAAAGGTTTATATATACAACAACACCTCAATCATACAAGATGAGGTGCTGGCTCATCGCATGGGATTGCTGCCGCTTCGAGCAGATCCACGTCTGTTCGCCTATCGCACCGAGGAGAGCACGGAGCAGGGCACCGAACAGGATACGCTGGAGTATGAGCTGAAGGTGAAGTGCACGCGACGCAAGGATGCGAGCAAGGATCAATCCAACTTCGATGACATCTACAAGAACCACAAGGTGTATTCGGGTCATTTGAAGTGGTTACCAAAGGGCAAGCAAGCGCAGATTTATAGTGAAAACAGTGTTAACTGCATTCATGAGGATATATTGATTGCACAGCTGCGACCAGGCCACGAGCTGGATCTGCGTTTGATTGCTGTCAAAGGTATTGGCAGGGATCATGCCAAGTTCTCACCCGTGGCCACCGCCTCCTATCGCCTGCTGCCACAGATAAATCTCACCAGAGAAGTGAAGGGCAAGGATGCCTATTTGCTGCAGAGCTGCTTCTCGCCCGGAGTAATTGGCATCGACGAGAACGAGTGTGCTTATGTGAAGGATGCACGCTACGACAGCTGCAGTCGTAATGTGTTCCGTTATCCACATCTGGCCGATGCTGTCACCATGGGTCGGGTGCGGGATCATTACATCTTCAGTGTCGAATCTGTGGGAGCTCTTAAGCCGGAGGTAATATTCCTGGAAGCCGTGCGAGTGTTAAAGAAAAAATGTCGCAGTTTTATCGATGAAATCGAGGCGGAATAAACATAAAACATTTATTTCTGTGTATAAGTTAGCTTGTCAATATATATATGGATATATATATGTTATTATATATAAATTGATAGTAAGTTTAAGTTTGATACATTTAAAAATTGCGTTTTGATTTACGTTTCAAGATCTTAAGCCGAAATTCTGTGAGTACCACCTGCAGACGTTCCTGGCAGAGCAATGCGTCCTCCAGCTGTAAATGGAATTGATTAAATATTACTTAGATGACAATTAGGAGTGGATCAACTGTCTGCTCACCTCCATGTGATTCAGTTGTAGGGAAACACTCTTGCCAAACAGATCAAATTCGCTGATAATATTATCGTCTGTCAGGTTGTCGTCCTGCATATCATCAATTTTGAAGTCTTGCATGGTTTCAGGCTTAACATCTTGCTCCATTTCCGTGTCGCTAATCTCCTGCAGATATTGATGCTCCATGTCATCATTGCCCAACAGATCTTCCAGTATCGAATCATTGGAGCACGTGTCTGGTTCCAGAGGCTGCTCAATGGTCTCCGCTTCTTTTTCCGTTTTGGAGCGTTTGATGATCTTTGGTTTGGGCTTGGCAGCGAAAAGAAACTTTTGCGTTTGCACTTGTTTTGGCTCTTCCTTTATGGCTACGGGCTCCATCTTAATGGGAGCGCTCTGCAAGGAAAAAGGAAGAGTGAATGGCTTAGCTGTGGGAAAGTGGAAAGAAAGTCTTAGTTCGCTTACCTTAGAACCAAGCTGATGGGTTTTCAGCGCCTTTTGATGCTTGGCGGTGTTGTGATGCTGTTTGATGGATGCCAGACGCGCCAATACGTTGGCATCGCATATTTTGCAATGAGCCGAGTAACCGTCGTCGCCGCGACACAGCCATTCGGAAAACGACGGGAATCGTTCCCAATCTTCACGATATTTTTGATGGTACAGCCTGCGAACTTTGCTCATGGCTTTTGCCTGTGGCGGCGATTGTTGTATTTTTATTATTCGCTCAATTGTGCTGCAACTTTTGGGCAGATGTGTTATTAGCGTTTATATTGTTTTGAATTAAGAGCGCCAAATCCTTAAGTTGTGTATTTTATTTGGTAATTCTTCTAGTATTTACATAAAAAATAGACTAAAACATGAAAAGGTTAGTGCGACCGCGTACCAACAAAGCGTAAGTTGCCAAACAAAATTAATATTATAATGACAATGAAATACCGAAAATACCATATTTGACATACAGTATGTATACACTGACGTCCAACCAATAACAGTAACAAAAAATGTTAACTGGGAAAAAGTTATGTTAACTCATTTACAATTTAACATTAAAAATGTATGTTCAACTTTTTATTCTAAAAATAAACCGAAAAAACGAAAGTATACATTAAATAAAAATTAAAATATTAAAGTTTTTTAGTATTTTTGAAGTAGTATTTAACAGTAGCGATCTATGTTAAAATTATAATTGGATTTTAAAAACTTACTGTTGTGGTCACACTGTTTGTACAGGGTGTTGCATTGTAAAGAGAATCAAAACAAAGAAAATGCCGGCGAAAAGGTGGGCTTAGATATAGGTAAATCGCTTACACATTTATTGACGTTATTCATTTATTTGCAGAGCTTGGCGAAAGCTGGTGAAAAAGCAACAACGACAGCGACGACGACAGAGACAAGCACGAGCGCGTGAAAAAGACGAGGCATTGGAAGAGGAAGCAATGAAGGCAAAGCCCGAATATGAGGCGTGGTTAAAGCAACAAGCGCAGCTCGAAGAATTTCAGCGCCTGGCCAGTGAACGCCTAAGAGAAGAGGAAGAAGAAGCGTGGTTGCGTAGGGAGGCATTGGCTCAACGTCAATTTAAGATCGATAGAGCTAAGCGTGTACAGGAAGAGGCGAAACTAGAGAGCTTACGATTGCAGCAAGCAAAGGAATTGGATGAACAACTTGAGAAGCAACGGAAAACAAGAGAAGAGAGCAAAAGACTGGCAGAACAATCCGCAGCGGAATTTGAGGCAATGTTGCAACGCATGCAAGAGTATATGGAAGACACTGGAAAGCGCTCACCGCCAGCTGAGCTGCGCCGTGTGGTGGAAACAAATCCTTCAGAAAGATTGTGCGAGTTCTACACGCGCACCAATTGCTGTCGATATGGCAACAATTGCAATCTCAATCATCGACGTCCCCTGCTGGCAAAGATCTTATTAATACGTCACTTCTTCACACATCCACTACTGCAGGTGGGCGAAACGCACAAAGAGTATTCAAGCACTGATGAGCACCTGGAGCTAACTGAGGAGGACTTGCGCACAGACTACGATGAGTTCTTCAATGATGCGATTGGTGAGCTGCAAAAGTTTGGCAAAATTTTAAACTTTCGCGCAGTGCGCAACACCTTGCCCCACCTAAGAGGTCATGTATTTGTGGAGTACGCAGAGGAACGGTTCGTATTTCTATTTATTTCTTTTTATTATATTAATATATTTACTATTTAGCTTTGCTCTGCGCGCCTTCGTCAATCTGCAAGGACGCTTCTATGCATCGAGGCGCCTTCAAGTGGAGTTCTCCAATCTCAAGGGGTGGCGTGGTGCCGTATGCGGTACGTGAAGCGCATGTCAAGAGCCGTATCCTTTGCTAAAACAAATGAGAAACATATTCTATATATCGTATAATAAGTTCAAAGTTGCCTGTGTAGGGATGGAATTAAATCCCAGTCTAATGCTTAGACTTAAGTTTTATATTCCACCTGCGACTTTATAGTGACTCAATTCATAGCTTACCATTTTGTCTACTCCACTTGTTGCTTGTCTTAAAGGTTTGTCCTTAACACGCAAATGTTCCAAAGGTTACAGCTGTGGCTATCTCCACCTATTCCGCAATCCGAACAATTTGTTTAACAGTAGCTTAGAGCTCTATGGTACACCAAAGAGTGCGCGCTGTAGCAGTAGAACGCCTACGAACAGAACAAGCAGGTAAGTAAATCAAATATGCTTATTATAATTGTTAGTTGATTTTGTATTCGCTTTTAGTTGGCATGACTATGGTCAGGAAGCTCGCAATTGGCGCTGGTCAGAGAGTCCCGAACTGGAGCTTAAGCATGACAAATCTTCCAGCAGCCATAGCAAAAAGCATCAAAGCAATGAGCGTGATATTAAAGGTAAATCAGTTAGTGGCAGGGAACGCAAACGGACTCGTTCCAGTGGAGACTCTAGACGCCATTCTAGTCAAGAATCTGAACCACATGGCAGTAGACACGCTGCACGACATGGCAGTAGAGACTCTACCCGACATTGCAGTAGAGACTCTGCTCGACACGGCAGTAAGAACTCTTCCCGTGATGGCAGTAGAGACTCTACCCGACATGGCAGTAAGGACTCTTCCCGAGATGGCAGTAGAGACTCTGCCCGAAAACGAGACTCTAGAATAAATCGCAGTCGAGAATCTGGATTACAGTCTAGTCCAGAGTCGGGTCATCGCAGTCGCAGTCCTAATTGTTCCACATCAAGCCGTGAACGTGTTTCCAAAGCTGATTACAGTCTCTCCCGCACACCGCCACGTCGGCGTGTCCAATAAACCAAAGTATATAAGATAATATATAAATAATTAACCAGTTTTTAATGAATTTTTACAACATTTTATTCAATCTCTTTGTTTCTTGCACGGCAATAGAATAGGTAAGTTCAACTTTTCATTTTCTTGCTTTCTATTTTAAATAAGAGATTTCAGGGCGTGAATATTCGTACTTAACAAATTTTTGTTTATAAATACAATTTGTAGGAAAAATTATAGTCGTGTAGGATTGGCAGTTACGAAACGAGGGGGGATTTGTGAATCTGAAGGCATCTGTCTATATATATGTGTGTGTATGTGCAGGTGGTAAGATCGGGGGTATTTATAAATTCTAAAGTCTATTTGTATTTGCATTCGTCGTACACATATTTAAACAAGAATTATACAAAAAAACTCATTTAGGGAGTATTATAATAAGTAGCTTTAAAATTACACAAACAATACGAAGATAATAAACTTCTTATAGACGAATGCCCGGATTTGTGGCCGCCACATAGCGCAGCAGCTCCTCGTTATCCTCGCAGATGACGGGCTTCTCGTGGTAGCAGGCAACGTCGTGCCATGCAATGCCATCATTGTAGACATTGTTCAGCACAGACAGGCACTGCTCCTTGGTCTGGTTGATGTCGTATTCAGCATTGTCGGGCTGTGGACGCTTCTTGTGGCCGGTCTGTGACCAGGGATTGTAGCCCCAGCCCTGTGGAATGCGGTTGGTCGCCTGGATCTTCTCGCGAGTTGCGGACCAGAACCAACCATAAATGTGCTTGGGCTCCAGATCTGGGCGGTTTTCGCAGCCAGCGAAATCGCAAATGCGGCCAGCAGTCCAGATGTATGGGACATCATTCTGTTGGATGACGCGGAAGATCAGATTGTTCTTCTCTTGGGTCTCCAGGGCGACCAGATCCATACAATATTCGCGGCACAGATTACGGCCATCCAACCAGTCGACCTTCCTGTTGGCAAGTGACGGCACGTGGGTGCTTAGGAACATGTTTTTGCCGCGATACGAGAATTCCTTGGGGCCTGCAATGAGGGAAAACAATTAAAGGAAGTGTTCAATGACTAAGCGTAGGAGTGGTTCACTGTGAGGCCCTGACGACTGGGTGTCTACCTCGTGGATTGGCAAAATCATGCCACGACTGCTTACACAACTTCCCCCTACTTTAAGTTGCGCAATCTTTGCCAACAATTTATGCAGCAAGCTGTTGCTGCTACTGCTGCTTCTCCTCCCCTTATTCCTCTTCCCATTCATCCGCTGCGTCGTCTGCCTGCCCGCTTTCCTTTGTCTGTGTGTCAAAAGGTTTTCCATTTTGCCAAACAAAAAATTGGTTAGACCAACAATGGAATTCCCCCCTACGCTAACTCCAGCTCGGCCTCGTCCACCTCCTCCAACTTAAGCTGCTGCTGCTGCTGCTGCTCTTTGAAACTTGTTTCACATGGCTGACTCCCTGAGCTGCCACCGTTGCGGCTACTGCAGTGCATTTGATTAGCTGCGGCGTTGTTGTTTTTTGTACTTGTTTTTGTTTTCTGTTTATTTTCGCTTTTATTTTTTTAACGCGACCGCCTGCACCACGCCTCTTGTTGCCACCATTGATGCTGCTGTTGCTGTGACTCCGTTGCTGCTGCTGCTGCTGCTGGCGGCACGCGTCATTAGGCGCGCTTTAAGCCGCTTTATAGCTGCCATACCAGCAGCAGCAGTGGCAACGGGAACGGCAACGTCAGCTGCCGTCACTTTTGCAATTGCCTTTTGCCTATTCGTTCGTCCACCGTCAACTCAAATCAGCTTAACTCTAACATAATGACCTTATTTGCCATTGTTTGCACATTATTATGATCATTTGTGCCGATGCTGCCAGACCGCTGCAATTTCCTCACGTTACAGGTCAAGGCAATAAAAAAGTCACATTAGTGTGCCCTCTTCACATTTCCTGCATGCAGTGTGAAAAATGAAAAACGTACAGAAATATCCAATTGCATCACAGCCAAACAACTTCCCAAAGTCGATAACTACTTATAGCTCTGTTGATATCTATCTACACAGAATCTCGATCTTAGAAAATCCGTTTTGAAATGTAAATTAAATAAGCAAGCGCAAGCGCAAGCAGTTTGCATGCTTGAAAGTTGTTATTAACGAGCATCAGCGTCGTCTATAGCAGGTAATTAAGTTTGAATAGTTAATTAGTTTAAGTTAACTTTAAGTTGTGCTTGTATAACTGGAAATTTCTAAAAAAGATGAAAGATCTAAGCCATAGCAACGGCAGAAAACTGGCTGTGCAACTTTATGGACTGTCTTGTTGACGCTGTTACCCAAAAAAAACAAAAACAAAAACAACAAAATTGGTAAATTGCATTTTCAGCTTTAAACGGGATGCACACAAATGAATGCATTCAACTGTATACGTGTGCCGCCTAATTAGTGCCAACTGCCTGTGCTCATTAGTGTACCGGATATGCAGCGATGACGCTATTGTTTGAATTTAACATCTAACATCTAGCTGTTGCATTTTCGCAACCTCTTCGCCATCACTTTGCCGTGACTTGCAGTTTCCCGTGTGTGCTGGGCAGCACTGGCTAATGCAGCGAGGTGGCAACGCTCGCCCATTCAACGAAAGTGAAGCAAGGAAAGTGCGTAGCTGACCAAATGCAGTGCCAAAACAAAAGACGATCACGTCAGCGACCTTCAGCTGCCTCGCATCGCCCCCGACCTAACACAATTAAATATATTGTAATCGCTGTGGCTGTAACACACACCTACACGTCGCATTGCAAAACAAATTCAAGTGCAAACATGGGCGCTATTTGATATTCTTCTAACGTTTAACACTTTTACTTTTTGCCACACCGCCAACCGACAAGCGACAGCCGGCAACCAGTTAAGGTTAAAATATGTGAAACGTATGTATATGATTTATTAAAATGTATTTGTACTTACGGCTAGCGCACTTGGCGGGCACGGGCAGCGAAAGGAAGCGGCCCGGCTTGGTGCCTGTGGTTGTGGTGGTTCTGCCCTTTTGCGCAGAGGCGCAGGCAGCCACAAGGCAGAAAGTCGCTAACGCCAGAGTGACTTTCATCTGCAAAGAAGAAAATATGAAAAAATGTGAGTAATGATAAATGTTTGTTCACTTTTATTACGTATACCACAGTGCGTATACGGAATGTTGTTTAAAGTTTGTTTTAATTGCGTGCCGCGGCATGTGTGTGTTGGCTTATCGAAGATGTAACTTGGTGCGCATGGTTTTTATGTCAAGGATGCATTGGTGCCAGCCAACCGGTTGCCCGAGGCGTTTCGGCCACTGACACACTGCCTCAGTGACGACGACGACACTTGAAACTTTATTTTTATTGTAGCTTAGCATCGAGCAACGTGATCAGTGACAGAGACAGCGGCAGCAGCAGCAGCAGCCACTTTGCCATCGTCACATTATTCATAAATAAAAATTCATTTAGCATCTGCTGCAAACATGTTGATTACACAAGCCACAAGCTAAGCCAACGTCCACTCAGGCTGACCTTAACTGGTTTTATTGACTTTTGTATTGGGTTTTTTTTAGTGCTCTTTATTTATTTGTGCTGTAGTTGTTTTTTTGTGACGCTGGCTAGAACCTTCCACGTCTTTTGCATATAGATTGGGCAGCAGCGCTTCTCTTCCTTATGCATAACAAGCTATTTGCTAATGCAATGCCATCAATCAAAGCTCAATGCCTGTGTTTGAAATTTCGCATGTTAATTTGATCATACATATGCATATATACACAATGTTATTGCCTGTGTGTCGATCTTTATCGACGGCATATTTATGAGCTGGGCAACCCCCGTCAACTGGCAGAGATTTGGCAACGTAAATCATTAATGGTCCACCTTAATGGTCGCGCAGCTGCCTCAGGGCTTATCAGTTGAAAATTTCGATTCGATTTCGAATTCGAAGAGTTGCGCTATCGATTATTAATTTGAATTTTTGAGTGCTTTCAGGTGAAAAGTTGAAACAAACGACACGCCCGCCCAGGCCCTAATCGTTGAGCATTTGGACACAGTTGGGAAACTTGCATTTCAATATCTTTCTCTCTCCATGTATGTGTGTAAGTTTTCGTTGTTATTTCTTATGCTGCGTGTTGTAATTTGACCAAAGGCGCTTGCTTATTGGCTTTCGGGCTTTTGTCTTGTCTCGTTTTGTCTCATGCATGTTAATCAATATCAATCAGCCGCGAACAAAAGTGATGATGCATTTAATTATAGATATGCTTATGTGTACACACACACATACATATATACACACATGTAGACACATGTTAATTTATGTGTGGGTATGCGCCCTTTTATGACTGCTGGGCAAATAATATGCATGCCAAGTCGGCACACATTATTTTTCTCGCTTTTGTTTCTTTATATAATTTATGCATGTAAGTTTTTTGTTTGTTTGGAAGTTTTTTTTTTTTTTTTTGTTTTGTTGCAAGTTGCGCAAAAGCTTCCAAAAATTTTAACTGCATTTGCCATGATTTTCAGTTTTTTGTCTGTTGACTGTTGAAATTTTCGCTTTGTACGCTCAAAGTGACTAAGAATTTATAGTTTGTGGCTAACAAAAGGCTGTGTCAACGAACTTTGACTGTAGAGTGAAAAAAATTCCAATTGGATTTATTTTTTAAGTTGGGCCAACGAACCGCTATACAAAAGACTTGAGCAACAAACTCGATTGGACAATCAATCAAACGAGAATTAATGATTAATGAAAAAAAGCAATTATAAATAGATTTTAATTAAGTTTATGCATGTGATTTAAATAGATTTTGAAATGTCTTTTTAGTTTTTTTTTTTTTCATTTCATTTAAATTAATTTTTAAAATTTTGTTACTAAAATCTAAATTTTTAACATGATTTATCAATCGAATATGTTGTGCACATTTTGAAGCTATTTCATTTTGAATTATATTCAAAGGTTTTTATTTTCTTTTTGTCAGGTAATCCATATAGCTTGTCATATCCTTGCTTAAAGGAGTAGCACTTAGCACTTTCGATACAGTTTCAACTCAGTTAGCACATGAAATGTTTTTGGCACTGTTGCACTAAGTCCTTCAATACACACACACACACACGCACACAATCTCACACATGAGTACACTGAATATCCTTGAACGCGCCTGACTGCTTACCTTTGTATTTTGATATAATTTGTTTGCTGTTTCTTTTCTTATGCCACAACACTGTTTCACTGTTTCCGTTCTCTGTGGTCCAACTCAGACTCCGCTGCTAACGCCGGAGACAACAAACCAGACGAGACGAGACCAGACGTAAATGTGAATAGCAACGAATATTCAGGCAGCAGCTCAGCCGGCTTTTATACGTTCCAATTGGCAAAATGGGCGGCTGCCACACCCCCGATATTAAATATACACACCATCAATATGAGAGAGCGCCAAAAGTGAGAGAGCTCGAGCTTACGCGCTCTCATTCACAGCTCACTCACTCGCTCACTCACTCGCTGTCTCTCTCTCTCTCGCTCGCTCTCTCAGCTGTAAGCATGGCTTTGGCTTTGGCTTTGGGTTGTCTTCGATTGGTTTCGCCTTTGTTCGCTCTCTTTCGCCGCACTCGCCGCACATTGATTCGCATCTTGATTTTGCAGTTATCACAACTCAGTTAGTAGTTGAAATGATGTGCAACTTTATGGCCAGCAGTTTTTTTTTTGTGGGTTGTCAACAAAAGTTAACTAAAAATAGCGCACACAAAATAAATTTGCAGAAATTGTACAAAGTTTTTGAATCAAAAATAGTAAATTGCTTAAATAAATTCGTTCAATTATTACTATTAACGTACAGCTGCGTTGCACTGTGCACTACGAGCGAAAAAAAAACCAACTGTAAATGAACTTAGAACATCTTTCAGACAATGACAACTTTTGTCTATAAATATTTATATAGCTAACAAATCGCCTTACACCGCGCATCAACAGGATAGTGCAGGCTAAACGTTCCACGTTCGTATATTCAAGAAATTTAAAATCTTTTTTTATTGTGCCTGTAAGAAAACTAAATTAGCTGCTTTAGAATTGCACAAAAGTTTTTTTTTTTTAATAATTTCAAAATAGCTAAAAAATATGGGTCAGCAGAATAGCAAATTCAGTGATAATTTAAAATTAAAAAATATATATTTACAATAATAAATTATTTTTCTTAAATATTGTTTGCAGAAATATTTTTATAATTTTTTTTTTAATTATTTGAAAATAGCTTAAAAATAGGTCAGCAGAATAGCATATTCAGTGATAATTTAAAAAATATATATTCACAATAATAAATTATTTTTCTTAAATATTGTTTGCAGAAATATTTTTATATTTTTTTTTTTTATATATAAATATATTCAACAATATTTATTTAATAATATAGTCTTTGTTTTTAAATATATTGTACATTGATATTTTGTTCATATTTATTAATTATTTTTTTAAATTTTTATTTGCATTATTATTATTAATATAATTCTAATTTATTTGTTCTTTATTAAAATATAATAATTAAATTATTATTTATTAATTGATTATTATTCTTTAAATTTCTTTTTTTAATTTCCTATTCATTATTCTGATGACGCGCAGTGTATATCTGATTTGTGTTGTTCGCTTTTAGGTTTTTTTTTTTCTGCGAATTTCATTTATTTACTTTTAATTTAAAGCAAAATTTTGTTTGTTCTGGCGCTGTGGCTGCTGTTAGGTAAAAAAAATAAAAACTGTAGTATGATCATTTTAATTTTTAATAGCTATTGTTGCTGCTGCTGTTGTTGCTGTTGTTGTTATAGTTGTTGAGTGCTTGGCACTCGAAAACAAATGCCGTGTATTTCAAAATTTATGCAAACACTTGGCGCACCTTTTACGCATCATTTTGACAACGCGATCTGCGGATGGCTGCCGCTGCTGCTGCTGCTGGCTCTTCTGGCTTGCTTCATATATCAATTTGTCAAGTGTTGTTGCTGCTGTTCAGTAACTAGGCCTTGATCTTGAAAAGCCTTTCGAAATTGTCGCCGTGGGCAGCTCTGGCTTCCGCGCGGCAGCTCATCGCACGCGCTCCGAAAAAAAAATAGAAATAGAAATAGGTAGAAGCTGAGGCAGAAATATTTTTGTTGATTTATTTAGCTTCATTTTTTTCGGCTAGCTCTTTTCGATTTTTCTTTCATTTGTTGGCAATTGCCATGTGAATGAACTGGCTAAGGATAAGAAGCCATCGATTTGGCATTTGATCTCATAAATAAATGCGTCTGGTGCTTGGCGGTGCCAGCCGGATCTGTAGCGCTCTCAGATCAAATTCTGAACAACAAATAAAAGCCAAGCAAATTAAATTTGACATTTATTTGCTTTTGCTTCATTTTATTTTCGCTCATAAATATGCAAATTTCTATAAATTTAGACACGCTTGATTATGTAATTTGCTGTGCTTTTGTCTGACGCTCTGCCACCCGCCATATAACTCGAATTTGGTTTATATTTGGTTGTTAATTCTATTTTAGTACAGAGCTAGAACTCACACAAGTAATTCTGGCAATTGGGGTATAATGGATATGGCAGAGGGCGTGGCTTGCTTGAGCTTATAAAGTTTATATATAGTCTTCATCAGGCTGAGCAACTGAGTTAATCTAGATTGTTTATTTTTTATTTATTATTTATTGTTACTAAGAATTAATTCTAAATAACAATTATCTTTTAAGCCAGACAGAGGCCTTCAGGCAGATATCACATACATTATTTACATTATATACATTATAGATCTATGTTTAGTTTGTTGATTATTTTTATAAAGTTTTCTATATTTGCAGATTGTTTTTTATTCCTTTGCAATCATCTATATTTTATTAATTATATGCATGCATTTTTCTTGCTGTCCAGACTGTTTGTCTGTCTTTCTACTAAGCTCTCTGAGAGTCTGTTTTCTATATAGAACGTCTTTCCTCTCTTCTTTTCTATACTCTCTGTACTTCTGTCTCCACTGTCCATCTGTCTGAGTATCCATCTTCTTCTGTCCGTCTCTTCGACTGTTTGTCTGATTATCTGCCTATCCGCTTGTCTGCCTGTCTTGTCCATGTGACTGCTTATTCGTCTATCTCTTTCTATGTCTGTCTCCCTGTCTGACTTAACTCTTCGTCTCCCTCTCTCTCTCTCTCTCTCTGCGTATCCACCTACCTTGCCTGTCTACCTATTTTGGCATACATCTTCCAAACTTAAAGGCCATTATCAGCACAGTTATTTCATCTTCTAAAGCATTTGAATTTCATTAAAAACTAGTTTTCTGAAATCAATTAGAAGCGTTCTCTTTCTACTATTCATTTTCACATGAAAGGTAGATCTCATCAAATTTGGCTTGCAGATTATTCGTGATTTTAGAGCAATATGAAGTACTTCACATTTATGTATGCCATGCAACAGTAACCCCAATAGTGGAAAATACATATAATAATCATTTTTAAATGGAGAGAGTTTTCGAAGGCATAAGCCTTGAGGGGGTTATTTCAATGAGGACAGATCAGAGGCTAAAGCTAACAAAGCTATATAAAGCTATATAGCAATAGAACTAGTTTCTAGTACGTTTGGAATGAAGAAATAAATAGCTAGATTTTCGGCTTTTGCTGTTGTTTCAGTTAATGATTGTATTGGGAACTTTGGATGTGCTAAGAAGTTAAGTATGTTGTCTTTAAACTGCCTTCAGCATTGCCTCCTGCTCCTTACATTGCAGATTCTTCTTCACTTCTGGGGGTGCCTCTGCCCTGTGCTCTAGTTTCATATTCAGTCTGAGCAGAAGATGCCCCTCTGCTGCCCCTCTCATGCCATATACAAGACATTGTCTGCTTATCTAATTAAACTCTAGACTTTCAGCAGCATCACAAAGTTCAGGGTATTTTCTAGTCAATCATTGCCAACTTTAGCTTTAGTTTTTTGTAGTTTGGGTTTTTTTCTTAAATTTATTTCTCACAGGTTCTTTGGGTTCAAGTTTGTATAGTTTTGTGACTCAAAATCCTTTTTAATGGGCTCAGCTAAAGCATTGACATTTTGGCCAGCTGAACTGCTGACACGAGCCTGACCTTATGGCCAGCAACAACAACTGATGACTGGCTAGCTGGCTAGCTGGCAAGCTGGCTTCAATTTCTGTTGTCTGCTAATTGACCATGAAAAGATAACTATATATACATACATCTCTAGGCACGCGTGTGCTTGTGTGTGGTTTTTGTTTGGGTGGCGGCATTGTTTGCCATTTAGTAGCATTTAATAGAAAAACAAATTTATTGAGCGGATTCGCAGGCCTCTCACGTGGCCCGTTCCACAACGGAGGCCATCCGAGTATTGAGACAGACCCAGTTTTTAATTTGAATTACCTATATCTGCTGCCAGCTGTGCTGCGATTGTACATTTTAATTAGTCTTATTATTAGTATATAACTCCTCAAGGGGAGTTTCCATTTTATCTCTCTCTCTCTCTCTCTCTCTCTCTCTCTCTCTCTCTCTCTCTTTATACATTTTTTATTGGGCCAACACAAATTAACATGAAATTCGTATTAATCACAGCTTTAGCCAAGCTGTATTTCAACTCTGTGCGAATTTCGTTTGCCATTGCACAAATTTGTACTCTTGATGCTTGATGATGATGCTACTGATGCTGCTAAAGCTATTGTTGCCTCTGTTGTTGCCTTAATTCTCGTGCATTTGCGGAAGTTGGCAAAGAACTGCTAAGCTGAAGTGCAAAATTTGCTAATAGATATTGATTTGGCATTTATTTTTGTTTTGTTTTGTTTTATTTTATTTTTTTGTTTTGTTTTGCAGCGCAGCGCTTAATTTACTAAATTATATTTCAGTTATATAAATAAATACCCTGCTCCCAGTTCCGGTTTCTGGTTCGCATTTGTCTCACTCGTTCGTGAACCCGATTGTCAAGTTCATCAGCTCACATTTTGATTCACAGCTTTGACGTTTGAACCTAGCTTTCATATATCTAGTTCATTTATAGCCTACATTTGGAACGGAGTTCAGTTTTTGGTTCATATTTTGGTTTATAGCATGCATTTACTTTTATAGCAAAATTTTTAAATTGGATTTGTACTTTGCATATCTATTTTTCATGGAATTTTGCATGTCAAATTTGTTTTTGAAAAATATAGACAAATTTTAGAAATGAAAAAAATTTGTATTGAAAAAAATAAAAATCAAGTACGTTTACAAAATATATTTGTATATATATTTGTTCCATATACAACTTTAAAAAACTTTGTAATAATTTAATTTAATTTAATAAAAATAAAAATATTTAAAAAATGTAGTTTTAATTTTTTGATAATTTTAAATATACATAATCCATGGAAGAAATATCTAATTTTTGCACTCTTAAATAAACACATGTCTTCAATATTTAATTACCATTTCAAAGAAGCTATAAAAGCATATATATACATATATATTTATGCAATAGCAACAATAGCTTGGTCAACAATTCCCAGATTCTTTAATTGATTGCTACAAAGATTTCAAAACAAAATCATCTACAAACTTCGTTATATCTGTCGCTCTTGGTATTCTTTCAACTTCCACATAAATATATATAAATATAAAAAAAGATATTAATGATTGTGTTCCATGAAACTCGATCGTTGTTCTGCAGCTCATCTGCGTCAGTTGAGTTTGAGGGACCAGCTGACTCTGGGCATTCCCTATTCTGGCACGTTGTGGCGTTAAAGAATTAAGTCGTTGCCAAAAAAAAAAAAAAAAAATTTATATATGTATATATCAGACAGGTTTTTGGTACGTCAGACCATCTATCAACTAGTTAACGGAATTGCATAATTTTTTTTAAGAAATTAGTAAGTCAAATATTTATTTAATTAATATTCAAAGCGGCGAATGTGAAAAAAACGTGTCAACAAGTTCAGAGCGCAGCGGTTCCAAAACAGCTATAAATTAATAATTTGCAGAGAGAACGTGGAACTGAGTAAGGCAGTGGAATTAGTGGACTTAGATGTGATAAAAAGAAAGAAGAGTTGCTATGGTGTGCAACAGTGGAACAATGGAATTGGAATAGGAATTGGAAGTGAATAATTACAAGTGATATAAGCATATAAAGCCAAAGGCCTCAGTAGCCAGTGCTTTAGCTTTTAGTTAGCTTTAATTTAACATTAACTCTAACCGATATAAATAAATAAATAAATAAATAATAAATGAACAAGTTCATTGTGAATTAATATGGAAGCAGTGGAATTAGAAACTTAAAAAGCTTAAAGTGGCAAATGAAGCGATTTCCTGCCAAAGGTTATTTTTGCCAGCATCTTTTCATAGCAGTACTTCAGACCAAAACTTTACCTTCTTTATCATCTGTGCCTTGCCAAGGAACTAAATGAATTTTGCCATATTGGGCAATAATTGCATATATATTGCTATAGTTGAAATATTCCAATGTAGCAATGAGATCTTTTTGTTGATTTTTGTTGTGTTTGAGAACGTTTGCTGCAGCAAATTGAAATAGGCTAGATTTAAAGCTAAATTAAATTTCATAACTTTTCAAGCATTTGCGTTTTCAAATATGCTAGATCTAGCATTAAATATGCTAAAATGGCAACACTGGTGTGTATGTGAAGCAAATGGAATTGGAATCGAAGTCGAAAATGATTATTACGTTAATTTAATATAAACAATATATATAGAGAAATACCATAGGATAAATGAACAAGTTAAGCTAAAATGGAAACAATGGAATTGGAACAGAGGAGCGAAATTGCATATATAGAGGAATAGAGTGAACGAAATTGCATATATATATATGCATGCCTTTAATAAAATGAATAAATCAAGTAGCAGCGCGCATTGCATTTTGTGTATATGAATTGATATTAGATTTGGCATTGTAATTGGATTGCCTGTCCACAGTTCATGCGATACATAGAATGACTTATCATCTTGTTAGCTCTCTAATTATGCAATGTTTGTGTGTTCATTGTTTTTTTTTTTTCTGGTTTTTTCTGTTAACACTTCTGCGGATGCTGCTGTTGTATTATGATTTTTTTTCTTCGCACTTCGTTTATTGCATCTGCTGCATAAATCAACATCCGCTGATGATGCGGCTGCTGTTATTGTTGTTTCTTGTTATCTTGTACTGCATTTTTATGTGTGTGTGTGTGTGGTGTTTTTTAATCATTTTTGCTCTAGTAGCCGGTTTATGTTATTTTTTTTTTTTGTTAATTTTTCCTTACATGCATTTCCTGCGCTCTGACCTTGGCTGTCTTCCACGAATTGTTGGTCAGGTTAGTCACTCGCATTGCGTTCCGCAATAACCCTGATTAAAGCTAATCATGGCACTTAAAACAAGTAACAATTCTTGGTAAACTGTGTTTAACTCTGTCTCCCTCTCTAGACCTCTCTCTCTCCCTCTCTCAGTCGATCTTTTGCTGTGCTTTACATGCAAATTCGTCATACGCCCCGTAGGCTGTTTGATAATTCATTTCGTTTTATTTGATTGACTGAATTTGTTGTTGTTGTTGTTGTTACTGCTTTTGTATTGCTGTTTATGAAAACCAAAGACCTTCAGTGACTAAACAGCTGATCTGACAACGATGCCATCTCCATCGCCATCGCCATCTCGATCTCGATCGGCTCATCTTTAGCAAAACTACAAAAAGGCGTCTTCAAATATGATTTACATAATTTGATGCATATGTGACATAAATGTTGAAAATGTTCAACAAAAAGACGAATTTAAAGTCGATCAAAAGCCTCAAGCACGGAAGACGGCTTCAACAACGGACTACCGTCCGCCTCTGCCGCTTCTTCTTCCCTTCCTCCTCATCATCAACATCTTCTTCTTGAGCTGTATTCGAAACTGAAATTGAAGCTTCCGCGATAAGAAAAAAAATATATAGCCAAAATAAAACTGAATCTCAACAATGAAGATGCTAATTGCCAAGAAACTAAACCAAGCACAAGACATAAAGCACGCATATACATACATACATACATATACTATGCTATATATGTTGTATAGTATAATCAATCTATTTAAACAACAGCAAAATTTGTAGTTATAAATAAAACAAGGCAGATCCAGCCAGCTCGATTGACCTTAGTTTGAATTATTGTATTGCATTGAATGGATTGGAATCGAATCGCATCGAATCGCATCTCATCTCATCGCATCGCATTAAGTTGAAACGAATGGAATTGAATGAATTGAAAATTGAATGGAATTGGATTAAATTTTTGACGCTTCGATTCACAATTCACAATCTTGTGGTTTGTGGTTGCTTCTCAGCTTCGGCTCTTTCTTGATTAGTTGGCGCTTGAAGCTAAACTGAGCTCTGCTGTAGGCTCTACAAATAATAAAAAAATTATAATAATAATCATTTAATGAACTACAGCAGCTATCATAGCTTTTAAGTGTTTGGTTATTGTGGCTCGATGTTGTATATTATTTTTTTTTCTGAAGGTTCAAGGTGCAGCTAGATTTATCAAATAATAAAACAGCAATTTGCTTATGTTGCTTCTTTTTATAGCTCATAGATCAGTTTTTTATTTATTTTTTATGTGAGTACAGATCAAACTATGAAAATGGAAAAATGCATCAAATTTTCATATATTTTTTATTGTATTACAGAAAAAATATATGCTTAAATAATATTTATCCAAGAGAAAAATAGAAATATTTCAAAAGAGTTTTCTATTAGCTCAGATGCATCGAAAGGAGAGTTTCATCTCGTAAATATCATATTTAGATATTATTAAAAACATATGCCTACTGCTGAAATGACCCTCGCAATATCAGATATTTATATATACATTTTCATATATATATATGAATGTCTATATCTGTTGAAGCGCATAGAATTTTTGTAGCATTAACATTGAGATGAGTTTTTTGGACTTGGAGTCAGAGTCAGAGTTGGCGGAGAATCAACGAGGAATGCGTGAAGGACGCGACGACAAGTAATTGCAATTTGTTATTTAAGAAGCTCTGGCAGGTTTCGTTTTCATTTTTGTTTTTGTTTCGCTTATTTTTGTTTTGTCTGTGTTTAATTTTGTCAGTTTTTTAAATGCCTTTTTAAATGCGTTGCTGATGATATGAAATGTTGCCAAATGTGACCCCAAGAGGCAGTCGCTTATTCATTTACACATTAGTTGAAATTTACATTTTTTTTTTAAACTTTTTGTCTTACACACATGCGTGTGTGTGTAAGTGTGTGTGTGTGTGTGTAATTATGTACATTTGGTATCGCAGTTTCGTTTGTTTCTTTGCTTTTTTTTTGGCAGCAGCTTTTGTCAAGCGACAACAAAAAGTGATTGGCAACAAATTAATCAAGACCTTGCCAAGAGACAAAACCAAGACCAACAGCAATACTAACACACACACACTCGCACACATATGCATAGATAAGCAGTAGAATCTAAAGAAGAAGAGTTGAACAAAAAATATATATATACACACATATAATCCGCAGCGATTGCAGACGCGGCGCTGCAGCATCTGAAACATTACGCAATGCCAACAAAAAATGATTGATGTCTGCAATTTAGCGCATCTGTGTAAAACGACAGCAACAATTGTTGCTGCTGCTGCTGCTGCTGTTGCTGTGACACAAAAGAATTAAGTGCCCAGGCACATTTGAAATTCGTCACGGAAAACGTGACAAAAATTTTCATATGCGAAAAATAGCAACCGAAACGAAAACGAAAATCGAATACATCTGAGAGCTGCAGCAGAGTCTTCTGATTGAGATTGAGTTGGTTGCAACATTTCTGACACACATTTCACACACACACACACACACACACAGACGGAGGCACAGAGTAGTTAGAATCTTTTTGAGCTATAAAATGTATCTTTTATGAATGAGCTCGTTCAGCTGACTTGATTAACTCAGAGAACTTTGCGCCGCTGAACAATGCAACATAAACAAGCCGCTGGCTAATTGCATAAGAGCAACAACAACAACAACAGCAACTGCTACAACAATTGCTCATCATTCTAATCGTTGGCCATAAATCTGACAAATTATTTATATAACTGCGAGCACTGAAACAAGACGTGGAAGAAGACGAAGAAGAAGAAGCAGCTGCATAAAGTAGGTGTGTGCGGAATTACAGATATGACTAAAGCTTAAAGGGGCAGATGCGGATGTAACAAGACTAAGACTGCTAAATGCAGCAATAACAAGAAATATTTTAGCTAGAGAACATAATGGAGATGATTGCGTGAGCACTAGGCTATCATTTCATTTATATATAAATAAATACTTGTATTTATAAATTTGCATTGCTAAACAAAGTGCAGAAGAATCTAAGATAATTCTTTACGAAATAAAAAAATTGAAATTAATCAGACGACACTTTTATATATTTAGCTCTAAGCTGAAAACCTTTATCAAACATTATAACATTATGTAAATAAATAAGAATTAATTTAAATTACATTAAATAATAAATAAACAGAAAAATCCTTTATCTATATAAGTTTCTATAAATATATAAGAATTTAATTAAATAATAATAATAATAAATAGTAAAAATATTTGTATAATTCTCCATAAAAGTTTCTGTAAATAAGAATTAATTTAAAAATCAATAAACAATAAATAAACAGAAAAATTCTGTATCTATATAAGTTTCTGTAAATATAAAAGAATTCATTTAAATAATAATAAATAGTAACAAAAACTTATCTACATATATAAGTTTCTGTTTAAATATCAACAAATAATAAATAATTCACAATAGTAAATATTTCTATAATCTTATAATCTCAGCCATTTATGATGGGTTAACAGCGAACTCCAAATTTCTTCATTTCTAGCTACAATTGTTTGCATTACAAGTCTGAAAAGGCTTAAAACTATTTGCAGCTCACCCTACTTCATGAAAGAGTATAAAAGTCTCCTTGCATAGCTGCAGAGAACCTAATCCAGAAGATGATAACAAATTACAACAAGTCTTCATAAAAAATAATAAAAAGACTTCAATGCAAAATTATATTTATATACATATATCATATACAGTGTGTAACATTAATATTCGGTTTTTTGGTTTTTTTTTCAACTTCAAACGCAAATAAAACATAAATTATTTATTTAAAAAAAAGGGTATATGGAAAGTTTTAGATTGAAATGTTACCTTTTCAGAGACGTATACATGAATGTATTATATTTAACATAACTAATAGAAATTATACATAAACCAGAAAAACACCAAATTTGGCGTTATATTAATATTGGTTTTTTTCTTACACAACGTATCAAAATTCGAGTTTTACTGAAAAAAAAAAAATATATTTATATACATATATCATATACCTATGTATGGGATGCTTATAGAATGTAGTTTTAAAATTGTCTTGTTAGGCAAATAAAACAACATTTTTAAGTAATAAAATAATATTTTCAATATTTAATTCGTGACATAGTTTGTCATTTCTATCAACTCAGCAAAGACAAATAAATTTATACAAAAATATGATTAATATATATTTAATATTAATATAAATTTCTATATAAATTCAAGAAATCCAATCGAGTGTGGGAACAGAGAGAGGAATTTCGCTAAAATATACATATACATCTAGTATTACCTATTAATTTTAATACACTTTGATATGCATATATTTGCTTTAATATATTGATATTGGTTTTCTCTCACGCTGCCATCGCTACACATTCTATATACACGACAACCCGCACATAGCCAGTGCAGAGGGTGTTGAGTATATTAAGTGAATTTGCAATAAACAAAAAAAATCATAGTAACTTTGCATAATTTGTCCATGTTTTACATTCAGCATTTTACATCATCAGCTGCCAATGGCAGCCAGGCAGGCAGTCGGCAGTCAGTCAGTGTGCCAGACATTGTCGTGGAGGAAGTTGCATATTTATAAGTTTTTTATACATAATATATATATACATATATATAAATATAATTTTTTGTTTTTGTTCTGCTTCAGCTTCAGCTTTTGCCGCTGGCTGGGGCGTGTGCGCTGTCATGATTATGAAATCAATTGAACATATGTTTGGTCGCCGCATGCTCTGGCCATAAATCAGAAATGCTTAGTCAGACACACACACACACATGCACACACAAACACGCACAGCCACACACCTCTAGTTATTATGTACCATTTGATGAGAACAAAACAAAAGACTTAGGCAACGAACGTGCTGTGTCTTGTGCTCCCAATTGCATTTCGTACGCTTTTCACATTGCACTTCACAACACTGCCAATGAGCTCTGGCTTGTCGAAGATTGTTTCTGTCTCAGTTGTTTTGTATTGATTAAATTTGCGGAACTAACTCTTGTTTTGTTAAGTCAGTTTAATCAAAAATGAAGAAAATTATAGGCAAAGCGAGGTTAAGCTACGAATTAATAGAAGAAGTAGACGAAGTGTAAGCTGGGGAAGTAGTAGTATAATTAGTAATAGAATCAATAGTAAAATTAGTAGTAGTGGAAATACATAAAGTAAAGATAGCAGTAGTTTTAGTAGTATGATAATAGTAGTAGTAGATATAGTAATAGTAGTAGTAGTAGATGTAGTAATAGTAGTAGTGTAGTAGATGTAGTAATAGTAATAGTAGTAGTAGATGTAGTAATAGTAGTAGTAGTAGGTATAGTAATAGTAGTAGTAGTAGGTATAGTAATAGTAGTAGTAGTAGGTATAGTAATAGTAGTAGTAGAAATGTTAGTTATAGTAGTAGTAGTAGTTACAGTAGATAACAGAAACTGAGGAATTTATTAAAAATGATTAGTATTAAAACAATACGATATAAAATGTAGTAAAAATTTCCACAACTCATTCCTTTTAACATATATATTTTAAAAATGAATTTGAAGCTGTTCAGGTTCTTTTCCATCAAATTCATTTCAGTTCATTTAAAGCGTTAATCAATTTAAATCAAAAAGTCTGTTGCCCTTAATACGAAGACATTAATTTGATTTCTCAGCTCAAATAAAATGAACATAAATAAACGTAAAATATGGTCTGCCCAAAAAAATAAAATGTTGATATTTTATTGATTGTTCAAGTTGAGCCAATTCGAATCAAATTTATGCCTAATTTTAAAGATTTTAATGGAACAAGTTCTGTTGTCGTTTGTTTGTGAAGTTCATATCAGTTTGAAGCGAAAAAGATACTACTTTCAGAACAACTTTTAAGCTTGAGCTTCATTAATTTCCTTACTAAGTTTTCTGCCAAGCTGCCAGCTAATAGCTCACACTCACACACACACATATACACCTATTTATGCATATATTTGACTTTATGTTTTGATGCTTCCCACACTTGAGATGCGTCTGCTGAGATGGAGACCAATGACCCGCTGTTTGACCCAGCAGCCTTGGCTGCTTAACCAAAAAAAATAAATAAATAAATTTTGTAAAATGCTGAACAAATTAAGCAAACGGCAGGCGTTGCATGTGCAACAAGTCATGCAACAACAACAGCAGCAACAACAGCAACATCGATAGCAATTGCATTAACTTGAATTTTGTTGCAACGCACATTTACCACACGTACACACACACACACTTGTACACATATGAGTTCCCTCTCTTCCTCACACTCATTTAAGCTCTGCCTGACTCGCTGCCATACACACACATGCACGCTTGCATCTTCGCACAAGCATGTACAGTACAAGTACTCGCCCTCCCTCCATCCACACTCTACCTCACTCACTCACTCACTCACACGCTCTGCCAGAGCCTCGCTCTCCTTTTTGCGTTGCCCCCGCTCAGCCTGTGTACCTGCTGTGTAAAGTTCATGGGTCGTTGCCAGCTGTTTTTCTGTTTCTAAACTTCGCTACTCTCCACTCTCCACTCTTCGCTGTGCGCTTGCTCTTGCTGTAGTTGTTGTTGTTGTGGTTGCCACTGCGTTGCAGTTTGCGCTTCAGGGTTGCCAGCTTTTTTTGTTTTATTGACTGCGTCACTTTGGTTGGCGTTTTTTTTTTATTTTTGGCGACCTCATCTGTCAACAGAATTAGAAGCGACAACAACAACAGCAACAGGTAAAGCAACAACAACAACAACCTGCCAAAGTTCAGTCGGGCGTTTGGCCTACGGGATTTATGTGCGCAGGCATCGAAGCCGAAGTAAAACACAACAAAAAATTGTTATTATTATTACATTTTTGTTTTATATTTTTGTGTTATTTTTCTTATTTTTTCATCTGCAACAACAACAACAACAACTCGTCTGTCAACTTGTTGTACGCGGTCAAACAAGTGCACTTTAGAAATTGCTCATAAATCATAAAACTGAAACGAGCCAAGTAATTTTTTTTTTCTTCACTTAATTTTTTTGTAAATGTAAAGAGTGAAAAAAAATCATTTTTCAATTTGAAGAAGTGCCAAGTGCCTTGGCATTATAGTCATTGTCATTATCATTTATATGTGATTTTTATTATTATTAAAGCGATGCTACTTTACACAGAAATCTCAAGATATGTAAACATATATAAGATATACATATATACTCTTCTTACACCTGAAGAAAATTATCTGTTGTAATCTTTAAATTAAATATTTAAATTTTAAAATGACTATTAAAACACAGAGAGAGGGGGAGAGAGAGAGAGAGAGGGAGAGAGAGAGAGAGAGAGAGAGAGAGAAAGAGTCTAAGGCTGGTGCAGTGGCTGACAGAGAAAGGAAAGAAATCTTTTTTATTAGAGTATTTCACTATAACAATCATACCAGACTTTTTGCAATATTTTCTTAGTTTTATAAGTAAACTTTTCAATTTCTGCACTTGGATCAGTCGCTTCACAGATAGATCTATAAATGACATGAGCAAACTAAAAAGAGACTTAAATTTGTATATCTTATATTATTTGTATATCTTATATTATATATCTTATATTATCATATTATCGATACTGTTCGATTATTTCATTTTTGGAATATACCTAGATTGGAAATGTTTCCCATTTCGGATAGCTTCCAACATAATAAAATTTAATTTTTAAGAGATATTTAATATATGAGCATAAAAAGATTCAATGAAAAACCTTAGTATTTAGGAATAAAGCCTATTAACTGGGGATATATTTGCACATCTTGTTATGGACACGATTACATATCTCACATAGTCCAAATAATTCATGTAGTCATCCATAAAAAGACTCTATGATCAATGCTATATATGAGGATTGATCATAGAGTCATTATATATATACTCAATTAGTATATCTATGTGATCAGTCGGTGTAACATGATCAATCAGTACATAATGATCCATTATATTATCAGCTAATGTACTCGATCAACAATGAACTGTTTAATCAACAACATGAGCAATTAATATCTAGAATTATATAATTATATATGAAATATATAAGCATATTCTAATGAAAATATCATAAAATCCACCATATAAACTGAAAATCCAGGTAAATATATTAACTCTGACTAAATCACAAGCTTGAGGATTTCTCTAGAATTTCGTTAAGTGCATTTATTGCGTTATTTTGAGGAGCCTTTTATCTGGCCGATCTGGCGGCAGTTCAAGGCCAAAAAATAATAAATAAATACAATGAGGTTTCTTTTTAAGCCAAGCGAAAGGCTTCTAATTTGTTAAGAGTCTGCTTCATTATGGCCAAAATGGATATGGATATGGCTATAACTATGGTTATGGTTATGGCCAGTAATTAATGCATAGAGACTCGTGCCGACGTCGACGTCGACAGCGACTGCGACTGCGACTGCGACAGCGACTGCGATTAAGTCTTGGACAACGCAGCTCGTTCGCCTCTGCTGCTGCTCTGCTGCTGCTGCTGCTGCTGCTCATCTTCACAGCTCTGATTGCTGTTGTTGCTGCTGATGATACCAGTTTGCCTCAACCTTGGAGCAGCGACGACAACGACAACAGCAACAACAACACTTTTCGTACCCAGTACCAGAGCTAGTACCGAAAACGCCATGTGAAGAGCACTTCTTGAGGCCCGTCCGGTTCGGCCGCACCATCGGTAGCAGCAGTGGATGCGGATGCGAAAAAAAAGTGAATGTAAAACTAAAACTAAAAAAAAAACAACTAAAAACTAAAAGAAAAACAACAACAATAAGAAAACACTTGATGACGTTGAACGTCCACTGTCCGTTGTCCGAGCGCGTGACAGAACAATAAATTAGCTTTAATTTTTTTTTTTTTTTTTTTTTGTTAGGTGAGGGAGTGAGCGGCGTAAGGGTAGGTAGGTGTTTATAGGTGAGGAGCTGCATGTGACTGGCACCAACTGAAATTTGAATTAGTTTCTTGAAAATAAAACAAAGTTACAATTAAGAGATATATAGATTATGCTGATATATACATATATTATAAATTCATATATTTATTTATTTATCTTTACGTATTTATCTCTCAAATAGATCGATCAATGAAAACTTTGCCATTGAATAATACAAATTTGGTTCGCAAACTCAATTCAATTGCATATTTTACATATGAATGATATGTGCGTTGACCTAGCTCAACTCTGCAGCGAGGGTGGGCAGAGAAATTGGGCAATCTTAAAGTGACTTAAGCAAAATTGAAGAATCGAAAATTTTATAATAAATTATTTATATGATATATATTTACAGAAACATGAGAAGACATTTATGATTTAATTTAATATTTATATATAAATAAAATAAAAATAATTTATTCAGCGCATCATCTTCATTATATCGTTTATTGTAATGTATCACAAATGCTTTAAGCACGCCTCGCATTATAAGTTTTGTTAAAGAATTCAGCATGCAATGCAGTATACAATATTCTAATAAATTGCGTTCTATATACATATATGCCCTATATATTTTCCACATTTAAATTGAATTATAGATGGAATATCTAAATATATTTGCTACCGGACTCAAATATCACACTTACTTAAAGTCCAATCAGATTTGAATTAGATTAATTAGATCCTGTCACATACAACAAAAATGTAATCTAAGTATTTCCATGAGCTCGTTTTTAGCGCTTACATAACTTTTAATTAAGAGATAATTAATCTAAGCACGAGTCCAATTGGAGCTGCCCTCGGCAACAGGCGCCTCTGATTGGTGGGCAAGAGGCATGCAGTTGAAGAGTGTGTGAGAGAGGGGGCGAGCTGGGAGGTGGCAGAGAGTAGCGAGCTGGAACTCTTGTATATTCGCTGGACGACCTTAGCACATGTGCTAAGATACTTTAAGCATACAATTTTGTTGTTGAATTCCATTTGAAAATGTGTTAAATATTTGCAGCTGTCAATTTGTGTGACCTCTGTCTCTGTGTGGCCCAACTTGAAGGCAAATACATGTAAATATTAATTTAGGTCATTTTTAGGAATTGTGTGGGGGAAGCTTTCAAAGCTCTGCCGCTTAGCGAGTACACAAACCACGCTACAAGCTCGCTTGTCACTATTGCCAGCTCGCTCTAGCATACGCAGCGAGTGCAATGCACACACTAGTTGTACTGCTCTGCAACGCGTTGAAATTGCATGAAAAGCAGCTGGCTGAAATCTCTGGGTGCCTGTTAAATGACGCGCGATACAACAAATCGTACTACACAAATTTACTGTCATTGTTCGAAAACAAAGAGTACAAAAAAATACGCTCGCAACTCGCATGAGACAGCGAGTGTGTGCTGATGTGTGCGTGTGTATATGTGTCGTCGCACACGTTGCATTATGCTAGCCGTGTGTTGCCTGGTGGGTTCGTAGCGTGCAGCGTAAATGTGGAGCCCACTTGTTGCAAGCGCAGCAACATGTCTCGGTTGGCCTCTGCTGCTTCTTGCCAATTGCCCTTATTGGGACAGAGACAAAAAGCCAATTACAAAAACCGAAATGCCAATAGGCCTCTGTGTGCGCCTATCAACAGCATCGCATCAAGTGCGCAGGTGAAAGGGGGCACCGCAGTAATGGCCAATGCGATATGAATTTCAACTCCACCCACATAATTGCCAAAGGGAAACATGCACATGCACATGCACGTTCACATTCATGCATGCATGCAGTTAGGGCGAATGAAGGTCATGCAACAAATTAGTGTTTTCACAGAGAAGAGATTAATTATTAAAAGCATTTGGTTTAAAGCTAACTGGACATTTATTTACATACATATCTCTTTATGTACGAGTATGTGTGTTATAACTGCATTGACAAGTATTTACATAAGCGTGGTTATTTTTAATACTTTATGGCTATGCCGCGATATTTGTATTTGGTATCGATATCTCTTTATGTTAATTAGCTTATTTATAACTTATAATTGTTAAATAATTTAAACAGCTTGTCAAGTTGTTAACACAGCTCAATAATAAAATTATTTATAATTTGAATTTAAAAGCATTTATAATTTGTACAGAACTTTAATTTCAGCTACTAGCGATGATCACACGATAATGAAGCTCGATAAAATTTAGTTAATGCTCTCCGCTCTAATTAAATAACATACGACACATTAACACATGCACGCGCATACATGTACATGTGAGTTAGCAGCACGTTCCATGCTTACATACATTTGCATATGTCAGAGAAATTGCTGCTTTGCTTACGAATTATAACAACTCGAAACGCCTGCATCTTTAATTTAGGCCAATAGAACAATACTAAGTGCGATCTGGCAGTCAACTCCACCCACAACATTTATTTAAGACGAACACAAATGGTTACCAAACAAATTACATTCAATCGCAGCTAATAGTTGCGCAGGCTGTGATGGGTCGGTCACTACACAAAGTGAAGCAGGAGGAGTAGAAGTATTGCAATTGCCTATAGACCATAGAGCAGCCGAATCGATGAGCGGCGAGCCAGTTTGTTGAGCTGATTACTGGCCATTGGGCCGGTCTTTATCCCTCTTTAAAGCATTTCTGGTTGGTCTGCGCCTGTCGCACCAGTCACAGTAACAGTAACAGCTGACTGCCCGGCCGCTATCATTTAAAAACAATACAGCAACGCATACACACATGCACAGATAGAGGTTGTGTGAGTGTGTGTGTGTGTGTGTACGTAAGAGCTGAACGCGCCAAGCGACAGCAGCTGAGACGGCAGCCAATAAGAGTTGCCATCCAACTATATCATGGCGAACACCTGTCTGAATTGCTGCGCGCCTGATGTTCGGTTTGTGCAATTCGACAACACAAAATTTTCGAAGTTCCACTGGGCGACGGCTCACCAACCAATAAAGCGATATTGCCAGGCACGTAGTCGGGAGTGTTTACAAAGGGGATTTCAATTTTGCGTATGATGGAATATGTAAAGAGTGAAGAAAGAAAAAAATTATTTTCTTAATTAAAATATATTAACAAACCAAATAGTTTTGATGATTTAAATCGCAGCTAATATATATTTCAAATATTCGGCGCATTATACAATTTATACGTTATATGTGAACACAGTTGCTTACGTCAGCTGTTGCGCACATCCCCTTTGTACACGCTACTGGTTTTTCGTATAGAAACAGCACTGCGACCAACCACCAACCAAAGCAGCGGCAGCAGAAGGCAAAGGAAGGAACTGACTCAGCATGAATTTTCGTTTCTGCATGTTCGCTAATGTATGTGTGTGTGTTCGTTGTGTGTCGGTTATTATCTCTTGCTATGTGTGAGTGAGGGAATGCCTGTGAGCGAGTGTGTGGGATAGGTAGCAGCGGCGACGGTGGCGGTGGCGGGCGAATGTATTGGTTTGTTGTCGACTGTTCGATAGAGCATCGTCGTGCATCTAGCAAATGCTGTTCGCCTGTCTAAAATATCGGTAGTTTTGCTCGCCGCGTGACGATGGCGCGTGACTTGGACATCGCCAGTGATTGGAATCGGTATCGATAACGTGCTTGGGGGAGTCATTCACATTTACATTAAGACTTCGATTTGATTGCAAGGAAATAAATAAATAAACTCAAGTGCGTTCGAACGTTGTATGACGGCATATGTATACGCATGGTGTGTGAGACAAGTTGACTTTGCGGATCACCTATATACATATATAGTTAGATTCAATTAGCTCTGTTTGATTAGGCTAATTAGATCGAGTAATCTATTCAAATTTGTACTCAATTATTTGCACAAGTGAGCAGATAATGGAATCTGTATACATATATATATGTATGTATATAAATTTATACTTTTTATTGCTGCGATGAAAGCAGCTGTCGGCGTTTTGTGTTTGTTTAAAAAACAAACTGTTGATTTATTAAATATTAAATACTAGAGATGAGCGCGTGTCACGAATGGAGTCACGCACGTTTAATATATCACGATCTGCAAGAAATTAGCTTTTGCGAGAACTTCATCTTTCAGTTGCGCTTCAGAATAACCCTTCTCTGTGCTTCATAGGCATTTCATAGCAAAGTTCTGCTGTAATGAATTTATTTAAAATAAAATAAAAGATTTGCTTTTTGTTTATTTGCTAATTTGTTTATTTCTTCACATATGTATAATCTTTATGTTAATTTCTTGTTTTGTTCTTGTTTATCCCATTGTCTGTTGACAATGCTCATATGTATGTATGTCCCCCATTGTAGCCCCAGGCGGGACCTCTTTATCCATTTATCATAAAACTTATTATTAAATATTTATCAATTCTTAAACTCAATTGCTTTTACTTTTTAAGTTTATTTATATTTGTATTTTTGTTTTTGAAATAGAAAACTATTATTTTGTTCTATGTTAATTGAAATAGTTCTTGAGTGTTATTTATACGTTAGTTATTTTTTAAGTATTTTATTTTTTGTATTTTTGTTGGCTATCAATATTTTGGCTTGTTGGGTCGATTGATAATGTATGTATATGTATATATAAACATTTATATATATATGGATGTACGTCATGGATGAAACTTAAAGTTGTATTTGCTGTTGCTGATGTTGTTGTTGTTGTTGTTTGGTTCGGTGTGTGTTCAATAAATAGACTTTGTTCCATCTTTTCATATTTCTTTTTGTTTTCTTTTTGCAAAAAGGGACGGTAAAATTACAATAAAATCATTTTGAAATTTATGTATTCATCAGTTATTATTTCTACAAATTTCATCATAAATAATTTCTATAGGCAACTGAATAAATTCAGCTCATCTCAGTGTATGTGAGTGTGTGGACGACGAATGTGTGTGTGTGTGAGTGTATTTGTATGCTTGTGTGTGTGTGTGTGTGTGTGTGTCTTAAATATAAATTCAATTTAATGGCTCGGTAAATTTACATAATATACGCTCAATGTATATTTCAATTTGATATTCTTACACATTTTTCCCAACGAAACATTTTTGAAACATAAATTTTGCATTATTTTTGTAATATTTTAGAACTTGGCTGTGTTTAGAATCTCTACTTTTGTGTATCTAATTAATTAGCTACTATACTATAATGATAATAATAATAATAATAATTATTAGTTTAAACTTTAACGTTCTTTAATTTTTATTTATTTATTTTACTTTTTTCTTTTTTGCTATTTAAAGTTGGTTAAGCTGCTTGTAGTGGTAAATAGAATATTCTATTTTTAAAGGCTGTGTTTTTTAAATAAAAATAAAAAAAAATTGTGGCTAAATAAATTTTGTTTTCATTTTCATAAATTTATTTATTTTTTATATTAATATTAAATAATGCACAAATTATAGACTATTGCTGCAACAAAAAAAACTTGGTTTTTTATGTAAATATTTTGATTGCGAACAGAAAATAATTAAATTTACTACAATTTTTGTTTTTCACGCAGAAAAATGTTTCGTCTTTAAGACGCCGCTGCCATGGCTGATAGAAATCCACACAACAGTTGCTCGCCAAATATTTATATTCTCTTTATATAAATATAGTATATATAATTTACATATTTTGTGTTTTTGTTAAACTTTTCTGCTTCAGGCTTTAGTTGCCTCGTTTTTTGTTTTACATAGTTTCTTTTTTAAATACTTTTCCAATTTTGTTTTGTTTTCTTTTTTCTTTGAAAAATACTTTCTATAGTCAGGCCAATTAATACATGCTTGCCAATATATATATGTGTATATATATATGTTAAATTTCTTTTCATCATTTCAAATTTTTTTTTCTCTCTTTCGCTTTTTGCGCACAGCGTTGATAACAAAAATCAAATTGCAAAAACAATCAACGCGAAAAATCTAACAAAACGCAACTTAAATCGAATCAAATACATTTCTTGATCTTGTTTTTTCTTGTATATATAGAAAAATACAATTATTTAGTTGATTTCTTTCAATTTCATAGAGTTGTTAATTAAATTAATTGGACGTTTAAGTAACTAACCGTTAATAACTGTTTTGTTTTCTTTTTTCTTCATCTTCTTTCTTTGTCTAACTAAACGCTCAATAAATACAAATAGAAACAGAGACAAATAGAATACAGTTATATATCATTAAATATAGGAAGTAGAACAAATAGCTATAGCATCCTTCACAAATACATTCAAAGTATTCCTTGTGTGTGTGTGTGTGTGGGTCTGGGTCTGGGCGTCTGTGAGTGATCCTTCAGCTACTCCCAACGAATTTACAACTTAAGCAAAGTATAAACCAAGGCTAAAAGCTTACGCTGCACGCTGATCTTATGTTAGAATGGATTCGCATTGCTGCTCGTCGGATTTCTGCTGGATGGACGTGTGCTGAATGAGGATTTGCCGCTGGTGCCGCGCTGCGGCGGCATTGGACGGCGCACATGACGCATCTCGCTGTTGGCCAAAAAGAGATAATGATTAGTCAAGAGTTTGCAAAAAGATGCTTGAGTTCAGTTAATCTGGCAGCAGGGTTTTATAAACAATAATTAGTAATTAAGTACAATATAATTTTGATTATTATTTGGTAGATTAAGAGTTTCTCTCAGTTCTTGCTTTGGTTTAGGCATTCGTTATCCGGAAGCAGCAGCAACAGCAACTTAGCGTTTCGCACATGCAAACATTCTTTTGCCTCAATGCTTACCAAGTGTGGGTTTCATATAATTTGTTTTTGTTTAGGGATTTGATAACTAAAGACATTTGCTTATTTGAATTTTTGGCATAAGGATTTGTGTGCTTCTTGTTTAGCGACCCAAATGCACCCACCGATCCATTTCCATTTCCTCCAAGCGCTGTGTGAGCGCCAACTTTTGTTGCACAGCCAAGCGCAGCAGCTGATTGAGCGTTTTCTTCTCCTCCTCAGCAGCCTCCAGCTGACGATTTAAATCATCCACCTGAGTAACATACTCCTCGCAGCGTGCAGCGAACATGGCGCGCAGACCTGTTGGGAGAGGGAGATAAAACTTGAGTTTTACAATTTGATATCATAATTAATATTTTATATTTACTGGAGAAGGTGGCTGCATCTTCCTTGAGCAGTCGCAGCTCATTGCGCAGCTTGGACATCGTGTCGCTGACAATGATCTTCTCGTTCTCATATTTGGATTTGAGATTTGTGAGCGCCACCTCAGCGGTTTGCTTATTGGACTTGAGCACGTTGCGTAGTGTAATGATTTGCTCACGCTTCACAGACAACAAGCTCTTGAGCTTCACAATTTGCTCCTGCAGCTCCTCCACCTCCTCGGTGTTGCCCTTGTCGGAAGCTGTAAAGGAAGAGGACATGAGTCTTTGCCTTAATTCAAATTGCATTTGCTTACATTCTCCACCCTCGGCGCGCACTTTGTGCTTGTTCAGATCAATGGTGTGCTCCACAGCGGTCTTCAGATGCTTAATCTGATCGCTGACAGTGTCCACGTACTTCTTGATCTCCACTGAATCGGCCAGACCCTGCAGATCCTCAATAATTTGCGGGCGTGCGGTGAAGACATCCGATTTGAATTGAGACTGAATGGCAGTCAAAGAATCATTCTCAAAACTGCAAGGAAAACATTCAGGTTGTAAGAAATGAATTTAAAATAAATATAAAACATTGTGATTCACCTCATGTCGTCGCTCTTGTGATCCAGCAGCACACGTGACGGCGTCTCGCCATTCACCGTGCAGACCAAATGATAAAGCTGAGCCAAATCATCGCTGAGCGCGACCAAAGTGCTGCGAGCCGAGCCCAAGCTCTGGCCAGCGTTCTGTGAGATATGCGTCAGGGTCTGGACATCGCTCTGCAGATCGAGCGACTTTTGCTCGGTGGAGAGCAGTTTGTTCTTCAGATTTGTCACCTCGTTGCGCAATGTGGTGGTGGCATCTGTGTAATTGAGGCCCTTTTGCAGCTCAGCTATGTCAGTCTTGAGGCCGTCGATTTCCTTGGCCGAGAGCGTAAACCAATTGGCATATTGCGATATAACGGTGCGCAGCTGTTGCTGCAGCTGCTGCTCATCCTCCTTTGTCTGTCTGCCCTGATCCTTGACATCGATTTGTTTCTTCAGCTGCACCAGCGCATCCACATGGGCGGCCAGCAGTGCGAGGCGCGACATAAAGTTCTGCAGCTCATTTTGTGATTTGTCCAGACTGCTCTGCGCCTCGCGCAAATTCGTCGTCAGATGCGATTTCTCATTCTCCATGCTCTCCAGCTGTTTCTCCAGCTTCTTCAGCTCGTTGAGATGAATCTCCGAGAAGAGATCACATTTGGTGCCATCGGGCGATTTGAGTTCAGTGCTCAAGTCTGCCTCGAGACGTTTCAGTGCCAGATTCTCCTCCTCCCCATCGGAATTATTGCTGGCATTGTCCTCCATATTGCTGCGTATGCTGTAAGCCAAATTGCTAATGTGAAACATGGACTCGCGATTCAAATGGCCATCCAGCTCCTTTTTCAGCGCATATTTCGCCTCACGCTCGCCCTGAAACCAAAGATTTTCGACTAGTCAAAATCAGCTCAAGATCTTAGCACTTACGCACTCACCTGCAATGCTTCGAGCGCCTCCTCCATTTGCTTCTCGGCAATCTTTTTCAGATTCGCCAGCTCATCGACCTGCTGATTGAGCAGCTCCACCTCCTCGGTCAAGCGACGAATCTCATGTTTGGCACCCTCGAACTCCACCTAAAGAGAATGAATAAATATGAGTCGAAATTGAAGAGATTTCTATGCCAAAATTCACATGAACTCACCTGCGAGCTTCTTAAGCTGGACACCTGCTTCTGCAACGATATGTTCTCCTCCTCCAGTTCGGAGTATTCGCTGAGCATGCGCGTCTCCCGAAACTTCAAATCCTTCAGCTCAGATTTGAGACGCAATCGTTCCGCCTCATTGTCGCTTTTGTCGCGTCCAATATCCGAGTTCTCCTGCAGCATGCGATCCCGCTCATTGCGCACACGCTCAAGCTCATGACGCAGCTGCTTGGCCTCATTCTCCAGATCGAGTATTTGCAGATTGAGCGAAGTTTCACGTGCGGCTGACTCATTGAGCAGCGTCTCCTCCTGCTCGATGCCGGTCTTGTTTGTGACCTTCTGTGACGTTTGGAATTTTGTGAGCGCCTGTAAAAGATGGAAAAGATGGCAAATTGCGGTTTAATAAGGTATAATAACAGTGAGGCAATTGGAAATACCCTGTAAAACGAGGCAAGTTGTAGATGACTATGTTTCTTGATATTACAAAAAATATTTAGTACATTTTTGTTTATTATCTTGAATTTCTACATTTAGAAGATTGATGAATTGAAGTCACTTGCCAAATCCCTAGCCAAATAACACTTAGCAATAATATTAACAATTTTCTTAAATAATAAATAAGGTCGAACTTTGTTTAAAAACTTCAATTATATATTTTTATATGCATAAAGCTTTATTAAAAATATTTTCGTCCACGATTTTCCTGTATGAACTGAAGATTTCATCTTCAGAAGATTCTCATTAGAGTAACTCATCGTCATTATCATTAATCTCTATTATTTATTAAGTTGATCTTATAATAGACATAGAATTGTTTAAATATTGTATTTTAGATTTTCTCAATGGAAATTTTCTAATATTTTAAGAATTCCTAGAGTTCATTCTCATATCAGATTCGTTTGCGTATTTATTAAGAAATCGTTTGTCGATAATCAATATATAGCTAATATCATATTCAATAGAAATATATTAATCCAACTCATTCCATATACTTTTAGCTATAGTAGTTTCACTCGCAGCTTTAACCATTTCAATTTTTGCCTGATATGCTCACTCGCTCTCTCCCTCCGCTCTCACTCGAGTATCAGGGGTATTGCAATCATAAAAGTTGCCAGCCTCCCATTTTTATTGCAGTCATTTGCATGTGTAAGCTGTGTAGGTGAGCGGGATGTGTGGCGGGGGCGTGGTCATAGTCAATGGGGGCGTCAGTCGCTGGGGAGCTCTGCTTGCTGCTGCGTTGCTCTGCTGCTGACGAAACGCCCCTCGTTTCAGTTTGTTACATTTTTCATTAAATGGCGCAGATATTTTCTTCTTTTTCCTCTGCTTTTTTTTTTTGGCATTTTTCCTTTATTACAGATCTCCCAGTGGAGGCGTCGGTGGAGCAAGTGCATCTCAAAGTTGGATTTGCTCTTGTTGGCATTTATTGGATTTTATTTTACTTTTTTTCGTCCTCGTGCATTGTTGTTGTTTAATTGTGCCGGGCAGTGTTGGAAAATGCGTAACAGGCGCACGTGCTCGTTAAGCTTAATAGGCGCAGGACACGCCCAGGACGTGGCAAAGAGGTAAATATGTATGTTATTATGGATGCACTTGAAGAAATTCCGCAGTGCAAAGCTTAAAAGGATTTCAAATTATTTTGAACATTTTTTTTCTTAATATAGAAAAAGCATTATACCCTGATTTCTCATTTTCAATGGGTTCAGAATATAAAAACATTGAAAGTTTAAAGAGACTTCTTTAAAAGTAATCACATATAGAACATTTATGTATAAAATAAGGATCATTTTTATATCTTTATATAAAGTATAACCCAGGGCACCCATAGAGTATAACCCATATGTATAACCCCTATCAGATTCTTATATGTTTTTGTTAGCCTCGATATTTTTTTTTAAGGTTTTCCTCATACGATTAAAAAGTAGCTTCACATTTGATTGATCTAGATCTCTGTTTGGAATATTATTTAAAGTGAATTGAGAATTATATGAGTCTATAATAAAACTGTTATTTAGAATTAATTCTTAGTAACAATAAATAAATAAATAATAAATGAGTCTATAATATAAAGATCCTATTGAAGATTTGATGTAAAAATAAATTTGAAGATGAATTATATCTATATACAGTAGCATCTGCTTATAACGACGCTCAAGGGATCGTCGTTACACCCGGATAACCGCTATAAACTTATAAGTTTGTATGAGGTTCGTAATTTTCGTCGCAATAACCATACGAACGCTATAAGCGGAATCGTTATAACCGAATTCGTCTTTACTATACTTTAAATGAACTATTTGTTCTATAAAATGATTAACAACAAGCTACAGAAATAAATTACCTAAAAATATATATATCGATACAGATATATATATACACATAAATCTAAAAATAATTTTTATATACATATACATAAAATATATATAATATATACATGTGAATACCCTTTAAATTAATTCACTCTAAATATATATATTTATTTTTTCTAAAACTTCCCCCTTTTTTGTGCTCAGTGTACACACACTAAACGTGCATTAAAGCATACCAGCCAAGCCCTAGCCCGGTGCCTGGGCAGTCATAAAAGCGCGCCTGATTGAAGGCATGCGACGTGCCCATATATGCCCAGGCGCAGCGAATGGGTGTGCGGGTGTTTGTTGTCGTGGGGGAAGCGGGGATGGGCGTGGCTGCTAAGCTGTAATCGTGTTTTGCGGACTTTAATTGAAATCTCACCAGCACTGTCGTTAGTTGGGCACATTGGAAGGACGTGCCCACACGGCAGGGACAACTGCAGAGCTGACCACGAGATTTGTTGGATTACGGTTGAAGCAGATTCTGGAAGTGCTTGAAATACTGCTGCAATTAGTCCGCTTTTCTTGACAAAAGCGTAGAGCAACAACTACAGCCCAAAGCTGTGAAAGGAAATAGCCCGCAACTGTAAACCCTTTTGGCCACTTCACAAGCCCCCAGCCAGCTGCTGCTCTCCTCTGGCTAGTTGGACTCGCTTTGTGATTATTGTCAATGGCTGTGGGCGACGCGTCGTCAACGCTTTTATTTCATTTCGTTCATATTCTTCATTTTTCGTTTTTCTCTTTTCAGTTTCCCTCTTCATTTGTATTTCCCTTTTCAATTTCAGCTGCTGGCAAGTGCATTTCGTTAATTAGTGTGCCTCTGCGAGCTGTGGAAGCAAACAAAAGCCCAAGCCACCGACCGAGTGCCAGTTGAGCTCGAAATTTGAGAACTCTAAAGATGACGCCAAACACTGTGGCGCCACCTAGCCGTATATATATATGAGCTACTACAAATATGTGAACTATAAATATAAATATATATATTTATTTATTTTGTATGCATATACAAGAAAAGTGTCAGCGCTTCGAATGTAATTTGAGCAGCTCCTAAATGCTTCATAAATTCTAAAGAGTTAAAGGGGTTCTGCGTAGAGGATCAAGTGGCGCCATCTATAGTTTAACGATTGTACTAGTCTCAATTCTTATTATAGGCTTGAGCTAGAGATTCCGTAGAATCATTGAGAATTTACTAAAGCTAATTTGAATAAAATTTGAAATGTATTCATGAATCTTTTATTATACAGTTGAAATCTCAGCTGCTGCAGCTGTTCTAAAAAATTACTTCAAATACTATTTAGTGAACTCTCGGACTTTATATTTATTTAAACATGTAAATTAATGGAATTTCAAGTACTTTGCGTACTTCCGGCTTTATATGTATGTAAGTGGGATATACCATTTATGTTAAGACTACGTTCGTAAAGGTTGCTCTATAAAAGCCTCATATTTGGTTAAATGCACAAAAATTCAGTTCAAGTATAGTTCAGCAAATCCATAAAAATTTATTAAGTATTCCTATAAAAAATAAACTTGAAATTGTGAATAAATTTGCATACGAAATAAACACAAAATGCATAAAGCGAGCACTTTTTATACCCTGAACCCATTGAAAATGGGAATTCAGGGTATAATGGTTTTGTGAAAATGTATGTAACAGGCAGAAGGAAACGTCGCAGACCCCATAAAGTATATATATTCTTGATCAGCATAAAAAAATAAGTTGATTGAGCCCTGTCCGTCTGTCCGTCCGTCCGTCCGACCGTCCGTCCGTCCGTCCGTCCGTCCGTATGAACGTCGAGATTTCGGAAACTACAAGAGCTAGAGAGCTGAAATTTCACATGAACACTCATATGTTAGCTACGCAGTACGAGTTTATTTTGTTTTTTCGATAACTCATCCCATTTCCAAATTATCGATAAAAAATCGAAAATTCGTTTCAATTTTTTTGGTTTTTTGAGCATAGCTTCTACACCGTTTTAGCTAAAGACTTAAAATTTGTATATTTAGATAGATATTATGAATACGCAGATTATGTAATTTTTAGATTTTGGATGCCACGCCCCCTTCGCCCACAATTTGCAAAAAACGCATTTCAAATACTAGAGACTTGAAATTTGGCACATAGATACATTTAGATATTCTTAATCTACTCTGAAAATTTCATCAAGATCATGCATCTAGAAATGGAGTTATAAGCGTTTAAAGTATAGCCCAACCCACCCCCAAGCCACGGCAGCAACTGCGCGGTTAGCAGAGCGCGCGCCTATACGTGCGTAAAGAAGAAGAGTATCACCTTTTTTGGGTTCAGGGTATCTCGTAGTCGAGCCGTCTCGACTAGAGCCTTCTTACTTGTTTATTTAGTTAAAATTTAAACTTCATAAATATGTAGAGTCTATATATTTCTCTATATATCTCTCTCTCTTCCTATTTATATATTTCACGAGCAGATTCACTCAATTTCTCTCTTTCTCTGCTTCCTTCTATTATTCTTATTGCCTATAACTTTCTCTTTTATTTTACCTGTCTCTTTGGCTCTCAATTTGTATCGTTTTATTTCTCTACATTTCAATCTAAAATCTGCTTGTTTTACGGAAGTTTTCTATATCTCTTTTACTATATCTTTCTATTTCTTTTACTCTCCCTCCCTGCCTCTCTCCCTCCCTCCCTCTCTCTTACTGACTTCTTTCTCTTTCTCTGTTACTGAATATCTCTTTCTCTTCCTTTTACTGTAGTTCTCACTCTCTCTCTAGCTCCCTTTCACTCTCTCTCTAGCTCCCTCTCACTCTCTCTATCACTTGTTCCTTCTACCTCTAGCTCGCACTCTCTCTTTTTAGCTCCCTCTTTCTCTCTCTCTCTCACTCTGTAGCTCTCTCTCTCTCTTTCTCACTAGCTCACTCTTAACATTTCTCTCTTTGTTTCTTTTAATATCCCTCGATCTGAGTCATTTACTATATCTGCTTCTTTCATTCGCTTGCTCATCGTATCCCTCTAGCTCCCCCCGCAACAGCACATTCCGCATTCTAATTCTGCTCGAAATTCACAATCTCTAGCGCCATCTATGCACTATGGCCGTCGTGGCAACAGTTGGCCACAGAAACCGCATTAAATGACACCGAGGCATGAACTTTATGCAAATTAGAAAAGATTTTTAATTAACTCGAGCAAATATTAGCAGAGGCGAGGCGCAAGGCAGGCAGGACTCGACGTAGCGATGCGAGGTGTGTCCTGTGCAATGTCTGACTCACGTCGCTCAGCCCCTGAACCAGCTACCACCTGGCCGATTGCAACGCACTGGCATTGTCTGTTTGCGGTTTGGATTTGTTTGTGTGTGTGCGGCAGCAGCATCTAAATGGCCCAAAATGAAGTTTGGACCAGGTCCCCATTGATGTGGCAACAGCAGCTGTCTGCCGTCTCCCGGCTGCCGTCGGCTCGATGCACTGCCTCACACACAATTGCCCGGCTACTAAAAATAGAGAGCAGATTGCCCACATTATGACAGCGGGCTGCAGGGCTAGCAAACGAGCGCGCTGTAACAATTTCCTACCACAGCCACAGTCGGCGTGGGCGGTGGTCGTTGGTCGTTTGTGCCTCCACGCCGCCCTCTGCTCAGTCGCCACCCCCAACTCTCCCCTCTCCATCACCTGTGCTGATAAAGTATGCCATGAATGGCTGAGCAGTTTGTTTGGGGCATAGGCAAAGCGACAATGACGGCCGACAGCAGCAACACCAACGAATGAGTGAAACTAGCTTGAGCTGTGTGCTCGACTAGCAGTTGCCCTGTAAATATGTAGGCTTTCATATAAACATACATATATATTTGAATATATATTTATTAAGATATAATCTCATTGTAGGGACAATCTTTAAAAAATAATTTAAATAAATATCCAAATATAAGAAAATCTATTTTTTTAATATTAATATTATTTTTGGATTTTTTTTTAATAATATAAATATTATTAAAAAATAATAATATTTATAAAAAGAATAGATTTTCTTAGAAAAATGAGAAAATCTATTTTTTTAATATTTATATTATTCTTTAATAATATTAAAAAATAATATTTATATAAAAAATAGACTTTCTTATTTTTCATAAAAAAAATTTTTTTTAATAATATTAATATTATTTATTAAATATTAATATTAATTTTCAAATTTGCGTTTTGCCTAAAAAGAACTTAAAAATCATTTTATGACAATATCTGCTAAGGAATAAATATGGGCTTTCTATCGCTTTATAATCTTCTATTAGAATAACATCTTTATAGTTTATTGACTCTAATCAGAAATTATATTTTTTAGTGCAAATGCCTTATAGAGAACGCATAGTTATGATATTTTATTTGATGACAGATTAATTTGCATGCACTATAAGCTAATTGTGTAAAGGAACTTAGAATTTGTGTGATTTTAACGAATATCGATTATTTATCAAATTCCTAACTTCCATCAGAAAATAATGAAAACAACAGTGATATGTCTAAAGCATTGTCTTAAAATATATAAATACATACAGTGGCTCACAGCTTATTTGATACAGTACTATTTTTAAACTTTACTCGTCTATAATATCGAATGTCGATGATATTTCGATAAACTTTAAATGCAGTCCTCGAGGTATATATTTAAAATACTAGATTTAAATAATGGGATTCCCAGAAAATTTGTCTTTTGGCGTGGCAGGCACAATTTACGAGTATATGTCGATTTTTGAGCTCTCAGCTTATTTGATACAGTCTACTTTATGTAAGTAAAATGACCATATACAAGTATTTTTTTGGCTTGCGAGTATTTGGCTATATTTGGGTAATATAGAAGACAATATTTTTCAAGATTTGCGGCACATTAATACATCAGGAAAGAAGATATTCTATAATGGGCCCACGAACAAGTATTGAGAAGCGTGAATTGGTCATCCAGCATTTTAAGAAAGGAGAGAGTGTCCGCAAAACTGCAGAGTTGCTGGATTTAAGTGCCTCTACAGTCCAGCATATCATAGAGCGCTTTAAACACGAGAATCGCGTGGAAAATAAGGGAAGAATTGCGCCAAATAAAATATTCAATGAGTCCGACGAGCGCTACATTGTCCGAAAAATTCAAGCTAATCCCAAGTTATCTGCTCCAAAGTTGGCTGAAGAGGTTGAAAATGAACTGGGCAAGGCTTCGAGTGCAGAAACTATCCGTCGTGTGCTGCGCGACCATGATTTCAACGGTCGAGTAGCTCGAAAGAAGCCGTTCATATCAAAGAAAAACGAGCTAAGCCGACTTGCCTTTGCCAAAGAGCACATTCTAAAGGATTCCTCGTTCTGGAACACGGTAATTTTCTCGGACGAATCAAAATTTAATATTTTTGGCTCCGATGGGATGTCTTATGTGTGGAGAAAGCCGAATACTGAGCTCCAGAATGAGAACCTCAAAGCAACAGTGAAACATGGAGGTGGCCACGTGATGGTTTGGGCTTGTATGTCCGCAGCCGGTGTGGGAAATTTAGTGTTTATCGATGGAGTTATGGATAAAATGCAGTACCTTACTATTTTAAAAAATAATTTGCTCCAATGTGCTGAAAAACTGGGGGTAGGCAGAGATTTTCGTTTCTACCAAGACAACGACCCGAAGCACAAGTCTGGAATAGTGCAAACATGGCTGATTTGGAACTGCCCCCACCTCATGAATCCACCGGCACAGTCTCCTGATTTAAATGTCATAGAGAATTTGTGGGCATTTTTAGACAAAGGCATCAGAAAGCATAAGATTAGTAGCAAAGAAGACCTGAAGAATGCCTTGATGGAGGAATGGGCAAAAATTACCTCAAGCTACACCAAAAAGCTCGTAAATTCAATGCCAAATAGGCTTAAGGCTGTTATTGAAGTTAAGGGAAAGCACACAAAATATTAAAATAATAACTAACCTAAAATATAAGCATTTTACTAACACTGTATCAAATAAGCTGTGAGGTCATTTTGTGATATTATTTTATTTTTTTTTATTTTTTTGCTGTTGAACAGCTCACTTTTCAAATAAAATGTTTTGTTTTGGAAAACTAGAAATTGTCCTCTTTAAACTGGCATTTAAAGTTTTCCGATATCATTTATAGTTTTTGAATTACAGTAGGAGAAAGTTTAAAAATTGAAGTGTATCAAATAAGCTGTGAGCCACTGTATATATATAATAGTCTTGCCTACTTTGTGTGTATTTCCCATCATTACACCCCATATGCATACTCTCATTACAGGGTATTGGAGCTCATCACCCTAACATGGAAATAACAATCAGTGGCAATGCAAACAAACAAGAACAACTGCTGAGGCTGCTGCTGCTGCTGCTGCCTCACTGTAAGCTGTCGTGTAATTTCTTAACCCGCACACGCACATACGCACACACTCACACAGAGAGAGATTACAAACACCACAAGCGGAGGGGATATGCGGACGCACTTGTGCCCTCCATGTCAATGCACGCGTTTGACACTCTCTGAATTTGAAATGTCGCCAAAATGAAAATAAGCAAAGCGAAGCGAGTGAAGCAAAAGCTGAAGCTGAAGCTGAATAAGAACAGGCACAAAACTGTATAATATTCAACATGGAAACTGTGCGCGAACACAAAAGCAATGCAAATTACGCTCTCAACTAAATGGAAACTAGCAAAAGCATTAAAAAAAGGAAAAGAAATATAGAAAAAACTGTAAAACTAGCCAAGTCAGGTCGAAAGTTGAAATGCTCTGCAGAAAGAGCTACGAAAAGCAAGTAGAAAATATGAATAGAGATAAGAAATTTAAATAAAGGGATAAGGGATCGATATTTATCGAATGAAGTTTCATTAAGCGATATCAATAGTTACTAGCGATCTATAAAGCTAAGAGCAATAGATATAACTATGACTGAATTAAGCTTGATCGAACGTTGAAATGCTCTTCAGAAGGAGCTATGCAAAGCAAGTAGAAAATATGAATAGAGATAAGAAATTGAAATAGAGTTACGTTAAGGGATCGATATTTATCGAATGAAGTTTCATCAAGCGATATCAATAGTTGCTAGAGATCTATAAAGCGAAGAACGATAGATATAACTATGACTGAATTAAGCTTTTTCAAGCTCTAAAATATCATTTTATAAACAATACAAGCTTTAAAGAATATTCTCTTAAAAAAATATATTAGAATTATATATAATGAATATATAAGAATATTCTTTTTTAAAAAATATTAGAATAATAATAATAATAATATTAGAGTTATATACAAAATTATAATCGACAAGCATAGACCGAAACTATAGCTATATATATACATACATATATATATATTTAGCTACCTTTGGAATGCATTGATAAATATTATATTAATGATTATTTCTGAGTCAAGTGAAATGTAATTTAAAGCATGCAAGAAATGTGCATAAATTACATAAAAATCATTTATCGATATATATCGCTTACAAACACTGCGCTGACATAGCTGTAATACCCCTCTCTGTCTGATATAAGGATATGCGCATATACCTAAATTGTGCTCTTAGCTAAATGGATATGCGAATTGTAAGAATGCAGCGGAATGCATATGCAAATCCTTTTCAGCTGCGGGACAATAAATGTTGCTGACGCGCGCACAGCAAGGATAACGCTGCCACTGATGCTGTCGCGCTGCATGCTGCTTGCACCAGCTTCATCTGCAACATTCCCCATCCCATCCACATTATCATCGTGCAAGAGCAAAAGCAGTAAAAATCATTTGCACTTAACAGCCAATCAGCTGAGGTCGTAATCATGTGTCCAATTCGACCATTTGCATATAACTGGGGCGAAATGTGTCTGTTTGTGCGGATGCTGCGACTGTTTGTGGCCCACAAATTGGCAACACTCCAAAAGAGATGCTCGAGTTTTCGCAAGAGGAGCAGCAACAGCCGCTGTGTGAGGGTCATAAAATGTGTCTATGAGCCGAGACGGAAGCCAATCAGTTTCCAAATAAGTTGGGTGCAAATAAATTGCATTGCCATTATGGACACGACTGCTGCATAAGCAGAGAAGAAATACTCTGTTTCTCCATGACCACTAGATACCCTGTAAACTGCTGTTGATCTACATTGCATATGTATATTAAATAAAAGTACATTAATCTTGAAACCTTAGTTTTAATAGTCACGAAAGTCACTTGTACGATATATATCGAATTTCGATCAATTTCTGATATGAGCAATAGACTATATTCATATATTGTATAAGCAAACTTAGAAACTTACTTACTCCCACTTTAGCATCTATCATCTCAGCTATTTTCATAGTTTAAATCTAGCTCAATGCGAAGGTTTCATTATCGATATTTATCGATTACTAACAAATTTAAAGTCTTGCTTTCAAGTCTACATGTGTTAGCTTTGCTTAGCAAATCTATGTAATTAGTAAACTCAATCTACTTTTAATTTATATTTAAAGATCATGAATAATCATGTAAAGTGATACTTATCGATTATCTGGCAAGTAGTAATTATTATAAACTAGTCCTTCAATTTCTTGCACTGTAGTTAATAATATTAATGCAAAATTAAATTTTATAAATTGAGATTTTTAAACAAAAGTAGAAAGTGGTACATCGATATTTATCGATTTGTGTTTTTGAGTAGATTAAAATATCGACAGAAGTATTCAGTGTTTGTACACTATATTAACACAATAAGCGAAATCGTTTGTGCAACAGTAGTGCGCTCTACTCTTTTACATAAAAATCGATAATTATCGATGTATGTCTATCGATAATATTAATTTAAATTGATTATGTTGCACATAAAACCAGCATCTATACATAAATAATTTCCATCTACTACAGATATAAGCAACATATACATTTAATTAAACATCTTGCAGTAAATCGATAAATATCGAAGAGCAATTGAATGAATATAGCTTAATGCAATGAGCCTTGACTGGCCTTTGTATATACCCTCTTTAGCAGCATTTTCAATTGGCATAGTGTATAAAAGCTGTTGCAACTGTTTGTCGCGTTGCCGCAGCCTCTCCAACTGCGGCTCACAGTGAGATTTCCTCGCTAGCCTCCACTCTCCACTCTCCAATCCCCTCATCAGCTCTCTGCTTCCCTCCACTTGACAGCTGCTTTTACATTTTCATTGCAGACACCGCCAAATGGTTTGGGAACAACATTTTTCCTGCTCATTTCCCTTGCAGCAGCAGCTACAAATGACAACTGCGACTGCAGCCAACTCGGAAACATGTTTTGTCATTGCTGCAGCAGTTAACCCTTGCTCGCCTACCCTTAACCCCACACACTTGGCCCCCCCTCACCCCACTCGCAATTGTCTGTCGTCCTTGTTGTTGCCGGATTTGATTGCCGTAGAATTGCAATTTGCGCCAACAGAACAGAGCATCAGCGTCAAATCATTATAATTTCTTCGTCGGGATTTTATTTTTATTTTTTGCCCTGCTGCCAGGACTCCCAAACCCCCAACTCCATTGTGTCCTGCGCGCTTTTGATGATGCTTTTTTTTTTTAGAGCTTGGCAAGGATTTAGCTAAACGACTTTAGGCTGCAGTTTTCTTTGTGGAAATTAAGGCTGAGATTTTTGTAAATCACTTCGAGCAATTAGGCACAAGCTGGATAGATGAATAGAGTGAGCTGACAGGATTTATGGGCATAGTCTAAGTGGAGACTCTAATGGAGAAAATCTACATATATAAAGATGTTTAGGAAAGAGTCTATGACTAAAAGATATTGAGACGGAAAAAGCGGGAGACAAATGCAAGACCTTTAAGACCTTTAGTTAGAGCTCATCAAAAGAGAGCTTCATCTTGAGGGCCACTGTAGAGTAGACTCTGCATTCAAGGTGAGGGGTAGCCCAAGTTTGGAAAAGTCTTTCTAGTCTGTAAGCCCCGTTCTGAGTGACGAACTGGGCTGACTGTGCATACTATATTTTCCCCTAAATGTTGGCTAGTTGTTTGGCTATAACTCTTCATAACCCTGATCTAGTTTGGAGCAAAATCATTTTCATTTTCAGTCTCAGTATTTGTAAAATTATATTTTCTCATGCTCTATATAGGGTCGCAAGACTCGTAAGCTTCATAAATCAAATTTGATCTTCCTTAACAAATAAATATTTTATGTTAATATCTATTTGCTATAAATCAAATTATATCTTCCTTAACAAATCAATTTTTTATGTTAATATCTAGTTGCTATAATTATCAATCTTTACTCGTGATTCTATGCTTTAATCTCACAATTATTTCATAACTTATCTTCAACTTATTGAAAATTAATAATATATATAGTTTTTAATAATATATATATTTTATATTATACACTAGATCAAGATCAAATAAAAACTTCCCTAGCTTTGATTTGTTTATTCCTCTACTTAATCTATATCTTGCTCAATTTTTATTTATTATTAGAATATCTTGAGTTCTTTAATCAGTTTTATAGTCTGAGCCTATTGAAAATGTATAATCAAAGAATGGTCATATATTGATAACTTGACTTTAGTTAAACTTTTTAAATATTATGCTTCCTTGATTATTTCTAAAACATTATCTTATCCGTTTTTTATATAAATTAATAGAGTTTTCATATATATATATATTGCCTAAAATAAATATTTTGGAAATACTTTCTTTCTTCTGTATAATCTGTAATATATATCTGATTCTTATTTCTTTTTAATATATATTTATTCTGTGATCAACTAATACATCTTTCCTTCTTAATTAGGTTCTTCTTTATAATTCCTTAGCTCCACAGAATTTTCTTCTTTAGCAGTACTTCTTTATAGTACTCATATTAATACCTTGCATTATCTCAACTCTAGTCTAGCTTTACAAATACCATAAAATATTCCCCATAGAATTTGTCAACAGTTCTTCCTTTCGCTTCAATTTATGTGATCTACTTAAAAATTCTTCAATTTGCATAGTTTGTTCGTAGTTCGTACCACTCACCTCCCGCCCTCTGCTATGCTCCCTATCATTGGTTCTATCTATCTACCAGTTGCCGTGTAAATAATGGCATTAATTATTAAAGTTTGTATTAAAAACTTTTGTGGCCTTTGTCAAGTTAACAACTCACACAGGCCGCAAAAACTATGCGAGCGAGCGAATGGATGAGGATGAGGTCCCTGTGCGAAATGTCCTTGGCTGCCATCAGGCGAGTCATAAAATATGGTCAAACAACACACAGACAGAGACAGAGAGAGGGAGAGAAAGAGAGAGAGAGAGAGAGAGGGAGACACAAAGTTGGCTTCGGTTTTATGGCTGTTGTTTTGGCCGCCTCTTAATTGCTGCAGCTAGACAAACGTCCAAACAACATGTGTAACGTGCCACGCCTCGTTACGCCCCGCCCTCACACACACACACACACTCATATTGACCACAAAGTCAACTACATAAATTCGTAACTTCACTTTGCCGCAACGCTTAACATTCCGTCTAAATATTTGCATTCGACTGCAGTTGAATTTTGGCCAATTTTCAAATTTTCCAATTTCCCAAACATTTTCCCCGCGCAATCAAAATGCCTAGTCGGCGAGAAAATTAACGCCGCCAGTTCTATATGGGCAAATATTCTATTAATTTTGGCCAGGCTAATTTGGCTGCTGCTGCTGCTGCTGCTCAGCTCTCAAAACTCTCCGTTCTCTGTTCTGGGGCGACTCTGATTTATGTTCATTTAGGGGGTAAACTCGCCCACGGGCTGATATCTTGATTACAAGTGGGAAATATGTCGCCCAACCATGCCCACGCCTCTTCTGCTGCCTCAGCTCTGGCACAGAGCGGTCTCTGGCGGAGACCGAATGCCCGCAGCGTTGTCGTCGACGTTGCAAATAATTTTCTCTCTTTCCTTTTTTTTTTTTAATTTAAAGCATGCATTAATGCGCGTGTAAATGAATGTGTGTAGGTGTGAATGTGTGTGTGTGTGTGTGTTTTGTTCGCGGCTGCAGCTCTCTCGTTAAAAGTTCAGTTGAGTTCAAAGCTAACAAGCTGGAAACTATCAAGCTAACGGCCTAGTGGGCCACCAAGTGGGCGCCACCTGTCGTACAATTAATCAAACTGTTGTGCAGGTGATACGAAAGTGGAATGTGGAATTGAGTTAGCAAAACTAGAGAAGCGTGTGATTGAAAAAGATATACGGAATTTACTTGTAAATGATGTGGGAAGCTATAATCTATAATTAATCAAATTAAGTTTAAGAAAATTATTTGAAAATTATATAATAAATCCTTCTATCCCTCAAAAAGGTATTTGTGTAGACTTTTCCATATATAGTTTGAGATACATTTTAGAATAAGTCAGAATGTTGCTCTCTTAGCTTAGTAAATATAGAAAAAGTAAATTTATTATTTATATATAATATTATGCTTCTGTACAGATTAAGCTTTCTCCTTTTATCTTTAGTATAAGACATGATTAAATGTTATTCTCTGTTATTCTATATCTTTATATAGTTCTTTAATATATAAGCTTTAAAAACATCCATTGAGGCACATAAATTACTAGTTCAAATAGAACATTTACCACTTGGAACTAGTTCCGCTACGAAACAAACCAAAGCCGCTGTTGACTTGAAATACGAGCAATCGATTCATTGTTTTGGCAACGAATCGTGTAATTAAAGCCAGGGGCAACAACTAAAAGCGAAAAAAAAAAAAACAACACATAAATAAAAGGTGCAAAACAAAATGATAATGAGTCGGCAGGTAAAAGTTATTTATATTAACGCTAAAGCCCTTTGGGCGAAGGACAAACTTTGTTGTTGTTCTTGTTGTTGGGCTTTTCCGCAATGCACATACGAAAAATTCCAACGGAAATGCCAAAAACAATTGCCGTGGCTAATTGCCAGACTGACAGTTGGCGAGCGAACACAGGTGCAAAATGGAATGAGGAGAGAGAGAGAGAAAAAACAACATATCGACATTCATATAAACCAAGTCAGTCAGACAGCAAAAACAACAACAACAACAAAAGCAAGTGAACTAAATGGCGATAATAAAGCGCATGCCAAATTGACCATGATCAAGCGGAGTGTGAGAGAGAGAGAGAGAGAGAGAGTGAGCTGGAGTGTAGACTGTTGTTGAGTGGAGAGTGGCTGAGCGTAGGCGTTCACTCAGGCGGCGCCAAGTACCGCAAGCCCAGTTTGCAGAACGAAAGAAAATCTACATGTGACCAGCTAAACGATTAAATCATTTGTGATTATCAGAGCTGGACAAGCAAAGGCGCCAAGAGCGAGCAGACTACAAATTGGAGAGTGCGTGAGCGAGAACAAGAGAACGAGAGAGCACATAAAGTGAAGACTCCACATGACTAGATGAGAACAACAGCAAACATTTACATTTGATAGTGGTGAAGATCACATATTAAAATGTGAAACTAATGGTGAATATATGCAGACTAAATTTAATTGGATATTCTTAAATAGACAATATAGTAGAACGATAATTTAGGAAAATATATTAAATAAGAATAAAATATATATTTGTTGTACAATATTGTACAACTGTATCAAATATTTATATTATATACATTTTATAATGTGAATATTTGCAGCCAAAAAAATGTATAATAGTCAAAATAAATTTTTAAATCTATTAAATATATTCTGTGACTGTATTCATTTATAAGCAATCTTAAAACTTCTTAGCGCAGCCTTTACTGTACTTGTCTATTCGCATTTACAAAGAATTTTATTTTACCTGCTAGTTTCTAACTAAACATGCGCTGCAAGAACATTCACTTCATACGTTTTAGCGAGTGCTTACTGTTTTCTGCCAACAAGGCAAATTGCAAACGAATTGCAAAACTTTTGGTCTAACAGCAAATGTGTGTGTGTGTGTTTAGGCTACTCAGATGTATGTATGTGAGCGTATGCGTAGGCTGTGCCTGCATGTGCATGCTTCTGTTTGCCTATGTGTGTGTGTGCTGGCAGATAGCGGCACTTTGAATCTACTACTATACACACACACACACACATACACAAACACAGCTGTTCAACTGTTTCTTTTGTGCTTACCTCCTGCGTAATGTCCAGTTCATGGCGTGTGTTATCGTAGAGGGTTTCCAGCTCCTCGCACTTTTGCTCCAGCGCCGACTTTTCCTCCAGCAGCGAGAGGCCATATTGTGCGGATTGAGCGCTGGCGCTGGACACCTGATCGAGTTCGCGTGTCAGTCGCTCCACTTCCATGCGCAACTGTTCCACAACTGGTTGGTCGCCAGCGTTAGGGGCACTGGGGCTGGACATGATGAGTGGGCGGAGGTGGTGACAGGGGGGACGAAAGGGAGTGGGAATGTGTGTGTGTGTGTGTGAGCTTAAGGACGGTACCACGGTCTATATACAGGCGTGGCAAAATGCAGCTGCTCCTGTTGCTTGGGCGGAATCGTCGTCAAATTGTTTTTGTTATTTTGTTTTTCTTCTCTTTTGTGTTTTTTTGGAGGGAAATCAATAAAAAATGTTTTTTATTATGTTTGTTGCTGTTATTTTTTTGAGTGCTTTGGCCGCTGTTGCTGTCCAACTCACACCTACACGCGCGTGTGTGTGTGCGTGCGTGCGTGTGTGTTTGGCTCGTTTCACCTTTTCTCTTTTGTGCTGCTATTCACACTGGCACATTTGCAGCTGAGCAGTGGAATGAAAATTGGAATTTTTTCTTTATCTCTTTTTTATTTTACTTTTTTCCTCTGCGTTGCCAAAAATTAATTCACCGTCACTTGTCGCACTTTATGCTACCTTCAACAGGATCTATCATACGGCAAACAGTGGGTGAACAGAGTGGGTTTAACAGAGAAAGAGAGAGCGAGAACAGGAAGTTTCAATTCACAGAACGGTCGACGTCGCTGCTGCTGCCGTCGTCGTCGTCGTCGACATGACATCACACGATTTCCACTTTCATTTTATTAATTGTTGCTGTCCAGACGAACCGTGGTAGCCAAAAAACTTTTGTTGTACGCTATATATATTTAGTACGTATTTTCGTTGCACTTGAGACGGAATTTGTTTGTAGCAATTTGGTGAAATTGCTAATTAAAGAAGTTAAAATCGACAAGTTCTTCGAATGCAAAAACAAAAACTCCGCAATCACGGTCCGTGCGTCCGTGCCTATCTTCTTCTTTGCACACACACTGTTTGTGACGGAATGCGAATTAGAGATGTCAATAAGACTTTGGAACGGTGAGCAATGGCAGCCGTTGCGATAGTTGCAGATTAATTTTAAAATCATAATAACAAGAAAAAGATATTTGATAATTGAAATTAACAAATGCATAAGATAACTCAATAATATTATATTTATTAGCATAGAAATGTTTTGGCAACAGAAAATGATATATTATCGATATATCGCAATGATTTGTAAACGATATTAATAGCTGACGATAGTTGTAACAAAACTAATAACACTAACCATATGTTTAGTGCTAATAAAGAGCGTTGCTAAGTATAAACTGTATACTGGTATTTATAATTATGAAAATTATTAATTTATTATTATTTTAATATGTACAAAATACGATATATTGCTTACCGTTATCGATAGACTACGATAGTGTAGTGGGTACACACTGTTCGATACAAAGACAGGGACAGCTGATTTCGTCTGGCATGCACTTCGGGGTCCGTGCTGCGATTTAAAATTATTTTTAGTTTATAATAAAGACACCTGCGTAGCCGTAACAACAGCTGAACATTCAAAACAATATTGTAGCTCGAGTAGCCTGCGCGTGTTTTGACAAAAGCAAAAGCGTGTGCCTTGCGCAAAAATGTTAGAATCTGTCATTGCGAAATTCTCAGCAGCAGCGGCAGCAGCAGACACAACGGCAGCAGCAACAACAACAACAACGACAACAACAACAGCAGCAGCAACAACCACTGCGGCCGTTAAAATACAGTAAAGTATAAAAATCACATAAGTGTGCAGCAAACTACATAGCCATCAATTGAGATTCAAACAAATAGTCAATATTTAGTGCATGGAGCAACTGCAGCTGCGAATCGCAATCAAATTTAACTGTTGAAAGACGAACAAACAGAAAGCTGCGCGAACAGCTGCGCTTTTTGGGAGTCTGGTGTAGGCGTTAACGTTCGCGTAGGCAGTCAGTGAAGCAGCGTGCACACTGACACACACACATACACTCGCACTCAAGCAAACATACAGTATATCAAAAGCATAACAAACGTATCAAAAGGAAGGGTATGGAAATGCGAGAGGTTTTAAATCGCGAGGGACGCGAGGCGAAGAATTTGCTTGTCTACCAGTTTTGCGATGAGACAACGGCGAGCGGCGTCGGCGCTGGCAGCGCCGCTGGCAGAGACGGCGCCGTTGTAGTCAATGGAGACTGTAAGTTGAAGATTTGTTATTATATTTATGAATACCCTGTAAATATTGAGCAAGTGTGAAGGTATAGAGTATGGCGTTTGCCTTTATATGAATCATGCTAATTTCTGATTTGCTTGGAATGCATAGTCTCTTTTGTTTGTCTGTTATTCTGTCTCTTTCTCTCTTGAGTTTTAGACTAAATATATATGTACATAATATCTTTCTATGTACGATATATGAATATTAATTTTTATTTATTATTTAATTACATGCAAGGGCTTGTCTGTCGGTTATTGTGCCTATCTTAACACATCTATCTTATATTTAAAATAAATAAATTATTTTTTTAAATAAAATTTTTAATTTGCTTGGAATGTTGCGCTCTGTGGCTTGTTTATATATTATTCTGTCTCTCTTGAGTGTTATACGATATAACTATCTTATCTATGTCTTGTACGATATATAAATGTCCAGTCTTATATAGTTATTTATTTATATAAATGAAATGGAGAGACTTCAGTCTTTCTTTGGCTCTTATATCTGCCTTATTTCTTATATGATATTTAAATATTTATTTATTTTTTCTCATTACTGTCGCGCTTAGCTTCCATACTATAAATCTATCTACTTTATTTATTTAATTTTTTAAATATATATAAATCAATAGTAGCAAAACTTGCTGTTACAGGGTAACTTTTATTCGATTACTGTATACTTCCTTGACGTTTTTGAAACTAAAGTCTTATTTGTTTTAGGCTGTCCGACGCCCACATGCCGCAAGCCGCCAATGGCGCCGCCGAAATCGCCAAATGGCATGCAAACGCCCAAACACTGCCAATCGCCGCCGACGACAACGACGACGACGGCTGCGGCGACAGCGTCATGCTCGAAGCCGGGCACCGTTGTGCTGCCCGGCTCGAGTGGACCACGTGTACGCAGCGCCTCGACGGGACGGGACAAGAAGTCGGAGCTGCAGGCCCGCTACTGGGCGCTGCTCTTTGGGAATCTGCAGCGTGCAGTCAACGAGATCTATCAGACAGTCGAGTGCTATGAGAACATATCGAGTTGCCAGGAGGCGATTCTTGTGCTGGAGAACTATGTGCGCGACTTCAAGGCGCTCAGCGAGTGGTTCAAGGTCAGCTGGGACTATGATTCGCGTCCCGTGCAGCAGCGTCCCCACAGCCTGGCCTGGGAGGTGCGCAAGAGCAATCCGACGCCTCGGGTGCGCACCAAGAGCCTCTGCAGTCCCACAGCCTCGGGCAAGTCGAGCCCGGCACTCTTTCCCTGCAACTCCGGCAAGACGTCGCCCTGCTGCGATGGCCACATGACGCCCAAGAGGCTGCTGCGCGCCTACGACCAATTGCCACGCGGGGCCATGCGCGTGAATGTGCGGGAATTGTTCGCCTCGAATAAGCAGCGCAATGCGCGTGGCTCACCCAACTCTGATGTGCAGGAGGCGCCGACTCCGCAGCAGGAGGTGCCTGAGGATAAGCCGTATGTACAGCTAAATACACAATATTCACAGACGGATCTGGAAGATCCGCACTTGACGCTCGCCGATGTGCGTGAGAAGATGGCCAGGGAGAAGGCGGAGCGAGAGGCGGCAGCTCGAGAGGCAGCAGAAAAGGAGAAAGCAGAGCAGCAGGCAGCTGACAAGCAAAAGGCTGAGCAGGAGGCAGCTGACCAGGAGAGAAAACTGACTGCAGAGCCAGACGCTGTGATGGTATTGGCTGGTAAGTGGGATGCATCGCTGCTGATGAAATGGAACTGTTTGTATTATTATTCAACTTATTTCAAAAGATAAATAACTAATGCGCTTCCTTTCTAGATGTGCCAGCAATTGAACAAGCCATTCAGCCAACAACTTCTCAGGAAACACAGCCGAAAGCTTTATCCGAAACCGTTCCATTATCAGAGCACGACTCACAGCAGCCGCAGCTGGTTGTTGTGGAGCCTACGGCATTGCAGTTGACTGTTGGCCGTCTGGATGCCATGGAGAATGCCTTGTTGAATGCGCAGTCCAATAAGTTGCCCACGCCACCAAACACCTTGCTCAAGCCTGTGGCGCCGTTGGCCGAGAAGAAGCAGCCGGAGAAGCTGCAGCAGCTGAACAATGCACAAGCAATGCAGAATAGTCCATTGAAATACTCGAGTGTGCTGAATCGTCCAGCTGCCATGCGCGGCAGCAATCTCAAGGCCACTGGACCGTCCACTGCAGCAGCTGCGTCAAATAGCAAATTGGCCAACAGCAAGCCAGCGGCTTTGACTAAGCCAGGGGCAGCGCCACTGAATGGACTGCGTCGCAGCAGCAACAACAGCAACGTCAACAACAATGCGAAGCCTTTTGTGGCACGAAATGCACGCTTAGCGACGGCTCAGCCACCGCCGCGTCCTGCTAGCAAAACGGAGTGCTATGGACCGCCAAACAATGTGGCCACTCGGCTCTCGGCTCGTTCGCGCACGATGCTGGACATGAATGGGAATGCAGTTGGCGCGTCTGGTGGTGCTGCTGCAGTTGTGATGCCACGTCCAAGTCTGTCGAAGCGCGTGGGCAGCTCCCAGTTGAACGTGGCAACGAGTGGTGCATCGAATCCTAATCTGGGCAAGCGTGCAAGTGCGCCCACCGTGCGTCTAAGCTCGCGCGAGGACATTGCCAGCTCCACGTCCACGCTGAAGGCCAGCAACGAGCAGCTGAGCAGCTCGAGGAGCACGCTGAAGCTGGAGGAGAGACACTCGGAGCCTAAGCAGCTGATGGATACCAACGATGGCTGGCACACGGTCAAGAATCGCAGGCGCACAAGCATGCACTGGTCGAATCGCTTCAATCAGCCCACGGGCTATGCCAGTCTGCCCACCCTGGCACTCCTGAACGAGCAGAAGGAGGAGAAGGACAAACAGCAGCGAGAGAAAGCCGCAGCAGCAGGAGCAGTCGCCGGCAAAGCTGGCCAAGCTAGCAGCAAGGCGAAGGCAATAACAGCAGAAACCAAAGCGAAAGCCGGCCAGAAGTCGACCAAGATGATGGCGTCATCGGCGACCAGGCCAGAGATCAAGAATGCCAAAGCCAAGGTCAACTCTTTCCCGGCACAGCGGGCAGCAGTTCAAGCCAAAAAGCAGGACAAGGAGCAGGAGAAGCTCAAGGACAAGGAGCCAGAAAAGAACAAAGAAAAAGACAAGGAGAAGGAGAAGGACAAGGAAGACAATAAGGAGAAGGAGAAAGAGAAGGAAAAAGACAAAGACACAGACAAGGAGAAGGAGAAAGAGAAAGAGAAGGAGAAGGAAAAGGAAAAGCTAAAGCCGGCAACTACCTTAATGCGCAGCAGCAGCAATTTCATTCAAAATAATTCTGCCTCTGCGGCAAGTGCTCGCACTACCGTTATCAAGCGACAGAAATCGGATCTCACTGGACTCAAGATGACCTCGCTCCACAAGGAATACATGCGCAGCGAGAAGAATGCGCTGCGCAAGCAGCAGAAGGAACAACAGGAGCAGAGCAAAGGCAACAATACCCCAGCCACGGAAAATGAGCGTGAGTAGAGGTTAAGAGCGAGAGAGAGTTGATTTGAGAAGAGAGAGAGCGAGAGAGGGAGACAGTTAATTGATTTAATTTTAAAGAGACATTATTGTTGTAAGACAGATTGAATATAGACTAAGTGAGATAGAGAGTGAGTGAGAGAGTGTGATAGAGAGATGTATTAGCAAGTAGAAAGACTGTAAAGAGAGAGTGTGTGATAGAGAAATAGTGATAATTGAGTAAGAAGAGAGAGAAATATTTAAGTTAAATGCATCGAGCATAGAGTGAGCGTATAAGAGGAAGTGAGGGAGGGATTGCGTTGAGTTGAGAAGAGAGATTAAAAGAGAGAGAGAGAGAGAGAGAGCGTGTAAGAGAGTGAGATAGCGTTAATTGAGTTGGAAGAGAGAGAGAGAGGATAGAGATCAAATTGAGTTGAGAGAGAGTGCGAGATAATTAAGTTAGCAAATAGAGATAGTGTGGGAGAGCCATTGAGAGAGGAATAGAGATAGAGAGAGAGAGTGAGACAGCGATACAACTAGATATACATCAATCAGTCATGCATTTGATCAGACTGCTTATTTAGTCATTTTGTTTGATTTAATTTGTATCAAACTCTCTCAATGAATAACAAGAAATTTGATTCTCACATTCTCCTCCCTACAGATAATAACGATGATCACAACAAGATCGACATCAAAATCCAGACAAACTGCGAGTTCTCCAAGACCATTGGAGAGCTGTACGAGAGCATCGCCCGCTGCAAGCTACCCAATGGCTGCGTGAAGCCCAATGCCAGCCTGTTGGCAGCTTGCGATGAGACCGAGGAGCAAACGGCCGAGGATGTGGAGGAGGAGCGGAATGAACGTATTCTCGTGGAGGTGCAGGAATCGCTGGAACGTCAAATACGCGAGCTGGAGAGCACCGAGATCGATGTGGACACCGAAACGGATGAAACGGATGGCGAGGTGCAGCTGGAGGAGCAGGACGAGAACACGGATCACGCGCTCGACGATGCCGTCGTCTTCGTCACGATGAGCGACGATGAGAATGCGAGCCTGGAGCTGCGCTATCAGGCCCTGCTCTCGGATATGTCCTGGAACGAGCGTGCCGAAGCGCTGGCCACTCTGCAGGCCTATGTAGCACGTCATCCTGGTCGTGCTCAGGAGCTGCATCAGAAGCTTTCGTCGCCGTCGCGTCGTCGCTCGCTGCAGGAGACGCTAAAGAAGTATCAGGCGAAGCAGGCCAGGGCACAGCAGAAGCGCGCCTTGCTGCAGCAGGAGAAGGCCGCAAGGCTTCAGCAGCTCTTCGTGCGAGTGGAGGACGTGAAGGCGGCCAAGAAGCAGCTCATCGAGGACAAGCGCCAGAAGATGGAGGGCCGACTGCAACGCGCTGCCGAGAATCGGGAGCTCTACCTGCGGCAGATCATCGAGAAGGCGCATGACGAGGAAAAGAAGCTGAAGGAGATTAACTTCATTAAGAATATCGAGGCGCAGAATAAGCGGCTGGATCTGCTTGAGGCCTTCAAGGAGACCGAAGGCCGGCTGCAGGATCTGGAGCAGGAGCGGCAGAAGCGTGTCGAGGAGAAGGCCGCCAAGGAGGCAGCGGTGGAGCGACGCCGTCAGGCATTAGAGAAGGAGCGCCAGCTTAAGCTAGAGAAGATGAACGAGACGCGGCTGGAGAAGGAGCAGCGTATTGGCAAAATGCAGGAGCAGAAGGAGAAGCAGCGTCAGGCACTGGCTCGTGAAAAGGCGCGCGATCGCGAGGAGCGTCTGCTCGCTCTCCAGGTGCAGCAGCAACAGACCACAGAGGAGCTGCAGCGCAAGATCCTGCAGAAGCAGCTGGAGTCAGCGCGCCGGCACGAGGAAAACATCGAGCACATTCGTCAGCGCGCACTGGAGCTGACCATGCCCAGCACGCGGCAGCAGGACGAGACACGCGGCGACGAGGAGCCAGAGCTGCTCAATGGCAACACCACCAGCACCACCAACGAGGACTGCGATATGTCCTCCACCCTCTCCGACCTTGGCGGCGTCGCCGGCAGTCGCGAGCATTCGCGCAGCTACAAGAAGAAAATGAAGAAGCTAAAGCAACGCATGAATCAATGGTGAGTTGAAATATATCCCATATAGCCTAGACATATACGCCATATGCCCTAGATATTGAGTAATGGTGTTGTTTGGGTTGCTGTGTTGATCATGATCTTATATAGTTGATTTCGATTAAGTCTTATCCATATAATTCTGCCTATACTCTATTATCGATAACTATCGCTGCATATCAGACTTATTATGCCTTAGACGAACACACTTCATATACCCAATAACTGTGTTGCATAGACACTGATATGCAGATCGCGAATCTATGTAGTTTATATATAAAATCTGAACATATATCGTTGAATCGATAACTAATGCCGTGTATATACCCTACTTTGAGCAAATTACTGGGGTATGAATGGAATACATCATTTAGGTCTATCCAGTATTTGTGTAATAAGCAAAGTTGGCTTAGTTATCGTGCATGTCTTATTAGTATTTGTGTAAAGCCCACTGAGCCTGGCTATCGATAAATAGCCTTATATGTCCTACTTAAATTATAATGGGGTATTGCTATAGCGAAGACTATTATGACATATAGAAAATATTTGTTAGTTACATATGTATATAGTGCTATATACATATTTTCATTGCTATCATATATTAACAATCGATAAATATTGTATTTTATGTTCATTTCTGAGGAGCTTTGAAATATAACTATAGTCAAACCACTTATTTGGTATTATATGTCAAAATATTAATAGTTTTCCACCAATATCCATTTAAATGCTGTCATTAACTTTTATTTCGATAAATATCGATTTGTTAAAGTTTTACTTTTGAAGATTTTGTTAAGCTTATATTTAATACAAGTTAGTTATTGCGAGAGTAAATTAAAAATAATCACAAGCTAATGCCTAAAAATATCATAAATCCCTAATTCATTGTTTATCGATAAATATCGATTTGATGCTAGGCTGAATATGTCTGTCTTTTTAGGGTTATAAGTGCAAGACTAGTAAAGTGTAAATAATTCAGTGACTTAATCATATGCAGCTCATATATCTGTGTGTGTATATTATATATATATATATATCTCCCACAGTGCCGCCGACTATCTCGCCAGCTTGGAAGCTCTGCCCGCCCATGTGAAGCGGGACAGCAGCGTGCCCAAGCTCTTGAATCTGGTGATGAAGGGTGGCGGGAATCAAGGTCTGGATCGCACGCTGGGCAATCTGTTGCGCGTGATACCCAAGGCGCAGACGTACGACTTCCAGGCGTTCCTCAGCATGGACGGCCTTGGAGTGTTGACCAATTATGTGATTAGCAAGGGACTGGAGGACAATAGTGAGATTTCCAAAAAGTAAGTAGAGTTTGAGTTTACTACAGAATCGAATACTTTAGCTTCATTCCAAATCTTTGACAGATCCGTAACACTTGCCGTCCAGCTCTATAGGAATGCGTGCTCCGTTTGTCCACAAATAGCGCGTCATGCGCTTCTAGGCAACTCCATTGCGACGCTCTTCGATGCCATCAGCAAAAGTTTTCAGGTGAGTTACAGCAAGAAGAAGAACAAGTTGATGAAGAAGAAGTATCTTAGCTATAAAAGTGTCGCCAAACTGTCGCCATGAAATTGCATCTAAAATCGTAATTCCCTCAACTGCGTCGCATGCTTTAAACTTGGCTTGCCTGCTCTGTCTCTCATTCTATCTCTCCCTTTCTCTGTCGCTCTTTCTGATCCCGACTCCTTCTGCTGTCTCCTTGTCGGCTCTGGTCCCTGACTTGGCCACTTAACACTTGGCTGCGCTGATTTGCTTCTTCTCCATACGCCACAGCCATAAAATATATTTCGCTTGTAGTGCATATCAGTTATTAAATGAGCTTTGTAACAATATAAAGATGCCCAGTTTTTTAGTTCAAATAGAATACACAGAAAAGAATTGGAAAGGAAATGCCCTTACATTTGGTCAGTTTTTTTATTGTTTAAGATTTTATAACAAGGATATTCGAAATTTGGCCTTTCATAGAAATAGTAGAGCTAAGTATAAGAAATTAAAAAAAAAATATATATATATATAATAGTACATATTATTTTTTTTTAATAATTTGTATTCATTGATATGACAATTTATTGTAACATTTATTGCAAGGGATTTCAATCTAAAGATAACTTCTAATCTAGTATAATTTCCATTTCAAAAGTTAATTTATTATTTATTCTAAAGGGTTTCATTCAAAAGAGGATATTAATATAAGTCATTTGTACTTAAATATGCATTTTATTAAATATTGAAAATGGTTATATTCAAAAGCAAGTTTTAAATATTTATATTTAAATATTTTTTGGTTTATTTTCGCTCAATATTAATTAAAAAATTATTTTGGGTTTCAAAGTGTGTTAAAAAAAAACTACATATAAAGTTATTTTTTAAATAATTCAATTTTATTTCACAAAATTATTTAATTTATTAGTGAAAATTATTTAAACTATCAATGTATATATATCTTATATAAAACACTTTTTTATTTAAAATTATAAAACCTATTATTATACAATTTCTAAAATTTTGCTAAATGTAGCGCATTCCCAAGTCGACCTCAACGACAGCGCTTACAAATCCCACAAACTTTGCCAAGTTTACAGTTTATTGTTTTCTTATTTTGCGCGCTTGTTTATTTGCCATTTCTTTTGACGCTTTTATTTTGCGCTGGCTGCCATTCCCTCAGCCGTTGCCTTTGCTTTTGTTTTTATTTTGTGTGGCATTTTTATTCGAATTTTATTTACTGGCATTGCTGTTGGTATTGTTGTTATTGTTGTGGCCTATAAATTCGTAACGCACTAGCCGCAAATGTCAAACAGCTCCCTCTCGTATCTATCTATCTCTCTCTCTCTCTCTCGCTCGCGCCCGCACACCATCTCGCACTCGCTCATTTTCTGCCTTTCACACAATTTGTCAGCATTGGCCTGTCAAGTTTTGCGTGCGTCTTGTTATTGTCTTTTATTATTTACGTATATGCATAAATGTTTACGTATATTTGTGTGCGTATGTGTGTGTGTGTGCGTGTATTTTTGCGGCCTGCTGTTAAATCAATCGTTAAAGCGCGTAAAAAGCCACTTTTATTTATCCATTGTTATTGTTGTTGTTGCTTTCCATAAAAATATATAATTTTTTACTGCGCTGTTGTTGTTGTTGCTTTGGCTCGTGTTTATTGTTGTGCTTTGTCACCTAGTTGCTCACTCCACTCTCACGCTGCTGCTCTCCTACTCTACACTTCACTCTCCACTCCGCTCTCTCGCTCGCTCTCGCTCTCACACTCCAAGCTTCCTGCTGCCTTCGCTGATGGATCAGCGCGCACGCCGCTTGTCATGTAATGAAGAAGAAGCAGGTTGTGAGAGAGGGAGAGGTAGAGGGAGAGAGGGGAAAGAGATAAAGCGCGTCGCGTTAAAAAACATCAATTAACATTTTGATTGATGCGAGTGTTCGTCGCCGCTGCTGTTGTTGTTGTTGTTGTGGCTGTTAACTTTTATAATTAATTTGAACACACACGAAAAATGTCGCTTAACGCCGCAAAGCATGCAACAATTGTGCAGCAACAACAACGGTACATTGACACTTTTTGACTTTTTTTTTATGTTTTTGGTATTTTTCTCTTATTTGAATTTCATATTTTTCTTTCTCGTTTTCGTTCATTCGCCATTTGCAGTTACCCGAAGAAAAATCACCACAACATCCGGTCGAGTTATCCACGGAGCTAATGCTGGCATGCACCGAGGCGCTATCATCGAGCTATATGAAGAAAAACACCCACCCTAAAGTACCGGAACGCCTACCGGACATGATAAAGTGAGTACAAAAGCAATAGCAAAGAAAAAAAAAGAAACTGTAAAGAAAAAAACAAAGAAAATAAAAGAAATGCACAAAGTTAACAGCAAAGGCAGTCAGACACACACGCACACACACGAGCACACATACAGACGCGCACAAGTAGGGGAAATGACGCAAGTTCGAAGAATTGTGAAGTTCGAAAATTGCGTGTGTTGGTGTGTGTGCTCAGGGGCGTGTCTATGCTGTGTGTGAGCGTGACAACTAGTGTGCGATGATTGTTGCTGTTACATCTGTTTGTATGTATGTGCGCTGCTTTGGCAGTGGCTGTCAAACTGTATACGCTGTGTTTACAATTGCGCAGTGCTTGCACAACTGCAGTTTATGAGCAAGTGCAGCCATTGTTAACGGTTCCTGTTCCCGTTGTATTTGTTGTTGTTGTCGCTGCTGCTGTTGCTGTTGCGGGCGCTTTCAACACTCGCCGCTAACTTTTTGCCAGCACGTTTTTATGACTGCTTCGCTTTTACAGTTGCTGCTTAAAGTTTGATTTTGTTTTTATTTTTGGGCAAAACTTTAATGCTACCCGCGTGCAGTCGGCGTCGCTGCTTGTTTTTCTTTAATTTGCGCTTATTTCTGTGTGCGTGCGTACATGTGTTTGTGTGCGTGTGTATTTTGGGCAGCGCAAAAGTTTTAATCGAATTTCTGCTGTTGTTCCACACACACACACACTAACACAGACGCCATTTTGTTTATTTTCACACAAATTGAATTTCATATACATTTGCTTATTGTGTTTTTGTTGTGCAAAAGAAAAAACTTTTGTTATGCACTTTTTTGTTGCTGCTGTGACTTTTGTTGTTTTTGCTTTAGTCAGTTTTTCGCTTTGGCTTTTGTTTTGCTAGCAAAAACATTTGGTTTATCCTTTGTGTGCAGCGTCCTTTTACTCTAGTTACTTTCTCTCTATCTCGCTCTTTTCTTGTTTTTTGTGTTGATCAATTTTCGTTTGTTTATGTTTTCAATTTGCTTACAAAAGCTTTTCGTTTATTTTATTAGCAACCGCCGCCGTTGCCGCCGCCATTGTTCGCGTCTCTCGCTCGCTCTCGCTCTCCTGCACGTTCCTTTTGTGGTTGTGTTTGCCTTTCTTTTTATTTGCTTCAAATTTTATTTCGTTTTTTTTTTCATGCTTTTCGGCGCTCAATTCAATTACAAAGCGTTGCCGTCTTGTTTTCTATAGCTGCGCGTCCACCATTTGCTGCAAAATCACATTTTCTTTTGACTATAATTTGTCTCCCTCTCCCACTCCCACTGGTCCTCTCGCTCGCCCTCTCGCACCCACACACAGTGCCCAGCTACACAATGCGCTGCGCCATTTTGCCAAAAACTTGAATAAAATGCCAAAAGCGAAGAGTGGGATGTGGGATGGGAAAAAAAGAAGACTTGAAATGTGCTCTAGTCGGAAGTATATGACTAGGAGATACCCTATATTCATGCACATAAGATTAAGATTAAGGAGTTGAGGGGTATTTATTCTTAGCTCTTATTCAGTTGTTTCTTCTACTCAAGCTTCATTAATTTTGCACAAACCTATATACCCCAAGTACACATTATCTACAGGGTATACAAATATACAAAACTGTGCAAGAGAAATTCAATTCGCCGCACTTGAATGGGATGCCACCTTTGCTTGTAGCAGCGGCAAACATTTTGTTGCTGCTGCCGCTGCGCTGCGCTGCCTCTTCTTCTTCTTCATTTACTTCTGCTTTCTAATTCAATTGTAGCTTTTGGGCGACCAACTGCTGTAGCCAATCTTTTTTTTATCTTTATTTTTTAGCCTGCGCTACGTGCAGCTGTTTTCTAACTGCATAATTTAATTATTGTCTACTTTTAATTGGTTCAGCGCTGGGTACAGAGTGTGGGAAGTGGCAGAGGGCGAAAGAGAGAGAGATCGCAATACTTTTTCATGTCGAATTGTAACACAAATTTGATTTTAATTAAGAAACTTTTGATTTATTTTTTGATTGCTTTGAGTTTCGGCATTTTCACTGAATTATGCTGTAAATAAATTTGTGTCCTTAAAATATACATATAGATCTATACTATGTATCTATAATATGTATATTTTATAGCTAGACAAGCAAGCGCACATACATTGAACCAATCCTCCTTTGGTTAGCCAAGTCATCATGCTCTTCATCAACATCATCATCATTAGTTTCTTTAAGCCACATAGCAAAGTTCTTGTTTGCATAAAGTTTTTTGATGTTTGCTTGAATTTTCAAGATTTTTTTTTTTGCATTTTGTTATTAAATTTGTAGGTCTATATGAAAGGATTGCTAAATTGAATTTCTAAGAATATCTAAGATATATTTACATAAATTGGCAAAATATATAAATATTTGACTTTCAAAATAAATATGAATATATACATAAATAATGCACTATATACATATATTTAAATATAAAATAGAAAAAGCTAGATGCAAAAATGAATAAAATAAAATAAAATATATATGTATATTAATATTATTATTATTATTTATTTATTTTATTATTTTATTCTTATTTATTTATTTTATTATTTTATTCTTATTTATTTATTTTTTTATTTATTTATTTTTGTATTTATTTACTTATTTCTTATTTATTTATTTTTTATTTATTTATTTTTTATTTATTTATTTATTTTTTATTTATTTATTTATTTTTTATTTATTTATTTATTTATTTATTTATTTCTTATTTATTTATTTATTTATTTATATAATTTTTGTATTAGCTTACTGTAGAGCTATATATACAGAGCACTATAAATAGAATTTTGTATATACATACGTACATACATATATTAAAAAAACCTAATTAATATTTTAATAATTAAAGAATTCTAATATTCTTTCTATATCATATATTCATATTATTTTATTATAAGAAATATTTCATTTTTCCTATGCAAATTAATCATTTTCTTTGCTTTTCATGCGAAAGCTCTTAAAGCTCTTCTAAACAGTCTCAAATTCCAAGCTGAAACCAGCTAACCTCACACATAAACCGAATAAACTCCCACGCTCATATCCCCTTCTATAACACCCCTCTCTTTACCTCCTTCATGTATTCCATATGGCTAAGCATAGCAAATGGAATTTCATTTTCCATTCAAATTATATTTCAGAAAACCAACAAAACTTTCGCTCGTTCTTTTTACAATGTAATTGATTCATAATTAATCAACGCAATCATTATTCAGATTCTGCAGGACAAAGCACTACCTACCCTGACTCGACTCGGCTAATAGAAAAGCCTTCATAAATACATTTTAATCATCATTTGATCATCAATTTCAAGGCGTTGTCTGGCTAAACAAATGATAAAAAAATGATGTGTTAGATAGATAGAGGGGGAATATGTAGAGCAGGAGGAGTGAGTGTGGAGGGGAGGGGAGGGAGGGAGGCAGGAGGGATTGACAGGTAACATTGCAATCATAACGATGATTTGACACGCGATAGGAATCATCCTTTATGAGCATCCTTAACGGCAGCCTCTGCTGCTTGCTCGCTTAGCAACCCTCATTCAACTACGCCTCCTGCTACGGCGCGACTCCTGCTGTCATAATGAAATATGCATATACGAGTCGAAGTTTCGCCATCTCTCTCTCTCTGTGGAAAGGGGTGTGCTAGGGCAGCTTGGGCTGTGATTCAGCTAGCAGAAAGGATATTCGCCGCGTGTCCTTTTGTTGTTGATGTCAACAGGGACAACACGCTGCGTCGACTGTTGTTACTGCTGCACGTTTAATTTAATTACCCTTTAAGTAACCATATCGAATGGCCATTTGGAGTTATGCCTCCATTTCGTATTTCTGTTCCGGCTCCTGCTACTGCTGCTGCTCCTGCTCCTCTTACTCTCTCTCCTGCTGTTGTCCTGCCTGCACTTTGCGCAGCCATTTCTCCCATTGTCCTGCCATACTGGTCCTTAACTTTTGCCTCAATTACGAGCCAGCTCCTAGCCAAAACTGAAAGAGGGGCACAGCTGGCTTTTCCTGCAAGCACACACACACACTCGCTCACACACACACACACGTGCTGTGGGTTTTATTTTACCATTTTTGCTATCGTCATGGACATATTAGTGCAACTATTTAGTTGCCACCAGAGTCGACTGCCTCGCCCGCCTGCCTGCCTGCTGCTCTAGTTAACACTAATACACTGTGCGAAATTGGGTATTAAATTGTTTGATATCTTAAATAAATCTATAGATAAATAATCTATAGATAATAGCACTGATAGGTGCATATTGAAGTTTCCCTGCTTCAAAATTCTATTGAATTGAAATGTGATTAATTCCAGATATATGGTCACCCTATAGTTAATATTAATAGTCAGGGAAATCTTTTTGCTAATATTAAATATTCTAGCTAACTACTATATTACATGATAGGAGGCAGTTAAACATGTTAAATATGGTCACCCTTATTTTTGATTTGTGCTTTAAAAACTTAAAATGAAAGAGTTTTTCTAGTTATTTTTTTAGCTTAACATTATTATTATATAAATAAAAAAACCACTATATATCTATCTATCTATCTATAATATATGGTCACTATATGACTAAATGGACTTTACTTGAAGTATGTGATTTATTTAATGAAATAAAATTTATTATTTAGTTGCTCTAACTATTGAAGAGCAGATTCCTCCACTAAAGGAATTGGCTCTTGAGCAAGCAAATACTTCTGCATTAAATATATAGTATTTTTTTTTAGCGAAATTTGGTCATCTTAATTATTTAGCAGCGCTAGGCTTATATAATTGTTCAAACGATGCCAAAGCAGCAGTAGTCTATATTTATAAAGTATTTTTAAATATAATTATTAATTATTCAATATCTGCTTAGAATATGGTCACCTTACTGTATGCATTGCATTTTCATAGGCCCAACAAAATGTAATTATTGATGAGACTTTCTAAACCGTTTGGACTAATTGATTATTTTGAGCGTGTGCAGTATGGTCACCCCAATGCTTGTTTTATATTTAGGCAGCGAAAGGCACATTGACAATTGACAGAAATGCGTAGCAGCATTTCAAATAGAATTTATGCAAGATGTACTCTGAAAATGTACAATGGTAACCCTAATATATGGCAACCCTAATATATGACTAGAAGCTCAAGCAAGCTATGCTCAGTGCTGTACATGTTTTTTATTTCCATTTATTTTTATTTAATTTTTTATTTTATTTTATTTTAATTTTATTTTTTCATTTAAAATATTTCTCTAATATATTCTCTCAGTGTAGCTGCTCCGGCTGCAATGTCTCCTTCTGTGGCGTATTCATTTCAAACGCTCGCCTTTGTTCGTTCTCTCTAGCTGTTTGTTGTTGTTGTTGTTGCGATTGTTGTTGTTGTTGTTTGTTGTGCATTTAATATCCGATTTCAGTTTTTTGTTGATTCTTTTTGACAATGGGCGCAGGCATTGAACACTTCTTCTTCTACTACTTTTACATCATCATCATGATTATCGTCATCATCATCATCGTGGTTACCCAGATCGCCCCCGCTTTCCATTGTCGCTGTAAAAGTTTTTCTATTTGTTTAGTGCGCTGCGCTCCTTTATTTTCCTTGAGCCTTTGTTTTTTCCTCGGCCTCTCGGCCCTCTCGCTGCGCTCGAAATCAAAATATTGACTCTAAATGGCGCATTTATTGATTGATCCAGTTCCAAAAACAAAAAGAAAAGCAAGAAGGAAAAGAAACCCTCAATCGACAGATGCCATAGCATTCAGCTTTTTGTCAGCTGCTCGCGTTCGCTAATCATAATTGAATTCAAATCACGAAAAACTGTCACAAAACTAATCAAAATTGTCATTTTTTTTTTTGTAACTGTAGACATGTACGCTGCCACGCCCACTGAATAGTCATAGAGTACGCCTCCCGGTTTTTTTTTTTGGGTACTGCTCATCTGTTCACTTTTCAGCATTCAAACTGTCAAAAAGTCAGCATCAATTACAGTTACAGAGAGAGAGAGAGACATCATATCCAAAGCACACAGAGAATGCGATAGGGCAGTTGGACGAAACTGCCAGGGAGAGGGTGTCAGCGGATGAGGAGGTGGAGGTCCGTGATAGGGTTATGGGTGTAGGTGTAGTTAGCGAAGGGCATGGGTCAAAGAAGTGTGGTTCAAACTTCGCTTCAGTTTTGCATCAAAATGCATTTGGACTTGGGGAAAAGAGAAAAAAGCAGTCAGGGAAATTTATAGCTGAAAATGCGAGAGTTCTTTGAAGTAGTTGAGAATCCATGAGGAGTTGAGGCCATTGAGATGTGGGAGAGATATGAGAGAGGGAGAGAGAGAGGGAGAGAGAGAGGGAGAGGGAGAGGCAGTGGGAGTGAGAGCGAGTGAGGAAGACGTAGATAAATAGTGATAAACAGGGAGAATTATTGAGGTAGGGATAGAGAGTGACTCTCTGACATACATATATATAGAGGGAGAGAGAGGTGGAAAGAGGTGTAGAGGGAGAGATAGAGGGACAAGGGACAGGGAGAGAAAAGAAAAGAGAGAGAGAGAGAAGGTGAGTAGGGAGGAGGGAGAGGCAGAGAGAGCGAGTGAGAAAGACGTAGATAAATAATGATAAAGAGGGAGAATTATGGAGGTAGGGATAGAGAGCGACAGAGAAAGGCATACATATATATATATATATAGTGGGAGAGAGAGACGGAAAGTGGGGTAGAGGGAGAGATAGAGGGACAAGGGACAGGGAGAGAAAAGAAAAGAGAGAGGGAAGTAGGGTTACTGACAGAAATGAGAGAGGATCGATCATTCCCTGAGGGAGCGTAACAGAAGGAGATTAAGAAAAAGAGATGGAGCGAGCTAGCATGGAAAAGTCAAGCTTTTTTGGCTTTAGTTGTTAGAGTTAATGTCAAGGCTTCGCTATCCAATTGTGATCTGCTTCTGTTCCAGCAGATGTTCCTTTGATGTCATCTTTATATGTTCAGTCGCAAGGGAAAACGGATAAATATCCAAGGTGGTTAGATCGCCGACTGATTATGCGCTCGTCTCTGGGCCATACTTGTTATCTAGGTCTCAATTGAATGCAATAGGCAAAATTATATTATATATTGACATGAGTTCGAGACAGCACTGAAAGTCGAACGCCACAGAACATCTATTGAAACTACGCAATACTTTTTGAGCAGACCCCGCATACATTTGTATATGGAGATCATAATCAAATAGACTAAGCCAATATACATATATTTGCTCTCTAACCACAATATGTTTGGATATTCAAATAAAATTGAAAATATATTGCACGAATTACACTTGAAATGCAACAAACACCCCTCGAGCGGCGGCAGAGCTAGGGCCATGGGTTATGGCCCTGGGCTAGTCGTATGCAAAAGTCTGACATATGCGCTGACATTTTGCATGCAAAAAGGCGCAGCAGCAGCAGCAGACCTCGAATGCTCTCTTTGCCCGCCCCCCCGACTGCCAATGCTGAGTTGCATGTCAAAAGTTTGATGAGTGCCTGTCCAGAGTCTGCATGTCAAAGGCAATGGCTAAAAAGGATGAGAAGGAGGCGGCAGAGCAGTAGCAGGAGGCGGTAGGAACAGGGGAATGAGACAGTGTGTCGGCTTTTGGGCTATTGAATTACGTAGAGTCCGTAGTTTCAGATCTTTTGAGTGCATGCGCTTTGATTTTCGACTCTTGTTTTCTTGTTTTGCTCTTCTTCTTTTTGTTTTTACACTCGAGGGAATATTAACCAACCATCAAACCAAGTAACAACCACCCAGCTAGACCTGAAACTTGGGCGACATATGTAAAATGTGTAAAGTGCAGCTACAGTTAATTTAATGCTCATCAAAATGATGATAATGATGTTGTTGTTGCTGCCGCTATGGCCATTGCACCCCCTCAACAACATCATTCACAGAGACAAAGAGAGGGAGAGGGCGAGGGAGATCGAGAGTTTTTACAGCGAACAGCGCAACGCATCACTCAATCAAATGGCAATTGTAAGAGGGGCTTAACAGACACTCACGCACACATAGAGACAGATATTTTGACTGAATTCGTAGCCCCGGGGCTAGGGCAACCCTCCTGCAATCTCGAACCACCCCCCGTTGAGTTAAGTTAAGAACTAGAAACTGGTGCAAATTAACACGCTAAGCACTTGAATGCGCTAAATGTGGCGAGAGTAATGCCTCTAAGTGGACAACAGATGGCGTGCGTTACAGGCCGCAGCTAGTAGCTCAAGCGATATGGTCACTCTATTAAATAAATGGATTTCTGAGCTTGAGTCTGTGATTGAATTCAGATTGTCTTTAGCCATAAAAAAATGCAATATATAAGTAAATCAATATTTAATTTCGTGGCTTGGCAAATATGGTCGCTCCAATTAATAATATGCGATACATATATAAAGAAGAATTGAAATTTGTATGTACATATTTTTTCAAGTATTTTGAAGCAAATTTATAGAATTGAAAATTATATGTAAATATTTTTTTTTCAGTATTTTTATGCAAATTTATAGCATTAACTTGTTAAACTGTGGTCACCCTAATGTGAGAAACAGAAAAATTGATAGGAAAGTGCAGAAAGTATGCGATTCACTGCTTAATACTAGAATTTTATGCAGTTAAAAATGCATACATCTAATAGTATGGTCACCCTAATGTCTGTTATACATTTTAGTATAACGAACTGAACGAAATTTGTAATTACTTTATTTTATTTTATTTTTTTAATATTTTGAAACAAACTTTAATCAACTTTAATGTTTAGAGCCCAATATGGTCACCCTAATGATTTTTATGTTTATACATAGAATAATAAGCTGACCGAAATTTGTAATTCCCATTTTTTTTGAATCAAAGTTTAATCATATTTGAATGTTTAGAGCCCAATATGGTCACCCTAATACTTTTTATGTTATACATAGTATACTAATATATGACCGAAGTTTGTAATCCCTTTTATTTAATCAAACTTTAATCATATTCAAAATGTTTAGAGCCCAATACGGTCACCCTAATGATTCTTATGCTTTTTATGGACGCAAATATCTGATTTGCTTATCTTTAGGGTATTTTATATAACCTCTATTATTAGTTCTGCTTTTATGTATGGTTACCCTATCATAATATCTGCTCTAATTAATGTTAGAGTATTTTATTGAACATCTATTACAAGTACTGCCTTAAAGTATGGTCACCCTGTAGTATCTTAAGTGTTTCTGCCTATTTCTATTCTATTCTTGTCATTGACTCTGAACTCACCCATATAATATCGTTATTCTTATATATATAATCTATTGCATCGACTATTTCTCTCAGTGTAGCATCTTCCTTCTTCTGATATCCCATATACAATTTTCTTCAAATGTGGTTTCTGTATTACTTTCGCCGGCCGATAGATGGCGCATATTGCCACAGCCACAGCAATTGAAAAAAACTTTTTACTCCTGTAAAAACTTTTTACTCCTGCCGCTCCTGGGCGCCCGAAAACTGTAAAAATGAGCATAAAAATTGACGACGAAAACTAGAAAAATCTTTGCCGTGCCATTCGCTATACGCCATTCGCTATACGCCATTCGCCATTCTCGATTCGCCATTTCAGCGCGACATTTGCAGTTCCAGTCCATGAGCATTTTTAATGCCCATTTCTCGTTAGGTTTATGCGATTCCTAGTGGGGTCCACGGGTCATGGGCGCCATTCCATTTATGATTGCCAACTTAACATAAATTCTAATTTGATTTCGCCACTAAAGTGCCATAAGAACGCAATTTGACCAGCACCCATTCCATATCAGTAAATATATATATAAGTATATATATATAAGTATTTCTGCATGACTTTGCATCAGCAACATTGCCCGACTGCTGCTCTGCTTCTGAAGGCCATTTTTGCTGGCCTTACGGTTTGGGCATAAATTTTTACGATGCTCGACGACATATTCGCCATTTTCCACTTTCCACTTTTCACAAAAGCCAAATCACAGGCGCCCATTTCGTGGCCCAACCACAAAAGTTCTAGATTTTCCCTGCCCCACCTTATGGATGTTATGTTCCTAGCTTTGCTACCTAGGCGTGTGAGAGGACGAGAGAGTGTATGGACTTGCTGATTCAGCTTGTCTTATGTCTGTCAGTTAAGGCTTTGTTTTTATCTGCTTGTTAAAGTTCTTGTCAAATTTAATAGTCATTTAGGATTCATTTATCAAAATGACTTTAGTTTTGATATCTTTTTAGCTATTATCAGTACAGCACAGCATGCGAATTATGAATCTTACTGTCAAAGTTCTTGTCAAACTTAACAGACACTTTAAGCTCGTTTTTCAAGCAATCAATACTTGACACTTTTGAATTATAAGCCTTGGTTTTCTATCAATAATCTTGCTGTCAAAGTTCTTGTCAAACTTAACAGACACTCTTAGTTCGTTTTTCAAGCATTCAATATAAACTTGACACTTTTGAATTATAAACTTTTTTTCTATCAAAATTACCTCTAGCGTGTTTTATGAGTCACCCTGTATCAGAAATTATTTGAAAATAATATAAATTATATATTCATATATTTTTTTATACCCTGAGCCCATTGAAAATGGGAAATCAGGGTATAATGGTTTTGTTAAAAGTATGTAACAGGCAGAAGGAGGCGTGGCAGACCCCACAAAGTATATATATTCTTGATCAGGGTGACGAGAAAAGTTGATATAGCCATGTCCGTCTGTCCGTCCGTCCGTCCGTCCGTCCGTCCGTCCGTCCGTCCGTCCGTATGTATGAACGCGTCGATTTCCGAAGATACAAAAGCTAGAGAGTTCATTCTTTTTGTGTTAGGTCCGTATATTGCACGCGCAGTACGAGTTTGTTTCAGAAATTCGATAACTTGTATATTTGAAAAGTTATCGATAAACGAATTTATCGGTAACCAGTTATAAAATTCTAGCTAATTCATCTTTAGAGTTAGAGTCTCCAAGTCTTCTGCATATATATAGGTACTAATTTAATACAATTTCGATTTTTGTCAGATTTTGGATTCCGGTCCCCATTTCGCCCCACCACCCCCAAATATGAAAAAAATGCATTTCATATACTAGAGACATGCAGTTTGGTTTAGCATATAGATATGAATATCATAATCATAATCTGAAGATATCAATACGATTGTCTATCTAGAAACAGAATTATTGATCATCAAAGTTTTCTCATAAAAATCCATGCGGCGCAGCAACAAAGACAGAGAGAGAGACAGCAAGACGCTTGCAATGCTTATACACATGTATACACACATACATGCATACAAGCGTAGATCAGCATCTATGTGTGCGCGTGGTTTTGCATGCGTGCAGAAACGAATCGAATAATTCTTCCAATATTATTCGTTCGAAGAAGGGCTCAGGGGATTTCGTAGTCGAGCAGTCTCGACTACAGCTTTCTTACTTGTTTATTTTTTATTTTCTTTTTATTTGCCTTCTTAATTTTATTTAGATTTTTTATGCATCTTAACTTCAATTAAGTTTTGCTGCAGCGTATTAAATATTCGTTTTGAATTCAACACAAAATCTTTTAATGTTTTTGTTTGCTTTAACTTCTTTGCACATACATGTGTGTGTGTTTATGTTTTTGTTGTTATTTTATATTATTATATGCACTTTTCTTTTACAAAATGGCGTCGAGCGTCGCCAACAACGTGGCTGATCCTGGCTCACAGGCAGGGGCTGCTCCTTGCTGCTGCTGCTGCTACTGCTGCTCCTCCTGCTGTTGTTGCTCCTTTTGTTGTTGCTGCTGCTGCTGTCGTTATGTTTTGCGGTTATTTGGCGCCATGTTTTTGCTTTGCTCGCCTCGTTTGAGTTTTACGAGCGGCTTTACTTTTCGCAGCTATTTGACGTTGGCTTTTTAACGGCCCTCAGCGCCATCATCAACAGCCATCAGCAGCAACCACATCATCAGCATCATCCACATTCACATTCACGTTCTCATTATCATTATGAACTTCATCAGCATCAGCATCATCATCATCATCATCATCATCATCATCATTCACTTCGTGTGTTGTCCATTTGTTTGACGTTGTTGATATTTCTTTAGCCAAAATATTGCTTTGCTTAGCTGCGGTAGGCCCAACTCTGATTTACCTACACGCAATGCCCCTCGTCTCTGCCCACACCCCCCAACAAGCCCCTCACTCTGCCTGATTTTCTTTGGCTTGTGACATTTCCCATATGGCAAAATGACGAACGCTGAAATTTTATTTTCAACGCTCGTGTCGTAATTGAAGACGCACTGAGCTCTGTCCCGCTGCCTCGGCTGCCCCTAGCTCTACGCCTAACTCTTAGCTCCCTAGCCCGAAAACCGCTGCCAACTGTCTGTCAAAATATATATTTATATGTATATAGGCATATATAAACATATATAAATCGAGCGACATAAACGTTTACCCCGTTCATGATTTTATTTTACTTTGCTTGAGCAAATGGAAAACGCTTTGGGTGGGCGTGCGCCGTTACTAAGAAAACAACGCACAGCTCAGACTTAAGCAGAAGGCATAGATGACGAATATGAAGAAGAAGAAGAAGAGGGAGGTGGCGAGCAGGCATATATGCGTTGCCTGTTGTCTTCCAGAGACTGCTTTCGCTGACATGCTGATGAATTTTCACTGAAAATCGCTCGACAGGATTTCTGATTGCCACATCCGTATTTTTCTTTCGTTTTCCCACATACACTCTCGATTGTCTGGAGTGGGGTATTTTGGTTGGCGTCATCAAGTGTGTGTGTTGAAGGGGGGAATTAAAATGTGGGGCATGAGAGAGAGAGAGAGAGAGGGGGGGTGGGGGGGGGGCGAGGGAGCAGACAGTTGAAGAGAGAGTTGCAGAGACTTGGAGAGAGAGTGTTCTAATAATACATATTATTCTAATATTGGCAGGCTAATAATCAGAGATTATTATACTCGCTTATGGAAAAAAAAGAGTATATTGGTTATGTGTAATGCAGATATAGATAGATGTATATATAGACTCATAAACATTCGCATAGACAAACGACGAATAAAGTTTGTTTATGCGAATGTTTATGAGTCTATCTATACATCTATCTATACGTCTATCTATATCATCGTCTATCTATACATCAATCTAGTGATGTAAATTTGAATGAAAACATCGATGTCGATGTTCATCTATGTGTTCAAAATCAAACATCGATGTTGGGTTGATACATCGGATTGAAAATTCGATGCATCGATGTATGATCAATGTTCTAAAACATTCCCGTTTGACAATAAAACGAATATTTCATGTTTTTATACCCTGAACCCATTGAAAATGGGAATTCAGGGTATAATGGTTTTGTGAAAATGTATGTAACAGGCAGAAGGAGACGTCGCAGGCCCCATAAAGTATATATATTCTTGATCAGCATTAAAAAAATAAGTTGATCTAGCCCTGTCCGTCTGTCCGTCCGTATGAACGTCGAGATTTCGGAAACTACAAAAGCTAGAGAGCTGAAATTTCACATGAACACTCGTAAGTTTTGATGTTTTGCAAAATATCGATGCATCGCTCAACATCGGTATCAGCGAAAACATCGAAAAACATCGGGAAAAATCGGTAAAAAAAAAACATCGATGCTCGATATAACAAACTATCAATCCCTTCATACGTCTGTCTGCTTGTTCTTTAGTCTATATAAGACATTCATCTGTCCTGTCGTTCGTCCATTCCTCGGTTCGACCATTCCTCCGTTCAACTGTTCCTCCGTTCACCTATTCCTCCGTTCGTCCGTCCCGCTGCGTTTCTTAGTTCGTCTCTCTCCGTTTATCAGCCAATCTATTCGTATGATTGCTAATCATCTCATCATTTCTTCATTTCATTTCTATAAAATCTCGAAAACTTTTCATGCGTAAATACAAAATTGTTTTATTTTATTGATATAATTTTTATAGAGCATTTAACTAACTATTCATAGAGTATTTAACTATATAATCTTTATAGAGTATTTAACTAACGTCTCTTCAATATTGTTCAACTTCTTTTCCGTTTACTTTCCTTAGTAGAGCACATGCTTCGTTCAACCTACCGCATCTGGCTATATATATATTGTATGTTTGACATGCATATCTCAAGTTTGACATATATCATATCATATAACACTTGTACAGCGTCCCTGACTCTGACATAGAGACAACTTCCTCAGCGTTTCTGCAATTTCATATTTTACGCAAATTTCTGTAGAAAATTTTGCTGCTGACAACTTAATTTTAGGCCTGAGCAACAGCCACTTGGCTGCTGCCCTGGCCAACCCTTAGCTCCTACCCCTAACGTGCTGTGGCCCACTCTAATGCCAATTTAATAGATGGCAACATAAACAGGAAAAAAGTGAGCAAATGTCTTAATTTATTCATAACTCGCAGCGCTTCTTGTTTTTTTTTTTTTTTTTTTTGTATATGTTTATTAGAGTGTGCCTGAGGGGCGGGGGGAGGGTTGTGGAATATTTGAAAATTGAAAAAAAAAAGGAATGTAAAAGCAACCCTCGCCACGCACAGATTGAGAGATATTGCAATTTCCATGTTTTGATTTATGAATGATAATGCGCTGTGACATTTGCCTAGGCAGGCAGTCAGTCAGGCAGTCAGTCAGTCGTGCATACCCATTCAGCTATTTTCCGGGCATATGTACGCATTGCTCTTTAATTTGCATTAATGGGCGTGGTAATGACGGCCGCAATGGCTTTGGCTTCGGCTTCGGCTTTGGCCTCGGCCTTGGCCCCGGGCACAAGTTCACCAAGAGTTGCTCTCCCTCTCCCTCTCCCTCTCCCTCTTGCATGCTCGCTGCGTTCAATGAGGCGCAACGCTTTAAACTGCTAAATGCGTTCCCTTACAACTGTTGCAAAATTTATTTGAATGCCATCTATTTGCATTTCACTTGAACTGTGGGCGTGGCACTTGCCTTGCATAAGTCCATAATCAAATAATTGTCATATAAAAATAAATATATAACCCTTCATTAAATTTGCACAATTTCCACAGCATATGTGGCTTCAAGACGGGGCTTAAAGTTAATCTATTAGCATGGGCGTGTCTCTTAATGGGGTGTGTGTGTGTGTGTTTGAGTGTGTGTGTGTGTGTGTCTGTCTGTGTGTGTGTGGAAAGGGTTGTCTTTGGTTTTTGCTAATAAATTGGTAGGTAACTGGAGACTGAGCTATTATTGAAATTATATGACAATTTTCATTTGACTAAGTGAATTTTTGTTTTGAACTAGACTTTATATCGTATAACATATAGAAGTATCATTCTATATCATATATAGTATGATATATGTATCTATTATCTACTATTTTATTTGTAGTCCTACATATATCATACTTATATCTGATATTGCTATTTACTACGTAAAATTTGAATAAATTTTTGATATATCTTATTAATATAAAAATATATACTATATTATCATGTTGATGATATATGATGATATCTTATTAATATAAAGATATATACTATGTCTTACTATATTTTATATGATAATAGATTTATTTTCAATCATCTATAATTCATATCTGAAAAAATGAAAATATATAAATATAAGAAAATTATTATTAGTATTATTATTATTATTATTATTATTTATTTTTTTTTTTCATATTGCATTTAGTTCTAATATCTAATATTTTTTATTTTAAATTCTGTTGTTTATAATGCAAATCTTGTTAGATTCATCTTAAGTTTTCCCCATTAATTATGACCCTCAATATTTTACACATTTTCATAAGCTAACATTATTTGTGCATACGAAAATCTCAAATATTTACCACAAAAAAAAAAGAGTCATATAAAAAAGGATTATATCCATAAGAAGACTAACTCTCCACGCTTAAGTGTGGCCATATTGCAAGCATAGTTTTTAGCTCTTAAGTGTGCTCAGCCCTTATCACTTATTGCTCAAGTCCATTATGTGTGCCATCTCTCTCTTGCGCTCGCGCTCGCGCTCGCACTCATCTTCACTTCACTTTTCGTCTTCTTTAACCATTTGTTTTCTTACGCACGTTCATTTATTCGCATTCCTTTTGCTTAAATTCATGGCGCTTCGTTTGATAAGCGCTGGGGATTCGTGTCACCTGGGCGCATTATTTATGATGCGTCCAAAAGAGCAGCAAATACACACACACACACACACACACTCGCTCATATGTAGCTATCTCACTCTTACACACACGCCAATCCTTTCGCTGCCTACTGCGCTGCCAGCGTCTCTGCGCTGCTCTGCTGCTTGCGGTTTGCGGTCAACTGCTGCGGCTACTGCGGCTGCTGTGGCGTCTGTGTCTCCCGCTACTCTTTGGCTTTTGCATGCTCTTCACCTCTCACACTCCCATTCACTCTTCACTTGGGCCTGCTACCTGCGCCATTACGCGCGTTAACGGCATTAAACAAAAACAAAAAGAAACCAAAATTTATTTTTGGTTTGTAAGAATTTCATTTGCATTCATCAATTGCCAAAAAAAAGAGAGGTTCCATAATGAATTACAGTTATTTTTTTTTCGTTCAGCACGTTCACTCACGCTCTCACGCTCTTGCTTTCTTACTCTCTGCTCTGCTTAAGCTCTGGCTCTCTTCGCAACTGCGGCTCAAGCTGCCGTTGCATGCACATGTAATTTTTTTCACTCTTTCGTTACGCTCTTCAATTTGAGTTTTTTTTTTACAATTCCAATTGGACACATTTCAATGAGCGTTGACAGCTGCGACTGCGTAGCCAATCTGTATTTTTTTGTTTTTCTTTTCCATTTTTTTTTTTTTTAAATAAATATAAAAACTATTAAAATAAATTGCAATGGCTCTGCTATGCTTTAATTGCTTGTTTTGTATTTAGGGTTTTTTTTTTATTTGCCAAAATTGCATTCGCTTGTGGTCAGCTCTGATTGGAATTGTTGCTCGTTTCGCTCTCTGCCTTTTCCCCCTCCACTTTATATAAATAATACTTCACTTAATACTCGTAATTGATGGCCTGTCAGAGCTTCAGCAGCAGAGGACAAAGGGATAACTATAAGTAAGTGGGTTATTAGCGCCGCAGGATGCTTAAGGATCGACCGCCTGCGGCTCAATGCAGGACATACAGAAGCGTCTTGCTGTGAATTAGGGAGGCGCACGTTTTCATTGCATGTCCATTGTTCTTGCTGTTGTTGTTGTTGTTGTTGTAAGTGGCAGGCGGCAATTGTTGTTGCTGCTGTGGTGGGCGTTTCATATTAGTAATGCAAACACACGCACACTCGCACACACACACACACACAGTTAAACAAGTCAGCAGTGCAGGCTTGAGCCATGCATTTGCTAGACCATAAAATACCCTGTGAGAACAACTAAGAACAACTATTCATTATCTGTATTAAAAATTGTAAAGTGGGGGAAAACTCTAGAAAACTTTGGTCTCAGATTGATCCAAGCGAATGATAGACTAATAAAGTATCCTGTAAAGGATATTTAGATCTAATTTCGATCTGTACAATAAAATAAATTATAAACGCTCTTAGAGTATGCATCTGAGAAAGGAATTGGAAATTGAAGGGAAATCTTAAACAATCTTAAGACTACGATTTACCGAAGTGCAGATTATAAATCCAAATAGAACTGTAAAAGAATTAAAGAATTGAGTATGAGTCTTATACTGATCCAATGCGTAAAAATTCAAATTGAAGTATTATCCAGGTTTATGCTAGACTATAAAACATCCTGCATACGCAATTTCCATAAATATGGAAATGGATAAACTACGTGCGCTATAATTTATAGCAATATTTACTGAACGATTTGACTCAAATGTATACTTGTCATTAAAATACCCTGTAAATGCAACTATATTTAAATTTATGGAAAATCTTTATCAATTTTTAGTTGTTGATCATAATTAATTAATTAATTCGGTGTATGCCTTGTTTCATCTTACAACTTTACAGGGTATTCACATAGCCAGTTTGCAATTGCAGTCCCTAGTCCCCTGTCCGAGAGTTTCCCTTTTTGTGTTTGTGGACATTTTGTGAGCCAATTGAAATTCATAAGAAGGCATGTTGTTGTTGTTGTTGTAGCCTCCATTAGCCAGAATTGAGATCTCAAACGGAGCTGCTTTTCGCTCGCCCTCACCCTCTCCCTCTCCCGCTTTCGCTCGCAGTAACGCTGAGCCTTCTAACATGACGAATTGTCTAAGCCGCATTGTGACTTTGCCTGAAATCTGCTTAGATATACAAACATATATATACATATATCTTATATATATTATATATGAGATTTATGCTAGTTGCCTGTGACAGCCTTAACCTTCTTTTTAACGGATTTGCCAAAGACGTGACTGCCAGAAGGGGAGAGCATATTAGCTACTTTATAGTCTATGTAGAGTTATGCTCTCTCTCTCTCTCTCTCGCTCGCTCCTTCTTTATTGTTGCTCTTACTCTACACGCGCTAATAAGCTCAATAATTATGATGATAAAATGATGATGTTAATGTTCCTTTTGCTGTTGTTGCTGTTCTCGCGCCTCTTAATGATAACGATGGCTCGCTGTTGCTGCTGCTAGCCCTTGCTCTCCTTCTGTCTCTCTCTCTCTCTCTCTGCTAGCCTCTCTTTCTGATAATGTTAATGCGCATTGTTGGCGTTACTTAACTGCACATGCAAACATTTTTGGTTTGTGTTGTCTGCGTCAACCGAATGCCCATTAAAAGTGGCTTGCAAAGCGGGCAGTAGCTGAGCACAGCTAAGAGCGACTCGCATATACCCTGTATTAGCTGAGAAAGTGAGGGAGAACTGGGGAGCTAGAGATAGAAATAGATAGAGATGTGAATGCAGCTCGAGAGAGTTTTATGTACCTGTATGCTACAATAAATAAATACAAAATAAATAAAATAATAAAAATAATTAAAAACAAAATATAATAAAAATAAATAAAAATAAAATAAAATAATAAAAATAAAATAAATAAAAATAAAATAAATAAAAATAAAATAAAATAATAAAAATAAATAAAAATAAAATAAAATAAAAATAAAATTAAATAAAAATAAAAATAAAATAAAATAATAAAAATAAATAAAAATAAAATAAAATAAAAATAAAAATAAAATAAAAACGTATTAATTATATATTTAAAATTTTTATAATCATATTATTTATTATATATTTATTTATATTTATTTATTTATATTTATTTATTTATATTTATTTATTTATATTTATTTATTTATATTGATTTATTTTTATTGATACAATTTTTTATAAGTATTATGTTACATTTTATTTATTATATTTGAATTTATATATATTTTAAAATTTTAATTAATTTTAAATTGAAGGAGCATATTATTATATATTTTATATTCTTTAATTATATATTAAATTAAGATATTTAACGTTTTTTTCTTAAATATCAAAGACTGTTGGAGATTCGATTAAATTTTTAGCTAAAGTCAGTTAAGTTGGCAGCGCCTGAGCATTGCTTACCTGGTTAACACTTGAAGTTGGCTGCGCCTGAGCAATGCTTTCATTTAAGTATATAAAATATATATGCAATAAATGCTCAATTTTATATATTAATTTACATCGCATACATTAGCCAAATCAATATATTTTTTATAATTCATTATATATTATATTGCACATAATATTTTATTATCTCTTACCACATAATATTCATATTACTTTAATGCCACATAGCTCAGCTTGAAATGTAGCATTTCCTCCAAAATATTATCAAAGGACTATTAACAGAGTCTTCACACAGTTGCTTCAGCCATGGCTAGCATCATCTGTTTAGCTACAAAATTGTATAAACCTTTTATGCAGCTACGTCGTATATGGGCTACCTAGTACCACTGCCACAGTGCCACTCCCACTGGGCCGGCAGGCAACTTAATGGCCCTAAAGGGCAGCTGAGCGAGAAAGCCACGCGACTTGCAGTAGTAACAGAAACAAGGAAAGAAGAAAAAAAAAAAAATGTGTTTGACACGTCTAATGCATAAACATGGCCAAAAGTTTTTTGTTGTTGTTTTGCGCTTCGACTAGAGTCAGCTGTGTGCCAGGTGTGATCAGGTAGCAGCATCATCATCAGCTCTATAATTATCATCAGCTGCTGACTGCTGACTGCTGACTGCTGACTAGCTTGACTGGCTTTCACTTTCAATTAAATTTATTTCATTTCCATGTCGCTTATTCAAATCGCATTTGCTCTGTTGTTGTCCTTGCGCGCTCTCAACCCCAGCTCGAGTTGCATTGTTTTGACATGACATCCAGAAGCGGAACGCGTCAGTTACAGATTTTTTTTTTTTTGTTTTCTTTGGAAAAAGGAGGCGTGTTAGGGATGGGGGCAGCAGCAGGAGCAGGGGTATTGTAGGGCCAGTGCTGTTGGGTCTGTTGCTCATTGCAACCCCTCCAAACATTTCGACTCCGATTCCAATTCCGATTCCGTTTGTCCGTTTGTCAACAGTGTATGTCGCAGCGGCTGCTCTTAATCAAGTGCTGACAACCAGAGCAACAGCAACAACAACAACAGCAACAACAACAACAGCAGCAATTGCATTTTAATAAACTGCAGCGGGACTACCCCTAGTATTTGCCTGCTGGCTTACTTTTCATTTAACACCTTTTTCTTTTTGTCACAATTTTTGTCGCTTGTTGTTTTAGGTTTTGGTTTGGGCGAGAGCCTGCGGTTCAGCTACTTCTGCAACTGTATCTAAATCTATTTCAATTTCCATTTTCACTTTCACTATTTTCATTTCACTTTTTATTTTTGTTACTCTTTTCGGGCTTAGAGTTTTCGGTATTTGCGGGATCGAGACCCCAGCTGCCATTCGCTACGGCCCGCGTCATTGTTGACTTTGCCGGATTGAATGATTTTTTAATTTTCTATCCTGGAATGCTAATATCTGGCAGAGCTAATTCCTGTGGTCTAGCTGAGCATATATATAGATTACAAAGCATAAATCGTGGTGTATTATGGAATGGATCATACTGAAGAGCATTCAATATTTCTCTCTGGTGCATAGCTTACTCAGAAAAGGAAATCAAACTTTTGCTGTTTGCTAGCTTGCCCAAGTTTCTGTTTGCCTGTCTGTCGTTTATCGATTCTACTTGATCCAAATACTCATTAGAGACTCAAGATGAAGTAAACCTAAAGTCTCTGTTTATGCCTTTGTATATTTCTATAGCTCTCTGGTTCTGTCACCTTTTGCCTGGCTTTCGACTTCCCTCTATCTAGCTCTCTGTCTGTTTGATTATACATTAGTTCTCTGATTCTAGATGCTACAAATCAAACAATATTTATCGATAATTAGTATTTGAAGTAATCAAAATCAATTTGAGCAATTAATCGATTGTTTCAATTAATCGAACTCCGTTTTACGATACAATTAAATTGCAGTTCGAAGCAAAATAATCGATTAATTGACATCATATGATTAATCGTGCCATCACTAGATATATCTGTACCACATTTCTAAAAAATAATATTTTCTTCTACATCAAATTTGAATAATTTATAAATATCTAGTCACGTATTCATAATAATTCTAGCAAAGACAAGCTGATACGGTTATATCGACGGTTAAGGGAAGACGCTATAAGCATATAAGCTTGCTCATAAAATTTGGCTAAACGGAGTCGTTATAACCGGATTCTAATGTATATAGCTTCTTAAATTATAATTGAAGTTTAGCTTTACTTCTAGTGTTTTGCATATAGCTGTTATCGATAAAAGTCGATTGTGCTCAAATCAAAGTCTTGCTGAAGGCTTGCTCATTTTTTTTTATCAGTACCAAGATTCTTTTGCAGAGCATTTTTAAAAATTTTTTTTATACTATTATTTATTTTTATAATTTAACAAATTTAATGATTTTTTTTTTTTTTATATTCAAAAATATTTTTGAAATTAAAAAATTTTTTTTTTTTAATTTTAATATTTTTTAAATAATAATTTCTTTTTCAATGCTCCTGATAGATCGGTCTGAGTGCATTTTGATTTATAAATCTAATCTTTGCTATATATGCAAACATTCTGTGAGTTCAATTGTAAAATTGATTAAGTAATCTCTTACCTCTTTACCCTAACCCTCAACCCTTAGTCTCCCTCTCCACAGTCACGGCTGTTTAATCGGTCAGCCATTTTCTTCAGTTGCTTTATGACATATGTTTGGCAAAGGATTCAGTGCCCGACCTCTGCGCACTTGTTAAGCAGCGCCCGGGGCTAAAATCAACTCAACTGCAACTCATTTGAAAACGATTTAAGCATCCAGCAACCTCAGCCGCCTCCTGCTCTTGCTGCTGTCTGGCAATCAAGTTGATATGACATTTCGGGTTGGCAGCGAGCGCACTGCGAGTCCTTGTACATGTCAAATAGATCCTTGTGGCAAGGTGTTTCGTTTCACATATCAAAGCAGCAACAACTTGTTTTCGCCCAGGCACATTAACATGTCCTGTCGGCCTTCGGTCCGCCGATGCCTGCGTTGTCAACTCAAATCTGTTTTGATTTTAATCCAGCTTATGTCGCTGACTGTGAAGCCGACTCTCTCCAGTATATCTCTTCCTGGTCCTTGTCCTTCATTGTTGTGCAGCGAGCCATGCAGCTTGTTGTTTGAACACAAATCCGCGCTGATGTCCTGCTGCTCCTGCTGCTGATTATGCGCCTTAAGTGCCCGAAATCAATGCACACAAATGCCCAAATTACATGCTGCAGCAGCAGCAGCGGCAACTGGGCGTGGCAAAGTGTTGCTATTTTGTTTATTAATCAATTGGGAATTTTTTTATTTTTGTGTGAAAAGCTGCACGTGAAAAAAGAAAAAATTGAAGAGAGAAAATAAAAATAGAGTGAAAATAAAACTTAGTTAAGTAGCGTGTGCATTTGACACTTGTTAAAATATTTGCGCCTGTCTCAAACATACACACACAAACACACACACACACACACACTCGTGCACACACACTTGAGCTGCTGCTGCTTTGGTCCTGGCATGTCCTGTGCGGGGGTTGCTCAATGCTGCCAACGCCGTTGCCTGTCGCGTATTTAGCGAACGTGTTTTCACAACTAACAAGGATGTTAATTTTGTTGCTGTTGTTGTTGTTGCTGTTGTTGCTGTTGTTGTTGCTGCTGCAGCACGTCGTCCTTTTTGCGGCACTATTTTTATTTTATTTCGAGCTTTGCACCAAATGCCTTTTCACACCCAGCTAAAAATGCTCATGTCCAGCGTCGAGGGTCTCGTATTTTATTATATATACAAAATACACTGCCAGAGAGCGCGGGTATTATGAAATCATGAATGGGAAATGGCAAATTTATTTAGATGTTTTTTTTTTTTTTTAACATATTTGATATATTTTTAAACGATTTGTTTATACATAGAAATGTAATAATATAAATATAATTATAATATAAATATAAATATCAAGAGGCAGCAGGAATATCATAATTTATATTAAAAAACAAAATATTTTTAAAAATAATATTTCTCTTATTTATATACATATGCTGTAAATATATTCATATATTAATAATATATTTTCATGTATATTCTTTGACTGTTGTTAAAATCTAAAAAAAAGTGTGTGTTTTAAAAAAAATGTTTTCAATACATTTTTAAGTGTATGCCTTAATTTATTAATTAATTTATTTATGTATTTTCTTTATTTTTTTTATTTTACTTATTTTATTTATTTTATTTTATTAATTTATTTTATTTAATTAATTAATTTTATTTTTTATTTATTTATTGTTAATTTTATTTATTTAATTAACTGATTTATTTTATTTTTTATTTATTTATTTCTTATTTTATTTATTTAATTAATTGATTTCTTTTATTTAATTATTTTATTTTTGATTTTTTTTTTTTTTGCCCTTCAAATTTACATTTATTTTTTATTTTTTTATTCATCATATTTTTCCCATATATTCATGTATAGTTTTGAGATAATATTTAGAACACAGAAAAGAATTTAGAATTTCTTAAAATATAAATATTGAGTTGAGTAAATATTCTAGATATGAATAATGCATTTATGTATTCAGCTTGTAATGAAAAATATATTTTTATTAATTAAATAGAAATATTTGATGTATTCAGTTGGAATAGTAGGGAAAAGCTTCTTAATAATATTTCCTTCTCATATTCTTCAAAGATCTGCCTGCTACTTAATTGCAACAATACCCCTACTCATAAATGCCTTCATATTCTCAATAAAAATTAAATTGAATAAAACTGTCAATTAGGGAATACCTCTAATCAGCTGATTAGGTAGTATTCTATTTATTTTTATTTTCACTCGATTGTCAAAGTTTTATTTAAATAAAATTATTTATCAACTGCGCTTGGTTAGAGTATTCAATTGTTCGCTATAAAGCATAATAATTTATTGCGCTCGTATTTTATTTTTATTTTGACGCCATTCTTGATGTCCTTGCTGCTGCCACTGCCGCTTCTGTTGCTGTTTATTTTACGGGCAGTGACGATTATGTGGCACCCGGAACGGGCAGGAGATGCTTGGCGGGATGTGTTGGTCTGGGGGCTGGGGGCTGGTTGGGATCTAAAGGAAACCTCAGCCACATCCGATACTCGTTGGCCAGTTGGCCATTTTGTGTTTGGATTGATGCACGCTCGCCCCGGCGAGGCGAACTAAATACTTTGCACAAGCGAAGGACACATGACAAACGATGACAGGCCAAAAAGAGGACGAAAAAGTGGACGGAGAGTATGGGCGTGCAGGCAGAGGTTGGGCCTCTGCTGCTGTTGACTGGGTAAAAGCATGCTTCATGCAGCTTTGTGCTTGTTGGTTTAAGAAAATTATTAAGGATATTTTTGTGGTGCTGATGAGTTTGCCGAGGACTTTTTTTTCTCTCTCTCTTTTCGGCCAGGACATTGACCAACCAACCAACAAGCAAACAGCTTGTGTGTGTGTGGATGAGTGTAGATGTGTGTTGGTTAAGTGTGCAGCGCTCGCACAAATAGCAAAACAGGAAGCTCAAGTATGTTTACAGTTGACAACGCCAGAGGAGTGCTCTCTAGCAGCCAAAAACCTCGTCAGCCTCTTGAATCGCAGTCGCAGTAGTATACCTATTCACTGGGATTCCTAGTCCTGCTCGCATACAGGACACGTAGTTGCGCTGACGCTTTTGTTTGCCAGAGAGTTGAGTTGGATGGAGGGGAGGGGCGGGATGGGTAGTTGGAGCCGGCGATGTCCTGTGTGAGTTTGAGTAATGGACGCTTTTATTTGAGCACCACACACACTCACACACACACACACGCGCGCGCACACACTTGCAGTCAAGGCTCTGTGTGTCAAAAGGGGTCAAATGGTTAGGCAACCCCATCCCGCCCACACTCCAGCTATCCCACTTGAGCATTGCCGTTGTTCTTGTTGTTGTTGTTATTTGCTTTGGCCAGCATTTGGCATCAATATTATTTCGTTCTATCCGCACATTGTCATGGCGTATCAATCACTCATATTATACAATGTATATAGACTAAATACACTAGTGGCCAAAATAGTAGGCACGGCTTCTTGCAATGAATCGATTGAGTGTGGAAATAGGCGTGATTAATTATTAGAAATTAATTTTGATTTATTTAATGGTAATTAAAGTAATTAAAAACTTTTTAAAATAATTGAAAATAAAAATATTTATTGATAAAAAATAACCAAAAAATATTTATTTCATCTTTATAAATTAAAATTAAATTTTATAATTACTACTATTGATTCAGTATTTAAAAGCTTTTAACAATAAATAAAAATAACATGTTTATTTTATTCTTTTTTTTTTTAATGACATTAAAATATGTCATAAGGATTCTTAAATTTTTTTAGTAATTTATCGCTTTTAATATTAAATAAAAATTAAGTAAATATTTTATTTTAGTATATTTTATATTTTATCATTACTTTAATTGATTTAGTAATCAAAAACGTTTTGAGCCAGAGGAAAATAAATATAAATAAATAAATAAATATATATAATATAATATAAAAATATATAAAAATAAATATAAATTTAATAAATTGCATATTTTATAATAATAATTATTTTACTAAAATTACTTGATATTATATTAAATCAATTAGTTTTTAAGATTTTTGTTGTGGAAATAATTTTCATTTTCATATTTATTTTTCTGTGAATATTTATTTATAGTAATACTGACTTTGAAAAAATTAAAAAAAATATATATATTTAAGCAATTTAAGGTCATCATGTAAGGTAAATTTATGAATACCAAGTTTTATACTTCCTTATGTCTAGTTGAATTAATAAATTTTTTATTTATTAATTTTGACTTAAGAAAAGTAAAATTTTTCTGGCTTCCATTTTGCGATTGGTTAACATGATCTATAAAAGCTTAATTCGTTTCGTTAGTTTTCTGGTATTTATTCGTTGATTTAAACAATTTAAACAATTTCTGTATATTTGAATACATACAAAAACTTGCTTCAAACAAAATACTTTTACATGTACGCGTATCTATTCACATGACCACAGCTGTATTGCTCTAAAGAGTATATTTCAGCATCAGTTGTTATTTGTTTGGGGTTTAGTCGATTGCTTGATGAATTCTGCACTTAAATAGTACAAAATTTGTATGCCATTCATTTAGATGGTACACAAAGTGACGACTGACGAGTGGAGAAAGCGCCGATTGGAGAGTGGAGATTGAAGAGAGAGAGACAGAGGGAGGGAGGAGCATGAGTGGGTTGTCGAGTGGCAAATCAACGATTGCTCTTTACATAGATTCCTCTTCAGCTTCAGTCGTCGTTGGTAATTGATGATGATTTGTGTTTATAGTCGTATCAATTATTATGATAAATCACGAATGAAAGGAGTGAGATTTTTATTGTTTTGTAATCAGACTTGCAGCTAGTGCCAGAGCGCTGCTAATTGAAATGCACAACATGTGAGAAATAAATTCAAATAAATCTGACAGCGAGAGAGATGGAGAGAGAGAGAGAGCTTGGATTTTGTCGTCTCTCTCTCTCTCTCTCTCTCTCTCTCCCTAGCCTCGACATTCAGCTTCAGCTGAGCTTCTCAATGCATGCAGCATCACATTTGGCTGTGCGAATTGTCCTGGCTAAGTCCTTATTTGCTTACAAACATTTAGCAGCAACAAAATTTTATGCGAATGCCTCCTGCTAATCGTTTTTGCATTTTCAAGCACACTTAATGCCAAACGCGTGTCCCCGATTACCATATGAAGGATATTAGCTACTGCTGCTGCTGCTGCTGCTGCTGATGCTGATGCTGTTGCTTTAGCTGCCCCTTCAGTCGCCAGCCTCTGCTTCAGCTCCTCCTGCTGCTTTTGCAATTGAAAGAAACGCCTCGCAAATTGAATATAATGAACGACCGAATGTGCCTTAATGTAGTGAAGTGTATCATATATATATCGCTGAAGTTGCAAATAAATCTCGTATAGAATTGTTAAGCGCCTTCAAAAAGAAGTATTTAATTATTTATTTTTTAAGGCATTTTTTTAGTATATATAATAATATTTTCTGGAAATTTCAATTGTATTTGAAATGTTTAGATAGATAGAGACAGAAATACTATAGAGGCTATAGAATTGGATATAATGAATTCACTGGACTACAAAATCTTTAAATTGAAATTTCCTGAATATATTAAACATACAATTTATTCTGGAAATTTCAATTTTAAGATTTCCAGTGAATTCATTCTATCCAATTCTATAGCCTCTATAGTATTTCTGTCTCTATCTATTTTGTGCTTTGCGTGTCTCACTCTCTTCTTCTTTTGATTTCCATTGTGTTACCTCAAGTGTTAATTTCTATTTCTCCACTTTAGGCAAGTTTTTTAGTTTAAATTTTATATTTTTAAATTCGATTGGTTTCCTATCTTTTGCTTCTTTATCTCGCTCCCTCAATTTTGCATTCTTTGTATTCACTGTTTCTTTAGTCTCTCTATTATAGAGATAAAGATATATGAAGAGATTTATTCCACTTCTGTAACATTGCTCTGATCTCTCTTGACTTTCGTCTCTCTCTCTCTCTCGACTTTCGTCTCTCTCGACTTTCGTCTCTCTCTCTCTCGACTTTCGTCTCTCTCTCTCTCTCGACTTTCGTCTCTCTCTCTCTCTCTTCTTCTATATGAAGAGATTTATTCCATTTCTGTAGCATTGCTTCGATCTCTCTCGTCTTTCGTCTCTGTCTTCCTCTCTCTCTCTCATTCTCTTTTTCCTTACATTTAATTTTCTCCTTGATCTCCTTAAAGAAAGAAAACCCCTATGTAGAGAGAGAAGTTTCTCTCTCTCTCTCTCTCTCTCTCTCTCTCTCTCTCTCTCTCTCTCTCTCTCTCTTACATACAATCTCTGTCTCTTTACTTGACATTTCTCTTCTCTGTGTCTTCCTCGTATCTCTGCCTTTCTATGTGTCAAACTGCCTCATTTCCCCATATCCCAATATATCTAATGTTCTAAGTTTATCTCAATTCATTTTTCTTTCGTTGTATCTCTCTTTCTACCTCTCTCTCTCTCCATCTCTCTCTCTCTGTTCTCTCTCTCTCTCTCTCTCTGTTCTCTGTGTTCTCTCTCTCTCTCTCTCTCTTTCTACATCTCTGCCTATCACTCCATCACTTTCTCTCGCTTTTCTTATCCTCTGTCTCTCTCTTACTCCTTCACTCACTTTGCTTTCTTTCTTAATGTCTCTGTTTCTTCCCGTGTCTTGATCGTTTTTTATTAACTTTATTTCTGATTTCTTGCCACATTTCATATCTTCGTCTCTCTCTCTCTCCCCCTCCCTCTCCCTCTCTCTCTATTATCCTTCTTTACTGGCTGTTGTCTGATTGAAACTTTCAATTAACAAATGCCATGTATATGTCTTCTTTAGTCACAAATTACTCAAATATTATTTTACTGAATCACAAATTCACACATCGTGTCTCTCTCTCACTCACACACTGTCTCTTTGGCTCTATCTCACTCTTTTACAGCTATGCCGTAATCACTGGACTAATTGGAATGCTGTCGCGCCGTTGCATGAAGGTGCGCGAGTCCATTGAGCAGAATCAGAGCGTCATGTTGAGCCTGTTGACCACGTTGGGCTTCCTCACCCGCTTCATTGATGTTTGTCCGCTCGGTGAGTAAGCGAAGAAGTCGCACCTTGGCCAAGGTAAACAGGACTCACTAATTAACTCGCTCTGCCACTTCCTGTCCCTGTTTTGCCCCTACTGCAGGTCCTGGCGATCCGACACGTTTGCTCAGCGCTGCCAAGTCCACCGAGCTCTTTGGAACCATTGCCATGCTCTCCGGCTGTGTGGTGCCCATAGGTAAGTGCCTGACGCTTCTTAAATCTTAAATAAGAAACGAAGAGCTGCATACAGTAGCCATAGCTGGGCGTAGGAATCATCGTATGGGGGTGCTAATTGGATTTGTGTGCGGGTTACGTGAGTTTTGTTCGCTGGCGGAAATTAATTTTGATTTTGTGAAATTGTAAAGATTTTGTTTGGTCTTTATGGCTATATACTATGTATCTATCTGGCAATATCCGCTTACTGTATATTGTTGCTGCTTCCTCTTATTCCTCTTCTGCTTCTTCTTGTTGCTTTTTGCAGGTGAATGCATTCCGCCGCGCACGACCGCCTTGGCGGCATCGACTTTTAATCTTTTCGTCTCGCTGGCTTCGGTGGATACGAGCACTTTTCAGGTAAGTTACTCACTCGTGCCTCTACTCTACTAAGGCGCTCCATCTTACACTCTACTCTTATTGTCAGTCAGCTAGCTTTTCTCTATTGCTCCCCAGCTAACTGGCTTCCGTTCCCTCTCGCACCTCATCCCTACCTACCTCCCTCTCTCTCTCTCCCTTCAAGTGGACAAATGCCGCTTAAACAAATCACAAAGTCAGCCGTTGAAAATTTCATTATGTGTTGAGTTTTTACTTTCTATACTCTATCAGAGCGTATACTAGTATTAATATGTCGGACGAGCTGGCTCTCATGACTTTTTAAAGGGAGCATAGTAATCAAATAAATGAAATACAAATAAAATAATATATTATTATTTTTTATTCTTATTTATTATTTTATTTTATTTTATTTTATTTATTGTTTTCCTTTTATTTTTATATTTTATTCACATATACAAAATTTCTTTAGATATCTAAGGCATTCCTCATCTAAAGAAAGGCATCTAAAACTTCATAAAAAATAATTCGAAGTTTTTTAAGTTAGCAACGAAAGATTTATTCAAAATCATTAGAGATAAAATTTTTGATTACATATATAGTAATTTTTTATTATATCTATTTTTGTTTTGATTTTTTTTTTTTTTAACATTTTTTACATTTTTGATGCAATAATTTTCATGTGCATATTTTCTAGCCTAAAACATGGTGTTTAAGAACCTGCACCCTAAGCATACTATTATATCAAGCAACTATTATATGATATAAATATATATCGAACAAGTAGAATCATTTTAATATAAAATAGATTTCGCTTTCATGCCTTAAAAGCAACATACATTTTGAATTAGCTCTATTTATACACAAAATAATTTTTAGAAAATTATTTAATATGATTATTTCATTTCATGGGCAGGCCTTTGTGTGCCATATGCATTTTTAATGAGCTCTAAATATTTTTAAAAAAATTATTTAATATTTTTATTATTTAATTGAAATTTAAAATTAAATTTAAAAAATATTTATACTTTTTTTTGTTACCTTATCAATAATCGACTGGATCCATCATATCCATCAATCATAAAAATTAGTTGCATATCTTATTAGAATTCATCTTCATCTTTTTCTTGCATTTATCTATCTGCTGATTTTGTCAGGGTATTTGGCTTTCGCCTACAGAAAGTCAACTTTTTTTGTCCCATTTTTTTTTCGCTTCCTTTTTTTTTTTTTGTTTTAAAATTTGTGTTGCTTTTCTTTGCTTTGCACTTGAGAAGTTTGTCGCACGTGAAATCGCCTGAGAAAATTGAGCAAAACCCCAACAGCAAAAGCGACAACAACAACAACAACAGCAAAACTGTGGCTAAAAGTTAGAATTTAGTTTAGGCAACAACAAGAAAGCACAAATGAGAACATTGCAGACGTGCATAAGCGACTGTAGTAATGCTCGTTCAATATTCAAATAAAATACTTGTAATTGTAAATGCCAAGCCCTATCTGTAGAGGCTAGACTAAGGCTAGACTTAGTCTAGATTTAGCTCTAAATCCATAGAGATACAACAGCAAAGAATATTATAGAATAGAATATTAATTCACGATTTTCCAGTAGCTTAGAGAACGCATACATAGAACAAGTTTATCTTAACATGGCTCCAGCTCGAATTACATTTGACATCAAAACCAATATACCCGTTTCGCATTTTGCGCGCGAGCATTAAAAAGTTGTCGCCGTTTTGTGAATTCGCGCGTTCTCGCAGTTTTTCTGTCATTTCGAGTGGCAGCTGAATTTGCATATTGGCAAAATGTCATGACTGCCGCCTTGTCAGGTGACATTTAGTTGTCAACAGTTGCGGGTGGGCGGTGCTTTGGTGGTGCGGTGGTGCGCAGGAGGCGTTGCTGCTGCTGCATGACATTTGCTTAACTGGCAGCGCCAAATGACAAACAACATCAGCGCCATTGAACCGCAATGGCAATGGCGTCCCCAACTGACATTTGGTTAGCTTGGGTGGTGCGCGACTTTCGCTGAGCAGCAGCTCTCGGGTGGTTCTGGGTGGGGTCTGCGCAAATATTTCGACACTTTACTTAGATGGTGGGTGGGCAAGAACATGCAATGCATTTGATATGCGCGAAGGCAGACAAGACAGCTAAACTGCAAGCTGAATGTGAAATGAAAAGGCATATGGAAGCAGTTAATGATTGATGGATTGATTGATAGAATGACTGGCTGCATAGCTGACTGAATGACTGATTGAGTGTCTGCCAAGTGTCTTAGCATAGTCGTAAGGCTGAAGGTTAAGTCGTATGCTAGAAATAGCTTGAATGATTGATTGACTGACTGAGTGATTGACTATGTGAATGACTGAATGAATGTCTGCTGTGTGCCTTAGCATAGTCGACAGGTTGACGGGTTGAAAGTCGATTGGTTTGTTAGGAATATTTCGACTAATTGATTGATTGATTGATTGACTGTATGCATACTTTTACTTGAGTGAATGACTCTTCGACTATCTGGTTGACTGACTGTCTGCTGAGTGTCTTAGCGTAGTCTAAAGGTTGATGGGTTGAATGGAGCTCAGTGGTTGGTGTATTGGCAATAGGTCATCACTGATTGACTGATTGAGTGGATGCTAGGCAGACTAACTTAAAAATGTCGAAGCAATTTGCAATAAGACTTCCCATAAATTAAGAATAAAACAAATTATTAGTGCATAGGATGATTGACTGATTGATTGATTGAAATACATACAGCTTTCCAATGATTGACTGACTGCTGTACTCTAGGCCGTACGTACATAGATTAGTTAATGCGAGCTCATACAAGTAAAGTTTATAATTGATGACCTAAGTGATTGATTGATTCACTAGTGAGCTGATTGATTGAAGGTTTGATGCATTGTCTGTCTATTTAACTCGACTAAGTCTCTATGCATTGGTAACACGTTCGTAGCTGATTGTCAGCTGTAGAAGCATTAAAGATGAGTTTAATGATTGATTGATTGACACTGATTGAAGCCATTGAAATGAAATAGTATTGATTGAGCAAGCTGCTGCTGATTGATTGATAAAACATATAAATTGATTAATGAATTAAAAGACAGCTTGATTGAAAGATTTATACATTGAAAGACTGACTACTTGATTGAACAGACTGCTAATTGATTGAGTGTTAAATTGTATAGCCTGCTTCAGAGTTTTACCGATGAATAACTAACTATGATGACTGATTGACTGCTGATTGATTGACGTCTGCTGAGATGTATTGCACTAACTAACTGAAGCATTGTTTGATTGACAGCTTGACTGATTGGCTGATTGATGTTTTATTTTATTGTTTAAGCATCTGCAAGTTGCTTGCAATTCGACGGCATTTGAAAGCTTGACTGTCTGACTGATTGAGTGTCTGTGGCGCATTCGCTTGTCTACATTTCATTTCCTGCTGCGTTCTGTCAATATTTGAGAGACCTTCCTACCTCTGCCCTACTCCCTCTCCCTCTCTCTCTCTCTCTCTGCTACTCATATTGATGATGCCTTGGCGAAACGCAACGCACTTGACAAACTAATTTGTTGCGCAAACAGTCAAAATGAAATGAATGCAGTCAAAGCCGGGCCGAGCATTTGGCCAGCGGATTAGGCCAAAGTTTGTGCAAAAACTTGCCAGCCCATTTATTTGCTTTAAATTACCACAGAAATAGATAAACTCTGGCACTCATCTTTGCGTTGTTTGTGTTGTTTGTGCCGGCTGGCTGGCTGGCTGGCTGTAGGAAAAAAGAATTATGTATATATAACTCTTGGCTGGCAAATAATTTGATTTGGTTTTAATCAGCGAGAGACGCACAACGCACACACACACACACACACACACGCGTACAGCATACACACACGCACAACCACTGAGCAGCTCAATTTTCAAGTGCTGCTGCTGCTGTTGCTGCCTCTGTCAGGCAAATATTGACTTTGTAAAATGAAATTTTCAAGTTTAACCCAAGCACAAGGCACACACACAGAGAGAGACAGAGACTGGGACAGCTACTGCCTGCCCTGCCTGGCTGATTGTTTTTTGAAGGATGCCGCCGCTTCGCTTCGCATCGCGCATCGTTTGCTCTCTGAGCCATGCACAAATCCTCGCTCATATCCTGCCTACTACATCCTCTGCCCCCTGCCCCCTGTACCTTGCCAGGCAACCAACCAACCAGCCAGCCACGTCAATTGTTTGGCTAAATATTTGCTCAATGCTCGTACAAGTTGCCAGTTTCAGTTTTGGTTTTGGGAGTTTTTTGTTTTTTTCTATTTTGATTGCCCACTGTACACAGCAGCGAGGGTTGTTTTAGTTGTTCCTCTCAGCAGCAGCAGGTATTTTTGATTACTCTCGGCACAATATTCAAGTGCGTGTGATTAGCATAAATTAAAAGCTACTTAGCTTGGAATGTAGCTCGATCTAAGGGTTGTTAGCTACAGCAGCTAATGCGAACTGTCAAAAGGGTTGCAGTCCAATTGCAATCAGATGAGCTATACGGTTTATCGACATTAGCTATATCGATTATTTATCGATTAATTGCAGCAGGTATTCTATTCTATATTTTTCTACACAATTTTTCAATTTTATTTGTTGCGTATTTCAATGGAGATTTGAAATTGGCAAATTTTAATATTTTATTCACTTTGTTATTGTTAAAAATATATTTAAAATATCATTGAAATGGAATAAAAAATAAAAAAAAAATGTATATGTTTATATTTATATTTATTTGAAATAGAATAAAATATAAAAAAATCTATATGTTTATATTTACTTTGCTGTACCATATGCTATATCCTCTGTATTATAAAATTATTATTATTTTATTTTATATTTTTTTATTTATATATATTTTTTTTTTAATTTTAAATCTCAATACATTTTTATGAATTTTATGAAACATTTGAATTATTTTCATATGATATACAATTTTATAAATGATCTATATTTTAGAATATATTTTGAAACTCATTATTGCTGAATGATCTATGACATCGTCAGCAATATTTTCCTCATGAATTTTTACTAAATTCTGCATTTAATTATAGTTAATTAATTATTCATAAAACTTATATGGAATTTTCAACTTATTATAATAGAAGAGCATATATGATTTAAGTGACTATCGATAATTATAAACCATAATTTATCGATTTATTTAAAATTAGTTTTTCATTAACCGATTTTCCTTCAATATGCTGTTGAGCACATTTATGCGCCAACTGACCTTGGATTATGTTTTACATAGCCATGTTAATAATTTATTTATTTATTTATATATATTTTTTTTCTATTTATTTATTTATATTTATTTATTAGCATTTTCCCAATAAGCTCAAAACTATACTTCATGAGTTTTCAACGCATTAGCTTAATTTCTGAAACTATTATATATATTTTTATATATGGGTAATTCTCCAGACTTTGTCACGTTCGACACTTTGGTTTTTTGTAATTATCTTGAAAATGCATCAATTTTAGTTCTGAAAATGGCAAAAAACTTCTTTATTTTGACAAATAGTTAAATATATTGCTTTTGATTAGTACTAAAATTAAGTCGTTTTCAAGATAAGTACAAAAAACCAAAGTGTCGAACGAGAAAAAGTTGACTTTTCTGAAGAATTACCCATATATATTTTTTATATATTTTTTTATATATATATATATTTTTTATATATATATTTTTTATATATATCAATTTTTATGTATTATTTTATATATATATACATTTTTATGTATTTTTTTTTTTGTATATATATATTTTTATGTATATTTGTTTATATGTATATATTCGAAACGATTTATCTATAGAGCATAGTTAAAATGAAAATTTCACAATATTACAATTTGATTTATTTATTTTAATTTATTTATTTTTTTCTGGAATTTAAAGGGTATTTCCTAGTCTGCCACTAGGTATATATGTTTTCTTTATATTATATTTTGCCGCTTTATTTTTATTTTATTTTTATTTTTTGTGGCTCGGCCTCCACAGTTGGCCGCACGGCTGCCAAAACAAACAAATTAGAAGCGAGAGCTCATTGTCCGTTCGTCCTGCTGCGTTCCGCTATGCAAATAAAAGTATATACCACACACACACACACACACACATGCGTATAACAAACAATTGAGCACTTCAGCTGCTGCTATAAACAAGTGCCACTCTTTGATATTTGCTTTGACTTAATTAAAACATTTGCTCAGTGATTTCACAATTTATTTTATTCGAGTTGTTGCCAATTAGATGAAGCTGCTCCATGCTCTCACTCACTCTCTCTCACTCTCCCTCTCTCTCTTCACAGGAGGTGCTGTCCGTGGAGGGTCCTCTATCGACAAAGCTGCTGGATGTGATGAGCCTGTTACTTAAATATAGCGTAAATCAGACTGACAATCCGAGTGCGGAGAGCTCAACGATGCTCATTGATTTGATAGCATCCTTGGCGTTCTTCAGCGTGAACAATCGACGGCATCAGGAGCTGTTGATATCGGAGCCATTTGCGGTGATCTTCAAGAATTTGTCCAGGCTGTCGACACAGTTCAATCCGGTCATTTATCCATTTTTGGTGACCATGTGCTACAACAATGCCCCAGCCAGGCAGGTCATATCGCGCGACTATGATCTAGGGGTGAGTAAAACATATCCCACTCGCCCTCCCTCCCTCTCTCCCTCTCTCATAGTCTCTACAACAATAGGCTAAGCCCTGTTAACTTTATAAACCGCTTACCGATCATTTCTTGCAGTTCCTCGATGAATACAGCAGATCGGATGCGGCCAAGCGAAATCGCTTAATACAAATGATGCATGACAAGGGCAACAGCAGCAGCAGTAGTAGCAAAAACAACAACAATACAAATAATACAATCAACAGCAACAGCCAACAATAGTAGAGTCTCTATTGCCATCTCTGCTCTCTGCCATCTCTGTGTCTGCCGCCAAGTGATATTATTTTCAAAGAAAATTAACTCGAAACATTCGAAACAAGTGGATGAAAACTGCTTGGAAAATGCAAATGGATTTACACGTATTTTTACAATAATTTATAATCAATTGATATCTCTTCTCTCTCACTCTACATATATATATATACAACATATATATTGTATGCTAGTTATATAACACACACTCATATATCACATTCACATTCACAAAACAACTGAAACTCGCTTAGTCTTACTACGATTCGTAAATTAATTTATGTTAGTTTAAAACAAAAGAAAAACAAGTATTAATACATTCATCTTAATTTAAACACACACACGCACACACATACACACATTTATATCTTTTGCAAATTCTCAGTTTTGACATTTATTTGTAATTAACTTTCCCATTTTTCCCCTCCGATTAATTTGTATTTGCACTTTTCATAATTTATGAAAGGCAAGCTCATGCGCTTGCGCTTTATTTCTTCAGTTTTGAAAAACTCCAACAACAATCATTTTTAGTTTGTTCCAACATTTTATTATTCATATATAATAAAGAAATTTGTGAAAAATCTTTCAAAGAAATTCTGGTTTTCTTATTGGAATATAATGTGGGCATAGGCTAATTTATGTCACTAAAAGTTTTTATTTTTCCTAAAATCCGATCAGTTTTGGATATTATTGAAAAAGGTTTTTTGAGCTGTGATTTCTTGAATCAAAACAGGATCTTAGCAACATCAGGTGCGAGGCGATCTATGGTGTCCAAAGGTAAATAAGATTGTCTAAAGTATGATTATTTATTTGGTATTTAATATTTATTTTATTATTATAATTTTTTTTTTTTTAATTTAAAACGTTTCTTCACAATTTTTTTAAAAATTTGTTATTTAATATTTATATTTTATTTTTATTATATTTTATTTTATTATATTAAATTATTGTTATTAATTTTTTTTAATTTTTATTATATTAAATTTTATTATATTAATTTATTGTTATTATTTCTTTTTAATAAGTTTCTCTCTTATCAAATTTTTATTTATTTATTTTTTTATTTTTACCAATTTCTCTTCTATATTTCGGGTTCTTAAAAGTTTCCTTATATATATTTGGTATTTTATATTTATTTTATTATTATAATTTTTTTTTTTCATTTAAAAAGTTTCTCTCATATCAAATTTTTATTTATTTATTTTTATTCTTACTATTTCTCTTCTATATTTCGTGTTCTTAAAAGTTTCCCTTCATTCATCTAAGATGAAGTTTCTCATTTCTCATTAAATGATTCTTTCCTATTTATTCTTTTAAATTTAAGATTTGTCATCCCTTAAAAGTTTCTCTCTTTTTGTATTATTTTCAATTTTAGTTTTTCACTTCTCTTATATTTTCTCTATTTTACTCTACTCCTGATAAGTTTCTCTCTTATGTATTAAGGGCTTCTCTTTTCGTATGCCTTACAAAATGTCTTTCTCTCCCTCTATCTCTCTCTTTCTCTCTCTCTCTCTCTCTCTCTCTCTCTCTCTCTCTCTCTCTCTCTGTGTCTCTCTCTTTCTCTCTCTCTCTTCTTTCTCTTCTTCTTTCGGTTTTTTTAAACAGTTTCCTCAACAGTTGCTTTCTCTTTCATCTCTTCTTTATAGGTTTCTCTCATCGTCTTTTAAAATAATTTTTTTCTCATAGAGACCTTCTTATTCTTTCAATTCCTTAAAGTTTCTCTCCTATTCTTTTCATTTCAAGTGTTCCAACTCTTTAAAGTTTCTCTCTTCTTATTCTTTTCCACATAAGCATCGCTTTTCCTTAGCTTTCCATTAAAAGTTTTAATTATTAATTCTTGGCCATATAATTTTCTCTATTACTTCTTTTGTTCTCCCGTTAGGTTTTACTCTTTATGTATAAGCCTCTCTGCACTTTTACTTCTTTTCTCTACTTTACTTTATAAGCTTCTCTCTGCTGTGTTGAGCTGTTTCGAAATGTTGCCCAATGCATATACATTTATATATTTATATATCATACAAATAATATATATATAAAGACTCAAGTTCTCTCTGGGATTAACAAAGCGTAAATAATCTGTCCGTGGGCTGGGTTGAGCCCAGCTCTATGCGAAATTTAGATGTTGAGCAATATGTAATATTTTGAGGCCCAACCTGTGCAGCGTTTCACGTTTGAAGTGTTGCAGACAATGGACGAGCACTGTTTGCAATTTCTTTTGGGGCACACAAATTAAAAACGACAATAATAATGTGCCGAGCAATTTGTGGGCGTGTCCTCGTCTAGATGCAGGGCAAGAGAAGAGAAAAAAAATAAAATAAAGAAAGAAGTAAACAAAGCAAGCGAAACTCATCATCAGACGACAAAGTTGTCGACGTGGAGCGCCTTTTGTCTTCTTCCCTGCTCAGCATGAGTGTGTGTGTGTGTGTGTGTGTGTGTGTGTGGGCGGATGGGCGTGTGCGTTGAGCTGTCCATTGTACCTTTGTCCAACTCGTTGCACCTAGCCTGAATTATGTCACACGAACATAAACAGCAGCGCAGGGGACGAGCAGTGCCAGAGCAGGAGGCGGCGCAGAAGACCCGAAGAGATGGAGATGGAGATGGGAGTTGAGCCAGCGACAACGACAACGACGACATCTAATTTCTTTGGACATTGTACGTGTGGGTTTTTTAATGCTGCCATATGCACAACCCCTGCCGATGCGGGGGTTGGCAAATTCAACAAAAAACTGTGGAAATTGAAAGGCGGCTCACAATAATAATAATAATAAAAGACCTCAAGAAATTCTCTGGTGACAGATTGAAGTCACTCAACTCGAAATGAAATGCGACAGCGACGAACAGTTGCACAATCAAACAATGCGCCAGCATCATCATCGAACGGGTTGACCGGGTATATTAGCTAGGCGAGCGGGTTGACAACGCTGATTCACAAAAGGGAAAGGCAACGCGGCATATCAAGTGATTAAAGAGTGAGCAAGTCTAAATAAAAGTTAAAATTTCACGAAAAGTCTTGTTTAAGCATCGATACAAAAATTTTATTGTGCTTAATTGGAAATAAATTCACGAAATTTATTTACGAAAATCCATAAACTTATAGAATATATAAGAATATTTTATATATAATAATTTTATTATTATAAATATATCATTATAATTTATAATTAATAATAATTGACTATATTTTATATAATTTTGTATATTAAAATTTTTTTTTTTTCGAAATTTGTATATCTATAAGTTTGTTTTGCTTTATACTCTACTTTATATGAATACTCTATTGTACTTTTATTTATTTTTAATATTTATCTAACATTGTTTTTATAATCTATTACTAAGTTTATAGTATATTTTTTTATTATTTATGGCACACATTATTTTAGATAATTTTTTTTTTTCTTTTTTATTTATTTTTAATATTTATCTAACATTGTTTTTATAATCTATTTTTAAGTTTTTAGTATATTTTTTATTATTAATGGCACACATTATTTTAGATAATTTTTGTTAATTTTTTTCTATTTTTTTTAAATTTATTTATTTTATTTTTTAACTTCTTTTAAATACTTTACTATATTTTCCCATCTAAGCCAAATTTTAATATATATTTTCCTTTAAGTAATTTATTATTCAATTAAATATATATTTTCCATTTATTTATTTTAATATATATTTGCCTTTAAATAATTTTGTATTTTATTAAATTATTAATTTTTTTTTAGCATTATATTTTAGCATACTCTCTTAATGGAGCAATAAAATAAGTAAAATGAATTATTTATTTTAGTTTAAATTTTCAAAATTTTTGATACTTGTTTATCATATTTATTTAAACAAAACCCAGAATTACACAAGAAAAAATTAAAATTTTTAAATATTTGTTTTTGTAGAGCATTTAGTCAGTCGTATATTTGAATATATCGAATTCTAAGCTCTTTTGTTGAAACATTATTTTTAATTTGTAGCGCAAAATCAATGAACAAATTGGTGTTAGGCGAAGCCAAGTGCTTGACTTCCATAGGGAATGATGCAGGGGGAAAGGTAAATATATATATAGACTATATGGAACTGTATAGGACTAGTTGGGTTGGGGCAGCAGAGAGAGCGCAAATGACAGTGCGTCAAAAGAAAAACAACCCTTTGCTGAGCTGATCCATAAAACCCTAATTGCTATGTAGATGTGAACGAGCGAGAGGAGTGGGAGCTGTGAGGGCACTAATTGTCGACCAACAACAACAATAGTGACACCAACAACAATGCGTGCAAAGAAACAACAAAGTTTTGGAGTGACTAAGCAGGCGACAGTTGAGCGACAAAGTCAATATATCACAAAATACCAATTTGGGGCCGCATTCGGCTCCTCAATCAAAATTATGACAATACAACAATAGACAGCAAGAATATGCCCCGGGGAGCTGCGTTTTGTGTGTAGATTAGTTAAGCGTAGGCGAATGCCAATTATAATGAAAAAGTGCTCAGGCCACAGTCACAGGACATTGCGTGCAAGCAGGACATAAGGCATTCAGCTTTACGAGAATTATACTATATTCCAGTTGGGCTCTATGTGTGGGTTTGGTCGTGCGGCTTAAAGCCAGAAAGTTAATTGCAGCTTAAAGCGGACTGCCACAGTACAAAGAACAAACTGATTTCAAGGTGTGCTGCCCAAACAAGCCGACGAAGAACAGTTAGACAAACAAATTTCGCGCCTTTTCCGCAGCAGGCGAAACAAAACGAGGAGAAGAAAAAAAAATGTAAGGAAAATGTTGACCAAAGCAAGGTAAAATATTGAAGTAGATATTAATGAAGAGCGCATTTGGGCTCTTGGCTATGACGAATGTGCTAATACTCTACTCTCTACAGGTTATTATATGTATTAAGTTTTCTAAATATTTTTGCTGGTTTCCCTTGAGGTTGTCTGAAACTTGGACAAAGTGAATCAGGACTAGTTAAGCTCAAAGATTAGATACATTTTTGGACAGCTAGAACTTCTTTGATTTTCACTCAGCTAGCAGCCTGCAATGGTGTAGGTGTTAGCCATTTTATAGCTATATTCTAGCTGTTTTTTAAAATAATATCTTAACAAATGCTGTGAAATAAAATTGACGACAAATTTGTATTTTTTTTTTTATACTCGATTCATAATGAAAATCTGATTCGAATTCAGAGCTCGTTTGCCTTCACTTAGGCCCAGTTAATGTGTCTCTGTGGCAGTGAATATGCCCATTGGCAGGACATTTGGAAAAGGGAAAGTTGATGGTTCATTTGAGCGCTTTGCTACTTTTTTTCACAGTTTTGTTTGCTGCGCTGCGCTTTGGCCAAAACTGTGTGGGCAAGTCCTATTCTTTATTGTCCTGTGTGTCTGTGTGCGGAACTTCCGGCCAGGATACGCTTCTAATTTGTTTACAAGCGACGGCCGTTGACGTGCTCGGCGCACATTATGCGCGATGCACGGCCTCTGATAAGCAGCTGGACACTAGCTCTGGAGGGTTGGCCCAACTCCAACTCCAACTCCAACTGCAGAATGTCGGGCAAGTGACTTTGTGACGTTGTAAAAATGGACTTTGCGTGCGTGCGGGCAGCACTGATGACCTTACGATGACACCCAGCTGATTATAGAGAAATAGTCGTATCCTTTGGGCTTGCGTGCGAGCCGCAAATTCAGAGGAAATGTTTCGCAGCAAACGTTAAATTATGTAACTAACACACGAGCCTGGCGAATGGGCACTCGAAGTGTGACTGCAACTGGAACTGGAACTGGAACTACAACTGGAACTGGCCTCATTGAAAATCAGCGAACCGCATTGAGCTAAGCCGCTGGCATGTCCATGTACAAGTCCTTAAGCGGCTTTAGCTCGATTCCTTTGCTGCTGCTGCTCATTTGCAGCGAAGCGTCAAGGCTTAAGGACTACGCACTATGGGCTGTGGCACAATGGGACAATGGGACAGTGTGGCATATGCACTACGAGGGCTGCACGAGCTGCTATGTGCAACTATTTGTGGCCGGGCGCAGTCGCGGGGCTTTGCTTTCAGCTGCAAATTTATGGCCACATAAATAACGCAACAGCGTAAACCAATGGCAACAGCCGCAACACCAACAAATGAACAACAACAAAGTCAATGGTAAAAAAAAAGAGCATAATATGATAAGGCAACTATACGAATTTAGCTATGCTCTATGAAATATGTTTGGGCAGTAGGATGAAGAGATTCGCTTGAACTAAAGAGAATTCATATAAGAATCAATTTAATTAGTTGCGATTGTTATAAAAAATTATAATAAATAATCCAAAATTTTGTAAAAAATTATAAAAGTATAAATATATAAAAAATAAAAAAATTATTATAAATATACATTTTTTATTTCAGTGTTGATTCATGTTATAAGTATGTTTAGCATATTCACCTTATATATTTACTTAAAACTAGAATTTCCATGATTTTTGTTAAATTTCATATGCTACTTATTTCTTTAGAAAAAATAAATATAAAATGTTTATTTGTTATGTGTTATACTATTAACTATAATTGTTTAATTATTTTAAATTTGTTATATATTATTTTATTATTATTTTATTATCACTTATTTTATTAATAAATAATAAATATGTTAAATAATATTTATTTTAAGCTAAAATGAGCATTTTTATATTTTTTAAAATATTCACAAATAAAAGAATATTTTTTCGTAATAAGAAAATACTTCATATTACAATTTTGTAAGCATTTTATTTCTAAAAAATGTATTTATTTATTATTTTAAATTTTTTTAATCAAATTTATATGTTGATTTTAATTCAAATTTTATTTAATTTATTTTAATGTTGTGTAATCGAATTAAATTGTTTAAATATTGATTAAAAATAAATTTTAAAAAATTAAAAAATTAATTTAAAAAAATAATTATATAAAAATACCTTCAAATGCATATTAAATATATATTATGCATTAATTACTTTCATTTAATTAATCTATTTTTATATACATATCTGCCTTTCACTTTACAACGCCGTCTTATCCCTCACTAAGTGTTTGAGAAACTAGTCCAACATTTTTGCAGAGTATTTTGGGTCGTAAAAAACCTGCTGCCATTTCTTTATTTCATATGCATATTTATAGCTTAAATAAATAACAAATAATACGGCTATAAATTTGGGCACGCTCTTTGTTTTAATAATAACTAGTCAGAGCCTGAGCTGGGTAGAGCCGAAAAAAGAGCATTCAGTCTGGGTTCCCAAAGCGTTCATTTGTTCATTTCAAAGATATTAAATATGCATAAATAACTAGTCACAGCCTAAGTAGTAGATCAATGGATACTCTGTAATTGTACTTGATAGCATATTTAGCTATAGTAAATAATGTAGGCTGAGAAATACCCTGTAGTGCTAGCTAAAGACTTAGTGAACTAAAGTAGCAATATTTTGTTGTGCTTTTTAAAAATCGATAATATCGATAATCGATAATATATTTCTCTCTATTACACTTTGTATATCTAAGATCTGTATATGAATAGGATTCGCATACATAGATGGCCATAGAAAATTTATATAAACTATATATCATATACCCCACATTGCTTACTCTGCACAGGGTATGCTGTTCAACTGGAATATTATTAAGAAACTAACTAACTAGCTAAATAGCTGCCTGGTGGCTCAGGCATGGGGATCCGCATACGAATTCGCTGTATTTGGTGTATTTGGGGTTTTCTACACATAAATCAATGCCAACGGGAGTTGGTCGGCGCTGCTGTTTATCTATCAGACAAATTGCTGGCGCGATAAGGATGATAACGGAGGCAGTCAGCGAGCTACTACTACTATAGCCCCCCCGGTGGCAGCCACAGAATGTTGTCTCCGGTCACATTTATCGCCGAATCATGCACTCGATGAAATTTGCAGTTGAATTAAAGCCATGTAAGTGGTTAATTAAACCTCATTGCCAACCAGATACTAAATAATAGCATATGTTCTAGCGCCTCACTCCATCCAACTGGCTTGCCTCGGCTGCAGATAAGATATCTCTGCGTGGCAGGCAGTCAGGCAGGCTGGCTGGCTGGCAGGAGGCGGCATTGCATTGCCAAAGGGCAAGTCGATTTCGACTGCTCGGCAGCAAAATGCATCATCAAATATGCAGAGAGCCAACACATATATTTCAGCATTTTCATTTTTAAACATTTCATTTTCCTTTATTTACATATATTTTTTATTCTGCATGCCCTATAATTAATAATCTGCTCAACGGGTAGTCCAGAACTGTGAAAGCGAGTGGGCTCTAGATCTTTGCCATGCTATAACTAACTATATAACAATTCGAAAGTAAACTAAGAATAAATATAATATAAATAAAATAAACAAAACTAAAAAGCAAAAAAAAAATAAAATAAAAAAGAATAACAATAATACGAAATAAAATATAAATATAAATAAATAAATAAAATATATAATAAACAAAATTAAAAAGCAAAAAAATAAAAAAGAATAATAATAATAAGAATTAAAATAAAATATATAAATAAATAAATAAAATATATAATAAACAAAATTAATAAGCAAAAAAAAAAAATAATAAAAAATATGAATAAATAAATAAAATATATAATAAACTAATACATATTAATATAAGCAATATATATTTTAGAAAATTTATTTTTAATGAAATTACTTAGTTGAATTTATATGTATTTTATTTTTAAATTCATGCATTTCTAATAAAATATATTTTTGAAAATATATATAATATATTTATATAATTTTCAAATATTAAAAAAATTGTATTTTCATATTAAATGAATTTTAAATAAAATAGTTTTTCAATACAAGAAAATTGTTTCTAGGATATCTGGCTAGTCTTTCACTTTTTTGCAATCGCTCACATTTCTTCAGCTGAAGGGCAAACAGCGTTGACAGCTTTTTTGTTCGCAATTTTACGAAAACGAGCAAAAAAGCCATAAGAATCGTTTGCATTTATTTGAGTACTCATGCGAATATGTGAGTACATATTCAAATCATCTACTTACTTATATCCACGTTTTAAGGCATTCAATTTTCATTTTTGTCTGCAGAACAGTTTTTCGGTATCTCTCGAGCAAATATTTTCCTTGACTCGCTGCTAAAGTGTGTGTGTGTGTGTTCATATTGCATAAATTATTAATGCCAACTTTTATTTTTTACATATTTTGAAGACAGTTGGCAGTCGACAAATACAAATACAAATACGCACACATACACTCGCACACAGAGCGTGAATGTGTGGAGGTACAGAGAGGGACGGAGAGGGACTCGACTGGCTGTCGAGTTCGTCGCTCGTCATATTTGCGTGTTTGCATTTAATCATCGAAAATGTTGCAGAAGCTTCACTGCCACGCCCACCACGCAGTGGCTGTCCGCCCACCCAGCTATCGGCTTGCCTCTGCCAGAGCAACCACACTCGTGGCATTATTTGCATTTGCATCAAAGTTTTACTTTATCTATTTCTTTTTTTTCAATTTTTTCTGCCATGCACATGCAAATATGCATTTAAAGGGTATCTTTAAGTTGAGCATATGCATTATGTGAATGCATTAATTGCAGTTGAGAATATCTCTGGGAGATTGTATTTATGAGAAATGTAGATATAGCTTGAAAACTGAGAATATATGGGGAAATATAGGTAGATATAAATGTAAGATATAGATATAATAATAGTAGGATAGAAGATAGATAGAGATAGATAGGTAGATAGAAGATAGATAGATAGATAGATAGATGGATAGATAGATATATAGATAGATAGATAGATAGATAGATATATAGATAGATAGATAGATAGATAGATAGATAGATAGATAGATAGATAGATAGATAGATAGATAGATAGATATATAGATAGATATATAGATAGATAGATAGATAGATAGATAGATAGATAGATAGATAGATATATAGATAGATAGATAGATAGATATATAGAGAGATAGATAGATAGATAGATAGATAGATAGATAGATAGATAGATAGATAGATAGATAGGTAGATTGATAGATAGATAAATAGATAGAATGATAGATTGATAAATAGATAGAAAGATATATTGAATATAAAAATCGATAGTAAAGTAGATAGATCGATATAGTTAGATACGCAGATAGATAGTAATTCGAAAGGCTGAAAACTTAATTTTCCCTGGAAATTAAAGCAAATTTAAAATAAATAAATAAAACAAATTTAAAATAAATTCCAATTTATTTGATGCGGTATTTATACTTGAATTAAAAAAAAAAAAAAACTTTATTGACACAAATTTTATTATATCATTAAATCTATTTGTGCTTGCACATTTAGCTCTCTTGAATATTGTGAAAATAGTTTTTGATTTGCTGGAATAATTGGATATTCTGGTAATACAAACTGCCAGAGGTTTAATTTGCCAATGTCGCTGTCAGATGTGAATGTCAAATGATTTAATTGAGCAAACAACAGTTTTTGTGGATTTGTCGAACAGATTGCTCGCCCGATAGCCTCTGCTCCAGATGTCAGCTCAATTATGGAGCTTATCAGCCCAGCCCAGGCTAGGCCAAGTTGGCCAACTGGGCCAAGTGGGCCAGAGCTGCCATCAATAATCATATTGAGCGATTGACTGGCAACAGTTGCAGCTGTTGCTCACAGCTACAAACAACAACAGCAACAAGAATATGAACATCGACAACAACAGCAACTACAACAACTCTGTCAATTAGTTATCATGTTCGTTGTCAGCATATTTCGATTTGGATTTCGATTTGGATTTTGATTTAATTTTAGGCCAAGTTGCGCGCCAACTGATTAGGCCGTTGGTAACCATTTGACATGCAGGTGATAGTTCGACGCGCTGCTAATCAAATATGCTGACCGAAAAACAGTTTGAATAATCAGTCATGCCACTGGCAATTGTTTGTGTGACAGCCAAACAGATTTACCACAATTTCTCTGCATGTCCCGACAAATTGCGACGAATTTGCGTGTTTATAAAAAATTTAAAAATATCTCTCATCTCTCTCTCTCTCTCTCTTTATACATATATATGTGTACAGTGATGTATGTATCTGTGCGGTACAGAACTGTAGGCCACGCCCATGCCCACAGCAAAGCCCTGACTATATTTTGATTAAACTTGGCTTTTACAATGTTGCCGCATTGTTGATGGCCATTGTTGTTGCTGTTGTTGTTGCTGCTTGTTGTGCGGCGCTCAACGTGCAGCGCGAACGCATGCTGCATTTGAATACACATTCGCATTTTCACAGTTCTTTTTCATACACTATCGCACAGGGCGTATATTTTGCATTTTAGATGGATTCTGCATAACTTTGGTACAAAAATACTCAAGAATTTGCAATATATAATAAATGAAATATCTGAGAATGTTCGAATGTATTTTAAGCGTATTTTGACCAAGATTTGATCATGCTCTTGAAAATGTGACAGCTAAAAATGTGTCTAAAAGAAAGCCTATATAAAATATGAATACCATAAATTATTTCTTTGCCCAAGCAATAGAGTAGTTTGGTTTAAATAATTATATATTTAATTTTTAATTTTAGATTCATTTTTAATTTTTATATGTATTTTTTTATATATATTTTTTTTAAATTTTCATCTACATATTTATGCACATGTTAATATTTTATTTAATGCATATAATATAAAATATTTCTATAGTTATTTGTATTTTTTTCATGTATATATTTGAGAAATTTTTTTATTTATATATTTTTTAAATTAATCTCTAAACTCTATTGCTTATATAGGTATTTGTATTGAATTTAATACAAAAAAATTATATTTATTTTTTGTTTTATATTTATTTATTTATTTAGCAGAATGGTTAAACTTTTTTTAAATTTACGTTTAAATTTTATATTTAATTAATTAGATTTAGATTTTAAATTTTATATTTTAATTTAATTAGATTAAATTATGATATGTGGGGTTTTGTGTTAAATTTATTTTTTATGTTTATTTTTTATAATTATATTTAAATTTATTTATTTATATTTATATTTATTTAATTATTTTTAAAAATAGTCATATTTTTTATTTTTATATTTAAATTTTATATTTATTTATTTATTTAAAAAAATGGTTATATTTATTTTATATTTAAATTTAAATTTTATATTTAATTGAAATGTACACTAAATAATAATATATAGATTTTTGTATTAAATTTAATTTTTATATTTATTTAAAAAAAATTGTCATATTTATTTCATATTTAAATTTAAATTTTATATTTATTTATTTAAAAAAAAATTGGTTATATTTATTTTATATTTAAATTTAAATTTTACTTGCATATTCATTTTTTTTATATAAAAAAGTTATTATTACTATTATTCAATATTCTTGTATATATTTTTACTTTATATTACGATAAGTAAGTAATATAAATATGATTTTTTTTTTGGTGGACATATTCAAATTAGCTTATATATTTTAAATATTTTATTTGATATATTAAAAACAACACATTTTCATTAAAAGTATTTATATTGTGTTTATTAAAAATATATACACACTATGTTAAGCTTTATGAGTATATATTTTTTATATATCATAAAATACAATTCATTAAATAGATTATAGAAATAATCTATAGTAATATTTTTTCATATGGTATTTATTCAAAAAGCATTTCCAAGTCGCCTAGCTGGAAAAAATGCATAAAATATTCTTCGCAGCTTTTCCTTTTGTTGCTGCCATTTGCTTTTATTGCATATTTGCATTTTGCATTGTTATTGGCCATGGCGTACAGCTGGCTGTGTGTGGGTGTGGGCGTGGGCGTGGCAGGGGCTGCAGGGCCTGTCCAAAAGGGTAGGCGTGCGGCATTGCGTTGGCTATTTGCATTTTGTGGCCAACTGAAGCGTTGCGCGCGCGTGTGTGTGTGTGTGGAAGTGGAAACTGTGGAAAAGCTGCGGAAAATGGGCAGAGTACTATATTTATATTATTGTTGGTAGCAGGCGGCGGCGGTGGCGGTGGCATTGTTTGGCCGGCAGAGTTCGCGGTTGCAAAATTCGCATTTTGTTTTCTTTTCTCTTTTTGTGGCAACTTCTTTTAGGCTTTGTTGCTGGCTTTTAGCTACTATTACAACAATGAGTTGATATATGCTTTATTTTTGTTGCATTTCTGTATGTGCTTTTATATGTTCTTTTTTTTTTTGGCAACATTAATATTAAATATGCAACATGCAGAGTAACAAAATTGACGATGTTGCAGCTGCGAAATGCATAAATAATGCCAACAGCAAATCCATTTGGCAAACAAAAAACACACACACACACGCAATTACGCACATATATAAATATAAATACATGTGTGTGTGTGTGTAGTAGGCCTTTAAGCCGCACAGCCTGGCTGGGGCATCAAAGCCAAAGCCATTTTAATCAGTTATACGTTGAGGCTTAAGCGATTTGCTTTCTCGCGCGATTTTGCGGTGCATTTGAAATGTCCAAGCAAAGTGTCAGCCCAACTGCAAAGCCCAACTGGAATCCAGTTGGAAGCCACTCGGCAGCTGTCGCCGCTTTGAATGCAAATCCCCTTTTGACACTTGACCAGTTGACCAGCGGCAGCTACTCCGCCTGGTGGTTAGCCCGGCTCATTTGGCTGATGGCATCGCCGTGTCATAATTTGTAATCCTTGAGCGCTGCCGTTGCTGCTGTTTAATTTTCACACCTTTGTTCTTCACGCTTGTGCGATCAACCGATCAACTGGCCAACTGGCACACGACCTGGATTAAGCTGGACGTTGGTCAGTCCCACACACGAGAGACAACCACTGACCGAACCACTGCACCACTTGAGCTCACTTGACAAGACACAAAACACAAAAACCCATTTTGTAATCAAAAACAAATTTGTAAATTTGTTTTTTTTTTTAGAGCTTGCAATTAGTTGAAAACTCTTTGAAATACTTGAAAATATTAATTGCATAAGTATATAAATATGTTTAATTTTTTATATTTTAACAAGTATTTTTTTTATTTTTTTTTATCAAGACAAACTATTTTTTTTTTTATTTTTATATATTTTATTACTCTTATATATCTCATATTTTATATAAAAATATTTTCTTATGCAATTTTTAATTTGTTATTGAAAAAATTAATTATTTAATTTAATAGCACAAGTTTTGTAATGTTCGTAAAAAGTTGAGCTTTGTTATAGACAATGTTGAGCAGTATTAATAATGCTCCATTTATTTTGTGGTAAATAATTTTTATTTAATAAACTTATTTAACTTTTCTGTAACGGTACTATAATATATAGTAGTATAATTATATTATTTATTATTGTTATTATATTCTATTATAAATGTATATTTATTATTATTATTCTCTTCTATTCCAATTTTATATATAAATTCTCAAATAATTGTCTTATCATTATTATTATATTCTATTTCATTTTTATATACATTCTCAGCATCTGTGTCCAGTTGCTTGATTGAATTTGATCTGCATTTGAGTTTTCTGTTTATTTCGGGTTTACTTTAATAGCTTCAACTACAACACATACTTCTAATACCATTTGAAACTTGGCACAAGTCTGAGCTGATCTATACTTATTTAGTATTTCTTAAATAGAAACTTCTCACTTTAGTAGCTACCCCTTTTGGCTGCTGCAGTTCCTAAGTAGTTATCCCTTGCTCATTCTCTCTCTCTCTCTTGCAGTCGGCGCTGCATTCCATTATCCAATTCAAATGCCAAGTGTTGCCGTCAGCTGCCTCTGCTGCCTCTGCTGCCTCTGCTGCTTGTCTGCCTTGTCCAATGTCAACTAGCAACTTGCAACTTGGCAACTGGTTGTCGGGGTTTCTTTTTCTTCTTTTTTTTTTTTGAGCCTGGCGCTCGCCATCAAGTTGGCGTGTTTATGGGCCAAGCGGCACAATTAACATGTCGCGGCTTTTAGCAGCGAGCGACTGCCGCCGCCTCCGCCCCAGCCTCTGGCTCTGACACTCACTCTCAAGAGCAGCAGCGACTTGCACAAAATGACATATGAGGCGCATAATTGAAACTTCAAAGGAGACGAAGGCGCAGTCGGGGCATAAATTAGGCGGCTGATCGCAGACGTTGCCCCAGCCACAAGGTGAGGCCAAACAGTTGCCACAGATAATAATGACAAGAGAGAGGGAGAGACAAAGGGGGAGAAAGAGAGAGAGAGAGAGAGAGAGAGAGAGAGAGAGAGGGAGGAAGAGAGAGAGAGTGAGAGAGGGAGAGAGAAAGTGAGAGATAAAGATAGAGGGAAAGAGAGGGAGATTGGGAGAGAGACAGACGGAGAGATAGAGAACAGAGAGAATATAGAGATAGAGAGCGATAGTAAGAGTAGGATAAAATGGAAAGAGAATCATAAAGAAGGATAGGGAGATAGAGAGAAACATGGAGTCACAGAGAGACGGAAGGGGAAGGAAAATTTTAAATGGGGGAGAATGGTGATTGAGAGATAGATAAGAAGAAAGTAAGTTTTAGAGAAAAAGTGAGAATGAGAGAGTATGAAGAGTAGTGAGAAAGCTAAGTACGTAAGATGAGGACAAGCAATAAAATAGTGAGAGAGAGAGGGAGAGAAAAAGAGACAAACATGAACGAGATGCATAGAGAATGATATAGAAAACAGGAATCGTAGAAACATAAAGAAAAAGTGTGAAAGAGAGAGAGAGAGAGAGAGAGAGAACGAGAGAGAGAACGACAGAGAGAGAGAGAGAGAGAGAACGAGAGAGAGAAAGAAAGAAAGTATACGAAACTGAGTGATAAATGACAGACATAGTAAGAGATAGAGAAAATATGAGACTGAGGGAGAGCGAGGCACAGGGAATGAATACGGAAAAATTAAAATGAGAGAAAGTCGAGAAGAACAAAGAGGAGTTGTCTCATTGTGAGTGAGAGCATGCGAAAGAAGAGACAGGAAGAAGGGAAAAAAAGGCAGACACAAAATGATGAAGGTGGAGAAAGAGAGTGAGAGAGAGAGAGAGAAAACGAGCGATCATAGATAAAGAGAAAGAGAGTGCTGTGAGAAAAAAGAGCAGAGAGTGAGTGACAGGCAGGGAGATAGACAGGCAGATAGTCACAGCTAGTGGGGAGGAGGCGGCGCAGGAGCTGGCAATTAGACAGGCAGAGAGATCTGCTGCGGAGGCTGATGAAGATGAAGATGAAGACCAAGTGCAAGACGTCGCGTCATCTTTCCATTAGCGTCGTGTGGCTGGCGGCGGCGGCGGGGCAACGGTAGCAGCGCCTACTCCAACGCCATATGTCCGCCCTCCGCGCCCTTCCATTAGCGGAACATGCATAATGCAACAACAACAACAACAACAGCAACAATTTCGAGTGTTGTTGCTACATGAAAATCAATAAAAATGCGCGTGTGCGGCAAGCGGATCAGATGGGATCGCTCGCATTATGCGTCAGCATCCAAGTTCAAGATGAAAATGGAAAATGGATAAAAACAATTTGAGTGCGCGGCCAAATGAGAAATGTTGCCTCATTGTCGGCATTTGTGTTTGGCGACGTTTTACATATTTTACGCCATAAATTAAGCACTTGAGGCTCCACTTAGGAAATCGTTTAAATATATGTATAAATTTATATATATATATAAATATTCTCGCTTTGTGCACTTGTAAATGCAGTTGGGAAAACATTTATATATATGCATAATGAAGGCGCAGCTGCGTCTGATAAGGCTAGCAAGTTTCCGTTTAATAAGCGGAAATGCTCGGCCAGAACTGTGGGAAAATCTCCGAGCTCGAACCGAACAAATCAAAGACAAGCAAAGGCGGCACGAAATGAGCCCGAAAACCGATGCGCTACAAACACGCAACAAATCTGACGTTTACTCCCGTTTCTGATTTCGATTAACCAGAGCAACTCATATAGAGAAGACACCTTCAAGGCAAGCTGAAGTAGGGTAGGGTGGTAGGGGGTGAAGCAGGGGCTGGCATTCAGCTAAAGCACCGCCAGACACGCCAATGGCAACAAAGTCAATAGCCAGACAAATGAAAAGCTCAGCAGCGTCTCTAGCCAAGGCAGACAGCCAGCCAGCAGAAGATGGCAGCTATGAAATGGGAAAGTCGGAAAACAGGAAACTGAAAACAGTTGCAATGCGAATGCTCTAACCAAGGTGAAGTTGAAGAATGTGAGGGGGAAGAAGCAGGGGGAGGGAGTTGTTGGCAAAAATTAATTGAAGATTTAGATTTGCTATATTATTATGATGATGTAGAGCTGATATGAGAGGGAGAGAGCGAGAGGGAGAGGGAGAGCGAGAGAGAGAGAGAGAGAAATAAGCAGATCGCTTGACTTGCAGAAACACTCACAGAATGAAAGAGACTGAAAAGAAAGAGAGAACGAATGAAACATAACATGAAAAATAAAGTTGGAACAAAAAAGCATAGAGAGAGAGAGAGAGAGAGAGAGCGAATGAATGAGAGAAAGAGAGAGAATTAATGAGAGAGAGACATGGAGAGATATATATTAAGAAAGAGAGAGAGTTAAACAAATGATAAACGAAGAGAGCAGAAGAGAGAATAGGGAGATCGAACGATGGACAGAGAAAGAGTTAGCAAGAGAAAGAGAGAGAGGGAAAAAGAAAGAGAGAGAGGGAAAAAGAAAGAGAGAGAGGGAAAAAGAAAGAGAGAGAGGGAAAAAGAAAGAGAGAGAGAGAGATGAAAGGTGAGTGACAGCTAGATAGAGACATATTTCATTAATTAGCAACAGAGAGATGGAGTTAAAACTAGAGAGAGTGAGAGAAAGAGTCAAGTGATTGAGGGATATCGATAAGAAAGCTAGATATATTATTCGTTAGCATTCTTCTCCAAGACAGATTAAGCCAAAGAAATATAGTAACAGAGAGAGAGAGAGGAAAAGTAAGAAAGAACGAATGCTTAAGAGACAGAAGAGAGAGAGAGTGAGAGAGACACTGGCGTCAGGATTAATGAGTGCTTCAAGCAATGATTGAAGTTTTGATTAGAATTTATTTCAAGTTTAAATTTATTTGATGTGCTTAAAAAAAAATATATATTTTATAATATAAATATATAATAATATAAATATATATATATATAATTTATATGTTTTATTTTAGGTATTATCTTATAGAAATTATAATGAAATTGTAAAATTCCTTTAAGAATCGCTGCTAATTTTTAGCGGTAAAACAGAGCATCCGTTGATAGGGCATGCCCGCTATCACATAGTTGTAATGCCCTCTAAAAGAGCATAAAACGACGCATTCCGCACGAATGGCTCTGCAGGAAAAGCAGCTGGAGCAGGAGGCGAGCTGGAGGCAGGAGGCGAGCAGCAAAGCCAACCAAAAATGGAACCAAAAACGGAACCCAAGGAAACCCAAGCGAAGCGTAAACATTTTACACTCTTGTGTGTGCAATGAAAGCGACGCCATTTCAATGCTTGAGCCATGTGTGTGAGAGTGTGTGGGTGTGTGTGTGTGAGCCATGTGTGAGTGTGTGTGTGTGTGTGAGCCATGTGGGTGCCTCTGTGGCGTCTGCTGCAGACTTAAGAAGAGAATCTAACGTCTGAGCCCGTAGGAGCTGAGCATTGTGTAAGCCAGTGGAGGCTGTGTGTGTGTGTGTTGATGTGTGTTGGTGTGTGTGTGTGTGTGTGTGTGAATCGTAAAATCATTTGAGCTACGCGCATGGCTGAAGCAACAAAAATGTGTTCATAAATTTTTTACTGCGTCGATTGGCCAGAAAAATTGCATTGACCGAAAACGAAAGGCGAAAGACGATGAAGAGAAAGATGTGAACACACTGGGAATAGTTGCAGTTGGAACATGGAATTGGAACATGCATGGAACGTGTGGCATGCAAAACGAATAATGCTTTGCTGCACGCCTTTCACTTTCTTATCGCGAATGTGTCGCGTAATTTGTCATAAATTTGCCAAGTTATTGGCGAAACCCTCGTAAAGTCCTATGAAATATGCGAAGCGAAGCAATTTGCTGCTGCTGCTGCTGCTGCTGCTGCTGCTGCTGCTACTTGTTGTTGTTGCTTAGATAGCAACTAAGTGCGGCAACGGCTGCATCCTTTTGCATTGCATCGCATCGCATCGTAAGCCAAAATGTAAATGTAACGCAACACCTAGCAAACCGCTTCATGCCACGCCCCTTTGCGCCCCATCTAGCCACGCAAAACATTTGCATTAATCATGTTTGCATTGCATTATGCAGCACAGCATACAGCAACATGCCACGCCCCCCGCCATCGCTCGATGGCGATGTGCTAAGTGCTGCGGCCCCCCTTTTGCCTAGGTGACAACAACAAGAACAACAAGAAAAGAGTAGAGCCAAATGTGGGCATGGCTTTAGCGCCCACCAAAACACAAATACAAACACACAGATACCCACACACACACACGTACACACACACCAACACACCAACACACAGACTAAGAGACTCATGCATAAATATTTTTTGCATAAACAAAAGTGTTGAAAATGCAATTTGCAAGGCCTTGTGGGCGTCGTGGAGGGCGGAGGGTGGTGGGTGTTGAAGGGGGACATTTTTCCATATGTTGCCTAACGCTTAACACGAGGTCAAACCAACAACAACGTGGGACGCATGAATACAAAACCTACAGAGAATGCTTGTAGCATAAACAAAGCTCTTGGGCAAGTGAGTGCAAGTGAGAGCGAGAGAGAGGGAGAGAGAGGGAGATGGGGACACTGAGACCGAGTTGTAAAGTAAAACAATAAATATTTGAAATACTTTCGAAAATCTTTTGTTGATGAAAGAAAATGCTAAGAGAGTTAAAAGGAAATTATTTTGCATAAATTTTAATTGAATATTTTTATGCAAAAATAAAAAATAAAAAAAAATTAAAATTGAGGAATAGAAAAAAAAAGAAAGTAGAAATAGAAAATATATAATATTTTTATATATATGTTGAATATTAGACAAATTTTTATTTATTTTGCATAAATTTTAATAAAATATTTTTATAAGAAATGAAAAAAAAAAAAAATTAAAATTAAAGAATAAAAAAAAAGTATCAATATAAAATAAATAAAAAATAAAATAAAAATTGAAGAATAAAAAAAAAAAAATTAGAAGTAGAAAATATTTCATATTACCCCAATAATTATGTCATCTTATATACCACGTCATACTCCTAAAAAAATATCTAAGCAGAAAAGGCCTAGTCCTTAGTCTAAACTCTTTAATTATTATAAGATACCATTCACAAAACTGTAACTATAACAAAGAGTGAAATAAATTGAATTGAATTGAATTGAAAAATATTGTATATTAGACAAATTTGTAAACAAAGAACTCCCAGTATGTAAATTAAAAAACAAAAAAATAAATAAATAAAATAATAATAAAAATGTATAAGAATATATTAAGTTAAGCTCATATCGTCAGAGATAATATATATATATATATGTATATATATATTTAAATAAAGTTTGTTCAAGACAAAGCTCATAGAAACACGAAATAGTCAAATGATGATACGAGCAAAGAAAAATTTTGTCAGCAACATTTAATAAAATTTTTTATTTTATAATTTTATATTTATATATAATATATATAAATAAATAAATAAGATATAATAAATAAATAAAATAAAATAAATACATATACCCTTTAAAGCTGATATAACAAATTGATGTCAGACTCGATGCATAGTTTGACCAATTTATGGAAACTTACCTGTAGGATATCAGCATTGATGTAAATATCTATGACTTGTATATTAATAATATATTAATAATAATAATATATTAATAATGTTTATTAGTAACAAAATTTCATCATTAAAATGTGAAGATTATAGTTGGAATGTATGTGACTTTAAGCAGGCTTTTAAAGATCTAGCAGTATTTCTGCTGAGCGCTGAAGCCTTGTTAAACTGATAATAAAAATTATGAAAAAAATTTTATTAAATTTCTATTTAGTATTAAAAGCATGTGTAAACATTAAATAGTTAAAAAAATGATTTATATCAAAACTGTGTGTCTAAAAGTCTAGAAATAAATAAAATGAGGTAGCGAACGCTGTCTAAGCTGCAGCCACATTTGCTTGACTGTTGGCTCGAAAATAACTGATCAATGAGTTAGATGTAAAATTCTATCTATACAACTAGTCAGGCAATTACAGTGATGTCTATAAAATCAAAATATTAATATAATATAATTTTATGCAAATAAAGCTATGCACGTCTTGTCAAGCTATATTCCAGCTAAAAGCCAAAGCAGTTGGCTATAAAACTGCAACTAAATGATATTCTAGCATTATAATTGAGAACCTGCTGCGAATAGCAGTATACATATATGCATGTATATTTATATAAATATATATATTCATATTCCTAAGCACACGCTTGACCAACTGTGGTATGATTTTAACTGCACAGTAAAAAGCGAAAATTATTGCAGCTTGACTTGATTTTGACCCGTGCAGCTGCGAGGAGAGATGTTGATAACGGCCTACGAGGCGTATGCAGCATGCTCACATTATGTATACGTGCATAGAAAAGAGGAAGAGAGCGAGAGAGAGAGAGAGAGAGGGAGAGAGGGAGAGAGTGGTAGGCAGCTAGAGAGGCGCACATTTCTATGGCAAACTGTTTTTAATGCTTTTAATGCGCCAAAGTGTTGTTTCATTTTCATTATTTGCACAAGCTGCCACACATTTAAATGCCAGCAGACCAAACAAAGGCAGCCAGGGTGGAGAGATGTCAGCCAGCAGTTCTGGCCAGGCCAACAGCCAGCCAGCCAGCCAGGCAGCCAGGCTGGGCCAGGCCAGCCCATTCGGTATGCAGCTGTTGAGCTATAATCATAATTTCATAAAGCACATTTTCACAAAAGCTTTCAGCACCCTAAACTGCATTGTAATTACAGCGTTGGGGCTAGCTGCAAAGAGAGAGGGAGCTAGAGAGAGAGTGGGGGGGGGAGGTGTGGCAGCCATAGACGCGAGCGCATTTCGTTGCGCCAGTCAAGGCGAAAGGATAACGATAACCAACATGTTGGCCTGGTTGGTTGCCAGCAACAACAGAGTGAAAGAGAGAGAGAGAGAGAGAGCGAGAGAGAGAGCGAGTAAGAGAGAGAAAGAGAAGGTGTACTTATACAACCTGGGTGGCAATTGTAGTTGCTGCTGTTTGCGGGGCTTTCGACTGGCATTTGCCGAGTGTTGCGTGTTGATTTCAACGCATAAATATTGCAAAAGGTTCAAACAAAATGGCGTCGACGCGCAATAAATACCGTTGCAGATACACGCATATACATATATATTTGTAGTGCTCTACAGCATAAATATATATATATATATATTTGTCGCATTGTAACAAAAGTGAATTTATGCCATATTGCTGCGCCTTTGTGCAAATATTCATTTGTAATTCAGCAAAAGGATAACAACAACAACAACAACAACAGCAGCAGCAGCAGCTGTATGTTAAGTGTCCTGTCCGTTTGTTATGTTAATGAGCAGCCCAAAAAAGGCGTAATTGTGCAAGTGCTCAAACAAATGAAGAGTATTTATTCATAGATAGAGAGAGAGGGAGAGAGAGATGGAGAGAGATGGAGTCAAACATCAAACCAAACACAAATTTCGCATCTATGAAATAATTATTAACATTTGTCGCAGTCAGCAGCAGCGAATGAAATGAAATTTTTACGAATAAGTGCAGGCAATTTATTTATGTACAAAAGCTGGTTGGGGAGCGCGGGGCGGATGGGCTTACAGCAGTCGAAAGGTTTATTGATGGGGTCACAGTTGAAGGCTGTTTGTGTGCATAAATTGCATAAATTATTTATGCGCTCTCGCTTCACATTCAAATACAAATTCAAGTTTGCTTCCATTGACACTTTGTAGTTTCGTTTCACTGCCAATTCATCTGAATATATATATATAAGTATATTATATATTTATTTATATATATGATTGTGTTTCCCCTTTCTCTGCGTCTCTATGTACCTTTGACATCTGTCTCGGCGTCTCTAGGGATGTGGGCGTTTCATTTGCCTTTTTATAACCCTAACTCTCGATTTCTACACATATTGTCTTTCTCTATCTCAATAACTCACTCTCTCTATCTCTCTCTCTCTCTCTTTCCCCCTCTAACTCTCTCTTACTCCCTCTAACTCTAACTCTCTCTCTCTTTTTCTCTCTCTCTCTCTCTCTCTATTTATCTATCTATGTATCTCTCAATGTGAATCACTTCACCTTTATTCAATTTTAATGTCTCTCTTTCTCTCTTCCTTTGAATTTTTTCCATTTTTGTCCCAAGTTATGTTTCGTTCAGTCTTCTTTCTATCATCTATTCTCATTCAGCTTTTCTAACCACTTTCTTTGTTTTTCCTTCCTCTTAACCTCACTCTTCGCTATAATTCCTCCCTATCTCTCTTTCTCCATTTCTCTCTGTCTCTCTCTCTCCCTCTCTCTGTCGCTCTGTTTATCTTCATCTCACTAATTCAATTTGTAAGTTTTCTCTCTCTCGCTCTATCTTTTTTTTGGTGCATCTCATTGTTGCCTCTTATCACAATTTCGTTCTCTCTCTTTCTCACTCTCTCTCTCTCTCTCTCACTCACTCTCTCTTTCTCACTCTCTCTCTCTCTCTCTCTCTCTCTCTCTCTCTCTCTCTCTCTCTCTCTCTCTCACCTTTTCTCATTATTATCCATTATTTTCGACCTTTCCTCTTCCACCTTCTTTTCTCTTTACTTCCTTTTACAATATCTTCAAATTCATTCAACATTTTCTCGCATTCGTTTCGTAAAGTCTTCTTCAACTTCATTATAAACAATTTCACTTATTCACAGAACAAAAACTGTTTCTGCCAGACTGATTCAACTACATTTGTAGAACTGTCTTAATTGTTAAATAGTTGCCACAACAATTATCGTACAACGTGTAGAGCTCTATTTGAAGAGGTCTCAGAAACAGCTGCCACAGCTGCTTGCAAGCTGCTGAAACTTTTGCCAGATTTCAGACCAAAAAATAAGAAGCAGAACACATGGCTTAGACACAATGGGTAGAACTTCGTTATACGCACATCAGCTGTGTGTGTGTGTGTGTGTGTGTGTGTGTGTGTGTGTGTGTGTGTGTGTGTGTGTGTGTGTGTGTACCAAGACAAAACTTTCCGCACAGCGGTAGATGGGCGATGTCTTCGAGGTGCACAGAACCACAAACAACAACAACAACAATCACCTGGTGCCTGGAACGTGCAAAACAATAGCTCAATATACAAAATGTTGCAGTCATTCAGTCAAGCAGTACGTGTGTGTGTGTGTGTTGGCCAACAGTTGCACAACAATGAGCTGGCTCATCAACCGCACCACACGCCACTGCTCAGCCCGTAGGTGGCTTACCCACAGCAGAGGGTAACAAACCGCTTACAAGTGTACAAAAAGCCTCGCGATACTTGAAAACTGAGGCGTCTGAGAGACTCACAGAGAGTGGGTGATGGCATGAGAGAGAGACAGAGAGAGAGAGAGAGAGAGAGAGAGAGAGAGAGAGAGAGAGAGGGAGAATGAAGCTGAGGCATTGCAAGTGCCAGAGGCCTACAAATGTCATTCAAGCGCTTTTGCTGCAATTTTCATGCGGGACTTTGAAATATATATATAGAGACGAAGAGAGAGAGAGAGAGAGAGAGGGAGAGTGAGAGGGAGCGAGAGCGGGGTAGACTTGAGAACCGCTCAAGTGGCAATGCTTTTCCGCCTTGGCTAACGGAAATCCATTAGGTTGCCTTTTGCAGTTTGCATTTGTGTGAGGTTTCCGTTTGACATGGCCCATGGAAATCGCCCCCTTGCCCAGCCACAACCCCCACTCCAACCTCAACTCAAACTCAAATTCAAGCCCAAATGCTGTCCCGGAGTAGCCTCTGCGAGTCGCTGATGAGGGCCGGGCCGCGCCGCAATCAGGCGAACGTTTTGCATACGTTAAGCTCAAAGTTTGGTTTACGCGTTTCGATTAGCATAAATCAAATCTATGGCACGTATTTTTAATACACACACGACACAAGCAAAACAAAAGATTAAAAAAGAAGCACTATTAAAACATTTGTAGTACAAATAGAGGAACTGCTTTGGAAACACCTTTCGCCAAAAAGAAATAAAAATAAAAACAAAAATCAAACTTGATACTGAAACCGAAACCAGACTCGAGTTATTCCGCCTGATGATGAAAACATTAACATTATACACAACATTTTATGGCTACTACAATGTTTATACACTAGATTAATGAAGGCATATTAGTTCTTAGTTGAGGTGTGTGCAACTTTTTGGCAAGAGTTTATGAGAGGATTATAAGTCGTAAAGCCCTTCTCTTTAACTGTTTTTATAAATGAAAGAGATATTTGTATGATTGAATAAAATTATTTTTATTTTTTTATTTTATTTATATATATTTTTTTTATAGAATTTAAATATAAATATTTGTAAGTTTGAACAGAATTATTTTTATTTTTTATTTCTTATTATTTATTTTTATTTTCATATTTTCTTTTTTTTATAGAATTTAAATATAAATATTTGTCAGATTGAATTATTTTTATTTATTATTTTTATTATTTAATTTTATTTTTATATTTTCTTTTTTTTATAATTTAAATTATTTAATTTTAATTTTTATTATTTCATTTTATTTTTATATTTTCTTATTTTATAGAATTTATAAAATTTTACATACATAAATGTAGGGCAAATTAAAGATAAATAACAGTGAAAAACTCAAAGGCAATTTTACATTGTATTTTATTTGTATTTATTAATTAAATAAAATAAAGAATTTAATATCAAATGATTTTTTTTTAATTTAATTTATATAATTTAAAATATATAATTTACTTATAATTTTATTTTACACATTTTACACATTTTGTTGTTTAAGTAAAATATTGTGTAAAATGAATATACAAATTTTTTATATAACTTAAAAAGTTTGTTTAAATTTCTTGCAATTTATTGTATTTAAAAATGTATTTATTTTAAGTTTTTTTTAAATATATTTTTTTGTCTTAAGACATTTTTTTTTAAGTAAAAACACCTATTTTTACTTAATTTAAATAATTAAATATTTTTTATATATCATAAAAAATTTCATACATTTTTAGTTCAAAACTTATTAATATTATTATTTTTAAAATTTATTTTATTCTAGTCTTAAGACATTTAATTTAAGCAAAAAAGGTCTAAAATTTTAATAATAATTTATATATAATTCTAAGACATTTTTCATATAAAAAAATGAATATATATATTTTTTATATGCCTTTAAAAAAATTGCAAAAATTTCTTAGTTTATTTAGATTTAGGATTTATTAATTTTAATTTATAATTTAAGAAACAAATTTTTTTTTTTAACCAAAGACATTTAGATGCAAAACTATTAAGAGAGTGGAGCTTAAAATAACTAGAGTACTACTTGTATAGTATTGTCAGATTCTATGTTAAACATTATATATTTACTACAAATATGTAAATTTGTTTAAAAACAAATATTTTTAATTCAGCTTCCAATCCGTTGGCTGACCTAAGAAATCCAATAGGGTCTCATTCAAAGTCTCCTACCTCAGCTTTATTTAATTAAGAAAAATATTTCCAATTGTTTAATAATTTGTGAAACAAAGTGTATTAGTGCTTCGTGCATTGCAGGTAGCTTTAGCTTTTCTTGATTTGATTTTTTATGACTTTTGATGGAGTATGCGCATGCGAGTGTACCATAAAATTGTTGAATATTCGCCAAGCTCGAATGCGACAGTCGTAAAAAATAAATAAAAAAGCAAAAACAAAACAAAACTCAAATCTTTAATGACGGTTTTTGTGCGGTTTTAATTGCTCGACCGTTTGACAAGCTGACAAAGTCAACTTGATGAATTTGCGACGCCCGCATCGGTCAACAACCAGCGAGGGAAAGAGAAGGGTAGAGCGAGAAAGAGAGGGAGAGAGAGAGAGAGAGAGAGGTGATGGTGTGTGATGTGCTCACCTGTTCGGTTGCAGGAAATGCAGTCGACGTTCGTCAATGTCAAAGTCAGCGTATTATGGAAATATCTACAGCTCAATCTCAATCTTCGACTCAGATCTTAAAAGCAAAGGAGAAAAATGTAAACGTCAGAGCGTCTCGGCTGGCGTCTGAGCGGATCATGATGCAGCACTAAAAGAATTTCATATATATATATATAGTATATATACAAATTGGCCTGATCGCAGTTCGAAATCGATTCGAGACGAAAGATTGAAATGAGTTGGCAGCTTTACTCTACTTAGTGAACGACAAACGAACTGCGAACAAATTTTTCTCTTTCTCTTTCTCTGTGTGGGGAACATGTGGCACAATTATGCGGCTGACAGCAATGTGTTAAGGAAAGTGTCGGCATGGAAATCCATATGAAAATGTGGAAAATGTGGCATAGACATCGGCTGGCATCGTGTGGCATCGTGTGGCGCGGTAGCCAAAGGCCACAGCATTGCAGCATTTATCATGTGCGACTCGACGCGTTTGCACTATATTTAGATGGCAGGCTAATGGATGCAGCCAGTCGAGGGCCCACTGTACTCGGCATTCATACTGCTATACTATATACTTTCAAATTCATATTTATTGTCTAGGCTGAGCGGGCTGAGTGCATTTTTATATATATGGCAGTCCATTTGCTTGCCGCCAACGCCAACCAAAATAAACAATAATTCGAAGCAAGGAAGTAAAAGTGAGCGGGCGAGGGACGAGGGGGCTGGGTCGAGAGGGCTGGGGCGATGGTAACCTGTAAAATGCTTGGCATTTTAAAAGGTTCCACATTTTAATTTTTGCTTTTCTTCTTTTCCTTATTTTATTTTGGGGGTCAGGGCAACAGCAGCCGGCGGCAGAGCTAATTGCATTGATTAGCTGACGGCGCGTTTTGGTGCGCATCAAAGTCGCTGACGAGCAGCAGGGGCAGGGGCAGTGGCATGGGCAGAGGCACGGGGCACGGGGCAGGCAGCTGTCAGTCAAGTGGCGACATGTTTACTTTGGTAGTCAATCCATGGCCACAAAACATGGCACAAACAGACAACAACAAAAAAATACCAAAAAAAAAAACCCTTTCGAAATGCTCGAAACGTTTGAGCCGTGCCGCAAAATACACAGCAAAAGATGAGGCCGAAGAGGAAGAGAAGCAAGACAATGCACACAGAGTTATTTGTTTGCATTCATATTTCAATATTTCTTCATTTTTCTGTACATTCTGTTGATCAAGCAGCCGCCCGATCAGTGCAAGATCAAAGGTGTTCAAAGGTGAGCGCCAAATTGACATAATGTGGCGTTTAACAATTTTCCAGCCATCCATCAAAAATTGAATAGTTTAGCCGAAAAAGAAGCCAAAAGATGTAGAGTCACGATCGAAGATTAAAGATGCTCTATCTTAGGGAATTAGTGGAGAAAATGAAAATTATGTTGAACCTTGAATTGCATTGAAGGCGGCAGCTGTAATGCAACGTTTAAGCTGAAAATGAGAAGCGTAAATTAAATATTTATAAAGATATATATGTGAATATAAAATATATTTTATAAAATTTTAATGAAAATTCCAGTTAATTATGTTGTAAATAAAATAAAAATCAAAGTATAATAATAGGGAAAGAATATAAATAATAGATAATAATAATAATATAAATAATAGAAATTAATAATAGAGAAATAAATATTCGTATATAATTGGAAAATTTAGGAAAATCCTGCGTGAATATTGATATTGAATGACTTTTTGATTTTTGATTAAATCATGATCATAACTGAAGTACATTACAGTTAATATACTTCAGCTGGTAGTTATTAGTAGAGAGTTCTGGATAATGAAGTGAGTGTGAGTAAATGCACAAATATGAAGTCTGCTAAAAATAAAGCTGATAAGTTAATTAGAATAATTAAATAATATAATTTATATAAATTATATAAATAATATAAATAATATAAATAATATAAATAATATAAATAATATAAATTATATAAAAAATAAAAATAATATAAATAATATAAATAATTAGTTATACAGAAAATTTGCTGATTTGTAATATTTAAGAAACGATACAATATTTAAAAATATTAAAAAAAAAAAATACAGTAATAATAATAGTAATATATGTACAATGAAAATGGAGCACTTTTTGCAAATATTTATAAATATAATATAGAAATAGAAATTCTAAAATTTATAAAAGATTTGTGGTCTTTTTAAGATGATTTGTCAATTTTGAAGACAAATAATAATATTTAAGAAATTCCGCTAAAAATGTTGCAAACTCAGAAGGATTTATTTATAAATATTTAAAAAAAAAAAGTACAGTAATAGTAATAGTATCATATATACAAGAAAATGTAGGTTTTTTTTTTTTTTTGCACCGCAGGAGCAACTGGAGGAATCTTTCAACAGTGACGATTCAATCCTTTTCACATTCATTTTTAATCTATTGCCACACAGTATTCCGCTAAGAAATATTCCTGTTCGCAATCTAATCATACATAATATTAATAAGAATTATAATAATAATATAATGAAGATCTAGTTTTTTGCCAAAGGTTACATTTTGTATCTTGATTGAAACCAAATATTCTCATAAATGTCTGCTCAAAGTTAAATACGGAAATTGAATACCAAAACAGCTTTTCATCTTTTTCTTTCTTCAGTGCAGCAAGGCATCAAGCCGTGATAGATCAGCGCAACCCTAACGCATATCAAGAGTAGATTGAGTCATAGCGCAGAGTTCGAGCCGCTATTCCAGCTGCAACTGCAGTAGATCTGAGCGAGGCGATAAGAGCTGCAAGAGATATAAAAAGAGACAGAGAGAGAGAGAGCGAAAGAGGGAGAGCTGTAGAAAAAAGGCAAATGACATAATGCAGCATCATCATTGAAGATCAGCTCGGGGCATTAGGCTAATCGGATGGACGGATATTTGAGAGGCTCTTGGCTGTCTACTTTATTCTTTTTTATGCCTCTGCTGCATCTTAGATATTCTTTTTTTTTTTTCCTTTGTAACGTAAATTTTGCCGCCTTTTCACGCCTACTGCGACTGAGCGGCTTTTGCGGCTTTGTGTTTGCCCAAGACGCGTTAAATGTGAACTAAGCAGCTTAGCTGCAAGAGCCTGGAGCAGGCTCAAACAGAGTGCGAGAAGAGAGAGAGAGAGAGAGAGAGTGAAAGAGAGAGAGAGTAAGAGAACGCGAGTGCGTGGAGCGCCAATTCGATTTGCATTTGTGGCAGGATTTGGCCTAATGCGTTAATCACTTTTCGCAAATGGCGTCAATTGAATGTCGCGTGCCATGGCAGGAACTTTGCAATTTGGCTGCCGCTGCCGCTGCCGCTGCTGCTGCGACATTGATCTAAATCCACAAATCAACTGCTCTAATAAATTGTCCACCCACAGGCTTGTGGGCCGCTGCGAGTGTTGTCGTCCTTGGCAACGCCTTGCACTTGTCCTGCCCGCTCGCAATGGCCGACACGTGTCCGCCCAATTGTTGTTTATACTAACAATTTGTCCCCTCTCTCTCTCTCACAGAGTTTCCCCTCATGCCCAGTCCACACCACAGCGCCTTCCTGATTGCCCGACGTTCATCAATTTTTGTGCCCATTGTTTTTCGTCCTGGCGAGGCACGCGACTCGACGCCAACGTCTGCACGCTCACGTGCCTGACTTCGACTTTCCGAAACGGATGCTCGTCCCTGGGGAGGACACTCCACGTATATATAGTCTCGCATAGCGTATATTTATATACTTCTGCGCTTCATTCCTGTTTTCATTATGGCTGCACGTGCGGCTCCCGCTGCTCCTTTCTTGGTCGCCTGCATCGAGAGTTGGCGTTGGTTAATTCACAGGCGTTGATCCTTTGACTTTATACGCAACACTTTTGCCTGGGAAATTGTTTTTTCTCTCTCTCTCTCTCTCTCTGTCTGTCTATTTTTTAGAGAGACGCGTGCAACACCCTCACCCTCTTACCCCCTTCATTTCGTAACGCTTATGATTCTTCTGTGTATTTTATGCGGGGCGTGTTTTGTGGCTAATATTTTTCCGTCTGCCTGGCGTGCGGCATGGCAAAAATTTGCTCATTAACGGCTTGTCGCACAGCAGTGACACAGGACGCAGGACATTCACACAGGATGCGGGACACGGCCACGGCACTTGCAACGCTTCATCATTGCCCACTGATTGTGGGGGAGGAGCGGCTGCCTCACAGGTTGGGAAATCACAAAAAAAAGAAATAGAGAGAGAGGGGAGAGCAGGAGGAGGCGAATAAAGTGCTGAAAACAGTTTTTGGTGGTTGGCTTATGACTCTATTATGATTGTCCATTACAACGCGACCTTTTCGCAACGATTGGCACAACAATCGTAATTATGATGAAATAAGTGATTTCAATTGTTTTCTTTTTTATTTTTACCCCTGCAGAATTGCACAACTAATACTAATGCACATTAGGGTGCGGGGGAAAAAGACTTGCATAACTAAGAGATTATACAAGATATATAGTGCATAGATATTTCATAGTATGGCTAAAGACAGATGGCTTAACATTGTTTTTTTTTTTAATTTTTTACAGAAATTTGAATAGTTTTTAAGTTTATTTTAAAGACTTTTGAATAAGATGTGTTTCTAAGGTTTTGGGATTTGTTAGAGATATCTTTAAAAAATGAGAATTCACGGTTTAATCTCAACAAATAATTTGAAATTATTCGACTCATGCATACGAATAGAATTTCCTTAAAAATAAAAATAAAAAAAAAAAAATAAAAAAAAATAAAAAATAAAAATAAATAGCACAATAATATTTTAAGCTATATAAAATAATAAACAAATATCATAATTTAGTAGCAACAAATTAACATATTAAAGTTCAATTTAAAAGTAATTAATGCTTTAATTAAAAATTTTTAAAGATATATTTAAATATGTTAAAAAAGTAGTCAAATTATATTTTTTAATATATAAATATAAACTTATAAATATAAAAATATATAGCATAATTTATTTTTAAATTGAATTTTAATATATAAATATAAATATATAAATATAAAAATAAATAATGCTATAGCTTTAAAAATATATATAATTGTGTTGAAAAAGAAGTCAAATAATATTTTTAAATATATAAATCTAAAATAAATAAATAAATAATTAAAAAATAAATAAATAAAACATTAAAAAAATATTTATAAAAATTATTTAATATATAATATATGTAATATATATATAAATATAAAATAAATATATAAATAATTTTTTAAAAGATTTATAAATATATTTATTTTTGAATATATAAATTTAAAATAAATAAATAAGTAATTTTAAAAAATATTTATAATAATTATAAAATATATATTTATTTCAATATATTAATTTAAAACAAAAAAATAAATAATTAAAAAAAATATTTATTGAGATAAAACAATAAAATATATTAGATCTGAAGAAGAAAAAACAAAACTCTAACTAAAAATAAATGATTTTATTTTATTAAAAGCAAAGAAAGGAACATTAAATTATAGAACTATCTGAACGCAAGTCTGAAAACTTGTTTATTGAATATTATGAAATGCTTCTATTGTAAGAAATTCCATTATTAATAGATTGACAAAAAATGCATGAAATTTTTAAATTTTCATTAATTTCCAACATATTTTCATCTTCTTCAATCACTTTTCCATTAATCGAATGAACAGCAATTTACACTTATGCAAATCTCTTTCACCAGCAGCTCTCAGCTCTGCTGTATGAAAAACATTTTTGATTTGTTTTCCGCCCGCATCAATAGATGAATCAGATGAATCAGCTCTTGGCACAACACTTTCGTAGAGTCACCTCTAATGAGTGGCATTTGGAATGCCTATGCCGACTGCTATATCATTTTCAATTCCTATTCACAATGCCGACTGCTCTGGCCAGAGCCCATTAAACTCCCTCTCTCTATCTCTGAAAACTCCAACTCGAACTGTGGGGGACTTTCGCATGTTTTAGGCCATCAGCTGCACAGTTTGGATTTTTTTTTTTTTTGCGGCTCTAACTACCCAAACACTCGAAAAGTAGTGAATGAAACTAGGAACAAAACTACTTGGAAGCCACTCGACGCAGGGGTTACAAAATTTATGATCCTAGTCGCAGTCAACGAAAATGACGACGAACTTTTTGCTGCTGTCTGGCAGAGAAGGGGTGCCTACACATGTATGTGTGTGTGTGAGGGTGAGGCTGAGGGATGAGCTGAATTTGGCTTGCTGCCCTTTGACTGCCAGCGAAGTGGCGTGTGCGGCAAGTAGCGAAGTATCATCTGCTTAATCACCAAAATAGCCACCATATGGCATATACAGGACGCATGTCCTGTAGCCGTGTCCTTATACCGTTCCAGAGGGTTGTCCTGGCTTTGGTTACATTGCCATTCCCATTCCCATCCCAGTCCCATTCCCATACCCATAGCGCCCACCAGTTACTTGGCAAACTTCAAAGGCAAAACGCATTGCCAACTGTGGCTTTGCCTCTTCGCTTGGAGCTTTGCTTTTTGCACGCATGTGTTGTGCGTGCGTGTGTGTGTGTGTGTGTGTGTGTGAGCCAATAATTTATTCATATGCGCTTACAAGTCACTAATGTTGTTGTTGCTGTTACCACAGACAATTTATGCACGCTTTTGGCAGCAGCCGCAAACGCCGCATTTCCACATTCGCATTTTCTTTCCAGAGTTTTTCTGCGTCTGACTTAAAGGCAAAAATTCAAGAGGCAAACTGTGCGCAAATATCTGTTGAGCACTAGAAGATTTTATTATACAAATAATACAACAAATTAATTTATTTAAATTTATTTTTTAAAATTCTTGTATACTTTCTTATAAATTTATTATATAATATTATAAAAGCAATCTGTAGAACAATTCACTGATAAATGTATCGAGCAGAACTTCTTAAACTTTACATTTCAAAGTGGTGCTATTTTATTTCTCACAGCTGTATTTATAAAGTTCTTACTACTGCCTCTGCTATCTCACTCGCACTGTCATATCCACTCCCATTTCGACCTCAACGCTCTCACACCAACTCTCGCTTCATCTCGCTTCTACTTTTATTATAAGCGCATCAAGCTTAAGTGGAGACAACAAACTATGCTAGCACATAGGAGACTTATGAGGAGACTTATGAGCTCTCCACGGCGTTTGGGCAGCGCTGGTGCCTTAAGCCGCTTAGGCATAGCGCCGTGGAGACTTTTGTCGATAAGCGCAAGGAAAAAGTAACAGAAAACGAAAACGAAAACGTAAACGTCGACGCGGCGAACGCGCAAGCAACCAATAAATCATAAGGCGAAGCGTTCAAGCGTCGCGTCTCGCGACGCAACGTCGCTGCCGGCGTCGACGCCGCTAATGTGCTTAAGGAACGCTTAAGGTTGTCCGCACGTCAGGAATTCGCGTTGCTGCTGATAAGGCAGCGCTTACCTGCGCGCTTGCCCGCCCGAGACACGCAATACCAGAAGCCCGAAATCAATTGCGTATTTATTGGCCACAATCAATACGGCGCGACAACGAGGCTCTGAGAGGGCTCCGAGGCCCTTAGCCAGTCCAGTCATCCAGCAGTCAGCTCGTCCAGCCTAACCTAATGATCGCCCACATCGTCGTCGCTGGCGAGTCAACCGCAATAAGCCGCTGGCGTCAGCGTCGCAGTCGCCTGCGCTGCGCTGCGCCCATTTCATTATGAGCCCATTTTTTGTTTGACTGAGGATCGCTTCAGTTGTCGCTCAACCGATCCTTGCTTCCACTGTCACTGGTTGCGTCATGCGTCATCGCTCTGGTATGCCGTGTCGACTCGACTCGACTCGACTCGTTTCTGTCGCCTGCCTACCTGTGCCGTCCGCACTTTGCGGCTGTCTGCGCGTAATCAGTTATAAATCACTCATCTAGGAAGTGCACACAGCGTGTCCCCGTTTCCTGTTCTCAAACAAAGTTGTTTTGTCAACACCAAAATCAAGGATCTGCTGATTTTCGAAAAAAAGAAAGAGTTGAGCAGACGAATAAGTAAAGTAAACGAACTATATATTAATTAGAAAATATATTAGTAATTGAATTTCATAAATAAATATATATATTTCTTATTTATAAATTTGATTAACTTGGTGTAACAAAATATTAAAAAAAAATTATGTATTTATTTATTTAAAAATATTTAATTCTTTGTAAACTGTTCTGAAACAAATTTGATAAAGATAATTCAAATAGCATATTTAAAAAAAATATTTTGAATGATTGCAAAATCATTGGAAATTAAAGAAAGCTAAATAATAATAGAGCTTAAATTGAAATAAAAAATGTGTCTATATATACTATAAAAAATAAAATAAAATAAATAAAAATGAATTGATTTGAGAAGACTCTTTAAAGGTTGTTGTTGTCTGTGAATTCGATAAACTTATGAAAAAAAAAAATAAATAAATTCAAAATGTTTAAAATAATTCTGTGATATTTTAAAATAAAATTAAAATAAAATAAATACATATATATATTAAGAGTTTTTATAAAATGATATATATTTGGATATGTATGGACATAGAGACATAGTGAGTAAGAGAAATTTAAATTAAAAAAAAAAAAAATAATAATAAAAAAATAAATAAATAAAAAAATTCATAATGTTTAAAAAATTCAGTGATATTTTAAATAAAAATAAAAATTAAAATAAAATAAATAAAAATATTAAGAGTTTTTATAAAATAATATATATTTGCATATTTTTAAAATTTTATTCACACAAAATTTCTAAAAATATAATTAAAATTTGTTAAGTAATGGAATTTTAAAATTTAATAATAATAATTAAAATTTTTTAATTAATATTTTAATGTATGAATGTAGCAAAACATTTGGGCATAAAAAAGGAGATATATAAGTTATTTAATTTTTTTACCAATATCATATATCTAGATTCAATAATTTGATAGGCAAATCCCGTACAATTGGCTCACATTACACTCTCTTCTCACACGCCTCTGTGGGTCGACCCACCTTTTGCTACCTTTGTGGCAGCTGCAATTGATAGCGACTCGCAGCATTTGGCAGTTGCTCGTCGTGAGTCACAGTGAGCACTCTCGAAAGTGAATGGCAACCCTTTTCGACTGGGTTGGGGTAACAAAAAGAATTATGAAGTGGGACGACAACAAGAGCGCGTCCACTTGAAATCCATTAAATATTTGTAGAAAACCAATAAAAGCGATACGCAGTCGAAATGTGCTCAATGTGCACTGAGAGTCATGTAGAGGAAGAGGGAGAGAGAGAGAGAGAGGGAGAGGGAGATGCAAAAACAGCAACTGTATTTGGAGTGCTGCCTCTCTGTGTGGCTGCTGCCACTCGAAGGACAGCAACAACAACACGCGCCGCATTCGATGGCCATCCTTTAGAAAATCAAAAGTGTGGAAATTTTTTCAACAATTCAAGCAATAAACATTGAAATATGCTGCAGTTTACACTTGCAAGCCCAAGCCCAACCCCTAAGAATAACCCCATCCCCAGTTGCGGATGGAGACGTGTGCCACAGCAGCAGCAGGAGTAGCAGCAGCAGGAGTAGCAGCTGCTCTGTCCATCTAGAGATGGTCAGCTGCTGCTGTTGCTGTTGCAACAAAGCGTTTCATATTTCGCGGCGCCTGCTGCCTCTTCTGCCTTTCCCCCTCCCCTTCCTTTAGCCAACTCCCGTTTCCACTTCATCTTTTGACCCCTTCGAAAATGTCAACATTTGTTTCATATTCCACATTTTCCATATAATTTCCATGCATAATTCTATTTACAGCTCTAATCTTATCAATCAGGCCACAACACACGCACACAAATCTAATCACTGCTACACACACACACACACAGAGAGACGTCTAATGATTATAATGCTTAATATATCTAAATGTACAGTGTGACCTCCTTATGGAGTTTTCGCATTGGCAACTGTTGCTTGCTGTTGCTGCTGCTGCTGTTGGCCCATTAATCAAACTATTAACTGCAACATTTTCTGTGCACTTTTTGTGGCCACACCCCTTTTCGAAGAGGGGGCGTCGGTTGTTGGTTGTGCGAGATTTTATTCAATTTTTCTACGGCCCGGCTCGAAATGTATTTATGAGCCTTGTGCGCACTCTGAGCGATAATCACGATAATGCGTCCTGTAATCAACTAATAAGGCTCATGTCCCAAGTAACCATCCAACGGCAGCGAGAGAGAGAGAGAGAGAGAGAGAGGGCGAGGGCGAGACAACCCCGTCTGCTGTGGGGGTTGCGCTGAAAATTGAATTTAACGCGCAATATTTTGTGCATTTTCCGAGTTGCTCTTGTTGCTGCTGCTGTTTGTGTTTGCTGGGGTGTTGCCGAAAATGCAATTCATGTGTTCGGCAAGCAGCAGCAGTGAAATTTATGACTTTGGCTTCTGGGCTTTCGCCTCTCGCCGCGCAGCCCACGCCAAAGGGGCTGCTCGCTGTGGCCAGCCTCAGCGCAAAGTAGTTGTTGAGCCTGCCACGTGGAGTGGGGGGTTACGCTATCGGCGTCGAACACATGTCACGAAAAACAAGCGTGTCCTTAGCCCTAACAGATACCTTCGACTACAACGAGTCCTCTGAGTTCAACTCCCCCACCTCCCCCCTGTGGACAAACACCAATACAACATGCCTAAGTGCGTGTCGAGCGTAAAGCTGTAAGCTGTAATTAAGCCATCCTTATCGGTCTTGTAGAAATATTGTAGCATATTGGATTACAATGCAGATCGCAATGCATCCAGATTCGAGAACCTTTGAACTACTTTAGTCTAGTCTCTTGAAGAGTCTATCGTAGATAATACTTGCATAGAATTCTCTTTTTCACTTGACTTTTGCGCTGTCCTCTAGCTAGTCTGTTGACTGGGTAGTGCTAGGTAGCGTTAATAAGGGTTACTCTCTTTATAGGAAATCATATACCCAAACGTATAATATCTGCCCTTGAGGCGTACGAGCGGAGTAGTTCTACGAATAGATGATAATAATATTGCAATTAAATTGTAATTGTGAGTGATGATAATGATGTTTGTTATGTTCATTATTCTTATTATGATGGGAATAATTAGGAGCATAATGTTGAGTATTATTATGAAGATGAGAAGATTTATGATTCCTGACTGACGTTACTTTGATCATAAGTCGGATCACGTTTGCTCTCTTCCCTGCAGCAGTTTCCTAGTCTTCCTCTCTACCTCTATCTCTATCTCTATCTCTATCTCTATTTCTATCTCTCTCACCCTCTCTCTCCCTCTTTCCAATTCTCTCTTTTTAACTCATTCTCTGTCTGTCTCTGTCTCTCTCTTTCTCTTTCTATCCCTCTCGATCTGTCTCTCTCTTTCTTTCTATCTATCTCTCTATCTCACTCTCTTTAACTTCCTCTTAGGCACTTGCTCCCTCTCTCTCTCTCTCTCTCTCTCTCTCACACACTATCACTATTAGAGGTGGGCATGGGCTGGGTTTTTGTCGGGTACCCATGGGTACCCGCGGTTACCCGTGGGTATGGGCTAGAAAATCGAGTTTCGGATTGGGTACGGGCGGGCGCGGGTTATGCCGCTCAACCCGATTTACCCGAAATCATTTAGAAATATGAGAATGTAATTGTGAGATATTTAAATATTTCAATTGCAAATATTTTCTTTTTTTAACTTCGTGTACACTATTTCAAGAGGTGGTCAAACATATTATATGAATCCCTGTGAGCTCTACTACAAGCGAGAGAGTTTCTTCGTCATCGCGAAAATTATTAAATGAAAGGCACACAAGCGCGAATCTCGACATGTTATTTTTTTCTATAAAAATATGTAATTTAAGTGCTGTTTTTTAATTTTTTATTTCTGCTATTACTTAGTAAATATAAGCATAAAAATTGTATTTTTCATTAATATTAAAAAAAAAAAATTCGGGCGGGCGGGTTGGTTTCGGGTTCCAACATTTTTTTAGCTTACGGGTACGGGTAAAATTTTACTCTTCAGCCCATGGGCTGGGTCGGGTTGGGTGCAAAATTTCGGCCCATGCCCACCTCTAATCACTATTTCTTTCCCACTCGCTCTCTCTTTCTCTCTATCTATCTTTCTCTCTCTCACTCTCTAGACACTCGCTCGTTCTGTCACTATCTCACTCTTTCTCTCTCTCTCTCACTCTCTCCTCCTCTCTCTTTGAAGATTTAGCTTATACCACATTTACCTTCATGAAGAAGCTCTTCTGTAAACCCTAACTGATCTTATTCCATATTGTTCCTCCTAGTTTCATGTTCAGTTCGCACTATTTCTATCCCAATACCTTCAATGTCAAGTCACAGATTATCTTCTTTGCTCTATAGTTAGCCACAATTTCTATTTGTAGTACACCGATAATCTCTGCCAGGTCTCTTACAGGTCGCTCAACTCTTCCATCTTTCTACAAAATAATGAAAGTGAGCTGCGTTTTCTATTGCTTATGCTTAATGTATATATTACTGTATATGTAGATATATATAGTACGAAGCAATCCTCAAAGCTTAGCCAAAAACAGAAGTGACTACATTTATTTCTCTAGTAAGTTCCAAGGCTCGCAGGCTAAGTCAGGTCTGCATGCGAAACATGACTTGACATAACTTGAGTCTGTATTGAGTCTCTATCTCAGTTCCAATACTCTTGAGATCTACTTCTAGAGATCGCCCTCTAAATTTAGCCTTTTTTAAAGAGTCATTAATTAGTATTATTAAATAGTTGTATATCAAGCTTAAATACTACCTTAAGCGGTATTTTTTATAGAAATATTTAAATACTACTTGCCTGAGCTTATCGCAACTCGATGGAGTTTTCTCGGGCATAAAAATGTTCACGATTATTTCGACTCGCATTTAATTAGTCATTTAAAATCAATTAAGTTTTTGGCAGTAAAAAATTTTTGCTGGTCAAAAGTTCGATAATTTGTTTTTTGTTTGTCGTTTTTTTTTTATGGCTAAACAACTAAATTATTCAAACAAAAAAATTACACAAAAAAATGATAAAAATGTTGTCATTAAAAAAACTTGAAAATAAAAGAAAAATTAAAGGTCAGAAAAATAGTAAAAAATATATATATACAGTGCATTATATATGTATATGGGCAGACTTTCTTTGTCTGTTCAGACAACATGCATAACTTTCCTAAAAAAAAGGAAGAACAAGTAAGAAAGCTGTAGTCGAGACTGCTCGACTACGAAATCCCCTGAGCCCTTCTTCGGACGAATAATATTCCAAGAATTATTCGATTCGTTTCTACACGCATGCAAAACCACACGCACACATAGACACTGATCTACATGTGTATGCATGTATGTGTGTATGCATGTGTGTAAGCATTGCAAGCGTCTTGCTGTCTCTCTCTGCCTTTGTTGCTGCGCTTCATGGATTTTGATGAGAAAACTTTGATGATTAATAATTCTGTTTCTAGATGGACAATCGTATTGATATCTTCAGATTATGATTATGATATTCATATCTATATGCTAAACCAAACTGCATGTCTCTAGTATTTGAAATGCATTTTTTTCATATTTGGGGGTGGTGGGGCGAAGTGGGGATCGGAATCCAAAATCTGACAAAAACCGAAATTGTATTAAATTAGTATCTATATATATGTAGAAGACTTGGAGACTCTAACTCTAAAGATGAATTAGCTAGAATTTTATAACTGGTTCCCGATAAATTCGTTTATCGATAACTTTCCCAATATACAAGTTATCGAATTTCTGAAACAAACTCGTACTGCGCGTGCAATATACGAACCTAACACAAAAAGAATGAACTCTCTAGCTTTTGTATCTTCGGAAATCGACGCGTTCATACATACGGACGGACGGACGGACGGACGGACGGACGGACGGACGGACGGACAGACGGACATGGCTATATCAACTTTTCTCGTCACCCTGATCAAGAATATATATACTTTGTGGGGTCTGCCACGCCTCCTTCTGCCTGTTACATACTTTTAACAAAACCATTATACCCTGATTTCCCATTTTCAATGGGCTCAGGGTATAAAAATGCGACTGCTAATTATTGTGCGCCCTGACTTCACCTTGGTCTCTTACATTTACATAGACCTAGGCTTATCAAAACGAAAATTTGTACGCTGATAAGAGTTACAAGCAACAACAGCAACATTGCAGCCTGCAGCCATTGCATCTATTCAAATGAGCGCCAGCCGGCGGCCGGACCGAGCTGGGCTCAGAAATTAGAAAAGGTATTAAGATAAAAAAAAAGACCGACTGTCGGGCGGTAACAAAATGAATATAAGAAAAGAAAAAAAGACAAACTAAAGAGAAGAAAGAAAGAAGCAAACACACGCACACACACACAGAGCTATAAAACACGCCTTGAAATGGCGACCTCAACATTGGGTTTGGCTCTGCAGCTGAGCAGCTGAAGCTGACTGTGTGCGTGTGTGTGTCGCGTCGATTGCATTGGCGCCATGTTTATCTAATTTGGGGACATTTATGCATGGCATTCCGCGCGGTTGTTTATAGGTTCGGTTAAACCTGCACTGATAACAGCCGAGCCCGCTCTGGACTGGGTCCCCAGCTCAGCTCGATGCGCTCGAGGCGCCCGATCTCGTGGCGATCCAGGGACCGGTCCGTTCCAGCCGCTAAAGCTGACTCAGCGCTTGCAACGACGGCGACGGCGACTGCGCAGCGGTCAACAACAATAAAATGAAACGCAGCGCAAAGACAATTAAAGCCAGCCGTTCCTCGTCGTTCGTAGTCATTTTCGTATTGCTTTGGGGGTTTTTTATATACATGCATACATGCATTTATATATATACTCTGATACCCTTTGGTAAGGCTTAGTCTGGGTAGATTTGGTTTAAGTTAAATGTGGAGCGCGTAAAACTCTCTCATGGCTAGGCATATTTTACAAGTATTTTGATTAGCAGCCAATATGTGCGAGGGTGGTTTAAGTCATTTCGAATCTAACACAAAATTTATTGAATAAATATTTGTTTGTAATATTTGCAATAAATAATAATAATTAGCCAAAATAAATGATCAAAATATTTAATAATAAATATTATTATTATTATCTTATAATTATAATAATAAATCATTGTAATAAATATAAAAAAAAATAGATTATTTAAAAAAAAAGGCAGCTTCTGTCTTACTTATTCTTCCTTTATCTCAACTATAACTTTTGAAACATTTTTCTAAATTTTTATTATTAATATTATTGATGTTTCTTATTTATATGCACTTCTCTCTCTTAAAACAGCTTTATTTTTATTTTATTTATTTTTTATTTTATTTTATTTATTTATTTATTTATTTTTATTTTTTTTTAAATAAATCCGTTTTTATAAATAATTTAATTATTAGTAATAATTTGATATATACTTTCTCAGTTTTAATTTCAATTTCAATTTCCTCATAATATATTTAAATTTATTTTTTAGTTTTCAATATTTTTGAAGCATAACTCGAAGACTATAAGAGACTAGGCTTACTATTTATTATTATTATTATTATAATTTTTTTTATATATACAAATATATTAAATATAGCTCATAAATTATGAAGTACAGTTAAAAGTCCGCTTTCTAGCTACGAAACATTTGACTTTTTTACAAAAGCTAATAAATATATACTTTTTATAACATATAAGAAGAAATATATTTATAAAAGTCACGCTTATTTATTTATTTACTATTTCTATGTAATAAATAATTCTATAAATTCATTAATTTATTCATAAGATTGATACAAATAACATACAATAAATATTCAATAACTTTTCAAAATACCCTTTCATTGAATATTACCCAAAAACTGTCCTTACTTAATTAGCTGGTGCTGTATAGGGTATTTAGTGGTCCTGCTTAGAGCAACTAGAACAAACTCATTTGCTTGGCAGCATTTTTATTGAGGCATTTTGTGAGCCAAAACCAAAGTCTGGAGTGTGTCATGCGGCCCAATCCTGTGCCTTATCTTTGGAATGTAACTTAAACTTTAAGGATTATTGCCTACAATAAATTTGCGCAGCAAAGGGAAAAGACGTCGTCGTCGTCGGCGTCGCAACGACTTCGTCTTCGTCTTCGTCTTTGATTTTGAACTGCGAGTTGGCTTTCAGTTCAGGTAAATCAATACCTGGCAGCGCAGCTGCGCCGCCTGCGCGTTTTGTCTTTCATCATTAGCGCTAATTAAAAGTGTATAAACTTTCACTTTGAAGCCTTCTAGGCACGACGGGCCACGTGCCACGTGTTGCACACCAAGCCCACCTGCTGCACTAATGAGCCAAAGAAGCTTCAAAAAACTTGGCCAACAGTTTTGGCCAGTTGCTGTTGCCGCTGTTGCTGTTGTTGTCAAGCGAAGCGTGATTTATGACAGACAACAGCAACAACAACAACAACAATAATAGAGCAGCCAAGTGGAAGCTGTGCACACACTTGACTGGATCCTTGCTGACCCTCGCCCAGCAGCTAGACGAAGCTGAAGCCGAGCTTCTCTTAAAGGAAATCGCAACAGCCGCGCCAAGGCAACGCCCACTCGACTCAGTGAGGCATGCCTGATGTGGCAACACCTCTGCCACAGCGCTACATCATCGCTATGCGTGTGTGTGTGTGTGTGGTTGTCAAAAATATAATTTTATTGCCACCAAAATGACAACACTTAGCACACACTCGAGTCTGTCACCCTCTCTCGCTCTCTCCCTCTCTCTCTCTTCTCGTTTCCATTCAAATCTTCCGCCTGATTAGACGCCAATTCGCACATAAAAAAAGAAAACGCAGCAAAGCAGCGAGAATGCAAAATGTGGGCGTAGCCGCGCCCAGCAATTATGTAATGTTTGACTGCGACTAAGGGCTTTTGGACAACAACAACAACAAGGCTTACGGGGTTGCGCCACCACGGCTTGCTGCTGCCACACTTGAGCGCATTTCATTCCGAGCAACGGAAATTCAGCTTCAAGCGTATTTAAACGTCAGCACGCGTTTCGCTGCGCTCAGCTTCCAGTAAATTTGACAGAATTGTTACATTTGTCAGCCGCATTAAACTTAATGACAATATGGCTCTAATCATATGCCCTCTACGCGAGTCAAGGCAAAGGGTTACGACTGCCCGAAAAGGGTTGTCCAGTCAAGACGGGAAATGAGTGAGTGGGAAGAAGGTTCTAGAAGGGAAAGTCTGACTCGGAGAACCAAGGAACCTATCGCTATATCGCAATATATATACCTATATCTATTAGCCGACTATGAAACACCTGAACCTTAGTCTAATCAAAGTCGCAAGTCCTCTGCCACGCCTCCTGCTGCCTTCTACATACATTTTCACCGGATTCGGTACCCCTGAACCAAATCCTGAATACCTTGAAATGCTGTAGCCTGCGGGCTAGCCCAGCTCGGCTTATCTTTGGCATTTTGTTTTGCTTCAACTTGCTCTAAACTCTTTTTTTTCTCAGCACTTTTTCCTTTTTTGGCCAGGTGCCTCGAGCTGCTAACCTCCCACAGCTACAGAAGTTTTTCGTTAACATCGGCCACAAGTTTTTCGTATCCTTTTTTCGTATGCTCATCATATTTGATAAGAAGTTGGAAATTTGATGGGCATGTTAGAAAGTTTTGGATTATACAGCAGTACAGAAAAATTGCAAAATATTTGGAGCTTATTTCTGCAACTATTTAGTTTCAGAAAATATTATTAAAAACAAAAAATAAATAAATAAAATATATTTTATAAATAAAATATATTTAAATGTTTAAAATTATTTAAAATTGTATTGATGTTTGAAATGTTTGAAATAAAAAAATATGCAGAATATATTTGAAATAATTTAAATACTTTCTAATAATATAATTATCTGAAATATGTTTCTAAAAATTTATTAGATGATAAAAAATAAAAATGTTTAATTAATTTACGCAATAATATTATTATTAATTTAGTTAATTGAAGTAAAAAGATTTAGTTAATTTATATAATTAAATTAATTTTGTTTTAAATATATTAATTTAGTTAATTTAATTAAAAATGTTTAGTTAATTTATATAATTAAATTAATTTCGTTTTAATTATATTAATTTAGTAAATTTGTTAATTTCTATAAATTTATTTATTTATCTATTTTTTTTATTTATGTATTTTATTTATTATTTTATTTTATTTTTTTTTTTTTTTATGTATTTATATTAATTTAGTTAATTCATGTAAATTAGAATTTTTCATTCAATATATGTTTATTTATTTATTTTTAATTTTAAATTATTTTTAATTGATTTTCTTTATCAGCCTATAAAGTTTTACGTCTAAATATCTTTCAGCTTATCTTACAAAATTTTCGAAATTGATTCATTCAATTTTCCATTGAGCAATCTCAATTCTAAAACGTATCTTCAATTAAAAAGTTTTCATTTCTGTTTGGCTATAATTTAATGATTGACCTCAAATCGATTTATCTGCGAGTGAAAGTCATAAAACTACATTTTATAGGCCCATAAAATTCGATGATAATTTCAATTATTTTCAGCACATAAAATTTTATCATTGCTTTATTATTTATAATCTATGCAAGCTTTTAAGTGCATATATCAGCAATCAATTCATTATCTTTTCCGCTCTGAAGAGCTTTGCTAGGGGCAGAGGAAAAGCTGAGCTTGAGATCAGGCTAGAGCCAATGACAGCCAGTTGAGTTCGTTGGAAAAATCTAAAAAAAAAATGTTCTAATAATTTTGAATTATTTTTGTATACTTTTATATTTGTTATTAAAATTTTAATACTACTATTTAATAACAAAAAATATTAAGGAGTTCAAAAAAATATATATACAATCACAAACATGTTTTACAATTTAAAATAAAAAATAAAATAAAAAAAATAAATATTTGTATATAATAAATAAATAACTAAAAATAAATTGTTGTAAAAAATAATATATATATTGTTTTTAAATAAATAAATAAACGATAAAAATATATATTCATTAAAAAAAATAAAATAAAATCCAAATTCAATTTCTCTTGGCATTTCCGCTCTGCAGCGCATTGCTTGGATCATTGAGGCTGATCTAAGCCTTTTTAAGTTGCTTTTGGTTCTTATAGCAATTATTTTTGTTGTTGTTGTCACGATTGTTGTTGTTGTTGCTCACCATTTTTGCTTTTGCTATTTCTGCATAAATTTCCCCTCAAGAATTGTCGCTGCGGACAGAGTTTTTGGTTAGGCCAAGGAGTTGCCTGCTTGGGTTTACTGAGCTTACACACACACACAGTCACACACACACACACACACACACACACACACACACACACACACACACACACACACACACACACAGCCCTAGACACAATACTCACATATACTACTTTAGCGTCGCTTGGGGCGATGACGCGCCGAGTCGCAGGTGCTGGGCAACAATATTCGAAAGGGTAGCAAAGCAGCGACAAGTGCCAAGGGGTTGACTCTGTGTGGGCTGTGGGTGGGCCACGGTTCATAGGGTTGACCAAAAAAAAAAAAAAAAAGGGGGCGGCAGACAAGTTGCAGCAGCAGAGGCAGAGCCAAAGGCAACAGCAGCGAAGGCAACGGCAACGTCGGCTGCCGCAGCGTTTGTTGTGTGTTTTGCCCTGACAACAAGCAAAAGCGCTTGCCGCCATTTTTAATATGGCACACACACACACACACACAGTTATACCTTAGCTTAAAGGTAGCAAAATGCAAACCCCTTCAAATGTTACCCCTGCTCCCACACAGCCTCTGCTGCCCTTTACTTTTATGGCTCTGCCTCATTTTTGCTGCTGCTCAACTTTGGCAGCAACTCCTCTGGCTGGATTTGCATATAAAACATTTGCAAATGTATGCGCGCACACACACACACACACACACAGACATTGGAGCTGTGGGGCCTGTGAAGCGCTCTGTGTGCGCTTTACCGTCATATAAATTTTCGATTGATATGCAAACTTAAAAGGAACCGCAAAAATTATGCTCCAGTGAGCTGGTTGGACTACGAAGCGCCACACAGCAGCAACAGCAACAACAACAACACACACACATATGCCACATACCACACCCACACACATACACACACACACACACACTTGTGTGCACCACTATAGAAAAGCAAATCACATGCAAGGGCTGCTTTTTTGCTTTCTAGCTGGGATTTCAATAATATATCTAAATAGACAGGTGAAATATTGCACGCGTTAAGTAATGAGAACTCTCGCTCTCTATAGATATATATTAAATGATATATATAATCATATCATAGATTATTATATTGTACTATATTGAAAACATAGAAAAACTTGTGAGCAGATTTCTCTTGCTCTCTCAATATATTTTAAATAATTTATTAAATATAAAATCTGTAGTAATTTAAATAATTTTAATTTAAATATATTTTTATTCAATATTTAATACTTTAATTTAATTTAATATTTAATATTTAATTTAATAATATTTAAATTTTATTTTAAATATATTTAATTTATCTATCATTTATAATGCAATAAGTAAACAAGCTTTAAGCGGAATTCTCTCGCTCTCTATATATATTTTAAATTATTTATACAATTCAAACTCTGTAATATATCAACTCATTTCCGCGAAAGTATCGTATGCTGTTGTTTTCCAAAATTAAGATTTTTATGCAGAATTGTTCGAAAATGTATTTCTCACAAGTCTGCAAAAGATTGTAATTGAAAAAGCTTTAGTTTTGAAAATAAATCCAACATATCATACTATAACTTTAACTCTCTCCCTCTCTCTCTCGCTCTCTCTCTATTTATTTTATTTATATATAAATATATGATCGAAATATTCCAACATATCATACTATACAGAAAGAAAATTTAACAAAATATAGTTGAGCATGAAATAAATAGTGAATGACAAAAATTAAAAAAAAAAGAAGAAAACAATTAAGAAAAAACTAAGTTTATTCCAGATTATTACACAATGCATGGAATCACTAAAGAAGGAGGGATATGATGCCACGCCTTCTTTAAGTTCAGATATATAAACTATTTTAATTATATATATTTTGTTTGCCTGAAGGCCTCTGTCGCTCTGGCTTAAAAGAAAATTGTTATTTAGAATTAACTCTTAGTAACAATAAATAAATAAATAAATAAATAAATAAATAAATGAATAAATAAATAAATAAATAAATAAATAAATAAATAAATAAATAAATAAATAAATAAATACATAAATAAATAAATCAATAAATAAATAAATACATGAATAAATATTTTGTAACTCATTACTTTAATGCGAGTTAACTCATAGAGCGCCTCTCGCCTGCTGCGCATAGCTCTAACAAATAACTATGTAAGTCTACACACACACACACACTCATGTGTATGTTCGTATGCCCGTGTGTGTGTGTGTGTGTGTGTGTGTGTGTGTGTGTGTGGCCACGTTATAAAAATTCAACGAGGCTTGGTCTGCTAAGTCTCTGCCCGTACGCCAGTGGAGCAGCTTAGACGAAATGCTATACAAATAGCTCTGCTCTGAGCGTTTTGGAGCAGCACAAAAGAGCGAGAGGATGAGCAGCAGCGTGGGAGGCTAGCTTGGCTGCCAAAAAGGGGGCGTGGACTCTGGCTGGGGGGGCAGACATTGAAGTTCGTGCGCAGCGCATCTAAAGCTTTGCTTAAAAATTTAACAAACTGCAGGCCAAAAGCTGCACAGGCCGCGTTTGACTGACGTTTGACTGATTGTTGCAGCATAAACAGATATATACATATGTGTATATATATGTATATATAGCTATATATATATATGTGTATATTGCCATAGATGCATGCAATGCAAACGTGATGCGAAACCAATGAAATTTATATTCAATCAAATTGAAATGCAAACAAGTCGTTGTTATTGCAACTGCAACTGAATTTTGTGGCAAGTGGCATGTAGCTGACTGTTGGCAGAGTCCATGGCATATTCGTTTGCCGAAAAACCAATTGGAATTGAAAAAGTCATGATAACAGCAGCAGCAGCAGCAGCAGATATTGCACGCTGCATGACTTTGAATGACAGATGAGCTGCTGCTATTACTCCTCCTCCTCCTGCTGCTGCTGCTGTTGCTGCAACAATGACAGCAACTGCAACAATAACAAGCGAAAACAACTGCTGCAAAGCGCCAACAATGAAAATGTCGCGTTCGCGTTTGCGTTTGCCAAAAAAGCAAACAAACTTTGTAAATAAAACAAAAACAAAACACGAAAAACAATGACAGCTGCAAAATGGCAACAACAACAACGACAACAACAACAGTTGATGTGTGCGGGCGTCTGCTCTGACTGGAAACCTAATTCAAAATCAACAAAATAACAACTCAGAACAACAACCATGAAATGGAACAAAACTCAAATGTCACATGCAAATACACTGTCCATAAAAAGAGAGTTAAATACATACCCTATATATACCTTATATACTAATGTATCCTGCTATATGGTATTATATCATATATACTAATATACCCTATAAAATATACACTGCTGGCCTTAGTTTAGACGCACAGGTAATTTTGTTTCTATTTGTATTATTACTTTTATTTGAAACATGTTAACATGAAAAATAATAAATAATAATTTATTTTTTAATAATAATCTTAATAATCTTTTTTTTTTAGCCATTTTATGAAAGCCGTTAAAAAATTTGTTGCTTCTTCACTAGAATAGACGCACGTAAAATAATTCATTTTTTAATAAAAGTAATTTGACTGAAAGTATTACATATTTTTTTGTAAATATTTAAATTATAAGTAAAAAAAAATTATAATAATTTCAGAATTGAGTACTGTCTCCTTTATTCCAATGTATATTGCTATATATATATATACAACTGCGAAAAATAAAATAGCACCAATTTGAAATTCAAAGTTTAGAAGTTCTCTTCGATACATTTATCAATGGATTGGTGTTGATATGGCAACTCTAGCTCATATATGGCAACGCTATAGATATGCATTGCTGTTAAGTACATACTGATCTATGTTAATAAACTCAGTCTACCACCACAAGCATAAAACAATTAATTATTGCTACAAAAAAGAAATATCACCAAAATATTAAACGTTTTTATGTGATTCAAAAAATTCTGAAAAAGTCGAAAAATCGACGAAAAACAAGTAAGAAGGCTCTAGTCGAGACGGCTCGACTACGAGATACCCTGAACCCTTCTTCTTTACGAACGGTTGAGTGCGCGCTCTGCTAACCTCGCAGTTGCTGCCGGGGCTTGGGGCTACATACATAATCTGCCTATTCATAATATCTATCTAAATATATAAACTTAAAGTCTCTAGCTAAAACAATGTAGAAGTTATGCTCAAAAAACATAAAAAATGGAAACAAATTTTCGATTTTTTTATCGATAATTTGGAAATGGGATGAGTTATCGAAAAAAACAAAATAAACTCGTACTGCGTAACTAACATACGAGTGTTCATGTGAAATTTCAGCTCTCTAGCTTTTGCAGTTTCCGAAATCTCGACGTTCATACGGACGGACGGACAGGCGAACAGGGCTCAATCAACTATTTTTTCTGCTGATCAAGAATATATATACTTTATGGGGTCTGCGACGTCTTCTTCTGCCTGTTACATACATTTTCACAAAACCATTATGCCCTGAATTCCCATTTTCAATGGGACAATCAGTGTCTTGCTGGCAGACCCACTTTAATGGCATATTGTATTCTACGTAGGGCAGCATCCTTTTTTCCAATATATCAAACACATATCATATACCATATAGCATATATAATATACCATATACTACATCTATCACCTGTGGATACATAATTACCGCTAACCTTGCTTGTCCGGGCCAGCGTCAAAGACGCTCGCGGCAAATGGCGCTGAATGAATGCATGATTGACGCGATTGACTGACTGATTGACTAACTAACTGACTGACTGACTGACTGACTGATAGGCAGACTTTGCTCCGTTGTTGGCGGCCTTTACTTGTTCTGAGGGGGTTGCTTGACTGCCTGACTGCTTGACTGCCTGGCTGACTAACTAACTGACTGACTGACTGCTGTTTCCGCTTTTTACGTTCATTGCCTCTGCCACAATTTTAATTTTCCTAATGGATATCGATCCCAGTCGACGCTCACCCAACAACAACAACAACAATAACAGCGCCGTCGTCGTCGCTGGCAAAAAGGATAATAGACTTCTTTATTGTGCATGCGACTCTATAAAAGTCAACTCTGGACTTTGTTGTGTCTGTGTGTGTGTGTGTGTGTGTGGCGGCATAGGATTGCGGACTCTGCCTGACACACAAACTGTAGCATAGACACACACACACACGCACAGCTAAACACATACAGCACACCTCAACAACCTCACACAATAAATAAACTGCTACGTCATGCAGCCAAAACATTTTCCAGCTCTCTCCCACTCATACTCTGCCCCTCTCTCTCTCTCTCTAGCTCTCTGCGCTTGCCTTTAAAGCTCTTTGAAATTTGTTTGGCCCATGCAAGGCCTATAAAACTTCGCTTGACCATATGAGTTAAACTAAACGCTTCAACTCTCTAGACTTTTACCTCTAGCTAGCTAGCCTTTCATTTCTACTTCTCTCTCGCACTCTAGCTCTCTCTCTCTCTCGCTCTCTCTCTTTCTCTACTCTCCATATTTGCCTAAACATTTGGCAATTTTTGCCTTTGCTGCTGTGCTCCGCCAAGTGCGAAAATTAAATGAACCGCAAGTCTTTGCTCTCCTCTAACCGCCACGCCCCTCTCTCACTCTGCGCGCCTCCTGGAGCTGACTGTTTGCGTAGGTGTTTTGCGTGTTGCCATTTGCATAACGTTTTTTTTTTTTACTATTTGCCTTTGGCTGTAGCCTGTGCTAGGCAGGTCACACTGTAGGTAGCTGAGCATGTATCTCGCGCAAATTGATTTCAGCCAGGCAGCTCGTCTTTGAAATTAAATTTGAAATTCCACATTGACAGAGAAATAAAAAACGAGTTTCAATTCGCTTGCCTTTGGCTATGCTAAATATGCCTATGGCTAAAGAGGGCAGAGGAATAAATATATGTGGCATAACTGGCATTGTCTATAATAGAATCGAATTCTTAAAGCTCTCTAGCAACTAGTTCAATTCATATTTACAGCATTCACTTCACATCTCTCCCGCTGCCGCTTCACAGCTTCACAAGCATTCAGTCATCTCTCTCGCTATTATCTGGCTAACAGACATCTAACACAGTTAGCAAATTGGCTACTGATTGCTGTGGCTGTAACAATGCTTTAAAAGGGCCAGGCAATCAAATAGCTGAATGCAAACAATATTTGCTGGGCAGTGAAGGATGAGCGGGCGCCAAGCACTAGAGTTCGAGCCAGTTCAAGACAGTTCACATTCTGAATGGGGCGCCAAACTAAATGTTAGCTCAGCTCCAACATTTCTAATTAACTAGTTAAGAGCCCTCACCTGGATGGATGCTGTCTGTCAGGCAGGCAAGCGAAACGAAATGTGAATCGAGAGCGTGTTTTAGGCTCACATTTGCTGCTGCTGTTGCTGTTGCTGCTGCTATTTGCTGTTCCTGTTTGCCAAATATCCTTGAGCAGGCCAGGTGTAAAATTGGAAATATATATGAAAAAAAAACTTGAAAATAAACAAAATTTAATATTTACAAAAATTGTATAAGTTAAATAAAAATAAATATTTTAGGTACAAATTAAATTTTTGTAATAATAAACAACTTAAATGAGCAAAATATTGTAATTCAATTTAAATATAAAATTAATATATATAGTATGTACATATATCAAAAAAATAAATAAATAAAATGATATAAAATTTAATGAGATAAATTTAAATTCTCCAATATATGAAAACTGGAAGAAAGTAGATGAAAAAAAAAAAAAAAAAAACTAAAGAAAAAATATAGAATATATTAAAATTTGTTGAAATTAAAAAATTATTCAATACAAAGGTTCTGCATAAGAAAGTAAAACTATCTAACTAAATAAGTAAATAAAAAAAAATTAAAAATAAAATAAAATTGAAATTAAAATTAAAGAATGATATACATATTTTTTGTGAACACAGATAAATAAAAAAAAATATTTTAAAAAAAATGCAAATAAAAATAAAATGCAAATTACAACAAAAATAATCATAGAAATTATACAAAAAAAATTTTTATTTAAAAAATGATATGTAATGGTATATATATATAATCTGGATATATATAATCTGATATATAATCTGGAGCTCAATTAAGGTAAATTAAGAAATTTAATAGAAAGAAAAAAAAAAAGATCAAAATAAAAATAAAATAAAAATAATAAAAATAAACAATATAAATAAAAATAAAAATAAAATCTTTAAAAAATTAAATAAAAACTAAGTTGTAAGGATTTAAGCTTTGCTTTTGAAATGCTAGCAGCTAAACCAATCAAGCTAAAGCGTTAAACAAAACTACACAATTCTTATGTAATTTATTAATATTTTATATAAATATATAGTTTATATATAAATATATATATAAATATATAGTTTACCCAATAAATATTTCCATAAGCTTCAACAATCAAATCAAATTCTGAGCAGCTGAGGCAACTGCACTTCATTACGTTAAACGCAAACAAATCGCTGGAGAAACAATAATTGAGAATTGCGTTAGCAAATCGATGCTCGATTCTCTCTCTCCTTCTTAAATGACAATGAATGGCAACAATAGCTCTAGGATAATGCTGCATAACTACAACGTGGCCAACAACAACAAGAGTTTGGAAAACATTTCATTTGCTGCTGAGGCGTGGGGGCGGCAAGGCAGGCGACTGGGCTGGGGGCGGGCGGGCTGGCTGGGTCAGTTAGCATTGCTTGAGTGACATGTCCTAAATTTTGTAAGCGCTGCTGCTGCTGCTGTTGCTGGTGCTGCTCGCCAGACTTTTACCGGCATTTCAATTAACCCAATTAATGGATGGGACCTAATTAAATTTTGAAATCATGCTGCCAGCCAGCACGCACACACACCCGCACCCGTGCACACACACATACACAGGCAGACACACAGACAGACAAATCAGTCAGCTGTTTTTGCCAGCTGCGTGTGTGTGTGTGTGTGAAGGAGATGGCGCGAAAGCTTTTACAGTTGTAGCATTACATGTTCTGTGCACATATACAGACACGTGTATATGTATATGCGTGTGTGTGTGTGTGCATATACTAATGTCAGCGTCTGGCTAACTGCGACGGGCTATATGAGTGAGCGTAGTGGCCCAATCGCAGCGGAGCTGATGACCTTGATTACAACATGACGAGCAGCAGTAGCAGCAGCAGTCGTAGCAGCCGCTCATCCCCCTCAACGCTCGTCAGCGGAAGCAGCGGCAAATAAAAACGGTAAAAATAATGGCAAACTGTGTAGAGCAACTGGGGAATCAGGCAGCAGACTGCCAACTGGCAGCTAAAACAAATCATCAGAGCAGGCGGAACTGGGTGCCAAGTCAACGAACTGGCTAACCGCAACAAAACATACACAGAGAGAGTGAGTCAGTGAGGGGGGGCGGGCGTGGCACATGTCATTAAAATTGCAACAGAGCCTTGAACAGTAAACGGTAAACGAGACACAAGCCCAAAATCAAAAGATCAATAATTATTATGATGTTAGCTACGAGGCCAAAAGACGTTGCCACCAGCCGCAACAGCAGCAACAGCAGTAGCAGCAGCAGAGACAGCAGCAATGGCAGTGGCAGCCGCAGCCAAGAGTCAAGACAAGGTGCGGCTGTGGCTGCCAAAAACTTCGACAAGCGCATTACACAGCCAACAATTGCAGCCAAACATGATAGAGTGAGAGCGGACGAGGGGGCGGGCATTAGGTGGGAGCAGACTAGCGGCATTTGCTTACAAGTGCAACCATTTTGTAGTACAAACTTCGAAAACCAAAAGCGAAATTGGCAAAACAAAGGCAAAAGGCAGCAAAAAGGAAGAGCAAGGAACACACACACACATGCACACACACACGAGCAGACACACTTGAACAAAAAAAAGTAGCAAAGCAAAGCAAGGCGAGCTGGGGTTGACTGCCTCCATTGCCTGTAGATTGTGGCTAAAGTTAGCGACGGCAACGGCAATTGCAACTCACAGCTGTGCCGCCCGCCAGTGGGGCGACTCATGCGCACTGGCGCCAACCGATTGGCCCGCTTGGACGCCATTTAGAAAACGTGCGAAGCGAGATGGCATGCGTCGTGTGCGAGCAGCACAGCCAAACACCTGTTCCTGTTGCCCGTTTTCGAACAGTGAGACGCGCCCCAGACCCGAAAACGAACGAAACCGGTTGCAGCTGCTGCAGGCAGCCAGCGTAATCAGTGCACTAGCTGTGCTGCTCTAACCAGGTGGCAATGCGATTGCTGTGCGAGCAGTGCCGAACTGTGGCTAGCCAACGAGGGGTTAGCTGGGACGCTGGCGTTGACGTCGACAGCGGCGCAGGGCACGAACACGAACGCGAGCTCGAACGCGAGAGACGAAGCGCGACGAACGAAGCGAACGTTTGCTGTAAGTTTTGGCTCTGTGAATCCGAAAGACACACACGGTCAGCCGGTTTAGTCGTTCAGCAGTCGCAGCGCCGTCAGCATCGTGTGGTACGCGCGTCGTTTTCGTAAATATTTATCATTATTATTGTTGTTGTTGTTGCTGTGCTGTGCGCGTTACGTTTAGGGAAAGAACAACAACAACAACAACAACAGCAGCAGCAACAGTCGAAGCAGCCGTAGCAGCAGCAGTAACATCAAGCAACGAACGTACGAGCAGCAAATACGCACCCTCAAAACAAATTCGCCGTCGTTCGCCGTCGCCTTTCGCCGTCGTCGCCTTTGGATACGAGAATACGAAACTCTGCGCTTCCTCGACCTATGGCGTTATTACATTTACCTGTTCGCGTGTGTTACCAATTGTGACAACAACAACAACAACAACAACAAGAGCAGTCCACAGCCAAAGAGCCCAAAGAGTGCGTGCAAAAAGTTAAGATACCAAAAAAAAACGTATCTTTGCCTAACTAAACTGTACAAAAAGTGCCTTAAAACGCAGCAGTTAAATAAAAATATTGCTAAAACTTCGTCACACACAAACACACGTATACACCCACACACACACCCACACACACACACACATACACACACACACACACAAGGAATCAACAATTGATGCTCAATGTGGAAAATCGTGTTCGAATTTTGAGTTGCGCTTTCTTTTCACCATCATTTCTATAAAAGATCTGAAGTGTATTTTGGTTGGTTGCCGGTCTATAAGCCAAATATATGGTAATGGCAGAGATTGGTGGCCATTTGGCTCACCAGCTACCATTGCACAATCATAATCACAATCACAATCACAATCACAGTCACAGCCAAACTGGATTACAGCCATCGCTGGTGATGAATCATCACCTGGATTTGGATTGTCACGGCCACGATGTGATAAGTAAGTAAATCTTTGCATATATCTACATATAACTCACTCTAATGTATGGTAATATTCAGTTATATGTATGCAAACTCATAGAAATCGGTCCATGAATCAGCCAACTTTAACAGCCGTCGGTAAACCAGTTTAGCGAATCTCGCTAGCTGACAAAATTTCTATCGCAATTTGTTTTCAAAAACCTTTCAAAAGGTTCTCAGCACTTGTTTACTACTTCTACTGCTGCTTCTTCTTCTTAATGCTGTTCTCCAGATAAGTTTTTTATAAACAAATGTTTTTGATGGCAACTATGATGGATTGTAATGTTCTTCAAAAGGCCAATTGTTTCACGCGCGGCAAAAAATGTTTCAAAGCCTTTTGATATATTCGCTTTGTTGAACTAGAAATGTATTGAGAATATTTGTGGAACTTCATTTTAATAGTTGTATCGTTTCAATATAGTTCTTATATAGAAATTGGGCTATTCTTCTACAGGGCATAGATTTTAGCTTATATATTCTTCTTTATCAATATGTTTATTTAGTTATTTCCACATATCTTTCAACTTAGAACTTTATTCGAATGGGGTTAGTCCGCTTTAAAGCTGTTTCTATATAGTATTCTTGTTATATATGATATATTTTACTTTCGGTTTCTTCTTTCAATAAACGACTTTATCATTCGACTTTAATTGCAATATTTCCTGATACTCTTCCCTTCATCTAGGCTCAGTTAGATTCTTTATTCGTAATCTTTGCTACTCTTTCAATGTTTAACATTTCTATCTGTGCGGTTCATCTTCCCTTAATCTAGGCTTGAAGTATTTATTCAGTTAGAACTTTATTCGTAATCTTTGCTATTTGGTTGAGCATTTTCTTCTAACTTTGCTTCATATATTCATTCAAAAGAAATTGAATCAATAATTCTTTCAATTTGTTATTCAATATGAATATTTCAGTCATTTCCTTAACTTTTTAATTAAACTTATCAATCTCTGCTTCAATCTTCAACTATTCTTTCAATCGATTCTTCACTCTGTAACTTCTCTATTTTCTCAACACTTTTACCTCACATTTCCTTTAATATTTCACTTCAATCCTTTTCTCATTCATTCTTCAATCTCTCCTTTAAACTTTGCTTCCACCTTGCCATCAAGTTTCGCTTCCAGCAATCAGTATTTCATTTAGTCCTCACTTCAATGAATCCTTTCAATATCTAACAAATTTTTATATCTAACAAATTTCTGTTAATCTTCTATAACTTGAACCAATAATTTCATAACTAGTTCAACTAGTTATGATAACGGAAAAACCAGCATTTAACTAACCCAATTATTGTCACACCTGATGCCCAATTACAATTCAGTTTAGTGTATTCAGAACCCGAAAGCCCATTCCGTGGCATTAGCCAACATTGATAGTCATATGCGACTAATAAATCCATTTAAGCACGTTAATGACTTATTTATGGCCAATGTCGCACTCAAACTCAAATTAGACGCAAAACAACGAAAATTTGCAAATTAAATTGTCATTAACCTTATCCCACAAAAAAATGAACAGCTAAAAAGTTTGATATTAAATAATTAAAATGAAAAAAAAGAAAAATATAATTAGTGAAGTAAAAGTGAAAGAGAATAAAAAAAGAGTTGAAAGTAAAAAAATAAATAAGTAAATAAAAGAATAAAATATAAGCGAAACAATAAATGGCAGAAGCTAAATAGAGATTTGAGACAAGGAATATATAACAAATAAAATATAAATGAAAACCATATTGAAATAAATATTAATAGATAATATGGAGTAATATATAAATGGAAAACTAAAAGTGCAAATTTTCTTCATTACTTATAAATTTATAAAATGAATATATATAAATGAAATTATATGAATAAATACAATCTTACACTTATGAAATATAGTCTAACTAATAAAGAAAATATATTAGGTAAAAAAAAGTTTTGGGCAATATCAGAGGGAAAATATTTCTACGTGAAATAAAAATATTTAAAAGATTTTAGAAAAAATAACAGTATTACTAAATTTGTATTCCGAATATTAAATATTTAATATTAAATATTATTTATATTAAAAACTAATACAAATTTAAACAAAAAATTTAAAAGAATTATAAATATCAAATAATATATATTAAATATTAAAAATATTAAATATTATATATATTAAAAACGAATACAAATTTAATAATAAAATTTAAAAATATATATAAATATTAAATATTATATTTATATTAAAAACTAATATAAATTTAAAAGGAAAATTAAAAAAAAAATAAATAAATATTAAATTTTATATAAACTAATATAAATTAAAAAAAAATGTTATAAATAATAAACTTAAATATTATATATATATTAAATATTATATTTATAATAAAAATTAATACAAATTTAAAAAATAAAATAAACAAAGTGTTTAATTGTATAAATAAAAAAAAAAAAAATAAGAAATAATAAATTTAAATATTATATATATATATATTAAATATTATATATATAAAAAACTAATACATATTTAAAAATAAAATAAAATAAACCAAGTGTTTAGTTTATTCAACTCCAAAGCAATTATTTAATTGCTTAATTATTTAACTACTTCAGAACTCTTTACCTTAAAATAATGTAATGAAAATGTGTTTTATAGAATAGAATTCACTGTATATAAAGGTTTAAAACCTCTGGCACCTCTGGCACTAGAAAGCCAACTTGCAATGGAAATCAATAATATTTGAAATGTTGTATAAAAAACACGGTTCAAGATTGTTTTTTCTTTGTATAAATTTGATTGCTGAAGCAATTGCAATGTCAGTCAGTTGCTCAGGAGCTCAAGATTAGTTAATTATTGTAGAGATTGCCTAGGTTAGAGTAAGTTCAATAGGCAAATATGAAGTGCGAAATACTTGAATAAATTATAAATGAGTTTGTAATTATATTTGCCAAAATAAATAAAACATAATAGGTCATTGAGAAATTTTATAATCTCTTCAGTTTTGCATTCAAAATGCTTTGCTTAAAGACAACTTTCATTGGTTGAATCGTTCAGCCATAGAGCTTATCAATTGCACAGTGCATTTGGCTATATTCTGATATAGGTCCATTTCTATATTTCCTATATATATAGTTGGAAATAACTCGACTAAACTTCATTTATATATTGAGCAAGTTCTTGGACTTGCTCATTCACTCATTCATTTCATCCATTTACTTAATTTAAAACTTTTCCAAAAATTCCAGGCATTTTTTTTCTTATTTCAAATTATTTTGTAATAATTATTTTAAATACAATGAAAATTACATTTAGATTAAAATTATTGAAATTAAATGCTGATGTGAACAAAATTTTTGGTGATGAAAATATTTCTTATTAATGCGAGAAAATGTGCAATTATATGCAGTTTGTAAAGTAATGGAAATATATATAAAATATATATGTATATGTATTAGTATATTTATATATATAGCTCTACATATCTATCTTAAATCTAGAAATATTTCACATCTAAATAATAGGATACAAACTTTGAAAAAAATACAGGAGTATGTGCTGGAGTAGTTGAACTAGGCTAAGCTACTCTTATGTATTCCTGAAGCATTCTCTCTTTTAGATTCTCTTTCACTCAAATCAAATATGAGTCTATCAGAAGTATTTACATCAGCTATTGTTGCCTTTAGCAACATAGTTTCATAGTTTACTCTGAAATAGGATAAGCTGACTTTAATTATAGTTCGCTTTGCTTTGTAGTTGGAATCGTTCTGCATATCTCTATCTAGAGATCTCTCAAGCTTTCTTTCTCAGTTCTAACAGCTTTATTTATTTAGCCTAAGCACTCGAATTTAAGAAAGTCAGATGTGACTCTTAATCTCGGGAAAGGCTTCAAGGCCATGCGCTATCTGCAGCCATTCATCTGTTAATTGCCAGTGAGACAGACAATTTAGTCAGAGTCTCGCAGCTGCAAGTACTTGTAATTGTTTTTCATTTGAGTACATGTAGCTGTATATAAAGTGAAAACATTGGCATTAACTTTTCAAAAAAATACAAATTATGGCTATATATTACTTTAAGTAGAATATAACTTTTGTGCCCCGCCGCCAATTAACGGTTGAATGACATTTTAATGCTTGGCGGCATTTAAAGTGCGATTGCAGCGGCAAATAACAATAAATATCGCATGCGAGAAAATTAAAATTCAATGAAAATTTGTCAGTTGACAAATTTAACAAAAAAAAAAAAAATAAAATATAATTGCTGACCATATATGAAACATTTTCTATATATACACGATATATATGCATATATCTATTGCATTTCTAAATTATATTCATGCATTTTTCAAACGCAGCCAAAAGTGTCATTAAAAAGTGCGCGCGCGTGTATGTGTGTGTTTGTGTGTGACAAAATATATTTTATTTAAATTTAAATTTGACGCTAAATTGTGACAAATGTTAGCTGCCAATTTTGTAACCAGACAAAAGACCGCAAAAACCAACAGAAAAAAAAGAAAATAAAATAACTGAATCAGTTGCAAGCTCTGTGTGTGTGTGTGTGCCAAAAAAAAAAAGAAAAAATAGACGACAAACTCATAATCATAAACACGTTGGCCCCGTCGAGCGTATTGAATTATAAATGAGCCAACAGCAGTGCTAGCCAACAAACTAGAAACTAGCTGCAGATACATTTGTATCTCATAGATACATTGGGCAGTTTACAGCCATGGCTTGACTGCAGCGTATGCGCTTTTGCATCACTGAATTATGTAGGTTGATAGCAACAACATATGAAAAAACGCTTGAAGATACATTTGTATCTCATGGATACATTTAGCAGTTCAGAGCCTACAGCTGGCCATTTCCGAAATGCAGAGTCAAATTGTGAGCACAATTCTTGTGGCTCACAGATCAGCACAGCTTTGAGCTTTAAGAACTAGCTGCAGATATAGTAACTTTGTATATATCTTTCGTATCTCTTAGATTCATTAACTTGTTTATATTTTAATGATGTAACTTTTACAGGAGAGTTGAGAAAGACAAAACAATATGAGAGTTGAAGAAAGCCAAGCTGTAGCTATTCGAACTCTACTCTATCTCATAGATAGTTTTGTATCTATTAGATACTAAGCCACTCTTACTCTTTCTAATAAATAGATTCGTATCTTAAAGATATATTATGGCTTATGCATGTACAAAATTCGATCAAGTTTCAGTTACAAATGTAAATCCATAGATACTATATGTATCTTATAGATACATTTATAGCTTAACTAGTTCAATGGCAATTGACTCTTTAACTTAAGTCACTTACGAACTTTGAACTCAGCTGCAGATACATTTGTAGCTCAACGCCTTTTAGCTCATGCACATCTCATAGATACTTTAGTCGCCTTTGCATTGCAACTCCAAATTCGCTGTTTACTCACGCATTAAATAGATGAAAAGCAAATCAAATTTTTCATTTCAAAAACTTTATTTGTCAAAGTAACAAATAGAAGAAGAAGAAAACTAGCTTCGAGTTTGTCTTTTCAGATATTTGAAAACAATTTCAGTTGCTGTATTTAAGTTTGAATGTGTTTTTCAGAATTTTTTTCCCATTTTTTTTGTTTTCCTTATATTTGTTCGTTGAGTCGCTTTTTGTTGAGTTTTGTGTTGATTCTGTGCGCCTGTAAACATTTTAATGAGTTTTTCATGTAGCTGGCCCTCACTCACACACGCACACGCAGTCGCACACACACACACACAGACATTTCTGCTGACTTCTCAAGTAGTCGTTAAATTAATTAAATATAGTAGAAGGAAATATATACAACAAACCGCTCGACTTTGAGTTTTGTTTACACAAAAGCGCGACACAAATTTTTTTTCACATATTTTCTCTCTCTCTTTCGCTCTTCCGTTGCATACTTCGCGGCGCTATAAATTTTCATTTCACTTCTAATTGCTAGAAAAAATATATTTAAATTGATTCAGGCTCATAAAAAATTGACAATTATTTGTGGTCAAATGAATATTAATTAGTTTTAAATGTTTGAAAGTTAATTGTGAAAAATCGACTGAGCAGAAGCTTGAACACATTTGTAAATAATTTAAAAACAAAAAATCAAGGCATCAAATTAAATTTGTATATAAATAGAAATGCTTTGGCCATAAAAGCTGGCCAAAGAGTTAAGCCTTAGCCATGTCATAGTTAGATGGATTAACTGCTTATATGGCAGCGGCAGCTGCTGTTGGCTTTTAGCATTTATAAGCGTGCGACAGTCGTAAAGCTCGTGAAAGGCGTTTTGGCTTTTGTTGTTCGATTTTGTTGTCGTCTGGCCATAAATGTTCTCAACACATCATTAATCGTGCTTCAAATTGGACAGCGTCTCCGAAACCGAAAGTCTTCAACTAATTACAAATTAAATGCATATTGAGCATAGCTAGTTGGCAGCGACTACTCGATTCGAAAGTGCACAAATTTAAATCGATTATGCTCTCAATGACACCAGCTGAAAGTGAATGACAAAACAAATTAACTCTTGATGTATTCAAAAGCTGTGAAGTTGGGGAAAAAATAGTTAAAAAAATTTACAAAAAAATTTACAAATAATTGAAATTATTTTGATCAATGCAAATAAATTTATTAGCTATAAGTTTTACAAGCTTTCTGCAGTATTCAGCAATTTTTTAAATATAAAGCTTTAGTAAGTACAAGAAAATATTTTGAGTGCTTAAATCTAACATTCATTTTGTCTATGAACTTTGTTGTTAGTTTTCAATGTGCTTTTGGGTGCATTGAATGCTTGACTCAGCTTTGTTAAACATTAATGAGCTTTTGCAAGCTTGCAGTTTCTTGGATTTAACATCAATGAGCTTTTGCGGACATTGAAAGCTTGGTTTTAGCTTAGATTAAACTTGTCAGTTTAACAACATTTATGTTAGATAATTGGAATCATAGCAAATCTTTTAGCTTTAATGAACTTTATGAGCACATGTCAAGCTTATATCAATACGAAATCTGGCCTTATAATCATTGTGGGATTTAAAGTAACTTTTGAAAAGCATTACTTCGAATGCAAGTTTAAATGAGCTTTTAAAGTTTATGAGGTAGCTTTGAATTTAACATAGAGCATTGACTACTTATATTAATAAGCTTAAAAGTTTCTTTCTAAATACTTGGTTCATAAAGTTTTAGAACTTATTTTATATTGATGTGCATTTCTATGCTCATGAAATGCTTTTTTAAGCAAGTTTTTATAATCATTCGCATTCTTTTCCTTAAATGAAGCTCTGCCACTTTTACCTACTTTCAATATATTTTTCAGCTCTAGTTAAAGCACTTCATTAGCTATTTCGTTGAACTGCCTCAATTTTGGCTCAACAACTTTTTGAATCTTGGCAATAAAAAATCACAATTTTACTTTTTCAACTCATGCGATTCATAAAAATTTGTTGAAATTGATTTCGAACTGTAATTCAATCTAATTCGCTTCCTCTCTGCAGCAATTTATGTTTCTTTTACGGTTTTATGATCGAACCAGAGTTAGAACTCATTATCATTTTTGGTGGCTAATCAGCAAGGCAAATGCGCAAAATGCTTGGAATTTATTTCGAGCGGAAATTCCAGGCATAATTTTCTAATTTCACAAGTCAAGCCAGAGCTGTTAATTAAAGACAAGCTAAAATAAAAATAAAAATAAAAAACGAGCTCTCTAGAGGCAAATTTACCTGAATTAAATTCTAAGTCTCTCTGCTCGCTGTATCTCGTTCTCAGTTCTCAGCTCGCTGTCCCATTTCTTGTCCTTCTCTCTGTGATTCTGATGCTGTGTTTCAAATGTGTCAACAGGCGCAGGCGCAGGCGCACAGCTGTCTTTTCTTTTCTTTGCTTTTATTTTAGTTTTATTTTGGGTTTAGGAATCTGTTGTGGCCCGCACAGGTTTTTAGGTTTCCAGGTTGCCCGGTTGCCTGGCCAGCAGCAGCATATTGATCTAGTGCCAGGGACCCAAGTGCAAAATCAGATAAGCTTCGCTCTGGGTTTCTCGTTTTGGAATTTATGATTTGCGCCTAAATAACTTTATCACACCGTATGCAGACAGTCCGACAGCCAGGCAGCCTTAGAGTGGGAGACAGTGTCCGCTTCAGGAATAACTAATAAAAAATAAAAACAACTTTGACCGGAAACCCGAAACAAGCCAAGCCATAAAATATAGACGAATTTGTTTCGTATTTTTTTTGTTTGTATTTTTTGCCTTTTTTTTTTGTTTTTTAGCGAGTGGCGCATAAATTTTATTACGTGGGTGTGCCACAGGCTGGCTGAAGGAACTATAAGCCAAAAGGGTTGCATACATGTAGCATATATATGCATATATTGCCTTTGTTATTGATTTTTTTACATTGCATTTTTAATACAAACAGAAATTGAAAAGCAAAAGAAATTTTTTTTATTTTATTTAAATATTTATTTTCTTGCTCTAAATTCATTGAAAATGTCAGCTTTGCATTTATAATTTTTGTTTTAGTTTGTAATTGCATTAGAAAATTATCTGTGAGTGCTTCAGGCTAAGATTTCCATGTTATTTGCATTAACTGTCTCACTTAACAGCATGCAGCGCTAGCAGCGACTGCTAACAGCGCTATAACAGCTCGCTATGCTAGTTAACAGTGCAAGCACTTTTAAAGCTTACAGCGAAAATGTTTTACATGCAAATTGACTGCAAATTAAGAATTTTATATATTTGCAGAAATATATGTATAGATATATGTGTTTGTAATATATGCATATATATATATATAAATTTATATTTAAATTACATCAACAATTATTATGTATATATATATATTATTATGTATATATATATATGTATGTACATATACAGTGGGCAAAAAAAGTTTAAGTAAACTGCTTATATTAATATTATTTCTATTAGTACCCTTTCAATAATCGGGAAATTTTTAAACTTTGATTAGTTTACATTTAGAGCAATTATTTATTGACGAAGGGAGTGAAAAGGAACTGTATATGTTAAACTAATGTTAAATATAAAAAAAAAAAAAAATGTTATATTTATTTTAGTAAGGTTAAAGTCTCTAACTTTTGTTATATATTTGTAAAAGGCCAAGCGAATGATATGCAAATGAGAAAAATTAGATATTTTGTGGAAAACATAAAAATTGATTGAATTGAAATTCATAAGCCTATATCTCTATTTATTCATGAATATCGCTTCAAAGTAAACTTCAACAGATAATATGCACTAGAGCTGACATTCTTTTTATTGTAAACTTTCCAAAGTTTTTATTTATTTTTTTATTTTTTTTTTGTGATCTTGTTCAGCTGCTTCTCCTACTATCTAACCGAGCAACGTGAGGAAGAGACTAGAAAAAATATAATATATTATTTGAACAATCTAAATTCTCTTAAGTTTTCAAATATACCTATTCTAAGCCCTTTTCTATCTAGTGTCTCTCTTCAATGACAGCTTCAGTTAATAAAACTCAAGCTCTAAGCACGATTTACTCTATGAACCCTCAAAAATTCTTTGAATAGTTCAAGACTCGAATCGCCTTCTCTATAAGATATTTAAGCAAGTCAAGCCGAAAAATATATATAAAACAAAATATATATATATAAAAAAAAATATATAAAAATATATTTTTCATTCTTTAAATAGTTATTATAGAATCTCTCAAGGTTCAGCCATGACTCTACTCCCTCTCTATCTCTCTGCTCTCCCTCTGCCTCAGCACTCTCTTCCTCTCCTGCACACATTACATGTTGCACTGTAAAATAACAATAATTCTCTGATGACATCATAGTGAGTGCAGCTTAAAGCGAATTGAGCGCGTTAACGTGGCTAAAGTGAAGTGCGCTGCACTCGGCGTCATTTAAAGACCAAATGGCCATTTTTTTTTTTTTTTTTTTTGGCCTAATTACTGATGCTCTCGACACTGCTGACCCTGGGCGCACTGTGGGCATATTAAAGCAGCGGCCAGCTATTAAAGTGCAATTAAAAGAAGACAACAACAAAAAATAAGTAAAATAAAGAAGAAAAACAACAAATTATAGAGCTCAAGTTCAGTCAAGGTGTCAGCGCTTGTCAAGGCGGCAGCGGCTACCGAAATTAATATTAAATTTCCACAAAAAAAAAGAGAAGAAATTTCAGCGAGTAAAAGAGATGGCAGAGCAAGAGCGACGCTAGTGAGCTGCACATAAATCAACTGATAAATAATGCCAAAATTTCTGTTGCCACGCCCGTTTATCGCGTGTGTGTGTGTGTGTGTGTGTGTGTGTGGCAAGCAAGCTAAAGTTCCGCTCGTGCCGCTCTCCAGGCGCTCATTAAACGGCGCCTTGCCCGTTGGGATTTCGGCTGGCGCTCAGCTTAGTTTTGGGCTGCGCAGAACACCCGCTGCGCCATATGACACCTCAAAAGGCGCACACACACACACACTCGCTCATGTGTGTGTGTGTGTGCTCAGGTGCATTCGCCTGGCTGCGCGTGCTGCATGCAATGTGCGGCACGTAGCGCGCTTTAATGGCGTTGCTTTTAAAGCTCTTTAGAGGGCAGCCAGGCAGCCAGGCAGCCAGTCAGCTGTTGCCCTCTCGCTCGCACGCTATTTACATATAGCCAACTCCCTCTAGCATTGCCTTTTTTACGAGTGTCACTTTTATGTACTCCACCACCCTATTTTAATGACTAATTAAGCAGAGCTCCATAAAAAAAAAGCAAGAGAGAGCGCGAGAGGCAGGGAGAGGCAGGTCAAGATGTTGGCAGGATGCAACAACAGAGATTTGGTTACATCAAAAAAGTAGACGCCGCTCTTCACTCCAGACTCTATTCATGGCGTCAGCAAGTGCTCCCAGAACTTGAACTGAACATCTAAAATCAAATTCAAAGCGTAGGCACTTGAGGCAGCAGCAGCAGCAGCCGCTTATGTAACTGCCTCAGTTTATATAGATCGCATTACAAGAAGTACTTGTATGCATCACTTAGAGAGCGAGGGAGAGGGTGAGGCGGGGGTAGCGCCACTGGCTGTAATTTGTATTGCATTGAGAGAGCTCTCAATCTCAAGTAGCCGCTGTTGCGGCTATCAACAGGTTGACCACGCCTCTCTCCCTCTCATCCTCTCCCTATCGCTCGCCGCTTCGACCGCTCGCTGTGTGCGCGCCGCGGGGCAACTCATTCAGAAATTAGAGGCAGACGACCACGGCTTAGGTTACGATTACGTTTAGCTGTCTGCCAGACGGTAGCCTAGTCGCCTAATTACCGTTACCTGCTAAACTCTATATATATTTTGACTCTATATACCAGATCGATCGATGTCTAGCCTGACCACTAGACGCAAGCCTACCTGCCAAACACGTTTGCTACTCTCTCTCTCTCTCTCTCTCTGGGCAGATTCATTGTTTTGTGTCACATGGAAAGCGGAATCTGCGGAGCTCAGAGACAGCAGAGCGCAATTGCAAAATAAGATTATAAATCTAGCTAATAGTACTATATCAAAAGGCATCACTTTGCACAAAGCCCACATATTGTTACGTTATTAATTTAAGGCAAATTCTTGAACCTCGGAATACCAAATTTACCAGAATTGAACAATGTTTTAGTTGCAGAAAATTTGTATATATTATATATATATTTTTTTATATTTTTATATTTTTTTTTTATAGAAAAATTCAAATTTGTATATATTATATAAATATATTTTTATACCCTGAACCCATTGAAAATGGGAATTCAGGGTATAATGGTTTTGTGAAAATGTATGTAACAGGCAGAAGGAGACGTCGCAGACCCCATAAAGTATATATATTCTTGATCAGCATAAAAAAATAAGTTGAATGAGCCCTGTCCGTCTGTCCGTCCGTCCGTCCGTCCGTCCGTCCGTCCGTCCGTCCGTCCGTATGAACGTCGAGATTTCGGAAACTACAAGAGCTAGAGAGCTGAAATTTCACATGAACACTCATATGTTAGCTACGCAGTACGAGTTTATTTTGTTTTTTCGATAACTCATCCCATTTCCAAATTATCGATAAAAAATCGAAAATTCGTTTCAATTTTTTACGTTTTTTGGGCATAACTTCTACATCGTTTTAGCGAAAGACTTCAAATTTGTATATTTAGATAGATATTATGAATACGCAGATTATGTAATTTCAGATTTTGGATGCCACGCCCCCTTCGCCCCCAATTTGGAAAAAACGCATTTCAAATACTAGAGACTTGAAATTTGGCATATACGTACATTTAGATATTCTTAATCTACTCTGAAAATTTCATTAAGATCGTCCATCTAGAAATGGAGTTATAGGCGTTCAAAGTATAGCCCAACCCACCCCCAAGCCACGGCAGCAACTGCGCGGTTAGCAGAGCTCGCGCTCATGCGATCGTAAAGAAGAAGAGTATCACTTTTTTTGCAGGGTTCAGGGGATCTCGTAGTCGAGCCGTCTCGACTAGAGCCTTCTTACTTGTTTTATATATAAATATATTTTTTTATATTTATATATATTTTTTTATATACAAATTCCTTGATATTTCTCTGCGTTAGATTTCTGTTTGGCAATAAAAATATCAAATATTTCAATAATAAATATTCTATTTATATATAAAATTATTGAAATATATGTATATTTTAGAGTAATTAAATTTATTTCATAATTAAATTATTTTAATTAATTAAAGCATATATTTCATATATATATTTCATTTATAATATATATTTAAATGCATTTTGTATTATTTTTTAATAAATATGAAACTATATATTTAAGCTGCAGCGAAATAAAATAATAATTATAAAATATGTATTATTTAATAATATTTATATAAATATTTATATTTTACATCTCACAAAAAAAAGAAGAGAAAAAGTTTTTTTTTTTTTTATAAATATTTATTTGCATTTAATAAATCTTTATTTGCAGGAGAGAAAAAGAACATGATATTTGATTACGTTAGGATTCTCAATTATAATTATAAAATATTTTACGTCTCTCAAAAAAAAAAGGAGAGAAAAAGAACATGATATTTGATTACATTGAGATTCTCAACGTTTCCAATGCTTTTAGCTTGTTCGCAACTCTTTTCTTGTCTATCATCAAAATTCAGCTCATCTTTTGTTAAAATTTTCTCAAACTTTTGCAAACATTTCATAGCAATGTTGATCGTTGCTAAGAGCCAAGCTTAGGACCTGGCTTCAGCTGCCAGCCAAGTTTAGATTAAACTGAGCTTCAGCTGCCACAGTTAATACGAAATGCTCTGCAGTTGGCTAAAGGCTACAGCCCAGTCTAAGCTAACTCAGCCATCCAATAGGCATTGAAATGAAGCAATAAAAATAAAATTTGAGAGAGTGAGAGAGAAAGAAAGAGAGAGTGAGAGAGAGAGAGAGAGAAAGGGAGAGAGTGAGAGAGAGGAATACCTCTGATTTGAACGTCTTTAATTAACGTATTAAATCAAAGGTCTTCATCTCTCTCTCTCTCTCGCACACACTCCCTCTCTCCTGCTCATCCTCTTTCTCTCTCTTTTTGACCAAAGCCCAGCTTGAGCCTAATCGAATAGACTTTACAAATGACATAACCCACAATAAAGTTGCACTGTATTGATTTATGCGAGTCTGTTGAGAGTCTGTTGTTGTTGTTGTTGTTGTTGCAGCCCTCGCGAACAACAGACAATTTCTAGTTAGGTAGCCTAAGCAGTATGTGGTAATGCCTACTGGTAACAAAATGTGGCTCATTATGTCAAATTGAAATGTTGCCAACGAGGTGAGAAAACTCGCTAAACAAGTTGCAGACATTGCAGATCGACTTGAAGAAAACAGCGCCAAGCTGTAGATGTAGAAGAGGAGGCTGAAAATGAAGATGAAAAGAAGGTCTCATCTTTATTTTGGTGCGGAGCCAGCAAACGGAGCGACAGCGTTTTGTCGCCTAAGTGGGCAGCAATAAGTCTTCCCAGACAACAACAACAGCAGCAACAGGCAGAACAGCAACGAAGATTACGACCACACAACGCCAATGAATCATAGCAACAGCTACATCTCTGTCTCCCTCTCTCTCTCTCTTTCACTCTTTCACTCTAGAGCTGTACTAAGCTGGATCTGAACTGCAAAGCCCATAAAGCAGGCCTACTTAAAACGCCATAAAACCAGCAATTTATATGCCTTCATTGGCCAAGTCTTGAGAGAGTCGGACTCAGAGTTCGATCTAGACTCTGAGCTGGACTTCAGTTCCACACCGCGTGGCAATCAACGCGGGTTGAACATGCCGCAGCGGTGCAATGCTCCTTTGAAATTCAAATTTTATGAAGCTCATTATACCCTGAACCCATTGAAAATGGGAATTCAGGGTATAATGGTTTTGTGAAAATGTATGTAACAGGCAGAAGGAAATGTCGCAGACCCCATAAAGTATATATATTCTTGATCAGCATAAAAAAATAAGTTGATTGAGCCCTGTCCGTCTGTCCGTCCGTCCGTCCGTCCGTCCGTCCGTCCGTCCGTCCGTCCGTCCGTCCGTCCGTCCGTCCGTCCGTCCGTCCGTCCGTCCGTCCGTCCGTATGAACGTCGAGATTTCGGAAACTACAAAAGCTAGAGAGCTGAAATTTTACATGAACACTCGTATGTTAGCTACGCAGTACGAGTTTATTTTGTTTTTTCGATAACTCATCCCATTTCCAAATTATCGATAAAAAATCGAAAATTCGTTTCAATTTTTTATGTTTTTTGAGCATAATTTCTACACCGTTTTAGCTAGAGACTTGAAATTTGTATATTTAGATAGATATTATGAATACGCAGATTATGTAATTTTCAGATTTTGGATGCCACGCCCCCTTCGCCCCCAATTTGCAAAAAACGCATTTCAAATACTAGAGACTTGAAATTTGGCACATAGATACAAATGGATATTCTTAATCCACTCTGAAAATTTCATCAAGATCATGCATCTAGAAATGGAGTTATAAGCGTTCAAAGTATAGCCCAACCCACCCCCAAGCCACAGCAGCAACTGCGCGGTTAGCAGAGCGCGCGCCTATACGTGCGTAAAGAAGAAGAGTATCACCTTTTTTGGGTTCAGGGTATCTCGTAGTCGAGCCGTCTCGACTAGAGCCTTCTTACTTGTTAAATATAAATTTGTCGTGCCAGATGCAGAGAGCTGCACAGAGCGGCAGCTGGAGGGGGCAGAGTGTGCAGACTGTGTGAGAGAAGTCACAACAAAATTGAATATTCAATAAGCAAACACGACTGCAGCATACCTGTTAGCAGTGCCAAAATAGAGATAGAGATAAAGATAATGATAGAGAGAGATAAATAAGAGAATAAGCTTAGACAGTTCATGCAGTAGTCAAGCCTCTATCTGCCGTTTATGCAAGTATCATATCATAGAGACAGAGCCACATATAACTAATGTATATATATATTTAATATCAGATAAAACTATCTGCAAATCAGATGAATTTTGCATCAAATATTTGTTGAGCTTGACTTTATGATTGATTTAGTTAAGAGTATAGTTAGAAAGCTATAATTGAGGACATAGTTTTAGAAGGAATATAGTTTGGGAATCATGGTTAGACAGATAGATATATTTCGATATCTTTTTGGCATGTTATATATCATATCAAGCAGGCATAGTATATAGCTAGACTACTCCATCTATCAGTCTAACTCTGGAGCAATTCAATCTCTCAAGTTTATTAGATTATTCACTTTTACTACATTCATATATAGTTATATATAATTTTTATATAACACAGCTCTTTCAAGTCTCTAGCTTAAACAGTTCATCTTCCAAAACCAATATACTCTCTTCACTTTCGTGAACAAGCAGCGATGAGAGAGCGAGTGAGTGTGTGCGAGAGAGAGAGAGAGGGTAAACACGTCTACAGGCTTGTCAACGATCGCCGCTTGTATACGACACCCAAATAAAATAATATAAATTAATTAACAAAACGAAGCCGAAATGAAGTTAAAATTTGCATGAACAACGCGCAGCCTTTGGCGGCTGCTGCTCACAAAATAAAATAAAATAAAAAATTTAAAAAAAACCTGGCTAAATGCAGCGCTGCCCTTGCGTGCGCATAATCGAACAACCTCCACACACAGACACAGATATACGGGAAGAGTAATATATATAGCCATATATATAGACTTGCATTTAGTTCTTTTAAGCATCTCTTATAAAAGGACCACAACGATGCTCGTAAGACGGCGTTAAATGTTCGACTCTCCCTCGCTCGCTCTTTGCCGGCCATAAAGCAGTGGCGGCCTCTTTTAATGAGGTCTTAAGTTTTTATAACGGTGCTCACACACACACACAGGCACACTTACGCACCAAGTGCATCCAGCTTAGGAATGTGGCCAAGGCAGCCAAGGCACACCCAGCTCAAGCTGCTTAACTAGAGATGAACTCTTGCCCAAGGCTCAACACAGCAAAAAGGGATTCCTTTTTACGTAGTGTACTCAATAAACTCAATTATACATATATTAAAATGGGAGACAGAAAGAGAGAGGCAGAGAGAGAGAGAGAGAGAGAGAGAGAGAGAGAGAGAGAGAGAGAGAGAGAGATGAGTGATGAGAGATGAGTGATGCTCTTCAGCTGGGCAACTGGACGAGAGCTAGATAATACTTTATTGAATTTATAAATCAAAAGGGGGAAAAAATAGATACACAAATATATCTAAAAGAAGTTTAAATAAATTATTTTATTATCTGTTTCTTTAAATTTGTTTTTCTAATTTTATTTATTTATTTTTTTTTTAAGTGCACATTTCGTAATTTTTGTTAAATTAAAAATTAAGATAGAAATAATATTTTTGAATATAATTGACAAAAAAAAAAAGAATAATATAAAATAAAATAATTCGATTTAAATTATATAAAATAAAATACATAAATAATAATGAAAATATTAATTGACTAATTAAAAACAAAAATAGTAAAAAATAATATAAAAATAAAAACAAAATTAAAATATATTTTTCAAAATGTTATATACAAAAAAATATTATAATGCAATTATAAAATACAGATTAAAAATGAAATGAAATAAATATAAACCATATAAAATTGAAAAAAAAAATAAAATAAATAAATAAATGAAAACTAAAACAAAATAAATATAAATATAAAATAAAAATAAAATATATAAAAAATAAAATAATAAAAATAAAATAAATTTAAAAAAATAATAATAAAAATAAAATAAAAATAAATAAAAAAATTTGATTTATCAATTAAAATTTGATTTTTTTTTAAATTTCATTTTAATTATTATTATTAATATTTATTTTATTTTTACTTTTTTTATATTTATTTATTCATTTATTATTTAATTTTTCTCATTAAAATAAATATAGTATTATAAATTAAAAAAAAAGAAAATATTTTAAAGCTTTAATTGCTAATTAAGCTCTTCTTGCACATGTGCTTATATTAGATGTCTATCTGTATAGATATATATCTCTATATTATATGTATTATATAGCTATCTATCTTTATATATATGTATATTTATCTGCATTTGCTCGCTTGACTCCTCTCTAGTTGCATCAGTTTTTAGAATTCGCTCCATTCTACTGATATTTAGCCGACTGCAGAAAGTATGTTGCTAACGCATGTCGCATGCTGGCCAAGTAACAAGCCAACAACAACAACAACAACAACAACAGCAACAAGAAAGCAACATTCACAATGCTCAAGTGCAAAAGGTGCGCATGCGCAACAACAGCAACAAACAGCAAATGCAAACAAGGCAGCTTCGTTGTATAAAGAAGAGGCACTCAATGAAAGAGCCAGCGAGTGCAAGAGAGATGGGTAGCGACGGCGAGAGCGAGGGAGAGCGAGACGGAGCAAGCTGAGATGAGGTGCTGTGCTTGGGTCTGTCTCATGTTTGCGCAATATTTGCGACAAATAAAGCATAAAAACTGTTAAAGTTCACACGCGTCGGGTCAAATATTTACACAAGCCAACTGCCAGCGAAGGCAAAAGGCAACAGACAACAGCAACGGCAACAGCAAAAGCAACAATTGAATGCAACAATGTGGTCAATTCTTTTTTTGGCCAATAGCTAATTAGACAGGCAGAGAAAAATGTCGAATAAAAAATATAATAATAAAATTTTTAGATGAAATATAAAAAAGACTTGGCTAAAATATAAAAATATTTGATAAAATAAAAAATATTTATTTGGCTGTCTGTCAGCATTTGCAACATGTTGCATTGACCATAAAAAGTTGCAACTGCATTTCGATTGCAGTTAACGTATATTTTTTTGGCTGCTGATGAATTTCGATTTGTTGTTGAGCTTTAATTGATGTTGTGTGTGTGCGTGTGTGTGGCACATGCGACTGGCAAGCTGACATTAATTTGACACTTTTTCGACTCATTACTGACGTTGAGCTGTCAGATTTGAATATAAGAAGAAGTGGAAGCAGCAGAAGTGGAAGGGTTTTCGATAGCCGCCAGGCGGCTTTCACCTTTGCTCTCTAAGCTGGCAGCCGGGGCGCCCTTGGCCATTGGCAACACTCGTGTGTGTGTGTGTGTTAAAGCAACATAAATAAATGTCGCGCTTATCTGGCTGAGACACACACGCACACACATGTGTGTATATAGCTATATATTGATTCGATCCTGCGTCGGCGTTTGTTGTTTTTTTTTTTTTCTCTTTTTTTGGCCAAGACAAATGCGTTGTCAACGCAACCTGCCTAATAACCCATCATGATCATCACTTAGCCCGCTTGTTGCCACGGCCAAGCCATGTTTTGAGAAGTCGCCTGTCTCTGGGACACTATCGCGTCTTGTCATCTGTCTGCGCGCCAAGCAACAGCAACACACGCAGCATCCAGAGGCAGTGCGCGAGAGACAGAGCCCAGTGCCCAGAGGCAGAGCTCTGGCCAGAGCCAGCGCGTCGGCATTTTGTTGCACAGAAAAAAAAAGGTCATTTCCGTTGCAGCAATGCATATGTATACGTGTGTGTGTGCGTGTGTGTGTTTGTTGGCTGGCATAAATTGTGTGTTGCAGGCCCATGTCCATTTTGAGTCCAGGCACTCTTTGATGTCGCGGCATTGGCAGCTTCTGCCTCGACGGCGGCTGCTGCGGCTGCGGCTGCGGCTGCGGCTGCATGTCTCGTATTCAAATTTGGCTTCAATAAAACGACAGCCAACAACTGCAACAACAACAACTGCAACAACAACAATGAGGCAAATCAAACACTTCAAAGCAACTGCAGGCGGCGGCTTCTTTTGGAGCTTCAGTTTGTTGTCGTCTTTGGCCCCCGCCTGCCTTCACTTCTTTTGCTCTGCTCAGTCGAATCCAAAATCGAAATTCGAAAATCGAAAATCAATCTGTTTGATTCACGAGTTCTGTTATATTTATATTGACTGCGCTTCAGCTTACACTCACAATCTCAATCGCTTCGTGACGAGACGACTCTCAGCGCGTGACACGATCAATTCATTGTCCACTGTCCACTTCACTGAACAATGGAATCAATCAAACTGGGAGTCAGCAAACAAAGAAAACTAAAAACAAATACAAAACAAATTCAAATTTATATAAAAATGCGGCCACAGCTGAAAGAAATATGAAAGAAAGCCAGCGAACAAATTGCTGCTAAACTTTGAAAAGCAGGAAATAGGAGAGAGAGAGAGAGAGGGAGGGAGAGAGGGAGGTAGAGTCTTCATGGCAAAAGGCGTAGGTGGGTGAAGGGGCAGATAATCGAACTTAGAGAAAGGCAAAAACAAAAACTATTTTTACAATTTTAAATTATTTATTTAGCATTAGCAAACAGCTCAAAATATTATTTGCTAAAGCTGAATAATATATTCAAATAATGAAAACATGACTAAATCATTATAAAACATTGGAATTGTCCAATGCAGCTGCAGTTGCTTCGGCAATGCAATAAAATATGCAGATCGCAATTTCTTCAAGCAAAAGGCATATGATTAACTCGAATTAGAGATTATAATACAACAATTATCCCAGCCAGACAGAGATGCTTGAAAAATAGTTATCTAAATATTTAGCGACGGAAATCCAAACTTTTCCTTTTCATGATCTAGCTAGCTATTTTAATGCAGTTGGCAAATATGAAACGAATCAAATAAAATATATACAGCTGCGAGAAAAAAAATATCACCACTTTCAAATGCAAATTTTAAGAAATTCTCCTAGACACATTTATCAATGGATTGGTCTGCAGTTTACCTTTATTAAAGCAGAAAACTATCAATTATTGCTACAAAAAAGAATTTTCATCAAAATATTCAACGTTTTTATGTAATTCATAAAATGCTGAAAAAAGTCGCAAAATTTACGAAAAAAAAAAAATAGCTCGACTTTGTAATATTGCTCTAAAAATTATTTTAAAAAATAAAAATAAATTAAAAACTTTAACGTATACTTAATAATAAATAAAAATAATATAAAATAATAAAAATAATAAAAATAATAAAAATAATATTCCTTAAGTTTAGTATTTAGTATTTAGTATTTAGTTTAGTATTTAATTGTGTTGCCCTAATTGGAAATTACGGCTGCACAACGCCTAGCCATGGAATCAATCATAAATATTGAATAATTATCGTCTTGAAAGCTAAGTAATGTATATTCAAATTAAAATTAAGAAAAATTCAATAAAATGAAAGTAAATTTGTTAAATTGTAACTAGCGCATGGTTTCCATAGACATCGACAGATAAATTCTTCTCTAAGTTGCTCTCAGCAGCCAGCAAGAAATGTTTAAGCTGCTGCACTCTCTACCTAATTCTATCTCTCTCTCTCTATCTATCTCTCTCTATCTTTCTATCTATCTCTCTCTCGTTCAGTGCACTCCGCTTTTGGCTCACGCTGCCATCTCTAGCTGCTGCTTGAACCATTCTCGTGCTGCGCATCTTTCAGATTTTTGCCCCCAATCGAAATGCTCTTTGGTGTTTTGTGTAATTAATTAGGCAAATTTATATATTGTATACAAATACAAACAAATAAAAGCTATAGATATGTATAACTGTATGTGTGTGTCGAGGCGGTAGAATGTTTTTGATGTGGCTTACAGCTAAATGAAGATTACGTTGTCATTGTCAAAGCAACTGCACTTAATTAAGCCAACTTAAGGCAGGCAATCAAAGCGCAGAAAGCACCAAAATTGCAGCACAGACAGTGGAGAGAGAGAGAGGGAGAGAGAGGGAGGAGTGTGAGAGAGACAGCCTGGGCAGAGGACTCATAATTGATAGGATCCCAGCGAACGGAGGCAGACAAACAAATCAAAAACCACAAAAGCTTCCTACCAGCTGGACAGACACTGACTGGCAACGGAGACACAGTTGAACCGTGCAGCAGGAGCAGTAGGTGGAGTAGGGCAGAGAGCGTGGTCAGCCCTGCCCACGCAGCGCTCAAAACAATGGCCAACGAATGTTGCCTAATCAGTAAAAGGGTAGCAGAGCAGCCAGCAGAGGACTGCCGGACTGCCGGACTGACTGCCTGCAGGATGAGCGCTCGTTACGTATCTACAAAATTGATGAGTCTGTCAAAATGTGAATGCGAGAAATCGAAAAGAACGAAAAACGAAGCGAAAATCGACAAACGATGCACAGATACAGCTGCGGCACGTGTTTGCCCAGCGCTGTCATCATTAATTTTTTAAAGCGGCCAGGTAGAAAAAAAAAACAACAACAAAAAACTGAAAAAACAAGCTAAAAACAACTTGGCGTTTATTCCTGGAAAAATGACAAATTTTCGTAGAAGTCACGCGGCTCTTGTGGGAGTCTTCGCCAACTACTGAATCTGACTTTGACTGCGACTGCGACTGCGACTCGATTTTTATGGTCATGTGAAATTCCTAGTTGCGGCGGCACTTGCTTTTCAACTCGTCAGTGGCTGCGCTTTGTATAGCCATTCAAGCAGCCATAAATCAAACAAATCAACACAAATATATACATATATATATATATGTATATATATATACACATATATTCATAAGGCAGCTCTGAAACAGTAGTTGATTTGGAAATCGCGCGCATATCCGTAAGAGAGCTTCCATAATTTGGTGTCTGCTTGAGTCTTTGGCTTACACTCGCGTCTATCTTATCGATGCTTTGCATTTTGCATGTCGACAACAACGCGAAATGATGCTGCAGCAGCAGCAGCAGGAGGAGCAGCAGCAGCAGCAGCAGCAACAGTTGCTGTCAGAGTAGCAGCAGGCAGGCAGGCAGGCAGCCATTGCAGCCAAAAACTGGTTGCAGCAAACACAATTTTTGTGCCCAACTTCGATTTGTGGCTCCTTTGAAAGATTGCCGACAACTGATAAGCAGCTGCTGCTGCTGCTGCTGCTGCTGCTGTTGCTTAGAGCTTTGCATTGCAATGGATGCCTGGGCGTTCATTATTTGCCTTTGATATGTTTATTGGGCTCTGGCCCACAAATAGCCAACGAGACAGTTCCTCAAATGCTCTTAGAGTGAACTATGCTAAGCTATCCATCAAGCTGTGGCCTGTAGCAACTCCAACTCCAACTCGAACTCCAACTCCAATCCAATCCATCTCCAGCTCTACACGAGCGTAACGCGTGTAATTAGATAAAAACGCTTAAACGCGCAAGATACTTCAGCCAGATATGCATTGCTCAGCTCAGTTCAGCTCTTTGCTGTAGAGCACGCAAATTGGCGAGTTTAACTCATTTAATTTCTTAGCTTTAGTCGCGTCTTGTAGATTTCTTTACATTTTATCTAGAGACAAGCTGCAATTCGCAGGCGAGTCGTGGCTTTGCATACACTATGCAAATTTTGTGTGAGTTGTGAGTTAAGCAAATTTTCAGTGAAAAATATAAATATAATGTATCGAATGAATGCTTTTTTAATGATATTTTCGCTAATTTTTAACTATATTATATTTACATTTTAAGCATTTTATACTTCGTATACTATTTTTATAATTTCAAATTTTTTCCTATATTTTTAATGATTTTTCTTTTACCCCTTTCTACTTGTTCTTTAACTTGAAAAAAAAAAATTTATATTTCAAATAAAATAAATAAAAAAATAAATAAATAAAAATAAAAGAGAATATAATATTAATAATAATTAATATATAATAATAATATAATAATATAATAATTAATATTTATTTATTCTTATTTGTTTATTAAATAAAATAATTATTTTATTTATTTCTTTATTTATTTATTTTTTAATAAATTTTTAAAGGCATTTTTAATGTGTTCTTTTAATCATAGATATCTATGTATGTATATGAAGCTTGTCTTGAGAAAATATATCAATTTTTAATTGTTTGTGATTTTTTAGATAGTAGATTAATAGGTGCCTTTAAAGAAATTGTCTGTAGTTTTAATTTAATATTTTAAATATTTTATTCTAATATAAATTATAATTTAATATTTTTTCTAATACAAATTAATACAAATTAAAATTTCATTAATTCGCATTGTAGTTGGCTTTTTAAGTGTTTTATTTTGAGTTAAATTTGAGTTAAATTCAAGAATCTTTTTTTTTTGATATTTTTTTAGCTGACAGTTTGCATGTCTTTATCGTTTCTATATCTCTTCCATATGCCACATATCTGCTCTTTGACCACGAGCTCGATCAGTCATTCGTCATAGACTTTTTTGCTTAGTGTATTCATATCAAATGGTGCTAGAAGGAAAGGTTCAAGAACGGCAGCAGCAGCAGCAACAGCAGCCAAAAAGGTGCGGCCATTAAAAATTTAAGCACTGCCAAATAAAACTTGAAGTTGAAGCCAAGATCATAGCAACAACAGCAACAATTGCTTGTTGTTTGCTGTTGTTGTTGTTGTTGTGTTTGTTGCTGCTGTGCGTTGTCAGTTGTTTAATTGAAAAATTTATAGCTGAAATAAAGGAAAAAAGAATTTATATATACTATATATATGTATATATAAGTAAATACAACAGCAAAATGGAATGACATGCAAAAATGACACGCAGCGTGCAAATGCGGCAAAATGTTGAAAATGTTGCAAATGCTGCGAAACGTTGCTCGTTAAAAGTGAAAAAGCCGCAGCAGCCGCATGTGCTGCCACACCTCCGCAACAGCGCGCCCCACCTCCGCTCACCTGAGCTCAGCTAGCCTAGCCACAGTTGAAAATTCCTAGACGACAAACACGAGACTAAAAATTGCATTTGTCCCCTTGCTCTAGCCCTCTCCCTGCCTCCCCGCTCACTCACTCTTGTGCAACCCCAAAGTGTGCCGCAAAAAGCGCCGAAAAACGAAAAATCGAGCAGACCACGGCGCGCCAAATGCCAAAGCCAGCGCCAGCGCCAGCGCCATCGCCAGCCAACAGCCCCACAGTTCCCAACCCCCTAGTCCGGGCTACCAGCAACCCTCGAAAAGGCGCGCACACACACACACATTTTCGAGGGGGCGGTTTGGGCAACATGCAAAAGATACGCCACAAAAGCGGAAAGACCCCCAACAAAACCCCCAAACCAACAACAACAACAAAAAATGATACAAGCGCAGGAGTTGCGCTTAAATTCCCATTACGAGTCGTAATGGCTGCGGTGTGTGTGTGTGTGTGAAGAAAAATGAAAACGCACTGCGCAGGATCATTAAGGCAGACAAACACCTACACACACACAAACACACACACACGCACACGCAGAGAGCAACAAACAATGAATGCGAAATGTCAGTCAGCAAAAGATACGCAGCCTGGAAATTTATACAAAAGAAGCTGTCCAAAAGCGACAACAACAACAACAACAGCAATAGCAACAGCAGCGAGAAGAAAAATGGTGGCCACGCACACACAAACAACAACAACAACAACAACAACGACAATAACAACGTGAACAACAACTGCTACAGCTACAGCTTTAGCTACAGCTACATGACTGACTATATAGGGTAGCTTTGTGCGCAAGCGAGACAGCTGAGACAGCGCGCACAAGTGCGACAGAGAGGCGGGCAGAAAAAAGCGCACATGCTACGCAGAAAACAAAAAAAAAAGTAAAGGCAAAGGCAAAGGCAAAGGCTGAGGCTGAGGCTTCAAGCGCTGAGCTGAAGGCCGAGCAAAGCAAAGAATGGGAAAGGAGAAGAAGCAGGAGGGGGAAGAGCGCAGTAGAGCGCAAGCACAGCACATGGAAGTAAATGCCTGGCGTCTGAAGTGCTTCAAGCATGAAAGCAACAAATACGAGGCAAACGCGAAAACCAAGCGAAAAAAAGCGCAGGCCAAAAAAAATGAATAAAAATAAATACAGAAGAAAGAAAGAAAGACAGCAGCAACAACAACAACAAAAGGCACAGCGAACGGGCAACGGCAGCAACTTGTCTGCTCCGCCTTTATAAATAATTCATGTGCAGAGGCTGCGAGTGCGAAAGATACGCAATATACAAACACACACGCATACGCATGCATACACATGCATACACGCGCTCGCATGAACAGTTGCTACGCAGCTACGTTTAAAGACACAAAGAGGAAGCAGCCACAGAGCTTCGTGTGTGTCGCTCGCTCGCTCTCTGCGATCTGTGTGTGTTTGAGTGTGTGTGTGTGTGTGTGTGTGTGCGAAACATTTAAAACGTGCTAAACGCGCGTCAAAGTTTTTCTTAATTTTTCAACAAGCAAAAAGTTTTTCCTGTTGCAAAAGTTGCTTCTTTTTATTTTTTTCGCTGAGCTGCCAAGGATTACAGCACACATATACATACATACATATATAATATATATACATATGTACATACAGTACGTGGGGTGGCAACGCTGGCACTCGTACATAATGTGGCAATGATTGCATTGATTTTTTCTTCCATTTCTTTTTCTTTTCTTTTTTTTGCGACTGTTTTTGGCACCCAAACCTTCGGCGGCGCAAACTTTTGGCTAGAACTTTTGGGCCAACTTAAATACTTGAAAATTTTGTGCAGATTTATGAATTTTTCAAATGTTCTTCCGACAAAAAGTTTTATTTTGGGGCGGCACACACACGCACACAGACAGGGAGACAGGGAGGCAGCTTATTTGATAACAATTTGTTAATTAGCGCCATCTTTGTTTTGCGACTTACTTATTTTTGTTTACAACATAGCCAGGCGCATAATTGGCTAAAAGTGCAGCGCCAGCTTCATGTAAAACACATCAGCAGATTAAATAAACTGAAAAGTGATTTACCGACGCTGCCAACTGCCGACGGCAATGCTGAAAAGGCCTTGCAATTGCTATTCTGTAAGAGTTAACAGTGTAGCTGTAGCTAACAGTGAAGCTGCTGTTAAGTGATTGCAGCTAAAGCTCTTCTTATTGCAGTGTCATAGCAGTCAGCTATGCAAACTCTATTTGAATTTAATTGAAGTCGCTTCTGGATATTTATGGGTTTCATTTTATTCTCTTCTTTTTTTCACAGAAAAACAACGCTTGTCACATTGCGTCGGCTGTGGCGGCCAGATACACGATCAGTATATATTGCGCGTCGCGCCAGATCTGGAATGGCATGCGGCGTGCTTAAAGTGCCAGGAGTGCAGGCAATTCCTGGACGAGAGCTGTACGTGTTTTGTTCGCGATGGCAAAACCTATTGCAAGCGTGATTATGTTAGGTAAGTTGACTTGCCATCAATGGTAAATACTTACATATACATATGTATGTAAATGAGTATATAGAAAAATTGCTAAATGAATTTTATGCGCTTGAGTACTTAGAAGACAAGCTTCAAAGTGAATTTGCTGTAGAAGAAGGAATTTATTGAATTCTGACAATTATTGATATTCTGACAATACGAATTGTTTACCTACTTTAAGTATTACAATATTTAATAGAATAAGCATTAATATTTGCATCTCCAAAATATAATTAGTTGTAGTTTATAGAGAGTCTACTCTAGTCTGAGCTCTTCTAGTCTATCCAAAAGTTTCCTATATATAAAATCTCTATAGTGGCATATCCTCCATATGGAAAACAAGTTTTGGCTATCTTCATATATAGTAATGCATACAAAATTAATCAAATTGTTAACCAAATCTGGTTTCCTCTGCATCAGCTCAAGTGAACTCTTAGCCGAATCTCTTAACAAATCTCAAAAACCATTTGACTTTAGCTAATTGTGAAAATTAGTTAGCTGACAGTTGAGATGATCCGCTGATACCCTGTAATTTTTGGGGTGCTGTCACATGGCCCACTCTTGGCAATTGTAGCAGTCCGCCGACTCTTGTTAGCCATGTTAATTAGATGAAGCTTGCCAACTGGAATCTTGTTTTGTGGCTAGGAGCTTGCTAACTGCGACTAGCTCACAGATTTCATCATCATCATCATCAGCAACGTCATCAGCAGCCGCAGCTGTTGAGCAGAGGGGGCGCCAGTGGGAGCCAGCCAACTATTTGCCATGCAAATCTTTGAATAATTGATTAGCACGTGCAAAGCTATAAATTAACACCTGACTTGCACAAATGATTGATGTTCGAGGCGGCAATGGCGGCGGCAGCCACAAAAGACGGCGCTGCGTTTACTTTACTCTTTATTCGCTTATTTACTTAACTCTTCTTCTAGTTGCCTTCTTTTTTTTTAGATTTTTAATACCCTAAGATCATAAAAAAAATAAATAAAATGACTTAAGCTTAGACAACAGCTGTGAATTTGTTGAGATTATTAATGCAGATAGCGTAGAGCATGTGTAGGGAGATGAATATATATATAAATATAGTATATAATAGTGCATATACTATATATGGTATATATAATTCTGATGCATACAAGCTAAAGACTTTAAAGCTGTGCACTCGCTTCTGCATACTAAATTCTATGTAAATATTTGGAAGCGTTTTAGACTTTGTATTAGAATAAAGGAATATAATAAAATAAATTAAATGCAAATAAATTTATAAAATTAAATATAAATAATTTATAAAATAAAATACAAACAAATTTAAAAATATTAATATATATAATTTAAAAAAAAAATAAATTAATTTAAAATAAAAATATTTATAAATAAAATTATTATACATCAAATAGCTAAATTGCATCAATACAGGAGAAAGTGAGAGAGAGAGAAAGAGAGATAGATAGACAGATAGATACACAGATAGATAGATAGATAGATAGATAGAGAGAGAGAGAGAGAGAGAGAGAGAGAGAGAGAGAGAGAGAGAGAGAGAGTGAGTGAGTGAGAGATGGAGTGAGTGAGTGTGAGTGAGTGAGAGATGGAGTGAGAGACAGTGAGAGACAGTGAGAGAGGGATAGATAGATAGATAGATAGATAGATAGATAGATAGATATATAGATATATATATATAGATAAAGAGAGAGAGAGCGACAGATAGATAGATAGATAGAGAGAAAGGGAGAGAGAGAGTTTTAAAGTCTTTAAAATCATTTCCAAATAAAATTTATTTTTTATGTAAAACCCAACTTCATTTTTAAGTAAAGTAACATAAACAAAAATTAAATTTTATTGCATAAGCTCATAGATACAATTTTATTCAATTTATTTTGTGCAAGCTAAAAGATTCAAAAAGCTTTTATCTAGAGTCTTGAAGTAACCAAAGTAAAAATCTCAAACAAAATGCGAGCGCTTTGTCATATTCGACAAGAAAGTTATTTGGAAGTTAAGAATTAGAATCAAAATGAAATGGAATAATAAATCAAATGAATCAAAAATATGAAATATAAAGCCGCTTTTACTGCATTCATGCTTAAGCTTTGAGATATTAAATTGTCGCAAAGGATCGTTGCTTAGCTTGAAATACCCAAGATGGCTGACTTATCAATTTATATTTATTTATTTGTATTTATTTATTTATTTTATTTTTATTTATTTGTATTTATTTATTTATTTATTTTATTTTTATTTATTTGTATTTTTATTTATTTATTTTATTTTTATTTATTTATTTTATTTTTATTTATTTATTTTATTTTTATTTATTTATTTTTATTTTTTCGTATTAAAATTTGAAGTGCTAAAAATGTGCTAAAAAAATAAATAAAATATAAATTGATATTATATATAAATTAATAGTAATATAATCAAATAATTCATAATAATATTATAAAAACAAAATGTTTTTACATAATTCAAAATATATATTACAACTTTCTTCTATCTAATGTGTCTGCCTTAATAATAAAATTAAATTAGAAAATATATTTTTAATAAGTAAAATATGTATTTATTGAACATTAGGGCATCTATATTTAATAATTAAAAATAAATTTATATATTTAATTTTTTTCTTTTACAAATATACAAATTGTACAAAGAAAATAAATTAAAATATATTTTTTATATATATTTATTCATTAAAACTATTGATTAAAAACAAAAAAGATGTATTAATTAATTACAAATTAATTTATTAATTTTCAAATTTTTTTAGAAATTTCTATGAGCAGTTTTCATTAAATTATGCTCAGCTTAGCTGGCATATTATGTTAAATAAAATTCTTCTGTTAACTAACATAAGAATTAATAGCAGTTATGCCAACATAAGCTGGCAAAGCACTTTGCAGAGCATCTAAGCTTCTGTTAAATTACAGAATAATTCATGGAATGTTAACATTAGCTTGCATTGCCATTTGCAGGGCATTTGTGCTTCGAGCACACACAGCTAGCTCGGCTTACAACTTGTTTATTATTTATTCTCATTTGATTTAACATTTATTTTTCTCTCGTTATTTGTTTGTTGAAAAGTCATAAAGCAACATTTTTGGTAGGCGCACTTGAACGCCCTCAAGGCTGTTTACACGCACACATAATTTGTATTTTTTTTTTCACATTTATTTCTAATCATGAGACTTCCCCACTCATCTGCTTATTGCTCGTTTCATTTCACAGGTTATTTGGTACAAAATGTGATAAATGCGGTAACTCCTTTAGCAAAAATGATTTTGTGATGCGAGCCAAGACGAAAATCTTTCACATCGAGTGTTTTCGTTGCTCCGCGTGCGCTCGACAATTGCTGCCAGGTGAGTTGTCTGCCCATCCTCTCCCTCTCTCACACTCCCTATTTACTCAATCATCATAATATTATTTTTGTTTGTTCTCCCAACTCGCTCATCAGGCGATGAGTTCGCGTTACGCGATGCGGGCGCCCTTTACTGCAAGGAGGATCACGACGTCCTGGAGAAGTCCTCGCAGAGCAGCCTCACATCCTCATCCGTGGAGAGCAACAACAACATTAGCAGTAGTAACAACAACAATACAAACCTTAGCAATAATAACCATTCCAGCGAACTGGGCTCAATGTCGGGTAAGTGCCTCAATGGCTTTCCTCTTTAATTGATTCCATGAATGAGACTTTGGCATCGGGAAGGGAAAATGAGATTTCGAATAGTCGAATGCGAGTTGAGAGTTGGGTGCGATTAAAACTGCATAAGATGTATATTATAAATAGATATATTTGGGAGTTGTTTCTTGTACGTTTATATATACCATACTTAGTCTATATAATTAATTAAAAGTTTAGTTTTACCCGTATTTTTGTTATGCTTTCATAAAGCTTTTAGTTAGGATTCCTTTCCATTCTATACTTCTCTTAATACTTGTATACTTCTTCTAAACTTCTTTACTGCTTAGAGTCTCTCTGAAATATCTTTTATTAAAATCTTTATCTCTTCTGCTTAAGCCTGCTTTTCTCTAAGGTTTTCTCTCTCCAACTTTCGCTAATCATTCTGCTGTTTTCTACCTTCTACATTATCAATTTTCCCTCGTTCGCTATGCTTCAGTTTCTTTCGCTCTCCATGCATCTTAATTATTTCTCTCTCTTTCTTCCAAGTCTCTCCTTTCTCTTTTCCTTTCTACTTTTTCAATTCTACTTCTTGCGTATCTCTCTATTATTAGCTCGGGTTTAGCTCCACTTTCTCTTTCTTTCTGAATTTATCTGTATCTCAAACTCTCTATTTACATCTGCCTCTCCATGTCCTTTTTTATATCTTCCTCCATTGCTCTCTCCCTCATGACTCTTATTCCTGCTCGCAAACTCTTTCCTCGTTCCCTGCTCCCATCTTCTCTATCTTTACCTTGCTTATCCACAATATGATAACAGAAGACTTGTAGTATTACTTTCCTCTTAAGTTCACATTATAGTACGCTTCTCATCTTCCATCTCTTTCATATCCCATGAGCCCACGATTCTGAAATTCTTTTAAAGAGTTCTACAGTCTCTCACATTTGTGGCCCACTTAATGATGGACTTATCTTGTATAAATAACTTTCAATTCCCTCAACTTAGCCAATTATGACAATGGCAAAAAGCAGTTCCAAGTTTACCTTAGAAGAAAACACCCGAGACACCTGAGACACCTGGGCTGGCAGCCAACTCAATTAGCCCGAATTGCAATAGACTAAATGAATTTTTCGCGTAACTCGTGAATGCGTTTATCGAGTGCTCCACTTATTCGCATAGATTGAAAACTCCATCTAGCCCAATTAGGCTAAAGAGTAGTAAGTGAGAGAGGAGAGAGGGAGGGGAGAGGCAGTTGGGCTCGATCGAGTGGGTCGGCAAGCACAAAGGTTTGTTTTATTCTTAGAAAGACAGCGTTACATCCTTGTAACGCGATAAAGTGTCAATAGAAATCGGCAAACGTCAAACAATGTACGACAATTGTCAAACCATATCGTCAACATAATCTTTCATTGTTTAAACTGAAAGAAGGGTGGAGTGAGAGCGACAGAGAGGGAGAGGGAGAGAGCGGTAGAGCGGCAAGAGAGTGGGAGACTAGACCTTATCAACATGCGGCGGTGTTGTCAAAGTCTAGGCAAGCTCGTGTGCGGGCTAAGCAGAAAGACTCAGAGTGTGCGAAAGAGAGGGACAGAGCGAGCGAGAGAGAGAGCGTGCTAGATCGTCTCTAATAGTTAGGGAATTTGCGAATGAAGCTAGGCTTTGACTCGACTCGACTCGACTCGACTTGGCTTGGCTGCTGCGACAAACAAAGTCTTCAACTTGCATTCAAGCATTCAGGCAGGCAAACATAGTCTCTCCCTCTCCCTCTCCCTCTCCCTCTCTCTCTCTCTCTCTGTCCCTCTTCATTCGCCTGCTGCATCTTTGATTCATTCCATTCATAGTTCCACTTGTTGTATTTGCGCTCAACTCGAATAAGGCACGCAGCAGCTTCAAGTGTTTGCCATATGTCGGCGCTTTGATCTCTGCACGCAGTCACAGCTCACAGTCACAGTCACAGTCACAGTCGCAGTCACAGTTCACAGTTCGCAGTCACAATTGCCAGCCGCTTTAATTTGTATAAAAGTTTTCTTCTTTTTTTTTTGTTTTTGCCAAAAACTTTTTCGCTGTTTGTCTTCAATTTGTTTTTGTCTTTCGCTTCAAACGAAACGCCGCATCGATCGATTGTTGCGCTCGACTCATTCATCGATGCGATCGTTATCGAAATTAGATAACGATAACAAGTTGTTTGGCTGTTGTGAAACACGACTTAATTACGAACCACGCACCAAGACCAAGAACTCAACACCCTCAGCCTCAGCCTCTACCTCTGCCTCTACCAGCTGCCGCTACCTCTGCCTCCGCCTCTACCAGCTGTCTTTTCCGCTGCCTCTGCTCGTGCCACGGACATCTCTTTGTTCCGTACGCAGCCTCCTCTTTGATCTTGAGCGGAGAGAGGGGCGCACGAGCAGTTTGACTCAGGGTCGCCAACTGCGACTATTTTTGGCTGTTTATTGCGGTCTATTGGAATTCCACTCTGCAATTTATCAACGCGTAGTTCAAAGCAATTGCAAAAATAGCGAAATGATTGCGAATTGACAAACGATACGGCTGAAAGACATCTCTACAGAGATCATTTCCAGATAGCAGAGCCCTTTGTAGAGCATATATATAGGTCGTACAGATATATTTGTAATAAGCAACTGACTCTGAAACAATTGAAATTCAATAAAGAGCAATCAAGTGAGAGTGGCTTAGTAGGGAGTGCACAACTAACAGATACCCTGCAGTTGAGCTGATATTGCAAACATTCTACTTTGTCCTTATATCAAATAATATATCCACAAATCTGCCAAGTCTACAAACCCAATGATCAAACAAATCAACTACGAGCACAGCTCAGATCTCTTTACATAGCTCACACACTCTACAAATACCATATAATATATCTCTCTATCTCTCTCTATCTTCTCGCTCAATCTAGATTCTGGCAGCGAATCGGGCTCACATAAAAGTATTAGGGAAAAGCGTCCATCGGGTCCCTCGGATGGCAAGCCCACGCGAGTGCGAACCGTTCTGAACGAGAAGCAGCTGCATACCTTAAGGTAAAGTCATGCTCTAGCTATAGCTCTAAGCAATGCTCTGCTAAACTCAATTTACACCTCACAGAACCTGCTATAATGCTAATCCGCGACCTGATGCACTAATGAAGGAGCAGCTGGTTGAGATGACGGGCCTGTCGCCGCGCGTCATACGCGTCTGGTTCCAGAACAAGCGCTGCAAGGACAAGAAGAAGACGATTCAAATGAAGCTGCAAATGCAACAGGAGAAGGTAGCAATCGCCCTCTCTTTCTCTCTCTCACTCTCTTTGTGTACACATATCACAATTTTGGTTCTGCTTTTGCCTTTGCAGGAGGGCCGCAAGCTGGGCTACGGCGCCATGCAGGGTATTCCCATGATTGCCAGCTCACCTGTGCGACACGATTCACCTCTGAATCTGCAGGGACTCGATGTGCAGACATATCAACCGCCATGGAAAGCCTTAAGCGACTTTGCCCTGCACGCCGACCTGGACAGCAATGGGGCCATCAATACGCACACGCCCGCATTTCAGCAGCTCGTCAATCAGGTGAGCAGAGAGCAATCTTCGATAGATGTGGTTTCTTCTTCTATATATCTATAAGGAAAATGTATTTAATATTCCTTTCTCTCTCTCTCTCTCTGTCTGTCTGTTTAGATGCATGGCTATGATTTGAATGGAATGCCCGTACTGCCGCCGCATCCGCCACAGGGACCGCATCCGCCGCCGCCGGGCCAGCAAATGAACGGGCCGCCCGGTGGGAGCAGCCTGGACTCGGGCATCACGTCGCACCATCATCCGGACAGCACCGATTCGTATGTGACGTACCTGGAGAGCGATGACAGTATGCAAGGCAGTCCATAGACAAAACGTACCGAATCTAATCTCAGCTTCTTTTGTTGCTCCAGAATCCAAGCTGGCGCTGACGCCATCCTCCTCGTCATCGGCATCGGCGGCCACATCGATCTCATCGCCGCCGTCGTCCGCAGTGGTGGGTGGGGCCAATGGTGCCAATCTTGTGGGCGTGGGCGTGGGCGTGGGCATAGGTGTGGGCATGGGCGTGGGCATGGCCGAGGGCAATCAATCGGCCACGGAGCAGCTAATGCAAATGCTACAAAAAGTTACCGGCTCGCCGGCATCAGTTCTCTGAGCTTGGCAGCGTGGCGAGGCTGAGAATGCAAAGGCAAAAGCAGTTGCTGCCGCTGCTGCTGCTGTTAAACAGCGCAAACAGCTCGCGGGCTTGTGCAATGTGGCTGATGGAGCCGTTGCGCCTCGTCTCAGTTTTTGATTCGGTGCCAAAAACTAGTCTCTGGGCCAATTGGCTGGCATTCAAAAGTGGGTCTTCAGGCTCTCCCTCCCATCCTCTACCTCCCTCTCTCCGCCCTCTCTATCTCACGCTTTCCCATCCGCTCTAACTCTTTCTCTAACTCTATCTCTCGGCCTCTGACACGGTTGCGGGTGCGGGTTTCGGTACACAGAAAAAAAAAAAAAAAAAAGAAATGAAGAAAATATGGAGACAATTTCGAGTTTCAACTTTCATTTCGACGTTTTCTTTGTTATGTAATATACGTAAAGTTTTTGTTGTTCTTTAAATTAATAATTACGCAAAAAAATGAATATAAAAAAAAAACAAAAAAAAAAAAAGGAATGCTCATACACTTGAAAAGTTTTAACAATAATTTTGCATTAAAAAACAAGCTCGTCAAGTAGGGAATTTCATTAAACACACACCACACAAATTGTAAATAATTTTTTATATATATACATACATATATATTTTCATTAAAAATGCAAAAAACAATACAACAAAATCGAAATTCATATGCGTACATTAAAAGCCCAAAATGGAAAGCAAAACGAGAAATTGACTATAAAAATTAAATCCAAGAAACAAAAAAAGAATATATATATAAAAAAAACCTCGTGTGTATTATATGAGTATATATATAAACTGCAAAGTAAACTAAACTATACCGAATTAAAAAACAAATCGCACTTGGCCAGTTGTAAATCGAATTAACAAAACAAAAACAAAAGCTACGTTAAGTTCATTAAATTGTATTTAAAGCTAAAGAAAATCGAAGGGAAAACATGATGGAAACGTATGTAAGTGAGAAAACTGTAACTAAATCTAGACTTATTTGTTAGTTTATATATAATACACATATATATATTTCCATTAACACAAAAAAACGAATGCAAACTGTAAGGCAGCGAACGTACCAAGGATGTTTAATACATTGTTTCGTGAAACAACTAATGTATTTTCAATAATATTTAAATAATATTAATAATAAACAGTGCATAAGTAATTTTAGTAACTATAGAAAATGTTTAAATGAAATTACAAACGAAAATAAATAACAAAAAATCAGCATAAATCAAGTTGTAGTATTTTTTGTTGGGATTTCACATTTCAAATTGCGCGCACCTTGTTATGGCAAGTGCTGCTACTGTGATTTCAAATTAGAAACTCCGCGCGCCAACATGTCAGTTGATTTGGCAGCACTGTTGAATCGCATCCAACTTCAAGTTAGTGTGCTCAAAATGGCGCGCAGCCAACTTAAAGTGAGTAAAGCATTGCGCACGACCAACTTCGCGTAACAAACACGTAAATAAGTAGTCAACTTGTTTTTCATTCGGTATTTAAATAATAAATAAATATTGATAGCAATGTCTATCGCTAAGCGTGTGCAGGTTTGTATTGATGTAATGTAAGACTTGAATATGTTAATCAAGCGTGTTACTCACAGCAATGGGCGACATTTGCGCGTACCTGGCACATCTACGATTGCACCTGGCAAAATCCTTTCGAGTCCGCGCAACTGGTCAAAACACACTTGATGGGCCTACATAAACCCATTTACCATCCAATGAGTAAGTAGAAAGCAGAAATGATATACTTTCTTATAGTTTTAAGTGAAAACGTGTGAAAAATCCGCGAATTGCTGTGCGCTTCGTTACGTCACATGCGCATGCATTATTAGTGTTGTTGTTGTGAAACATTTGCCGGCTGAACGAAAGTCGAATGAAGAATTGTGAATCCCGAAACCAGTTGTAGGTTAGCTTAATACTAATATGATCCAAACCTAACTTAATCGACATTGTACTTGTAGATGACTGCGGCGACCATGTGGTGCTCATCAATACAAAGGAAATAGCTCTGCCCGGCGACGAGTGGGTAAAGCGTGTCTATTTCCACCATACGGGCTATCCAGGTGGTGCGTCGTGGACGCTGGCTTGGCAGCTGCACGAGAAGGATCCCACCATGGTCATGAAGAAGGCTGTTTATAATTCCATGAGAGGCAACTTGCAGCGCAGGTATACAATGCAGCGATTACATCTGTTCGCTGATGACCAGGTGCCAGAGGAAATTCTTACGAATGTGACAAACCAAATACGCACACCTCGGACAGTGCCCCAGCGGTTGGATCATATTGATAAGGAGACGCTGGAGAACTTCCCTGCCATTATGGATTACCCCAAGGACTACGTGCTGCGATAAGACGATCCTTAGTATTGTTAAGCAAAATATAATATTGTTATCTACAAATGTAAGCGTTGACTTTTAAACATTTCTTTGAAACTATTGGAGTGATCCAGCCCCCTGTAATTAAAATGCATTACAGTTAGGCGGCAGCAAAAGTTTATATTTATATATTTTGGTTTACCTACACATGAATGAAACGTTAATTTGAATGAGAGTGTAGTGTATGCATATCGATATATAATGCATCATATCGATAGCATTTGTGTAGCCCTGGTTGTTACTTTGTTTTCGGCTGCCGGCAGTCAACAGTGAATTGCATTTATACTCAATTTTTTAAGCAACGCCCACTCAATTTTTTACTGGTGTGATCATCAAATATTGCGTCTTAGTATACCGCAAGCGCAGCAGCTGGTGAGAGTTTTTTTAATTATGCTTGTATCGCACCTTTCGAACACTTGATTAAAGCTTACCACTTAATCTCCACATCTCTCTTTCGCTCTTTCTTCACTTTTTCGTTTGTAGTCTCCAGACGAACGTTGTGCACAACACACTTGCAGAAAGAGTTTCAGCATTCGCAACTGTTGCCCATTTATCAGGTGAGAAAACGTAATATGGGTCGTTTGAGCAGCGTGGATCCCAGCTCCTACTCCGAGCCGGATCTGATAACCACCGAGCACAGCGCTATTCACTGGAAAGTGGATTTTGAGGCAACGAAACTGCGTGGCAGTGTCCTGCACAAATTCAAGGTGCTGTCCAGCAATCTTGAGAGCATTGTAAGTAAATAGACATAAAATCTTTACTACTTAACTAATTGCTTAATTGACTAGCTGCTGGATGTGCGTGACATTGATGTAAAGAACGCCACGTTGCTTGCTGGCGGTTCGGAGCAGCCCATCAATTACTTCATCAGCGACCCCGTGCCTGATATGGGCCAGAAGCTCACACTGGAGTTACCAGCAGGCACAGCGAAGGGCAGGTAGGGGAGCTCATGATAAGCTCGCTAACGAACTAATCTATATAACACCTGTAAATAATGCCACTTATAATCAAATCTGTATCGCACAGTCTTAACGTTCGTATTGATTACGAGACGGCTAGCAACGCGAGTGGGCTGCAATGGCTGAACCCCAACCAGACGCTGGGCAAGCAGCATCCGTACATGTTCTCGCAATGCCAGGCTATACATGCTCGCTCCGTGATGCCCTGCCAGGACACGCCAGCTGTGAAGTTCACCTACGATGCCGTTGTGGAGCATCCCAAGGAGCTGACCGCGTTGATGAGTGCTCTGATCGATAAGAACGAGCCGGGCAAGACCCATTTCAAACAGGAGGTGCCCATACCGGCATATCTGGTAGCCATTGCCATTGGCAAACTAGTGTCCCGCCCCTTGGGTGAGAACTCGAATGTGTGGGCCGAGGAGGCTATTGTTGATGCCTGTGCCGAGGAGTTTTCGGAGACATCGACTATGCTGAAAACCGCCTCGGATCTGTGTGGACCGTATGTGTGGAAGCAATACGATTTGCTTGTAATGCCACCTTCATTTCCATTTGGCGGCATGGAGAATCCTTGCTTGACTTTTGTCACGCCCACTCTGCTGGCTGGCGATAAGTCCTTGGCTAATGTGGTTGCCCACGAGATCGCACACAGCTGGACGGGGAATCTTGTGACCAATAAGAACTTTGAGCATTTCTGGCTCAACGAGGGTTTCACTGTCTTCGTCGAGTCCAAGATTGTGGGACGCATGCAGGGCGCCAAGGAGCTGGACTTCCGTATGCTCAGCAACCTCACCGAGCTGCAGGAGTGTGTAAGAAGCTTCTATTATCTACATAATATAAACAAAGCAACAAAAAAGGCAATTCTCTTTTGCAGCTACGCACTCAACTGGCTGGCACACCGGAGCTAACGCGACTCGTTGTTGATTTGAGCAACTGTGGACCGGATGATGCATTCTCCTCTGTGCCATACATCAAGGGCTCCACTTTCCTGCGCTATTTGGAGGATTTGTTTGGCGGTCCAACTGTCTTTGAGCCCTTCCTGCGCGACTATCTGAAGAAGTTCGCTTACAAATCGATTGTCACAGATGACTTTAAGGGCGCCTTGTATGACTATTTCAAGGATACGGACAAGAAGGATAAGCTTGATCTTGTGGACTGGGATTTGTGGCTGAAGTGCGAGGGCATGCCGCCCATTATACCGAAGTATGTAGACCAGTCGAACCGAAAGATTTTAAATAATTAATAATAATTGACTTTCAGATTCGACGAGTCGCTTTCCAATGTGACAAAGGACCTTGCCAACCAGTGGAGCACTAAGACCGTAGATGAATTGGCCAAGAGCAAAGACATTAACCAGCCTATTTCCATACACCAGTTGATTGAGTTCCTGGGCAAACTGATTGAGAGCAAGGACATTGTGGAGCTTAACGAACGTAAAATTGAGCTACTGGAAAGCACATACAATCTGAAGAAGTCGAGGAATGCCGAAGTGCGCTTCCGTCTGAATCGCTTGATCATTCGTGCTCGTCTTATCAAGCGCCTGGACGAGATTATCGAATTTGCCAACTCGAACTTCCGCATGAAGTTCTGCCGTCCCATTTATCGAGATCTGGCCGCCTGGCCCGAGGCCAAGCCAGCGGCTGTGGACAATTTCCTCAACGTCAAGGACCAAATGATGGCCGTCTGCTCGCACACCATCGAGAAGGATCTGGGCCTGAAGTAAACCTACTAAATTGCATTTAATGAAGTTCAACTTGAAGATGTTTTCGAAAAACAATGGAAGAAAGACTCAAAAATTAAAAAAGTTTCAGTATATATTATTCTCTGGCTTTTCTTGAATTATTGTTTTTATTAAAAAATAAGCAAAACTACGTTTATAACAAGTTGATTTTCCATTCCATGCTCATCGTATGCGACTCTTTTTAATGTATTTTGTCATCTCTCAAATTGAATTTCTTTTTGCATTCCGAATTTGTCGTAAAATTTTGTGTATCCTTTTTATAGTTTCTAAATATTTGTTTGTGCAATCGGCCCAAAGCATTGCCAATTTTTTTTTGTGTTCTTCACATTCAAATTAGGGGATTCTCTCAATTTTAATTCATTTTTTTTATCCTTTTCGTCTAACATTAAATTTTGTACAACTAACCAAATGTTGCTCAAGTTTTCGGGTCCTATGCGACAATTATACTTTTAATGCCTTTTAACTTAGTTATATATTTTTGGTTTTCTGTTTGTTTTTGTTGTTCTTCTTGGTTTAAATTCTTTAAAGTTCTGCTCGTCAATACACACACACACACAGATATTAAATTTATTATTGTTTTTGCTTGCATTTTGTTTTTCAACTTTACGAGTTTTGCTTTTACTTTTGTTTAAACTAATCAACAATTTGTTTTTTGTTTTTGTTTTTGTTTTTGTTTTGTTTTACATTGACCAAAATGCAACCGCAACATTCATGTTGTGGACAAAGTGTTTGTTATATAAATTTGTTCTTGCTGTTGTCGTTGAGGAATAAAAACTATCACGCACTAGAATTATCATTGGAACGGGATGTGGATGGACCGGCACCCAGATCTTCTCCCACAACGAACGTGGGACTCTGGCGGGACGTGGACGTGGCAACAGGCTGGTAGTGATAGCCCTCGCGATAACGCTGATTCGGTTTCATCCGTGCGGTTTGTGTGTGACCCAATGTTGGACGCTGATTAAGCTCATTGGGTCGTTTGGCTGCAATCGAGACGAGCACAGATGTGAGTACAATGTTAAGGTATTATTATTAATTATAAATCATAATGCTATTAACATTACTTAACAACTATTCTAAAAGTAATCAGAGTACAGGATGTTGATGTCAAAAAAACTATAGCATACTTTTCAGCTGCAGCTCATATGACATTTACTAATTTATATTTATTGAATGATTTGTCAGTGAAGCTTAATGCAGCAACAAAATAATTAAGATAATATTTCAGGATACACATATATTATAAATATTCGGTATAATGTATAACTGTATATATTCTGCCAGCAAGCTTCATAATGTATTCGTCTTAGGAGCTATGAGCAATAATAACTTTAGCTCTTTGACGCAATCTCTTTTTTTTTCTCATTTCCATTTTCAATTGCAATTCTTATAATCCACTTTCAAACTCACCAGGTATATAAGGCTTTTGATTATAGGACGATTGTTGTTGTTGTTGGTTATATGCATCGGGCGCCATTGCATTGCCATTGGTCTGGCTGCTGTGCTGATAGGGAGCCAGAGTGTGGCCAGTGTCTGGCTGTAGCTGGAGATCGGTACTGTTGATTGGGCTCATCGGCGTCATTTCGCGATCTTCGATAAACAGTTCGCTGGCATCGTCGGGCACCTGGCGATACTGTGACCAGGGCCAGGAGGCGATGCCCGACAAGAGTAGCGCCTCCAAGGCGCAAATGTAGCCAATTAGCTGAGGGAAGAGTAAAAGGTAAATTAAGTTGCATTAATTTACGACTTTTCTAGCTACTTACGCCTGTGGCTAGCAAGGTGTCCTTGGAGTGTTTGGATACCCAGGTGTACTCGGTCGCATAGAGCACCATGTGGACGAGCAGCGTGGAGCTCAAAATAAATATTAAACCAATGCTCAGGTACATCCACGTGTTCTAGATAAGAAGTGCAGATATATTTAATTTGTTCTATTCGAGTTAATGGCAGGGATAAGGCATACGCACCACCTTCGTCCAGTTGAATGGGAACATTAGCGCTATGTGCGATATATCGAGAAAGATCATGAGGCATGTGATGAGTAGCGAGAAGAGCGCACAGAAGACCATCAGCCTCAGGCGCCCGATGAGTGGCAGTAGAAAGAGGCCAACCTGAACGGTGCCCGCGGAGCACTCGCAGGCAAGGCAGACGGCCGAGGATAACTAGCATGGGAGCAGGATAATCAACTATTCATGAACTGTTAAGATTTTAATCTCTGGCATGGCTTACCACCAGTAGTATGCGCACAATCCCTGTAGGCGTTTTCAAGTGTTGCGGATCACAGTGTAGGGCGACGCCCCATGGCAGCGGCGTTTGTTGTTGCTGTTTGTAGTTGGCGTGCGAGTCCCAGGAGGTGCACGTGCCCAGCGGCGATTCGAGTGAGAGCGAGAGCTCGCCGGCTCTGCTGCCAGCTATTTCAAAGTCCTGCTCATCGTCCAGCTGACAGCAGACCGGCTCCAGCTCCAGCTCACGTATCTCGTCCAGCAGCAGTTCTATCTCGTCCGTGCCATATAGATCAGATACAGACGGTATATAACGTTGGGGTTGTTGCATTGCCCGTTGCGGGATGTGTCCCACATCACCGTTGCGTGGCCTGGGCGTACAAAATTGGATGCCTACAGCGGCCTGCTATTGCGTCCACAACTGGCGCGCCTCTGCTCGAGCTTTTGCCTTATACGTCTTGCTCTATGTGTAGCTGATATCAGCGACTGCAAAGGAAGAGAGAGCACATTACATTGACATTATGTAGACAAGAGCTCTTTCTGCTAGTCTCAATACGCAATAAGGCATTTTCTATGTTACTCATACGCTACGTATGCTATAGCAAGAAGAGAGTGCGATCGAGAGCGTGAGTAAGACAATTTGGAAAATATAAAATAAATACAAAATAGTATCAAATAGTAAGTAAAATTAAAATATATATAGAAAGATCAAAAAAGATATATACTTTAATCATTCAATTGCTGCACTATGAGCAACATTTGTAATTAAGCATAAGCTTACAAAAATGTTATATTTATAGCTAATATTATCATCTAAGTTTCATTTCAGTTATTCAATATTTTCTGAATCCGACTCTACCTCAAAAGCTTCATAAAAGTGAATTTTAAATATACATATTTATAATTTATTATACAGATATATTACAAAGATATTATACAAAGCATTTGACAATATATTTATATACGAATATGAGCATAATTTATTATTCACAAGTTTATCCTTAAGCTGCATCCGTGCCAACATTCTTTCATTGGTCTCAACATGTCTGTCAAGCATTCCAATTACATGCTGTGGCATATTTAATTACCAATTATAATAAATACCAGCATATTGCATATAAAAGAAAACTAATATGCTGGCATATTTAGCACATTTCATATTTTACGAGCTAGAGTATTTGGCAACTCTGCTAAGAGCAGAGCTAAGCCGCATGTGAGCCGCATGTGCGCTAAAGGCAAATAATTTTCATTTTGAAAAAATTTCGTTGGAATTGAGTCATAGATAATCATCAGCGAATACCATGAGCCACGCAAGAGCATTTAAGCGCCGACCTCACCTCTGCCGTAAAGCCACATAAGGTTTATTTTTGATGTTGTCTGATTTTTATTGTGATACGAGTTGAGTTGTGTCAGTTGGCTGCCAACTAGTAATGAAATCAAATTGAATTTCGACCGAGCCCCAGCGCGTATGCAATGTTTTTTTTTTTGTTTATGTCACACCCAGGCAATTAACACAGAGACAAAGCCGTGTGTGTGTGTGTGAGTGTGAGTGTGATGCTTGCATGAAAGCAACTCCATGGAGAATTTTTGGTACATTTCAGGATTGCCAAAAGCTGACTGGTTGCTGCGGCCTGGCTGGCCGCATTTCCTTGAGTTGTCATAATCAGGACATAAATGAAGGTAGCTTGTCATTGTTGTTGTTGTTGCAGCACAAGGACTCGCTGCTGGCAGCGGGACAGCAGAAAGTGGGCAGCAGCTGCAACTGGCTGGCTGGCCAGTCAACCTGCTGCTGCAGAGGATGCCACAGGCAGCTGCCTGACTGCCTGCTGCACATATGCGATGCTGTGGCTCGTCTATATGTATATGTGTGTGTGTGTGTCTCTCTATATATGTATGTGTGCGAGAGTCGACAGGCAATGTAACCATTTGTGCTCTCGTTCGTTGTTTGAACATGAAGTTGTTGTCGCTGCCACCGTTGTCCTTGCTCCAGTTTAAGCATCAGTCTCTGCCTGCCGCCTGCCTCCCGCCCGCTGCCAGCTGCCAGCTGCTCTGCCTGCTTATCTGTGCCCTGTTATCGCTGCAGATATGCAGGGGCTGCATCAAGTGCCTAATGAGTGCGCGCTCGCCTTTCATCACATCTTTCATCCCCATCATCATCATCATCATCATCATCTTCGCCATCTTCACCATCTTCATCTGCAGAACGTGCTCTATCTATTGAGGCAATGCGCTTATAACATTAAGCTCTTCAGCTGTAGACAATGAAGCGCGCGTCCTTCTATTGCTCGCCTACCCTCTCCAATGGCTTTCAGGCTTTTTGCACAATTTCAAATCAATTATGCTCATCTGCATATAAACTGACTTGGTCTGAGCTAGGGGGGCAAGGGCTTCTGCCACCTAACGCCTAGGCAAGGGGGATCCGTTGCGCCTGCAGCGCCACCTAGCGGAAGTGCTTTGTATGCAAATTTATTGTCAATGCTTCATGCGCTTCGACTTCGACTTCGACTTCAACTTTGACTTTGCCTCGCTTCCACTTTGGGCACCAATTGGGCGGGTCTGGCTGTTGGCTGTTGGGGGTTGGGGGTTCCTTTGAGGTGCCAACGCTGCTGCATTTCTTATTTATGAACATGCATAGACAATGCTCGGCCCTTGTTTGAGTTTGAGTTTTGAGTAGACCTCTATATAAGTTTTTTCTACATGTATGTACATGCATATGCATATGTATGTGTGTCTTCTCGAGCCAGTCAGCCTTTGTCGCATTCAATGGACCGAAAGTTGCACCGTAAATAACTTTTAATAGAATTTCTAATGGGCTGCTATTTGGGCGTAGGGCCAAGCCAACACAAACACAAACACACGCACACACACATGCATATGTATGCATAATTTTTTTTTAGTGTATTCTAATACAACAATAATATGTGAATATCTTTGTGCAATCAATCAAGAATTTAGTTAGGCTTTATGCTATTTTAATATTTATTTAAATGATTTTTTAGGTCAATATACATAATCCTGTATATGTATGTATATGAGTGGATGTACTTATATGAAAATCTAATTCCATTTAAGCTTCGTTTTTCATAGGCAATTGTTTTATGAATTTCATATGAACTCTGACATTTGAGGTTTAGTTTTTCACTGAGGAGCTCGTTGCTGGCTTAAATTTGTTTACAAAGCTCAGCTTAGCTGATGTGAAAACAAAATGCGCTTATTTGTGTCGCATGACGTTTTAGTTATACTTGTATTATTTTAAATGGGAAGAGAATTTTTCAATTCTATTAGGTTCTCTTGCATATAGCAAGAGATTTGGTTTATTATATTTCATAAATTGCGTTGTTAATATAGTAAAATATCTCATGAATTCTACACTTAATAAAATTTAAAAAAAATAATAATAAAATATATATATATAAAAAAAAAAAAATAAATAAATAAATAAAAATAAAAAAATAATAAATTATGCAAATTAGAATTAGTTTGCTCATATATATTTTTATATGTAAATTAAATATGAAGAGCACTAAATATTCTGTATATCAAAAATAAATTTATTTTATTTAATAGAATTTTTCGTCGAGACTCGTGTAGAAAAGAGTGAAGTAGAAGAGAGTTGAGTATAGTAAAGAAGAGTGGAGTTGAGTAGAGTAGAGTAAAGTAGCGTAGAGTAGAGTAGAGAGTAGAGTAGCGTAGAGTAGAGTAGAGAGTTGAGTAGAGAAGAGTAGAGTAAAAGTGAGTCGAGTAGAGTAAATTAGAGACTAGAATTAACTTAGATACTCATTCTTAACCAAAAGTAAATAGAGATGATTCGGTTTGGAATACCCATTAAGCGTATGACTACTATTCAGTCTACATATACAGGACTTCAAATGATATGCACGACCCTTGCCTAAGACTGAGTATGCATATATTTACTTTAAATAAAAGAAACTCAATAAATTTATCTTTTATATTATGTTAATCAATTGTCAGGTCAACTCGGTTCAGTACATAAATACTCGATAATCAGCAATAGAGCGCAGCACTGCAGCAAGTCTTAAAACTCTTTAGCAGCTCTCTCTATTTGCTATTTATACAATTTTTATTGAATGAAACTTTATTATTTATAGCAAATATATTCAAATTTGTTTGGGATAACAATGTTTGTTTTCCTTTATGATAATATTGATGAACCGCAGCTGACCTAAGGCAACTGCTGCTGCTCCTGCCACATATCACGCATACGCCATGTGTGCGATGAGGCAGCACAATGTAAAAGGCTGTGGAGCAGCGCGACTTATGCATTCAGTCGGCGACTCTTAAACCTCGAATTGCGTATAAATTTTAGCTAAAATATGGCTATTTTTCTACTATGAACTGTAAACTTTTGAGTTTGTTCTATGTGCTGGACTGTGGCCTGGCCTGTGTGCCGTGCAGACAACAAGACTCTCGGCCCAAATTCTCAATGGCGACGCTCAATGCGGAAGATACATACGTACACACACATATATATATATATATATGTGTCTGTGTGTGTTTATTTATAGAGGTCGCCGGACACCGGGCTGATCGGTAGGGGCTGAGACGGCTTAGCTAGCAGTTGCTGTCGGATTGGCGCTGCCTGCCTTATTATGCCGCCGCGTTGCTTTAGCCCTGCCGTGCCCCTTCCCTTTGCGGAATTATCGATTACGAATGAATATTTCATTAGCAGACGTGCAGCACAGACAGCAGCAGCTGGGGGAATAACAGCGCGGGTTATAGGGCATCGTCAGCGTCACCGCCAGCGTCTAGCTGCTAGTTGCTATCTACCTAACGCTTAGGCTGACTTCATTGGCTTCCGTTTCCGTTGAGGATTCCGGGTCGCGTCATTTGTGGCGTTCAATTAAAATGCAGCGCACTTTGCGTACTTTGCAGCTGCCAACTTTTCTCGCCCCTTTCCACCGTGTGCACTAAAACATAATGCATAATGATTTTTTCGTTTCTTCATTTCAGACTTTACATAATCATTTCCACTGGGTAATTAATGCCGCACAGCGGCACAGGAAGAGAAGCTACCAAATGGGTTTCGAGATGACTCGACTCGGGTAAGTAGTAAGTGCAACTCGAGAGTGCTCCATTGAGGTTAATAGAAGGCCTCTTTAGGCTTAATGCAAATTACTTTTTACTACATTTTGTTGAATTTTAATTAAGGGTTAAAAAGCAAAAAACAAAAAGGAAATTTGCAAGTTTGTTTAGCCTAACGTCATATATATATGCACTTAACATAACCGAGTATATTCAATTTTGAACTTGATAACTATTTACTAACAATTATATTTTTCTTTATTTCTTCATTCTAGATCAACTAACGACGCTCTGGTTAGAAGCTAGTATACAATCTGGCTATCAATGACAACTGCGAAGACTAACAAAATCTTCTGGACCGTAGAGGAATCTGCTGAATAGAATAACATAGAATAAGACATAAATAAGCTTAGGCTTAAGATATACATATGTATATGCTGGCTTACAGACCAATTTGATAGTTAAGGCTTAGGCTGAAATCTGTTAACAATTGCATTAGGTGTAACTGCATATACATATAGTATGTACTATCTAATATGTTTTATGTTATTATTTATTTATTCAATATTTATTGTGAAAAAAATTGTTAACTTTTTCTACTTAAATATTTAAGTGTATATAATATAGAATCAATTAAACTGTACTTTAATTATTTCAATATTTGTCTTATATATAATTGATGAAAAATGCAAAATAAAACTGCAAAAATATAAACAAACTCTTGGTCTTCTTATTTATAAAGGGGTAATCGGAGTGGGAAAAAATTCATAGCGCAGCCTCTCAGATGGCGTGCTGATATGGCGCTCTTTTTCTCTGAAATACCAGGCGATCAGCAATGAGTAGCTGGCTGCTTGACAAAGCTAAATTTTTCAATAGCAGTACGATAACAGAAAACTGTTAGCAGGCTGTTAACTAACATTACACTGTTAGTTAACATAAAGTTAACATATTGTTAACATATTGTTAACATATTGTTAACATATTGTTAACATATTGTTAACATATTGTTAACTGTATTATGTTAAAGTACATGAAAAAAGTGCAAGTCACTGTTGATTAACATATTGAGCAGCCACAGCCACTTATTTAACTGAACAATTTTCCGAAGTACCAGGCGATCAGAAATGAGTAGTAGGGTGAAAAATGTTAATTAACATTTCACTGTTAGTTAACAGATCGTTAACAGTATAATGTTACCTCACTGTTAACTAACATAATTCTGTTAACACGCTGTTAGATAACAGTATCATAACAGTGCACTGTTAGCATACTGTTATTTAACATTTTTCACGCTGCTACTCATTGCTGTTCGCCTGGTATTTACTTGACATTTTCGTTCGGCGCTGAAGGTTATGCAATGCATTAAATTCTCTTTCAAATTTACCATTGCAGCTTTTTAGGCTTGAGTATATATTTTCTATTAACGCGCTGTTATCTAACAGTGTAATAACATTAAACTGTTAACGAGCTGTTGATTAACATTTTGCAAGCTGATACGCATTTCTGATCGCCTGGTATTTCATTGACATTTTCACCAAAATCAACTTTTTAATAAAAAGGAATTATTTAACTAAAAAGTATTCGTTGCCTTTATAAATAGAAAATTGCTTTCTATTTCTTAATTAACTTAAAATCTCACTTATATGTCTCTATTTTCATTCATTGAATTCGTAACTGTGTATGCATAAAAAATAATTATAATACATAGAGAATAGCTGACAAATCTATTTACATATATGTGCAGCAAAGCTGGCATTTTCGTATAGAAGGTTAATGGTTCAAAATGTTCGACCTCAACGTTACGAGAGACTAATGCATAATATAAATGAATTTATATTAATAAATAGTTTCTCATTTAGTTGACAGTTGTGGTCCTTTTAATGGTATTCAGGGCATCCGTAGCAGAGGGTGCAGAGGTATTATTGACCTCGACGCCACTGTGCCAATCGGGTAAAGATTTTAAATTACCTATCTTGAAATGATTAGCATTTAATATGCTTTATCAACTTTCGTTTTTATTAGAAATACGCTGGAGCCATAAACATTTCTATATTTGTTTACGCTGTAAAAGCAATTTAATTCATATTTTCGAATTATCAATAATAGCAGATTAACATATGGATAAATAATGTTAAGTTTTTATCCATATGTAATCTGCTTTAATTTGTTAATTAATAACATGTAAATGTTAATTTGCGATTTATTTTGCTCCCAAAGCGCCAATATATCTACGTCACGACTATATATTTAAAATTTAATCAACTTGCTCTAGTTATAGTATTGACCATTTGTCCCGACTCGAGTAGCATTTCCAAAAATATCTGCAGACTGTGAGGGTCAGCAACGATTGCAAGGGAATAGCATTGATTTGCTAGCTAAACTCATATCGCGCTCAAGCCTCAATACTCTCTTTACGTCTTACGCGAACGAGTAAGGAAAAGGTAAAACAAACGCAAGACCAAGTTCGAGCCCTTCTTTTTGTTACATTTCGTGCTCAGTTGAGGGCCATAATCGCGAATGCTTATAAATAATCAATTAGCTGCACAAATAGCTACTTAGTAAACAAGGCAATAAATTAAATATAAATAATAATTACAATAATCAAATAATATTACCCGGAAAGCAGAGAAAGGAAAAACAAAATACAAAACAGGCTTCGATGCTCCAGTCAGACGAGCTCTACTGTTGTATGGCCAAGTGTATTCACTGTCACTATTGAACATTCGGACCTTTTCGGACTTCCTTGCCTTTTTTTCTTTTTCAAAATTCAAAATTTCAAAAAAAAAAATTTCAGACCAAACTATTTCTATATCATTTTTTTTTTTTTTTTATTTCTTTTAAATTATTAAATTTTTTTAGTGTAAATATTCTTTTGTCCGCTCGAAGTCAAAATGCAAAAGGTAAAACATTGAAACCTAAGTGAATTTACATGGACTATATAATTGTCTATGCAGTGTGAATTGTATCCTCGCCGAAGATACACAGAATTTTATACTCAAACCCAGCCGAGTGCTTTCATACAGAGTCGCGTTCTCGATCATTGCCTTGAGAGAATTCCAATACCGTTTGCCGCCCGACGGGAAATGCGTTTGGGACCTCCCAAGACATCGGCAATGCGGAGACTGCGCAACAGCTACTTTACCTAGGCCAATCGATTGCACTTTGTGCAATTCACAAACTCGAGCGGATACTAAGTCTGTTTTTGTCTTCCATTTTACAAAATTGACAGTGACACTTTTTTTTTTTTTGTCCATAAAATAAAAGATTCAATGTAAAATCCAAGCTACAAGTGTAATATTTCGATTTAGATGTCAGAATTGGACTTGATATAGCGTTTTCCACTCGGTTATTTACTCAAGTAAATAAGGATTCGTTATTTGGCCAAAGATCTGATCTGGAGCTATGCTTATTGAATTATATATTAAATGCTTCGAGCTAGCTAGTTAGCTTGAAGTTTTTATATAAAATATATTTTATATATTTTATTATAGGTATCAAATCGGTTTGAGTATTTGTTTTAAAGCTAGTGCTAAAGCGTGGCTTAAAGCCTGGCTCGCAGAGTTAGATCTTGATTTCGGAGTTTTGAGTTTTGTTTCAGTTATTTATTTTAAAGACTGGATTTACTTTATGCATCAATGTTCGTGTTATTTGAGATCTCATTTGGGACTATCTTATTTTCATTATATTAAGCAAATTTGATATGTAATGAATAATAATTGAGGTTCTAGTCGATTGAGTTGTAAGCCAAAATATTACCCTCTTGCTGTAAGCTAACAATCAATATCAATTGTCGGCATTGCGCTGGGTCTAACAACTGTTTTAGAAATACATTTTTCCCTTACGAAAAATTACAGATATTCGAAAAACATCGTGTGAAATGTGTTGTAAGAAAAGTTTTATAAAACTTTTCTAAGCCATAAGAGTCCCAAATATGTATGGCACTAGCTTGTAGAGTCATAAAAGAGTTATTATTCAATATGTTAGACTCATTTACATCTACACATACTTATACCAAATAAAATAGCTCAGCAAAGGTACATCTTAAGCATAATTAATTAGCTTTATTTTAGTCAAAGTGTGTGATATGCGTAAAGCTTGCACGTATTTTATTCATATTCGTAATATCCTCTGGGTAATATATTACTTCAAATATATCATACAATTAAGTAGGCGCTACTGAGCACTTAGCAGGAGGATATATTTATATGTGTATTTGTGTATGTGTGTGTGAAGGGACCGCTCTTGACAGATCTATTAGGGACTCATTAAGCTGGCGCCTCGGCAAGCTGTTGCCAGCGCTTGTTAATTCCCGAAAAAAAGGTGCTCGACTCTAATGATAGGCAGCTGCTCTGTCGCTGCTCTCTTGTTGCTTACGTAAGCTCCTAACGGGATATTTAGCGAGCTGTATGTGAGTGCTGGAGTGTGTGTGTGTGTGTGTGCTTGTGTGTGTTATGCATATCATTGCTTTATATGTGTTTATGCTCGTCTCGCTGAAATGAACAGTGGCAGTGGCAGTTGGTTGTTGGCTGTTGTTTTGGGGCGCACCTGACACGTGAGCTCCATAAAGGAGGCCTCGACATGTCATGGACGCGAATGCCGCGACACGCAAGCCTCCAAGTCCCAAAGCGAGCCCAAGCGAACGTTTTCACTTACGCCACACAAATCTTCGTTTGGCTTTCTGTTTAATGCAGGCATTAAATTAAGAGCGGGATGCCCTCTATCTCTCCCTCTATCTCTCTCTCTCACACACTCTCTTGTTGGTCGGTGCAACAACCTCGTTTAGCTATGTATTTGTTTCTGCATGTGCTGCTCGGGCACGACCTTGAACCACTTTTGATTTCTAATTTTGGGGGCTAGACGACGCGCTACTTGGAATAACTTTGACTGTCCTGTCATCATGCTGCATGTAAAAGCCAAGCCACGCCAAGCCAAGCGCCTACTCTATTAATAATGACCGAAAGCCTAACTGCAACTTAATTGCACACACAAGTGGCTGGCTATACAATCAAGTGAGCGGGTGGGCGTGCGTGCGTGTGTGTGTGTGTAGCTACTATGACAGCAACTAAAAATAAACAAATGAGCCAAGCGCCCAAAAGCTGTAATACAAGCAGCAGAAAAAAAAAGTGTGCGCGTGAGAGAGCGAGAGCGAGAGCGCGCGCTGTTGCTGGAACAGAGCGAATTGAAATGAGCGAATTCGAAATGAGCGACTGCGTACAGAGCGCAGAAGCGAGAGAGCATGCGAGCCATAGCTGACGCAGCGCAGCTAGGAGTGCGAGTGAGAGCGCGCTTCAGAGTGAGTATGAAATTGAGTGTGAGTTGTTGTTGCTGTTGTTGTTGCGCCAATGGATTTCAAGGAAGTGAAATTGCTGCAGACAGGAGTTTGCCTAAGCACGCCCGTCAACCCGCCTGTCGCTTCCTGTATGTATTTATGCATGTATGTGTGTGTGTGTGTGTGTGTGTGTGTGTGTGAGTCTGTGAACATTTTGTTGTTTGTTGGAAAAACACGTTGGGCTTGCCTATGTACTATAGCCAGCTGCCTCACACACACTCTGCTGTTCGCCTCTACCCCCTCCACTCTTTCACTCATTCTACTGCTCAGTGGCTCCACTCAAAAGTGTTATATTGACATTTGGCTACAATTTGAGCTGTCCAAAGCTTTATGATTTATGCTGCGCTGCATATGTAAATGTGTGCATATGCACATGACTATGTTTGTGTGCGTGAGTGTGAGTGTGCGTGAGTGTATGTGTGCTGTAATCGTTTGCTCTATTTTTGGGACTTAGTCGCACAACAGCAGCGCGCTGCAAAGCGTGCTATGAATTCTTGTGTTGTGGGCGGCTACATTTCGTGTATACAACTAGTTAAATAAAATGAAATTTTCTCCTGTTTCATTTTCTTTTTTCCTTTTTGCACTTGACCCACCTTCTTTTTTGCTGTTTCGGAGTTTTGTATTATTTTTGTTGTGTTTTATTTGATTTGCAGCTGCTGCTGATTTTTCATATGGTAAATGCGCGGCACGTTTCAACTAGGAAGTTTCTATTTCGATTTCGATTTCTCTTACTTTGACAAGGGCACGCAGAAATCTACGAAAATTGCCTTTTTATGTGCTTTTAAATATTGCGCGAGTTGTGTGTGTATTAGTATGTATGTGTGTGTGTGTGTGTATTATGCTCGTCAAGTTTGATGTCAGTTCATTCATCGGCCAAAACGTTGGGCATAGGACGCAGGCTGTTGTCGCCTCTGCATGTATGTGTGTGACTGTGAGTGTGAGTGTCAGTGTCAGCGTGTGTTTGTGAGTGTGTGTATGTGTGTGTGTGCTGCGTGCTTCTGCCAATGTCAGATTTGTATTTCAGCGTCGATTTCGTTTTGGCTGCCTGCATATTTTTGCTCTCTAGTTGATTTTTCTTTTTCCTTTTCTTTTCCTCTTCCTTCTTCTTTTTTTTACTTAATTTTTATTTATTTTTTTTGGTTTCTATATTCTTGTCACTTTGTCACTTTTGAATGGAATTATTTTCGGGTGTTTTCCAGCTGATTTTCAATTTGCATTCCGCATTTCATTTCGACACACGCAAAAATCATTATTCGGTGCGCCCGCAAGTATGCAACGTTTTTTGCGCTGTCTTTGCGGGCCATGCTGCTGCCTTCAACACACACGCACACGCACACACACATACACATACATGGGCGAGCTGAGAGATAGGCTAGGCCAGGCCAGGCTAGGCTAGGAGACACACGCGTTCGCGGCACGTTTGCGAACTGGTCGGCACGGGGGGCGTGGCAGGGGCTGGGCGAGCGACGTGCAACGCAAAGTAGCAGCAGCAGCAGCAGCGACGGCAGCAACAACAACAACGACAACAACAGCAACAACAAAGACCACGGAATAGCCTAAAATAATGGCAGTCAACAACGACAACGACAACGGCGACGACAAAGACGACGACGACGACTGCAGCGACAACCGACAACGTTGAAAGCTAGCAAAAGACTGAAGAGCCAAAAGGCTGCGGAGCCAAAGTCTGCAAAAGGCGAATACCACAGAGCAGAGAGCGCACAGAGAGTGAGAGCGAGAGAGCGCGCTCGAGAGAGTGAGAGTGAGAGAGCACTCTCTGCAAATCCTTTGCAGAAGCTCAACTGAATCCGGAACTGGTTAAGCGTTTGCCACATGGGAAACAGCTTAAAAGTTAGTTTGACGACAATAATGATGATTATGCTAATGATGATGATGGCAATGATGATTGTAATTAACTAAACAATTGTGTTTATATTAGCCAAACAACTTAAAGGAAAGAGCCCAATGAAAGTAAAACACAAATATTGAGACGAAGCCAGATTTCAAAGGAAAACATTAATTTATAATAAATAAATAATAATTAAATTATTTATTATCTATGTGCATAGCAAATCAATAATAAATATTATTAATTAGTTATATGCTTTTTGTAATAAATAAAAATATATATAACTCGCAAGAAAGTTAACCACATCACAATCCATTAGAAGGAAATTGTTATAAAATTTCACAAAATATAAATATGAATATTTAAAAATCAGTCGAATCTCAAAAAGTAACTGACGGTTTCTTTGAGTAAACAAAATAAATAAATAAAAATAAAATAAAATAATTAAATACATAAAATAAATAAATAAGTCAATAAAAGCATTACTTAAATAAAAGTAATAAATAAATATAAAAATTAATAAATATGTATATAAATAAAAAAATACATACATACAAATATTCACTTAAAACTTCCCTCTAGTTACGCCCACCACCCGATTCATTGAGCGATCCCCATTAGAAGTTGATTCTGCGAGTGTTATCGTTGATAGTCCTAAGAATATATACTAATTCATAAATATTTAAGTAGTAATAGTAATAAATTTTTTTTTTTATTTATTTTTTTTATAACTTTAAACTTTAAACTACGCAAAAATAAAATGAAATAAATAATGTAAAATAAAAATCATTTCTGTTTAGAATTTTATAAAATACTTTTAGATGCTTAAATAATAAATATATACATAAGATACAGTAAAGTGCGATTATAACGAATCAGCCCATATACCAACTTTTGTTATATGGTTATCGCGTCGACTGGGAGTAACGACGAGTCGTTACGGCCGCGACGGTTCTTCGAGAGTTGCTGTAACCGGATTCTATTGTATATATTCTCTGAGAAATCCTTAACTGTAGTGTGAGGTTATAGCAGTCAATAATAAATGAAATAAACTACACTATATTTTATATGGCGTGCCTTGATATTTGTATAACTATTGAAATCCAGCTCGATGTCAATTCACACATACAGCTGCTAAATTGAACGGGTTACCTTAAAAAACAATCATATATATGTATATATTTCAAGCGAGATCAATAGACGCTGCAGGATGGATGCCTTGAATAAGTACCACAAGACCTACCACAACTACACGGCCAACCAGACGGTTAGCAGTAGCTAATACTACAACAAAATGAGAGCCGCTTTTAATGCTTCTTTCTTGTCTGCCCAGCAGAATGTAGCCAACCAGCTCAATGAGCAAAAGTTCAGAAAGCAACTGGATCGTTATGCGGTGTGCACTCAGAAGGACTTGCTGCAGTGCAAGCAGAAGGCGCCGCGACCCAAGGAGCTATTCCAAAAGGCAACGCAGACTTGTCTACGTCACAGTCAACAGAAGCAGCAGCAACAGCCGCAGCCACTACAGCCGCAGGTACAGCAGAAGCAACAGCAGCAGCCATCGCTACAACAGCAGCTAAAGCAACCGTTACAGCAGCTACAGCAACCGTTACAGCAACCGCAACAGCATCGCCAACAACATCATCCGCTTCAGTCACCGCAGCCACTGCAGCCGCTGCAGCCACTGCATCAGCTGAAGCAGCAACAGCAGCAACAACACATGCAGCTGCAGCAACAGCTACAGAAGCAGCAACAGCAACAGCAACAGCTAAAGCACCAGCTGCAACATCTGCAGCCGCTACAGCAGCAGTCGCAACAGCACCAGCAACATCAGCAACCGCAACCGCAGCGGCAGCATCAACATCAGCATCAGCCTCACAGTCTGAAGCATCAACCTCTGCAACCGCCTCAGCACAAATTTCAGCATCAGCAACATCAGGAGCATCAGGAACATAAGCAACATCAGGAGCATAGGCAACACAAGCAACATCAACAATATCATCATCAACATCGGCAACATCCACAACGTTCGCAACATCCACAACGTTCGCAACATCAGCAACATTCGCAGCATCAGCAACATCCACAACATTCGCAACATCAACCTCAGCATCAGCAACATCAGCTGCATCTGCATCCGAAATTGGAAACCCAATTGGATCGAGATCTTAAAAAATCGAAAATTGATCAACGACCGCGTTTTGAGAAATCCAAGTCTTTGTTTGTAGACTATGTGCCGCCGTCCAGGCGGGCCTATCGGCTGCCTCCGTTGCCCTTGGAAGATAAGCCAGATCCTGAGGGCGCCGACGGAGATTGTTTGCTGTATAAGAACTCGAAGTTTGGCAAGGATTCGGCGTACACGCACAGCGATCATAGCGATCACAGTGAGCAGCTGCTCTCCATACCCATTGAGCAGTCACCGAGGAAGCCGAAGACATCGTTGTCCATACTCGAGTCGGCACGCGAACGTTGCCGACAAACTACTGCGGCGTTCAATGCCAAATATGGGACCACAGAGAGCGATTCCTCAAAATCGGCAAGGACTGTGATCACCACGAAGAGTGGCGAGAATTTGCGTACTGTGGTGCAGTCACAGATCAAGATGCAGGAGCGAATGCAAAAGTCCATTAGCAAAATTATGTTGCTGCCCTCGCTAGGCTTGTCAGAGGATAACGATTGCCCTCCGTCCGATAACAAGGCAAACGTAAAAGTCCCAAAAGGTGTATCAAAGGATCATTCTGTTTCGATACCCGTTCAAGCGGAGAAACCTAAAATGAATTTCTGTGTCGAGGATATAGTCAGCTCCAAGGTGATTGCGCCCATGATGCGACGTGTGCAGCGCATGTATCTAAATAATCTGCAGGAGGAAATGAAGCTAATGGAGGATCTAGAGCGTGTGCCGTGCCTGGTTGGCGAACTGTACAGATCGGCGGATTCGGCAAAGGTAGTCAAGAGAAAGAATAAAAAAACATTATAGTTTCCATATAGTTCCATATATATTTTCTAATTATTTGTATAACCATATAAAAGACAATAAAACCAAAACTAAAAACTATATTTTCAAAATTTAGCGCCATTCACACTAGAAGAGTGTAACCAGCTCTGCCAACTGCGTAAATGCAACATTATTAGCATTGTTATCGCCTATCGGTATCGAATCGTACTGGCTATCTATCGCATTTGTTTGTCAGCTTAAAAGAGTAGTTTGTTAAACTTTTGGACAAATATACAAAATTCTCAACTGTAATTGCGTTAATTACGTATGCAAAGAAAACAGCGTGCTGTTTAATGTTAATGTTAACAGTGGTAATGTTATTTAGTATCGGCACGCAGCCCTGGTTTCAAAAGGAGGGGGGCGCTCGCATTCCCAAACATTGATTTTTCGTAGTGGACGCCGTCGAATGCTGCCGAATAAAATACGTTTACACATTTGCTAGAAAGTGCAGGAATTTGGCTGTTCCAAAATGAGTGGTAAGTTAATCCTAGAGTTATTCAGTTGGCCAATTAGCGTTTGCCTGCTGTGGCTGCTGCAATCGGCGCCTCAAACGGATTTGTTACGCGGCGTGCATTGCAATTCGCAGTCTACTTTTGAGGGTGGGCCGAGAGCCACCCTCTGCCTCAACACACCTGCCATTGCACAGACGATGACTTCATCAGTGTTTACACGCCCCTGGTCACACTACTCCTCTCTCTCCCCTCTTTCCTTTACAGGCGACGATGAGAGCTGCAGCGAGAAGCAGACGCTGAACTTGAGCAAGCAGCAGCTGAAGAAGGTTCCAAAACAGGACGATGCCCAGAATATACGCAAGCTGATACTGGACGAAAACGAGCTGCAGAAGATCGACAACATTGATTCTTATCTGAAGATTGAAACGGTGACGATATAGCCTATAAATTAGATATGCAAATTTCCAATATTTAAATTTTTAATGAATGTCCTTTAACCTTTGCAGCTGTCGCTGGCCAAAAATCAATTGCTGCGCATGTATGGCGTCTGTAGACTCCATTGCTTGCGCGAGCTGAATCTCTCCTTCAACGGCATACTCTCGATTGAGGGCTTGAAGGAATGCGTTCATCTGCGTGTGCTCAATCTGGAGGGCAACAACATCAAGACCATCGAGCACCTGAATACGAATGTGAATCTGGAATGCCTGAATTTGGCTGACAATAGCATTGGCAGCATATCGGATGTATCCTACCTGCGCTCCTTGCGCGAACTCCACTTGCAGGGCAATCGTCTGACCCATCTGCGGCAGTGCGACAAGTACTTGCCCGTCTCTCTGGAAACCTTGAATCTGGCGAAGAATAACATAAACGATCTGAACGAGATTTGTACGCTGTCGCATCTGTCGAATCTGCAGAGCATTTCCATCACTGAGAATCCCTGTGTGATCATGACAATGGGAGCGAATAGCACGGAGTAAGTGAAGCTTGGAAGTGGCTTAGCTCTCCCATTTCTTATATAGTTCCTCCTCTTCCCTTAGTGGCTTTGACTATCGTCCCTTTGTGCTGAACTGGTGCATGAGCCTGAAATACATCGATGGCTATGTGGTGGATCCCATTGAGAGCCTCAAGGCTGAGTGGCTCTACAGTCAGGGACGCGGTCGTCAGTTCCGTGTGGGCGAACAGGCGGCTCTGGCCAAATACCTAAGCTCCGCTTGCCCACTGGTGGGCAAGGCGCTGGAGAAGGAAAACGATCGTAAGTTGCGCTTGATCTTAAGCAAAGCGCAGCACCATCAGCGGCAGCTGCAGGAAGAGATAATGGACAATGCAAATGCGAGTTCGGCTAGCACTTCGCCCTCTTCGCATCGCAAGAAGCCCACGAGTCGCATCCAGTCGCCGCGCTGTGAGCTCCTCATAGACATTTCATTTTGGTTAACTAATTTGTAATTGCTGTATTTCCCATAGTTTCGCGCCTGAGCGGACGCCAAGGCTCGCCCGAGTCCATGGCGAACAGCTACCATGGCAACAGCAACAGCTGCAACAACAGCATCAGCAGCGACAACGGTATCATCTCGAACCATCACTCTCTGCAGATGAGCACCTCGCTCATAGAGAACATACGCAACGAGGGCGACAACTACTCGCTGACCAGCATGTCCGGCATGTCCAGCAGCGTGACCACAAAGACATACAACTCCACAGAGTCAACGCCACGCAACATAACGCCAAATCCCTACAATGGTATATCTCGATATCCCAATCCCAATCCTGGCTAGCTCTAATCGTGCCTCTGTCTCACTCGTTGCAGAACAACCGTATGTGGGTCAAACGCCTGTTGGCGGTCCTTTGGCTGCCGCCTCTAAAATGGTGCCTGTGCCAGAGACCTTGATGAGTCCCGACGTCTGTCCCGCCGTCGTTGCTCAGCGCGCCACTGTGACGGCGCTCAACGCGCAGTTGCACAAAAGCAAAGGCAACAAGAACAAAGGTAGCCAAGTCCCTCTCTCTGTCTCTTTTTGTAATTGAATATATTTCAAATTTCTATTTCATTATGTACTCAATGTCAGACAACAAACTAAATATGCCGCGCGTGCGCAGTCCACAGCAGCGACGCATGCAGAGCCCCACAAGCAGTCCACGCAAGGCGGAACGACTACAGCAGCAGCAGCAGCAGCAGCAACAGCAGGAATTGTTGCAGCAGCAGCAGCAGCTGAATTCGACTTCAATCAGCACAACAGATGCTGGCGGCTTTAGCACGGATGAGGATGGCGAGCTGATCAACGTTGACAAGCTGAAGACCATACGCAAGATGGTAGCAGAGCACGCGCAGCAGCAGCAGCAGCAGCTGGACAACAACTTGAGCTGCGCCGATCGCCTGATAGAGCATGTGACTGAGTCCTCCGCTGTAACCATACAGAAGATGTGGCGGGGCTATCACACGCGTAAGAAAACCAAGGACATTGCCGAGAAGCTGCACAAACAACGCACGCACGAATACATAGAGTAAGCAGAGCTACAAACAAATATATATATTATAATTAATCCTCTCTCTCTCCGTGTCTTTAGTAAACTCAACAAGGACATGCTTATGACCAAGGTGCAGCTGCAGAACGAGCGCAAGATACAACAGCTGCAAATGCAGGCCATCAATGCGCTGTGGAAGAAAGTTTCCACCATGCAAGTGGATCCAAAGGCTGGCGGAGAGCACTGCACAAATCCGGAGGATGCGAGCGGCAGCAATAATAGCAGCAACAGCAATCAGACTCAACCACAGCTGTGCCTCGATCAGAACTCGGCTGCTGTTGTCAATGATTTGGCCAAGCGTTGCACAATGCTTACGGATCAGGTGCAACAGCTGCAGAGCTCGATTGGCACCATTGTCAACTGCCTGACCATGGTCTGCAATTTGCCCCAGGATGCGCTGAAGAAGCACATCAGCCACTGCTCAGACAGCGAGGACGTTGACTACAATAACTTTGAGCCACGTGATACGAGCTCCACGCAAACGGATTTGATTGCTGTGCACACGCCGCAGCTCGAGGACCTCAGCAATTTCCCATTCACAAAAACCAGGCCATCGACCTTGGCGCTGGAGCCGAAGCATGATGCAGTGCAGCAGCAGCTGCAGCCGACGAAGCCAGAAGAGACTGAGGACGAGGAACACAAGGAAAACATTGAAATTTGTGATGCAAAGGAGTAGGAGGAGGAGTGGGAGCAGGATGAGTTCCCCTCAACCCACTTAACACGCTTTATAGGGCACAGAGATCTCTAGCTTTTTAGCTTTTTGCAAGCATCGCAGGACGCAGCCGCAGCAAACGTAACAACAATTAAAGCTAACAATTGATATATAATTTTTTGTTTTTTTTTGTTTAATTTTTTATTATATTTTTTTGGGCCTATGTACGTACGTTTAGTAAATCCTTTTTGTTAACTATTTTTCTTAATTTATTTTACTTTTTTTATACGTTCTTTATTGCGAACGTTTATCTAATTTTCTGTTTTACTAGTTTTCTTACTCATCTCTTTTTTTTATCATTTATGTACGTACAAAATTTAATTTGTTGTTGCAACAATTGCGAGAGGAAAATAATTCGTTACAAAATATACATTAGCTAAACTTTTTGTAATGCACAATCAAATGCAGAATCAGAATTCATTCTTCAGTCTTCGGCACTGCTCTCCGTATCCGTATCCGTTTCCTCCTCCTCGTCATCATCCATATTCACGGGTCGATTTGTATTGGGCGGCAGCGATTCATCGGAATCTGAATCAGAAGCAGAGGCCGTGGAATTTTCGATTTTGCTGCTGGGCGGCGACGTCGCTGCCTTCTTGGCAAAGCGTTCTGGCCATATGCCCGCCTTGGTGTACTCCTTAATGTGCTCGGGCGTCAGGATTTTGCATATTTCCGCCTTCACTTTGTCGCCCTCCTCGATTGGTTCGATCAATATGTAATCGCCGCGCTTTACCCACACGTTCTTGCGAAATTTGTTGGGCATAGAGACTGCAAGCAATGTCATTAATAGCATCAGAGAGTTTATATTTATTCCTGGTCCTGATCTCACCCAGAAAATTCTCAGCTGTCGCAGCCTCCACCTCGTGCAGATTGTTGCCTCGGCTGCTAACGACACGCACGATCTGCTGCTGTTCGGTGGGCAGGGAGAAGTCATCCTCCATCATCTCCTTGAGCACATGTTTGCGCCGCGTTGTGTTTGGATGCGACATGATTTAAATATATAATTGTATTTATTCTGCAACGGAGCGCCAGGTTTTTGTTTACTCAATTTGGTTGACCGATAAAATGTGCTGCTGATGGTAGTGGTGGTCATCCGATAGCTCCAAATTCGATTACTTAGCTGTTGTTATTGTTGAATCGTTGTGCACCAGTTTTATTTTTTTTTTGCTCAACTTTTGTGGCGGTCTGCCGATAACATCAATTTAGATAACTTAGCAAACGGTGAACGATTTAGCGCTAAAGTTGGCGCTAATTTTTCGGTATTTTCGGTATTTTTTGTATAATTTGAAATTGCAAAAGTTGTTGAGCGATTTTGAATGGTGCGAGGAGTTTTTTGATTTGTTTATTATTAAGCTTAAACGAAATGTACGGCTAATTTTGGACTAACAACTAGTTGTTTTTGCTGCGTCTCACGCGAGCTTTGCACGAAGTGCGATCCCTATTTGAGCTATCACGGCGATTTTCCACCGCTGATAGCTTCGGCTTTTTGATACTGAAAATATAGAAACACAGAGAGAGAAAGAAGAGTTAGAAGCGCGTTTCAAGCAAGATCTCGTAAAATTGACTTACATTTCGTTTCTGAGAATAGTAAATTCTTTTTTCCATATATCTTTAAAATCATTGGTAAAATTCGTCCAATAACCAAAGAACTGGTCGGGCGTGCATTGAGATAGGGTCAGGGTGCAGCCCTTTGGGGAGAAATGATAGAAGCGCATGGTTTCCAAGAACAGTTCCCGGCACTCATCAATCAGCTGATGAAGTTTGGCAACTGACTTCTCGGCGCTGGCAGTAAACTCCTCCATTTTGGATTTGAAAGGCTCGCGATGTTCACTGGATGCGCTCAGCACCATTGCCGTAGTCTGTTTACAAGCTGTAAGAAGTAGGATAAGGACATTCGAAATTAGTTCCCATAGATATTCCCATGTATTCCATAGTCAACTCACCCGTTAGCTTCCTGTTTAGCTCATTGATCTGCTGCTGGACTTCATCAAAGTCCAGCTGGGCAGCCCGCTCCACATCCGAGGGCTCGGGTATGGGCAGCGAAATCTCTGGCAGGGTCATCTCCTTGCGTCGCTGTGCTATGTAGGTGCGCACTATGAAGTGCAGGAGTGTGGTGTGCGATTCCTTGGACTTGACATCCTTGAGCTTGCCCAGAATGTCCAGATTGAAGCCATCCGCCTGGCCACGTTGTCGATTGCCACCGTTCATATAGTTCCCCAGCGTTAAAATGATGGAGAAGACCAGCTTGAGATCCTCGCTCTCGATCAGCTGCTGCGATAGCTGCGACACCGTCTCCAGTTTGCGCACGAGCAGCGTGACAGACTCTTCGAACTCCGCCTGGAAGACAATGCACGAGATGCGTTCACTGGCCATGGATATGAGTGATATATCGCGCAGGAACTGCTCCGGATGATCGAGTGGTATATCGCCGCCATCGGCCTCCCTGATGCGCTGCAGCTCCTCATCCGTGGCGCGCATGAAGCTGATCTGCTGCAGCGTCTCCAGGCTAATCACTGACGTATCCACATGATAAATGGCGTGCTCTATCTCACTGGAGGGCACGTGCAGGCTCCTCGAGAAGATGCCCACATTGCGCGAACGCTTCGGATCGAGCACCTTAATGGACTTCTCCCGTTTCGGCTTCAGCTCCTTGGGTTTGCTGACTGGCGCTATGGCTTGGCGTGAGAAGAGCTCCGTAAATTCATCTATGTTATCCAGTGGCGTCTCATCAATCTCTGTCCATATCTCCTTGCAGGGTGGAGGCATAGGAGGCAGCGCAGCGGGCACGGGCAAATCCTCCGGCGAACTGGTGCTGTTATCCGCACTATCTGTCGAATTGGCCACCGACGGAGGGCGTGGCGCGGGCGGCGCTGAGGTAACGATTCGTGTCCAATAAAGCGGACGCATCGGCTTGGGCGGATTGACGGCGCTCTTGCGCTGAACTGGAAGGATTAAAGAGTTAGAGTTAGTTAAGGATCCCATTTTGTTGTAGAGTAATCTTACCGCATGTGCGTAGGAACCAATTGCCCTCGGCGGGATCTGGCAGTGGAGCTGGTGCCAGGGACGAGCCCGACTTGGACGTGCTTAAGGGTGGTGGCGGTGGTGGCATGTTTCCTGGACAAGCTGGAGCTGGTGGTGGCGGCGGCGGTGGACCAGCACCGCCTGGTGGTGGAGGCGGCGGTGGCGGTGGTGCAACGCCAGCTGCCGTGCCAGGCGGAGGAGGAGGAGGCGGCGGCGGTGGCGGCGGCGGAGGTGGTGGTGCAGCAGCTGTTGCACCTGCCTCCGTTGTAGCTTCTCCCGCTGCAGCACTTCCTCCACACTTGCACGAACCCCGACACGGCAGCTCTTCATCCGTCTGGCTACTCGCATCCGCATAGCTCCGGCTCTCCGTCGGCCTGTTGTACTCGTAGATGGTCGCCTCGCTGGCATTGAGCAGCTCGGTCAGATTGATGCAGCGCTTGGACGGTCGACGCGGCGGCTCATCGACGCTGCTCAGCAGCTCATTGACCACCGCATGCACCTCGGCCAGGGTGGCGCAGTTGAGCAAACGCTTGCGCAGGATCTGCTGCAGCGTCTTCTGGCTGTCCGTCTGCGCCGAGCTGCTCTCGTAAAGCGCCTTCTGCACCGAGGGCGTGCTCGAGAAGGGCCAGGCGCTCACCTTGTCCAGCTTGCCAGGCGTCAGCGGCAGCGAGGTGGTGGGCTGCTCCGTATGCGTCCACTGGTACATCTCGTAGGGCTGCACCCAGAAAGTAAACATAGAGAAAAAGTCGGAATATAAATAAGCGTAAAAAAAAGCTGGCAAAAAGCAGATCATCTTGCATTAGCCCATTGACTTCTAATTGCAGCCGAGTGCAGCTCCCCCACTCACTCTCTCCCCCTCTCTCGCTCACTCTCCACACTCTTTCAGCTGCCTCTCAAGAGCTTAAAAGCCAGCGCCTCCCCTACCTCGCCCAGCCCCTCCCCTCTTCACACATGCTCAGTGTTGAAGTGTTTAAAGCTCATCTCTTCAAAATTTGTGCACATGTCATTGTTGCTCTACCACGCCCACCCACCCATAGAGCCGCCCCTTGGGACCACAGGTTGACAGTTTTTATACCTTTTCGAGCAACTAAGCAATGCAGCAGTTCCCGCCTGAGTCACTCGAGTCGCTTGGGCGTAGCAAACTAGCTGGCAAATATTTTATCTCGCTGACAAGATTTGTTAAGAACTTTTAAATTATCTGGATTTTTGTGCAGTATTCTCTCTTTATCTGATTTAATATACGTTAATAAATATATAAATATATATAATATTTTTGTTGATTTTAAAAGATATATAAAATTAGTTTCTCTTGAATTTTCATGACGTGCTTTGCAAGCAAAGCAAAAAATTTTAAAAAATATTTAAAAAAGGTTCAAAGTGAAATAGATATGTGTGTGTGTGTAAATGTGTTCCTACTAATTTATATAAACATATATAGCATTCTCTATAGTGTAATATATATTTTTGAAAATTATTTGGAAACATTATATTGTTTTCATCATATAAATATTAATACTATTTTTTAAGTATAGAAGTTTTAGTAAAATTTAAAATGAATAGAAAAATTTGGATTTAAAAAATAAATAAATATTATATTTACAATTTAAAATAAATATTTTTATTCCTAAGAAAAAAATTGAAGAAAATTTAATAAATCAAAATAGATTTTTATATTCATTAGGCATTTAGAAAAAAAATTATATTTGCAAATAAATAATAATAATTTTATGTCTAAGAAAAAAGCTGAGTTAAATTGAATAAAAGAAAACATAATAATTTTTTTAATTCTCAATAGTAATCAAAAGATAATGTTTTATTATATTTAATTCGATTTTTTGTTTCTTAGGTATACAAAAATTATTATTTTTTGTGAAATTTATAGATTATTTAAATAAAATAAAATTATTTAAATTATTAAATTCAATAAAATTTTTTTATTTTTCTTTTAAAAATATTTTTTTGTTTACTGTTTTTTTTTTAATAAAATAAAATTACAATTTTTTTTTATTTTTAATTGTAATAAAATTAAAAAATTTTTGTTTTTATTTTTAATTGTAAAATTTTTTTTTTATTTTTAATTGTATTATTACTTTTTCGAATTGCCAAGTTTTTCTATTTATTTCAATCTCAAATTCAATTTCAAAATTTGTTCTTTTAAATTTTTACTCATATATTAAATATTTCTAAATATTTTCTTTTGCTATAAATTGTAAAGTGTATTTAAAATTCGTTGTTGCTTCGCAACCTATTTTTGCAGCCTTTGCCTCTGTTTTATTGCAACGCCTTTTGCATCTTTTAGCTATTTTGCATTGTCATGCGTGAGATTCAGTTGGGTTTTAGCTTGAGATTAGAATTGTTGCCAGCAGCGAAGAGCGCACTGGAGTGCGCTGAAGGAGCGAGCAAAGTTGAACAGGGATTGGGTTCGGGTTTGGATTTGGACTGGAGTTGAGGAGGTTGGGGTTGGGGATTGGCTTGAAATGCGACAGCATGCAAATTGTTTGGCACCGCCAAAGTGCAAACACTTGAGCAAATGGCGTCAAGTGCGATAACGTGACCACGGCTCTGTGCCCACACACACAGAGAGTGGCAGAGTGAGAGAGGGAGAGGGAGAAAACCAGAAGATGTGACTGAGGTAAGGGCAGGTTTTGGATTCACCTTCCATGCATTCGTCATCCCAATTGGTTGCCTCATCAGCTTTAAATGATTAGCGGAGATGCTGTGCGATTGAGTGTGTGAGTGGATGCGAGTAAGTGAGAGCGAGTGAGTGAGTGTGAGTGAGTGAGTGTGAGTGAGTGAGTGTGAGTGAGTGAGTGCGAGTTTGTGTGTGACTGTGAAATGGCGCCACATAATTGAATTTCAATTTTTAATTGCATTTCGTGGCACTAAGCCAAGTGCTAGGCGAGTCGCTGCGCAGCACTAGAAATAGTTGAGGCTTTTGGTTAAGAATTTATTTTAGTTTGAATATATCTCAACTTTAGTACAAGAGAAAGACAGTTAAATTAAGACATATAATTAGTACGACCTTTCAGTTCTGATGCTTCTGAAGACTCTTTGTGGATCAATGCAATGCGAATCTTACGAGATGAGTTGAGTTCATACAGTCGGATAGAAGTATTCATTAGCTCTTGAGCTAGAAGGTAGCTAGAAGGTCGTCGGATGGACGGACAGATGAACGGAGAGACAAATGAATGCCGGACAGACGAATGGAAGAATGAGCGAAGAGACGAACAGCAAGCGGAAAGACAAACAGACAGATGAACCGAGACAGACAAATGAACGAACAGAAGGTGAGACAAACGGACGAATGAACGGAGAACGCACGGACAGCTAGAGATGGAGAGACTAACGGACGGACAGCTGGATTGAAGGACTGATAAACGGACGGAAACACGTACGAGCAAACTGACGGATATACGAACGTAGATACGGAAGGATAAATGAACAGACGGACATGCAGTAAGAAAAACGAAGGAACAGACGGAGATGAACGGACGGACAGACGGAAAGATGAACGGGCAGAGGAATCGACAAATAAATAGACAAATGTGAACGATCAGACGAGGAGACTGACGAATGGGTGGACCGAGATATGAATGGACAGATTGACAGACGAATGGGCAGAGAACTGAATGGAAAAATGGACAGATGAATACATGGCAGGAAGGACAAATGAACGAATGGGTGGATATACAGACGAACGGACAAGCAAGTAGACAAATGGGTGGAGACGAATAGTCGAAATTACATGTCTAGATCGCCGCTGACTCCGGCGGACTGTGAAAGAAGTAGAGCAGAAATATAGCTGCATATACCTAATTCGTCTGCCATGCCTGCTTGTGTCCGTTAAATACAGTATCCCTAAAACCAATATACTCTGAATTCAGTATATAAATACTAATCAACTCTCATTTAATTTAATAGAGAATGTTTATGTTCCAAGTTGCCTAAATGAAAGATAAATCCCAGGGAAATCTCTAAATGAGTTTTCTAATCAGTTATCAAGTTGCTTTGCTCCCTGAAGCAGAGCACATCACAGCTAATACCCTGTAATGCAAACTATTTACGTTTGGCTGCGCTTAAAAGTGCCACAGGGGTAGCTCAACTTGCCGCGCGGGCGGCCTCGTGCCCCTCGTGCCACTTGCCGATGCGCCACACACACAAAAGAATAATAATAAACGCCGAACTTGCCACAAAGTAATAAAAACGCAAGAAACTTTCAATGAGTTGCAACTGCGAGGGGTGGAATGAGAGAGAGACAGAGAGAGAGAGAGAAAGGGAGAGAGCTAGAGTGAGAGAGAGGAAGTTAAATAAAAACGTAGCTTAAGCTGGGAAGCTGTTTCTGGCCTGTTGCCCAAAAACTTGATGACGCGCGCATTGACAACGGACACGCAGGACACAGGACACAGGATGGGACACACGCCAGGACATGCGGCACGAGGAAATTTGTGATATCATAATCTGTGGAGCTCAAGTATCATCACATAGAAAATCACTTAACGCTCTTGCCCACTTCGCTCCGCTCCACGCAGCGCGCCAGCTTTGAGGGATTTTGAGGTTAAGCTGCTGCGGCTAAAACTTTTTCTTGTTAATGTTGTTGTTGTTTTATTCATGTTTTTTTTTTTTTTTTTTTTTGCCTCAACTAATTTTTGTAGCACACGGACGAGTGCTTGATTAGTTGTTAGTATAATTCTCGCCGACTCTCTCCCTATCTCTCTCTTTCCATTTGACACTTTTGCTTTGCCCCTCTCTGGGCGTGTCCCTTTGGCTAACCAGCAATTAAAGCTTTTGAGTTGTTCATTTTTTTTTCGTTTCCTTTCTAGTCTTGTCCGAAAAAAAGCAAACCTATTACATAGTCCATTAGTCAGCCACACGCTGAGCGTGAGCAGCAAACACACAGCTGCAATTGCAGGCCACGCCCCCTACCAAAACGCCTTCGCCAGCCAGCTGTCTAGCCTGACGGGGCAGTCAACTCTTTGGATTTCATAATTTAGCAGGACAACAGAAACAAAAAAAGTTGAATTTCAGTTTTGGTTGTGCTTAATGATGGATGCCATACTCTATTACAATAGAGAGAGAGAGAGAGAGAGAGAGGGGAGTGAAAGAGAGAGGAAGAGAGATGAGAGAGAGGGATAGACAGATAATTAGACTGATAGATAAATAGATAGATAGATAGAGAAATAGATGAGAAAGAGAGAAAGAGAGATGAGAGAGGGGGAGAGAGATATATATATAGAGAGAGAGAGAGAGAGAGGAAGAGAGATAGAGAGAGAGAGAGAGAGAGAGAGACCCAGCAAGATTGACAGATAGCTAGATTGATAGATAGCTAGATTGATAGATAGATAGATAGATAGATAGATAGATAGATAGATAGATAGATAGATAGATGAGAGAGAGAAAGATAGATGAATGACAGAGGGAGATAGAGAGAGTGAGCGGGAAAGATAGATAGATACATAGATCGATAGACAAAAGTGAGAAAATTTTTTTGCCAATATGACTCTAAAACTGTACGTGTTGAAGACAGTGAATTTTTATACCCTGAGCCCATTGAAAATGGGAAATCAGGGTATAATGGTTTTGTTAAAAGTATGTAACAGGCAGAAGGAGGCGTGGCAGACCCCATAAAGTATATATATTCTTGATCAGCAGAAAAAAATAAGTTGATTGAGCCCTGTCCGTCTGTCCGTCCGTCCGTCCGTCCGTCCGTCCGTCCGTCCGTCCGTCCGTATGTATGAACGCGTCGATTTCCGAAGATACAAAAGCTAGAGAGTTCATTCTTTTTGTGTTAGGTTCGTATATTGCACGCGCAGTACGAGTTTGTTTCAGAAATTCGATAACTTGTATATTTTCAAAGTTATCGATAAACGAATTTATCGGGTACCAGTTACAAAATTCTAGCTAATTCATCTTAAGAGTTAGAGTCTCCAAGTCTTCTGCATATATATAGATACTAATTTAATACAATTTCGGTTTTTGTCAGATTTTGGATTCCGGTCCCCAATTAGCCCCACCACCCCCAAATGTGTAAAAAATGCATTTCAAATACTAGAGACATGCAGTTTGGTTTAGCATATAGATATGAATATCATGATAATAATCTGAAGATATCAATACGATTGTCCATCTAGAAACAGAATTATTAATCATCAAATTTTTCTCATCAAAATCCATGCGGCGCAGCAACAAAGGCAGAGAGAGACAGCAAGACGCTTGCAATGCTTACACACATGTATACACACATACATGCATACAAGCGTAGATCAGTGTCTATGTGTGCGCGTGGTTTTGCATGCGTGTAGAAACGAATCGAATAATTCTTGGAATATTATTCGTTCGAAGAAGGGCTCAGGGGATTTCGTAGTCGAGCAGTCTCGACTACAGCTTTCTTACTTGTTTACTGTAGCCTTAGCAGATTAGTTAAAATTGGATTAGTTAAAAACTTGCTCGAGATGATCTTTTTAATTTTTTTTTAAGCCAGCTAAATCTTTGATTAGGTTTCTCTAGCGGCTTTTCTATAAATTACGATGAAACTCAGAAATCCTGGAGAGTTTACAAAGTTTTCAATGGTTCCTAAACTCTCATTGATATTCATTTATCTGAAAGACTTTTTATCTTCTATTTTAAATAATTATACGAAATGTTATTGAAATGTTATACGAAATGTTATTGAAGTGTTATACGATGCATTATACAAATTATTATACTGTATTACGCATATATATTGTTATAACAGTACTCCTTTCCCTAAGCATATGCACATTTACTAGATTATCATATGTATAGCTTTTGGTAATTATGCCTAAAGTAAGCTTCTCGCTCTGGCTGCTTTACTTGCTATATAGTTGATATGAATCTAGATATATCTAATTGAAGATTCAATTCATCTTATCACTGATATGTTCCATTTTACTTTGCCTAAACAACATATAAAAAGGCTAGAAAAATCTACTCTGCTTGCTGGCCAGTTAAAGCTAAGAGAAAGAAAGACAGAGAGAAATAGAGCGAGAGAGAGACGGAAGAGATTGAGAGCTGAAAAGTTGACGGCAAAGTTTTAACAAGTTCTGACACTTGCAGGCTCGTCAGCTGCAGCGCAGGAGCTGGAGCTGGAGCTGGAGCAGGAGTCGTGGCACAGCTGGAGCGTCAGGTAAGGGGGAGGGGGTAGAGTCGTTGTGGAGGGTGCAGCAGCTGCTGCTGATGCAGCTGACATGTACAGCTAGGAAAAGGCTAAAACGGAAGTGCATTGCGATTTGCACTGGCAATGGAATTGCTAATTTCCGGGCACAAGTTTGCGGCTCATTTTTGTAGTCAAGTTTTAAAGCAAAGAATTTTTAGAATATGCAAAAGAGAGAGAAGAGCAGTGGGAGTGGGAGTGAGAGAGAGAGAGAGAGAGAGAGTGTGGGCACTGCTGCCTCATAGCCTTATCAATAGCTAATGACTTGGACCAACTAAGTTACACGGGCAAGTAGAAGCTAGCATCGAGTGGGCGTGGACATGGAGAGGCTGTCTCTCTATTTCCGTTAGCATGGCGTGACAACTTCCGTTCGCTGACCAATTTCCCGTTCAGCCACAGTCAGAGACAGATACAAAGAGAGCAAGTGGGAGTGAGCGAAGTCAGAGTTCATTGAACTTACGCTAAAGCCGGAGGACGCATCCTGCTGCTGCTGCTGCTCATTGGAGATCTGCTTCAGTACGCCCACATATTTGAGATTTTGGCAGAACTGCAGCGTCATCGCATTCAGAGATTCCTGACCCATTATGCTCAAAGCAGCGCTGCTCTGCAGCGTCGATATTAACCATTTGATCAGCATTTGACCTGTGAGGTAGAGAAGGAAATTTAAAAAAAATATTTAGTATCAGAAATATATAAAATATTATAGAAAGAGAAAGAAATCGTAAAGAGAATGTAATATTAAATTTAATTTTTTGTATTTTATTGAATAAATTAAATATATTTTATTTATATGCATTAGGAAATTTAAAAATATTTAATATAAATATAGAAATAGAATGAAATTGTAAAGAAAATTTAATATTAAATATAACTATATTTTTTTGTATTAAATTTTAAATTAAATAGAATAGAAAGAAATTTTGAAAAGTATAATATTAAATATAATTTTAATTTAACTTGATTCTAAATTAAATATATTTTATTTTCAGCTTTATATTAATTTATTTATCTATATAATTAACATTAATTATTATTATATATTTAATAATAAATAAAATAAAATATATGTCTATATTTATCTCGGATGAGATTATCTTGGAGTTGTGCAAATAAAAGCCAATTATATATCGTCGATATCAAAAATATACATATTTTTGCATAGTTAATATATACTAATTTTTTTTAAAAGAATTTTGAAGTCAATGTTGAATTTAATATTTTAAAGTATTCAATTTAAATTGCACATTAGCAAGGGAATTATTTTCTTTTGCCTTGCCTTTTATAAATATCGCGTAAAAAACATGAACAGAATTATTATTTAATTTTTTTCTTCTTGTAATTAAATAAAGACATATATATTTTTATAAATTTTGTAATTACATTCTCCAATTGAATTAATTTAAATAAACTGAAATAAAATATCCACTTTAGTTGAGTATCCTCATACCACAGGTTTCTCTTTGCCTTTTTAGCCTTTCCCATTTCATATAGATATATTTTCAATGTTACACAAAATAATTTAATAGAATAGACGCTAAACTGATTAAGTTCGAAGTTTGTGGGAGTCAAAGTCTTGACGCGGTCTATTGTGCGTACTATCAGAGAGTCTAGAGGGTAAAGCAGGGACTCCACATATAAACTTTGTACACAGCTGCGGCGCGCAGCCCCATGTTGAGGCCGAGACACAATGATTTATGCGTATGTGCGTTAGCAGAAAAAGTCAGAAAAAAAGGCAAGTGAATGGCGAACTGAGGCAGATGGGAGTTGGGTCAACCTAAAGGAGGGTAGGAGGCAGACGTGTTGGCTACCAAAAATATTAGGCATAAATAAATTTAAGCATTGGCCAAAGAAACAGAAATTAACTAAGTCAAGTTAAAAGATAAGTGCCATTGAACGAATACTCTACTTTTTCTTATCACTAATTCAATGCCAATTGATATGAAAGTAAAGAAATGACATTAACTAAGGTATAGAAATCTAAAAGAAAAAGCATTAATATATATTTAAAGTTAGATATGGATATTATTTTGGGTTTATTCTGGGTTTTGACTGTCAGCCACTTGAAATTATATTGCAGACCTCAAGCACTGAATGAAAAGCTACATCATTTTTAAAATTCACATATATTATATAAATAAATATATGCAGTGGACGCTCGGTTAACGAACACAATTCGTTCCAACATTGTCTTCGTTAAGCCATTATTATTAACAAATAATAAATAGATTTGTATATATATAAGCTATAATTACATATATAATATGTATATAATATATATAAATATATAAATATTATAGATTTTTCTAATTGAATATTTTGTATTTTTAAGCTTTGACTTTTCTTTACTCAATTTCATAAATTAAAAAAAAAATATTTAGCAATATTTTATATAATTTTTCAATACAAGTCAAGTATAAAATATAGAAAAAAGAAAAAAAGGCCAAAATAAAAAAAAAAACTTTGATAGCATATTTTTAATAATTAATTTTTGATTAATATTGATTTACAAATTTTTATAAAATATTTTAAAAACTTTAAATATTATAATTTAATATTAAATATTTGATAAAGATAAGAGAATTTTTTTGTTTCAAATAATTATAAATTTTGTTTGAAAATACAAGAGAAATTCTTTACAAATAATTAAAAAAATTTTTAAAGATTATTATTTTTTTTTTATATTGAAAATTCGACATTAATAGAGAAAATTCAAATAATTTTCTTTATTAGAATTTGCTTTACTAATATCAAATTTTCAATATAATAAAAAATAAATTTTTTTTTTTTATATTAAATTTAAAATTATTTTATTTTATTTATTTATTTATTTTTTTTTTTTTGAGCATTGTAAATTCATAAAAATTTACAAAAAAAACGATTAAAAAATAAACAAAAATGAGTCAATTTCTATTTAATTTCATCATAGAAAATAACTAAGAAATGATTAATTGATAAGCAAAGAACCGAAGAGTTTAATGAGCTTTACAAACATACATGATTCCTATCAGAAACTGACATTCCAATTCGAAACACAAACTGAATAGCATATTGAATATGCCTCAATCATGTTGTTTAGTGTATAACAAATAAAACTTACGCTGGCCGTAAGCGCGTGTTGCTGAAGAGAGAGCGCTATTAGGAGCGGGAACGTTGGCGGCAGCAGGAACTGGAACGTGAACTGGAACTGGCAGTGGCTGAGGCAGGGGCACATTCGCAATGGCCACCGCCAGCTGTGGATAAAGAGCGTGTGGGTCAAACCGAACGCTGACAATGTGAACACTAATGCTAAGAGCCTGACTCTGACGATGGGGGACAGAAGCCTTAACGGCGCCTGACGCCGCTGCCTCTGCTGGCCGATAGAGGGCGACATCAGGTGTTGGCTGGGGCTTAGAGCGTGCGAGCTGCACGCGCTTGCCTGCCATTGACATTAGCTGAAGATAATGTGCGGGCGCTGACTGGCCAGAGCCGAAAGCTTCTTCATCCAGCTGATGCCACATAATGCCACAATCTGGCACACTAATTGGCGCGTGTTGCTCCAACGGCGGAGACTGTTGCTGCTGCTGCTGTTGCTCCAACTGTGGCACATGCCTGGCTAGCAGCGGACACCAGGCGTTGCTCAGACCCAGCTTTATGCACGGACTGCTTGACATGAGAGAGAGAGAGAGAGCGAAAAACTTGAAACTATTTACAATTGAAGCGCGCACTGCTGTTGACTATTGACTGTTGCTTGCGATTTTAGTCATTCACTACTTTTCGCCCGGACAAAATTAAAAGTGTCGACACTTATCAAACATTATCAACGGCAACGGCAACAAGTTGTGCGAGTCAACGCTCGAGCTTCGGCTTGTTTTCGCTGCTGATAAGTGTCAGCCGTGTGGGGAACCTATGGCGTTACCTATAGTGCTGCTACGTATATCACTAGGTCCGCCTGCGACAAGTGTTGTCTACAGCAGCTGGGGAAGTGCAGTTCCCGAACGCCCTAGCAAGGTCGCTTGCTTATCAGTCACGGTCTGATAACACCAACTGCATGTTTAGGAACCTTACTTTTCTATACTAGATACCCTGTAATTTTGAAAAGTTGATTGCAAGCAAGTTCCACGAATTTTCGTTTCTATTGAATATTCATTTGAACTAGAACTACACTAGATGTGAGTGTTGCCAAATCAAATTGAAATATTGATTCATTTGAACTAGAACTAGACTATTCACAAGTTGGCAAGTCAGATACACCCTCAAATCTAGATCAATGCATTGAAATGTTGATTAATTTTAACTATCTTACATATCATTATATCTATAATTAGATAGCTATATATATATATATATAGTTATAAAGCTCTAACTAGTAATTCTTAATATATCCATTGATAGTAACATCGGAATATTCTAATCATTAGATAAGTTCATACTTTTTCTACTTGATTAACCAACTGTTAGATTATCTCCAACACAGATTTATTTGAATTATGATTCATATCATATTTATAGATTCAAAACCCAAAACTCAAAAATAAGCCAGATCGATATAAATCGATTCTAAATATAGGGTATCTTCCCAGTCCAACTCTCTCTCTCTCTCTCTCTCTTCACTTCACTAATATTCTTAATTCTATTAGCAATTGAATCATGTGCCTAAAGATTTGTGGGTCATATTTATTATTGATTTGCAATTTTGCACAGACTTCGGAGAGTGCGTCATAAATCGTTCATAGAACTGACTCATTCCACAAATGAACTCTGAGACCATGCGTAAAGTGAGTGAAAGTAATCTAAGACAGCTCGATTCGATAGTGAAATCAATAATTTTCAATGTTTTGGTCAAACTTTCTGCTTTCTAAGTTGACAAAAATAAAGAAGTTCGATTAGAAATTGCGCTGTAAATCAATTTAAAATGGTTTACGATATTTTGACTTTTGATTAATCTATATTGATTAATCACTTAATATCGCCAGCCATTTTGAAGTGCTCAGTCATTATAAGGCCCAAAGTAGTTAACGTATTGTAACTGATAGTCGAATACAACAGGTGTTAAAGAGAGAGAGAGAGAGAGGGAGAGAAAGCCTGTACTGAATGTCAGAGGTAAGTCCAAAATCAAGTCTTTATCAAATTGGCCCATGGCAAATGAGTATGATATAACTAAAAAAAATATATACATGGAACCAGTTTGACGAACTAACTCAATTGACGCATTTATCAGTTGCCAAGTTAAGCTAATATTTCCATAGTACATTAACAAATATAATTGGAACTAGTTAAAAGAACTAGTATATTACTTGATTTCACAGGTTATTTTCGTCTCGAAAGGAACTATTTTGAAGAACTAGTTCATTTTGTTTATTTACCTTTTTTCAATTGTCATAGTGATGAAAACAATGTTTTCTTTGATTAATCCTTTAAAAAACATCTCCAAAAGTTGGAACTTTTTTTATGAACTAGTTCAAAATTTAATTTCATTAATTTTGAAGTTCTTTTCAGATTAAAGCTTAAAGTTGTATTGTTTTATCTTTAAATTTATCAAACAAAATATATACAAATGTACTATTACTTGAAAGAACTAGTTCATTTGATAAATTTGTAATTATTTTAAAATTTAAATTTACAAATATACTATTACTTGAAAGAACTAGTTCATTTGATAAATTTGTAATTATTTTTAAATTTTAATTTATTTGCCTCAATGTATTACTTGAAAGAACTAGTTCATTTGATTAATTTGAATCGACACAAATTAATTTTTACTTATTTGATTCCCAAATCTTTTATTTGAATAAACTAGTTTATTTGGTAAATTTGTATTATTTTTCACTTTAGTTTGATAGATATTCTTCTCTTCTTGTGAACCAGTTCCTGGCTAAACAAATTTTACGCCATATCTCCAATCGAACGCAATAAATCCCAAACCTAAAACCGTCATCAAAACCCTGGAAAACCCGCACACTGATCATTAGGCTCATGTAATCAAAGCTGATAAGCGGACGCCAATGATATGCGTGGCATGGCTAGGCGTGGTGGGGCGTGGCAGTGCCTGCGGCCAGCTCTACGCAAGGTAGACAGCAGAGTGCCCAGAGGGATAGATAGAGTAAGGGTGAGGGTATTTGCCATGGGGTAGATGTGTCGTCGCCAGCGTTTGGCAACTTTTGATGAAATCGCGTAAAGCGTTGGCCAACAAATTTGCATAACTGCTTCGTGGACAGCGATTGCGAGTGCAGGGGGCGTGCCATGATTGCAGCTGGTAGGGGAGGCGTGACGTTGCACGCATGCATGCGCTGCATTCATCAACGGTGACGTCGACGCTGACGCTGACGCCGACGTCGCGATGCGAACGCAGACAGCCCAAACACTTTCGCCCCAAAACAACGGGCAACAAAGCGCTGAAAATGAAACGTTGCACACAGGAGACCACAAAGCACTGGTAAGAGTAAGGGTAAGAGCTAGAGCAAGTGCCAGAGCAACAGCATGCAAGACTAGTAAATACCCTGTAATAAGTGTTTCCATAGCAAATTCCATGCCATTTAAAGGCATTGAAGGGCTAAGAAACGAACAAAAGTAGTTATCGATATTTATCGATGCATGTAAAAAGTGAAAGTTCAAGTCATTTAATAACAAATTTTGATATGGGCAAACTATGTGCAACGCTATATGCTCAGTTCAAGGAATTTACTGCCGGAGTATCAACAATTTGTTATCCACGAACATTTATCGATAATTGGCAACCATATAAGCCATCGATAGTTGAAGAGAGAGATTTTGTAATAATGCTTTTCAAGAAGCTTAACAGTAGTTTTGACGTTGCTCATTTCAGCAAAAGTTTTTTAAGAATCGATATATATCGATTAGTTAAAAGAATATCGATAATTATAAATGATTGAGGTTCTTGCTGCTCGATGTATATAAAAATTTAAGTCAAATATATTTAGCTCAGTTCTGGGAAGAAGTATAATTGTATATCGATAATTATCGATATATTATATAGTTTTTTTTCATCTATTGTTCATAAACATACATTTATAATATTTCATTTCATGTATATGTTTTGACAACTTTCCTATATGGACACAGCTTCAGGACGCTCCGCTTCACATACAGACTTTACAGGGTATCCATCGAGCAGTTGCTGGCCTGGCCCTTCATTCGCTTAAGCCGAAACCAGCCAACTTGAGAGCGCTATATCCGTCTACCAAAATATTGTTTCATTACGCGTTGCCCAAACATTGTAGAGGGACCAGCGGATACGGATGCGGATGTGGTTGCGGATGCGGTTGCGAATAGCCTTCACTATTCGCTAGTTGCAGCAGCAGCAGGAGTAGAAGCAGAAGCGGCATCTGCTTTTGGTGGCAAACGTGACGTTGCCGGGCATATAAATCAGATTTTTGGGGTGGGCGGCCGCTGCGCCGCGACAAAAACGACAGCAAAGGAAGAATTGATGGCCACTTCAGACAAACTGACAAGCAGCTGGAGCAGTAGCAAGAGTCGGACGGGCGGCAAGTAGTTGGCAGCTCAAAGATGCGAAGGACAGCAAATTGCGTTGGATTTCAATGCAACGAGAGACGAGCCAGCAGCAGCGCGGCAGAGGCAGAGGTTGTTTGTGTAGCGAGGCGTTAAAATGTTTGTTTGCATTAATTTGCGGCAGACGTTGATGCGAGGCAGGAGCAGGCTAGCAACTTGCAACCAATTAGTGTGCCACACGCGCCACAACAAAAAACTGACACCTAACGGGCCACAAAAATTGCGGCAACTATTTGCAAACAAAAAGGGGAGGGCGTGGCAGACGCCCACTTGCTGCCAGTTCTAACAAAATCCCAGGCTATTCGTTTTTAAAGCCGCCGCCCAAAAGTATGCAACAAAATTTGAAAACTTGAATCAAAAACGCGACAATCAGCTAGCTGCTGGGCTGGTGGGCGTGGCGTGGCGAACAAATTGTTATACCCGTGGGGCAGAACGTGGGCGCACAGCTCAAAGAATTTGCATAGCCGTAAGTTATAAGCGCTGTCAGCCACAGCAAAGCAGCGAAAACTTACGGCCAAAATAAACGTAAATAGAAGTCGAACAAAATTCCTGAAATACATGAAGAATGGAACAAATTGTAGGGAAGTTGACGAATATGTGAGACGAATAGCAAGGCACTTGAGATGAGGGGGAAGCGAAATAAATTTCTTTTTTTTTAATTTAAAAAAAATGCCAAAAAATTTATGAGATTAACATATTGGTCTTATGTATATATTTATGCATGCATAAATATAGACGTACATATATATATATATATAAATTTAAAAAAAATACATATATATTTTTATAAATTTTTTGTTAATTTTATAAATTTATTGCATAATTTATTATTTATTAATTTTAAATTTACAAAAAAAATTTTCTTTATTTTCTTGCAATTTTTTTTTCATTGATAACGTTGCTTATCTGTGATTTTTAGTTTATTTTGGTTCACAGAAAGAGACAAAAAATGATTTTTATGCTGAGACACATAAAATGTTATTTCAAATTCATTGAATAAAATGAAAAGAAATATCACTTTGCTTATATTGACAATCAGGCAACGCAATGTTCATACACCTTCGATAGCTCAGTTGGTAGAGCGGTGGACTGTAGAGTGTCATGCAATATGTAGAAATCCATAGGTCGCTGGTTCAAATCCGGCTCGAAGGATGTTGGTAAAATAATTTTTTATTTTATTTTTAAAATTTTTATTTTATTTTTAAAATTAAGCAAAGTATTTACAATAATATTTTTCAATTATTTTGCCAACATTCAATAAGCATTTACTTAAATTTTCTTTAAATGAATGTGTAATGCATAACAGGGAGCTATTTCAAGTGAATGCTTTACAATTCATTGCAATTATAACCAATTAAAATTCAAAAGCTTTACAAACAGGTAATCATTTGCAGAATTAAGATTAAAGTGCCTTTTAAGTAGCACTTTAAAGTTAAATTGAAAGCAGATAAACATAATTCGCAGCAATGCTCGCCCATAGATGGCGCCAGCAATGGTTTGTTATTTTTACCGTTTGCTACAATAACTCAACTAATGATTCGCTCAAGTGGCGCATTGTCTTCTGATTGGTTAACTGATTTCTGTTTTCCCAAGGGGTTGTAGAGTGGAAGAGGCAGCGGGAGTGAGAGAGCAACTAATTGTTAACTTTGGGCAAACAACGAAACGCAATCAAACGTGGCGCAAAAATTTGCCAAGCTCAACGTAAAAGCCAAACAGCAAAGCGCACAAAAATCATCAAAATTTATATACGGGGCTGCGCTTGACTTGTGTAGAGAGTAAGTAGGTGGGTGGGGGGAGCGAATGTTTATTTTGCTAGACTTACCTTCGAACTTTTCATATGCAGCGAAGCTTAACTTTTCCGGCACAAAAGACGAGCCGCGCCGCGACCCTGCGCCGGCAGCAAGGCTCTGCTGCGACAGCGACTGCTCCAGCTGCGCTGCTGTCAGTGTTGTCTCCCTCTCGTCGCCAGATGGCGCTGGCGCCGTTATCGCCAGTGCTGGCGACTGAGCGCTAGGCGCGCTGCTGCTATTACAGCTATTGCCCGTCGACGAAGACGACGACGATCTCTCGACCGAGAAGCTGGCCACCTTCTTGAGCACATTGCTCGAGAGCAGCGGATTGGTGGGCGTGCCATAGCCAGGCGGGGGCGGCACCAACGACGCAGCATCAGCATCCAACTGCCTAGCCTCGTCCCCCGGCAGCAGCGCCTCGCCTGCAGCGCTGCTGTCAGTGGGCGTGGCTGGGCGTTGAGATGAGGCAGGTGTTTGAGATGATTTAAACGAAATTATAACAGTTGACTGCGTTTCCAGCGGAGTGGTCGCTGTCGAAATCGAAGTCGGGGTCGAAGTCGGAGTCGGAGTCGGTGTTGGAGTCGATGTATTTGTTGTTGCAGCTGAAACGAAACGAAACGGAATGGAAATCAAATGAAACGAACTGAGCAGTGTGAAGCTATGTGAAGCGGGCCGCATTAGCAGCCCACCCAAATTGATGCAGTGCGAGCACAGAAACTGCGCGCAATGGAAAGAAAAATCCATCTATCTATAAGAGATTTATCAATCAAAATAGTCGAAGAAAAGAATGGGAACAGTTTATAATAATGCAGTTTTAAGAGTATTAAGATACTTCAAGCATGATATTCATATTTTGAATAAGATATAGACAAGGAATTATGTGAATATAGGACTACTACTGAGTGGTTGACATGTTTCAGTTCAGCGTTCCATTTTAGTGTTTCATTCAGTATTTCATCTTGTTGTTGTTTTTTCAGTGTATCATTTTCAGGGTTTCTAACTCAGCGTTTTACTTTCAGCGTTTCGCATTTTGTGCTTCACTTTCAGTGTTTCACTTTCAGTGCTTCACTTTCAGTGTTTAACATTCAGTGTTTAACATTCAGTGTTTCACTTTCAGTGTTTCACTTTCAGTACTTCACTTTCAGTGTTACACTTTCAGTGTTTCACTTTCAGTGTTTCACTTTCAGTACTTCACTTTCAGTGTTTCACTTTCAGTGTTTCACTTTCAGTGCTTCAATTTCAGTGTTTCACTTTCAGTGTTTCACTTACAGTGTTTAACATTCAGTGTTTCACTTTCAGTGTTTCACTTTCAGTGTGTCACTTTCAGGGACTTATTGTGAGTGTTTCATTGCCAGTTAATAAATTTCAATGTTTAAATTTTGGTCTCATTTTCAGTGTTTCACTGCAGTGTTCCACTCTTAATGTGTCACTTTCACTTGTTTAATATCAGCGTTTAATTTTTAGTGTTTCACATTCAGATTTTCAGTGTTTCACTTCTAGAGTTTCACTTTTAGAGCTTCTAGAGTGTTTCATTCTCAGTATTTCAGTTTCAATGTTTCTCATTCACTCTTAAACTTAATTTCTCTATTTCATTTAGTTGCAGTGTTTCATTCTCGTGTTTCGCTTAACTGTTTCAATAGAATCTTCTTGAATGAAGAGTCAATTTTCATTCACTTTTCCTATTTTGACCAACTTCAATTGAAAAGCTTCGCAGTTAATGTTCAATGAGCCCCATTAGGAGAGCAGAGAACCTAAAATGCATATAAAAATATCTTCAGTAATCGCTTTACGAGCAAATCGTGAGCAAATTATATAATTTAAGAGGCGTAGCATCCAATTTTTATTATATATATATACTTATATACATATATATGTATAGAAGGAAATGCGTTATTAAATCTCTTGTTCTCTTGGCTGAGCCTGATGTCCGTGAGGAGCTCAGTGAAAGTGCTCGATGAGTCTTAGTCCTGGCAGTGGCTAAGGCTCCGAGCACACCCAGTGGAGCGCTTATCGCGGCCATCATCATTGACTGTAAGCCCAAGTGGCTGCCACGCCCCATACCCCACCGGGGGCCATTGCTCCCACGTGCATCATTTCGTACAACATGATTTAATTAAAATTTAAACTTTATTTTTCTCTCTTTTCCTCATTTTTTTTTGCGCTCTCGCAACAATGGGGAATCGAAAATGTGCCTCCATTTTCCCCGTTCTCCTTGTTTTCCCTGTTTTCCCTGTTTCCGGCCGACATTTTGTAAACAATGAAGACGTGTTTGCAATTTTTAAGTTTTTTACAAATGTTTTTGCCGTGCTGGGTCACAATATACCCAGCCACGCCCACCCAGCCTTTCACTGAGCGCCTACCATTATTCTTATGACCGTTCGAGCAGTGTAGAGGATATATTGGATGTGCATAATAATTAAATTTATAGAGATTTTGGAACATGGTATTAAAAGGAGCTCTTGCTAATGAGAGTATAAAAAGTTTGAGAGCGTCTCAAATGGGTTAAAAACTATATCAAAAATTCTGAAATTTAAACTAATTTTGAGATTTTCAATAAACATGTCGAAAGCCATATGAGTTGATGCTGAGAGAAAACAAAATTTTCCAAATTTTTAAAGCTGAAATCAGCTATGATTGAGCCAAGATCAAGTCCATAGAAATATCTCTGAATCTCTACCTAATTCTTATAATATTTATATTATTTAAAATTTCACGTATTTTCATATTTGATTATGAACGAGCATCACGCAGCCAGTCAAACTCCATTGCTACAATTTGTACTTGTTTTGTTTGGGCTCTGTGTTTGTTAGCCAAGCGACGGACGCACAATTAGACGGGCATTAGATGCCAAAAGGGGGGCGGGGGCAGCGTTGGCATTGGAGTTAAAACTTAAGGGTATGCTGGGGATTTTATATATAAATTTTAGCTGGCAATTATATATATACGGGGGCTGTGTATACATATATATATATATTTTAATGTATTTAAAATATCATGTGCGAGCGCGAGCCTTTGCATAAATGTGCCAATAATTACTTTTGTATACGCTTTCCTGTAGGGGTACACATGATTTTGGTAGCCGGAATGTAACAGAGCAGAAATGCATATGAGATATATTTTATAATATTTATAAATATTCCAATATTCTACTTTAGTTATGATAATGATTTTTATAATGAATTTTATTTTATTTTTTATTGAATTTTATTTTAGTTTTATATTTAATTATAAATATATATTTTTATTTTATTTATTTATTTATTAACTTTTATATTATTATTATATTTTTTTTATTCCACTTAATCTAGAGCATACAATGTGCATCATTTAATTTGCACATTTTTAAAAAATTTAAATTTTAACATTATATACAATTTATATTTCCTTCAAACGCGTATTTTTATGCGCCTCACAGATCGCATCACTTACAAAAAATAATAGAAATAAAAACAATAGAGCCAGGCCTCTAGGACAGACTGAAGAGTAGAAAAAACAAGAGGGCAAAGCGACACAAGTTAATTAAAAAACTTGAAACAAATTTTTATTCAAATAGCCGCGAGAGTAAAAATGGGTTGACTTTATTTGTGAGGAAACCCAATTGAAACCAGACAAAAAGAGAAGAGTTTCGCTCTTTCCTTTTAGGGCATAGAGCACGTATTGTCAATTAAAAATTATAATGAAAATCAATGAAACAGAAATAAAATTCTATAACAAGTTTATTAATAGCAGCCAAAAGGACAAATTATCATATTTTTAGAAAAAAAAAATCAAAAGATACGAAATTGAGATATTTCTGAAAATACTTTTTAATAATTCTGCAAAAAATATGCTCATTAAAAAGTATCTTTGATGAATACTGAAAGGAATTATATATAATTTGATTTGCTTTGAGCAACAATAAATAATTTAATTAATTTGTTATTGTATTTATTTTTTTTTTTTTTTTATTAAAAACCAAATTTTTCCCTTTCATGAAATTTATCTAAAATCAAAATTTTTCGCTTTTACGCATTTACATTTGCCGCGCTTGAGCTGCCCCACTTTAAATTTATATTAAAATACATTTACCTTTTCTACCTATTTATCTACTTGATCTAGTTCAATACTTCTGAACTTTGAACTTTGTCAAAAAAAAGACAATATTTTCAATTATATTTCGGTTCAACCTTTCGACTTTGAGTTTCCGCTTCTCAAAGTTTAAAGTTTGACAAGCACTTCGCGTAGATGCTGATGTTTACCTACGGAATTGGCGTCGAGCGCTAGACCGAGAGAAAACAAGCCGAGTGTGAACGACTGCACCATGCGCTGTTTGCAACAATTAAATAAATAATGCGACTTTAAGAGAATGACACATAAAGTAGGTAGTAGCTTTCAGGTAAGGCCTGCGCCTGGCAAGCGAGTTGCACATGGTTCGAGTCGCGTTGCAATCATATATATTTATTTGCCTATTAATTGAGCTACAATTTAATAATTAACTTGAGTGAGGAAGTTCCAGGTTCGAGTCCAGGTTTGCTGCGTATTATTTTACAAAGTAATTTTCTATTTATAATCGAAAGGGCTATATTTAGCTTCAGCTCAAGTAAGAATTCTGCCAGTCAAGCAATAGGTTGTGCAGGTTCGAATCCTGCTGCAAACTTATATATTTACCTCTTAATTGAGCTATTATTTTTTAATTAAACAGCGTGGCTCCGACTGACAAACGCGGTATTTCTCATTCCAGCTCTGCTGCGAACATATAATTTGTTACACTCTTGACGAACTAATTAGTTATTTATAAACGTAAGTCAAAATTAGCTTGAACGCAAGTAGTTGTCGACAAGGATTCTGCCTGCCAAACATGAGGTGCCTGGTTCGAATCCTGTTATGTACATTTAATTTTTCCTTTTTATTTACTTCATTGATGACGCATTAAGTTATTTTTAAATGAAAGCCAACTACGGCTTTAATGTGGGTGGCGTTTGGGGTAGCATTTTGCTCGGCAAACGAAAGGTTCGAGGTTCAAATGCCACTCTGAGTGGGGGTGGTAAAGTCAACATATGTAATTGTTTTTTATTTTTAATATTTTTTTTTTACTTTAAATATATAAAATCTGCAGCAAATTTCAAAAGCCAATATGCTCTCGTCCTCTGCTCCTTGTACAGCGTATCGAAAGGTACAAGGCTTTTAGTTATTCTCATTTTCATTTTCAATTTTTTTCACACTTTTGTTATTTTCGGACACAAGGGCCACACACTTGAGCATACACATGGCGGTTCAAGTGCTCCCCGACAACAACAACAACAACAACAACAAGAGTAATCAGATGAAGAGGGCAAACAGGAAGAATCGTGTTTTATGCCGTGCGCTTCGTTTGATTTGCGAGTGGGCGGCCAAGTGGGAATTTGAATAATTCCCGCATATCGCCAAAAGGCACAAACTCTGGTATCAGCCACACCGCACTCCCTACCAACCGTCTCCCTTGCGCCCACTTCGGCTAATGCGTTTGTAATAGGGGTGAAAAAAAAAAACGGAGGCAACCATCTCGTGACTTTAAATGCCGCCAGCTCTTGGCACGGAATGTAAAATGAGCAAATACATGCGCGATGGGCTAAAGGGGGACTCACCTGTCGCTGCCACGCCCACATCCGTTAGATTTGTGGGCGTCGAGGCTGGGCTGACGGCGGCCGCGAAACGTGACGATAGATTCTGCAGCTCCACTTTCTTGGCCTTGGATATGTTGAAGAGCTCGCCCCCATTGCCCAGCGGCGAATCGACACGGGGCGTGGCAATCGCAATCGAACTGGCTGACATGCCCACGGGCATCATATTGGATTCGGTGAGTGGGCCAGAAGGCGTAGGCGTGGGCGTGGGAGTGGGCGAGGCCGAGCTGCTGCCCAGCACCTGGGCGAGCTTCTTGCCCAGCTGCAGTGCCATTCGCTCATCCGGCGAACTCTCCGGCGTGATCAACAGCTCTGTATGCAACAGCTCCGCTTCCAGCGCCTGCTCCGGATCTGGTTCCGATTCATGAGCAATGCTCAGATATGTAATGCGACTCAAGCTCAAGCCAGCGATCTTATCAGCACGACAGCGACGCTTCAGCTCTAGCAAGTCCTTATTGTTGAGATCTGAAAGAGAGCGAGGGAAGTTAGTAAATATATATGTGTATGAATAGTAGAAATAGTTAAGATACTTTTCTATACGATTTAAAACAGATTTGGGATGAATTCCTATAAGATTCTTTGAAGTCCAATTGATTCATGCAATTCTTATAGGACTACAAATTACATATTTTTTATACAAATTCTTGGATCATTCATTAAAATCAATTTATAAGCCAATAGATACATATAATTCTTATATGATTCCAACATAAACAAAATTTCACATTCAAGTTTTCAATTCGAATTGATAGCAGCTATAGAATAACAGGCAAAAGTGCTTATAAGAATACACTTCGATACATGACAGTCCAATAAGACTAAAGAGTATCAGTACTGTATATACATATGTGCAATTACTACAAATGAAAATAAATTAAAACTCATTTAGAAGCGAAATTTGTAGAAATAAAGACAATCCAATTATAAGTCTTATTAGATACTGCTGATCATAGCACAACAATTCTAATAAGACTGCGCTCTTAGCAAAACATGTGCAAGTCAAATAAGAATTAAGACCCATATGTGCTTAGTTACCAAAGAGCGAATCAGAATCATTGCTGGAAGAAGAAGAAGAAGCAGATGAGGAAGCAGATGTAGAAGAAGTCATGGAAAGGGAGTGCAGACGCTGCTGCTGCTGCTGATGCGGCGCCGACTGCGACGGTGACTGCTCTGCTGGCTGCGTCAATGTGTTGGTCGATGCATAGCAGCAATCGTCGCTGCTGCAGTTGTGAAACTCTGTGGAGTCGCTGTTGTAGTCCAGGCTGACGACGTCATCTGGCAGCACAGAAGAAGTGGAAGATGAAGAAGAAGAAGAAGAAGTAACAGATAGAGATATTGAGAGATGAGCCAAGTGCCCAAAAATGTTTCAATTGAAATAGCAAAAAATAATTTATAAAGAAAAAAATTGCCGTTGATTTATGACTTGCGGCTCATTGAGAAAACCGCAACATGTGTAAAATAAAAAATAAATAAAAAGAAAAGTAAATTAAAACAAAGCGCTCCACTGGAAGGCGGCAGCACAAGAAGAGAGTCTAAGAGAGCGAGCGAGCGAGAGAGTAAGAGAGAGAGAGAGAGCGCGGCGAGTGCGTGCTCTCATTGGAATAGGCCAAACAAAATGTAAACTGTAAACCATAACGCAAAAAGTTATATGAAAATCCATATGGAAAATGAACTCAAAAGCGAAAGGTTAAGCATAATGACAAATGAGCAACAAAGAAAAAAAAGTAAAATGAAATGAAAAGAAGGAAAAGCAAACAAAAACAAAAACAAAACAAAAGCGAGGGGCACAGCACGAAAACTGGTTTTTGGTTATGGCTGAGCGGGCGTTGGGTTGGGCGGTCAGCGAGGGACGGTAAGTTACGGGAATGGCCACGGGAATGCCAAAAGACGGCGTCACTTTTCCTTCATTTCAGTTCATTTATACTCTTGTTACTGTTGTTGTTGCAACGGTAAATCGTAAACTATTACATTTATCACTCACTCTTCTTCACGCCCTTCGCACTTTCGCGTTCGAGTATCAATTTTCGTTTGTTTTCGCAAAATTTAACAACAACAAAAACTTTGCGCTTTGATTCTAACACAACTTTTCACTTTTCATATATATTTTTTTAATTAGACGCGGCGAAGGCGAATGCAACGCGGCGACGACGGCGACGGCGACAACTTCGATTTGTACGATCTGCGCGGCAGCAAGTGCAAAGCGTAACTAACAACAACAAGAGCAACTGGTTTCTAGCTGCCAGCACATGTGAGCGTAGCCTGGAAGTCAAAGCTGAGGCTGAAGCGTGAGAGAGCGTGAGAGCGAGAGCGAACGAACGAGCGTGAGAGCGATTTCGGGGGCTTGTTGTTGGCGGCTTAAAGCTGTAATTTAAACGGTGCACGAAATGAACAAAGGGCTTCAAAAGCACAACAAAAGCAACTGAAATCAATATGTTAATGTACATATGCATATATGAAATAAATGAGCTGTATTAAGTGTTATAATCTGTTATAATTTAAATAAGCAGGAAGCGCTGCATGCAGTGCAAGAGGAGAGAGCGTGCGAGAGGGAGAAACGATCTTAAATGGGAGCCAAGTTCATATTGTGAGCCAGTTCGTTGCGCTTTGCTTTGATATGAATAAGTCGAGGAAGACAAGTTGAATTCAAGAAGTATTCTTTGGTGCTAATTAACTAAAATATTTAATTTAAATCGAATGCGTTAATATTAATGAACAATGCAATTCCTCCAATGAAAATGAGGTAATCTTGTTAATTATACTTTTTTCTGTTTGTTTATCAAGTCAGTGAAGTTGAAGCTAAAATAATATTCAATATGTGCAGAACATTGCATACTTTTGGGCATATGAATTAAAAATTCATTGAAAAGATTTTATTACTGCATAGTTTTAGGAGCTTACGAAAAATATTTGCGAATGTGATTTGCAGCAAAGTTCAGATGAAAACTATCAGTAAAGTCAAGGTGGGTCAAAGATGCTTGGGAATAAGACTGTGGCTTCGTCCCTATCGAACACTTGATAATCAGTAAGATCACGTGGAAAAGGAGTGTGAGGAATAACGATCGATTCTAAGCTAAAAGACAGTCTAAGAAAAAGGAGCTTTATTGATTGGCTAACATAATCATATCTATTATTAACAACATCATTATCATCATCATATGAATACCCAAAATTATTCATATACCCCAAAAGAAGTAAACTCTCGAAAATTTCTATCAAAATTGCCCACGAAAGTTGCAGTAGGATGAAAACCCTTGCGAAATAGTTGTCTGAAATTAAATTCCATAACACAGACAAACAATTATTGTTAACAACATTAAACCGTTGTTAAAACTCCGTAACGAGCTGAGCGAGCGAGACAGAGAGAGAGAGAGAGGGAAGGAGAGGAAGAGTGTGCGAGAGAGCAGCGCAGAGTGTTAGAAGTTTACAAGGAAAACTATTAAAACTAATTGCCATAAATATTAGCGGCCCGCCACGTGCCACAGGCATAACTTTTTTTTTATAGTGTGCGAGTGTGTGTGTGTGTGTGTGTGTGTGTGTGTGTGTAGGCTCTTAATTGAGCACGTCGGCAGCTGTTGTTGCTGTTGTTGTTTTGGTTGCAGTTGGCGCCGAAAACTGAGCTTTTGAGGCTCCCCTAGACAGGCTGCTGTCCCTCTCGCACTCTCTCACTCTCCCTCTCTCTTTCTCACACCTCTGAGCTGCCTTTTATATATATTTTCTTTTTTTTAAGGCAAATGGAGGCTTGCCTCTGCTGAGTTGCGCTTGGGGCCCACATGAATTATGAATTTATGCATTGAAAGAGGCTTCCAAAAAAGAGAAGAAGCAGCAGAAGCAGAAGCAGAAGAGGAAGCAAAAGCAAAACGAAGCAAATTTTTGTTGTTGTGTGTGAAATGAATGCGTCTGGCTAGGGCAGGCGGCAGGCGTTGCTCTGAGTCTGAGTGGGCGTGGCAGCGCAGCTTAAAGGGAATTTTTGATAGCAGCTCGCTTTCATTCCCCTATCTCCCTCTCCCCCCTCTCTCTCTCTCTCTCTCTCTCTCTATCTCTGAGTGAATCGCGCCTTGGCACGTTTAGAATTTTTCGTTGATTTGATTTTGGACTTTGGACTCGCTGCAATGGCAGCCATGCAGCCGCCTTTCAATTGCTTTTTGATATAGAGCACCAAAAACAGCCTGCCACGCCATGGTCTACCCCTTCCCCTACCATCCTCAGCCCTTCCCCACTGCCCCACTCGAGCGGCTGCCTTTCGAAATTCCCGCGATCTGGCAGCCTTTCTCTTTAGTCTTTGTAAACACGGCCCAAAAGCAGCGCCACAGAATGCTCGACGAGCGCTTTTGGCGTCAATTTGTATACCCTATAATGTGAGCTTGAGCGACTACGACAAGTGTTTTGTGACATTGCAGTTGCTAGGCTTAAGCCAACATTATTCTAATGAAATTACCTTTGGGAAAAAAATCTATAACAATGAAAAACAAACAAAAAATTGAAAATATTGTCTGAAGAATTAAAAATAATTTTTTTTAATTTTTATAGATTTTTTCTCACTTTATAAAATTAAAAAATTAAAATTTTATTTTACTTGTGCATTTCTTAAAAAAAAAAAAATAAAATTTATATTTCTATACTACAAAAATTTTTTTAAATCATCTTCAAACAAAATTTGTTTAAAAATATGATAATATATTTTAAATAATTTATTTTTTGAATTCTTAAAAATATTTTAGTAAAATTTTAAGTTTTGTAAAATTTGTAATAATTTAGGAACAAATATTTTTAAAATTTAATAAAAAATTAAGAGCTACAAAAATATGGCAAAAATGTTTAATCAGGGATTCTTAAAAGAATAGAAGGAATTATTTATAGAAAAATGTTGATATTTTATTGAGAAAAAAAAAATTGAAAATTAAAAAAAAATAAAAAAATATTGTATGCAATTTTTAATTAAAAATATAAAAATATAAATATAAAAAAATATATGTATATATATATATATATATATATATATATTATTTTTTTTTTTTTTTTTATATATTTTATTTTTTTATTTTCATATATTACTGAGCTATGTTGTTTTAGCTTTCTCTTTTATAGAAACAAATATTTGTATAATTATTTTCTATTTTGACTTAGAGTTTAAAAATTGTCCACCAAAATGTTGATCTTAAATATTCTAGTTAAATCATTCTAGTTAAATTTTCATTTCAGGTGAATTCAATTCAAATTGTTTCAAGTGCCTCAAGGCAATGTAAGCTACGCTCACTGAGGGCATTAGAGCTTCGTCTCGATAAGGATATTAACTGAATGCGTTTCGTTTATATTTCAATTTGTTTGCAACTCGTCGAAGGACGCGCAGCTTTAGAACAGTTTGCTTCTACATCTTTTACAACGTTTTTTTTTTAAGTCAGCGAATTTATTTTATTTTTTAGCTTTTTCTTAATAGACAGACGACTTTTTGAAGTGGGTCGCTGAGCGAGAGGGGCAGTGTGTGTGTACGAGTTATGATTGAGAACGTGGCTCGCTTTGTAGTGCAGAGAGTCAAAAGTTATGCTCATATATTTTGCAGTTATACTTTATATATATATATGTGTGTGTGTGTTATTTTTTAAAGTCAGCATCTCTTAAAGATTTCACATGAATAACTAAAATCTATAAATTTTTGATTTCACTTTGGCTGCTGGGCGAGCAGACGCAAGTAGAGATATTATTTTTGCCAGCCAAAATGCCAATAAGTTACGAGTGCCAACAGGCTGTGGGGAGCTCAAAAAGTTGCTCAAGAGCGACAGGCGAGCGGGCAAATGGGAGTGCGAGCGAGAGCGCAGATATGTGTATATTCAACTACTATAACCCATGGCAGAAACAAACAACGCCAGCGGAAAAGCAAAGCTCTGAGAAATTTCTAACAGTCAAGAGCGCAGGCGAAACAACAAAAGCGGATTGCCAGCTGGCGGGATTTGCAGGGCGTAGTGAACGGGATATATGTATCTGGGATGAACAAAACAAGAACAGGAAAAAACGCTGAAGAAGGGTGCACAAAATTTCATAAAACTTCAATGAAAAGTTTTGGGCCTTGTTCTTCGCTCTTGATTTTTTTCTATTTTCGAAAAAAACTTGTCCGAAAATTCTTATTTAAACTACGCTTAAATTGCAATAAGTCGACGGGCTGAGAATATGAAAGAGACAGAGCTAATGTGTGGAGCGGAGAATGAAAGAGAGAACGAGCGACAGAGAGAGAGAAAGTTGTAGAGCGAGTTGCAGAGAAGTGCAGAGATTTCCAGGCGAATTGTGTAATAAAACAAAAGCAGGCAAAAGTTAAGAATGAAAGCAAGGCAAAAAGAAATATATTGAACTAAGTATAGCCTTAAAAAGACGAGATAGATCGACTACGATATACCTGGAATAGCTAGAGATGCGTTAACAATATTATGGAAAATAATGATGACAATGACAATGACAATCAGCTAATAAGTAAAGATCAGCTTTTATAACAGTAGACTCTTATACGGCAACATTGTGAGCAGGGTTGCCAATTTCGCTTTTTTCCCGTCAAATCTGGCTGTTTTTGAAGACCAATTGCGGGATAAATTTTAGAATGGCGGGAAGCGGGTATTGTGGCTTTTTAAGAAATATTTTTTGCTTTTTCCCGTTTTTTTTTACTTTTGCCAACATTTATTAAGAATTTATGAAAAAGTGACAATTTTTCAATATCGATATTCTGAAGCAATATTTGTAAGCAAATTACGGATATTTTTAAAGCAATATTTGTAAGCAATTTACCAAGCATGAAACGGACATACGGAGATTTTTTAGTTTTCCAAAGTGTCCGTCTATATTTGTTATATTAATATTAATAGTGTTATTTATGTGTGTTGTGTTGGTGTTATGTGTGTTGTCTGACCATCTGGTAGCTATTAAAAATAACCATTTGTGTTTGATTTGTTAATAATTTTGTTGCATCAGCTGACAATACTTTTAATGTTCTTAAAGAGTCCACTGAAGATTCCAAAGGTGTCGGACACCCGATGGCTGTCTATAGAACTAGCAGTCACGCGCGTAGACCAGTGGGAAGAGCTTGAATTGCATTTTGCTTTAGCGGAAACCAAAGAAAGATGTCACAAAGCTAGCATCTTACATCAGTTGTTCAAAAATGAAAAAAAAACTTCTATATTGTTGTTTCTAAAGTATTATGAAATATTATCCTTCCCTTGGTCAAATGCAGAGATTGAACGAGTTTTTAGTCAAGTCAATCTAATAAAATCAAAGCTAAGGAATAGAATCAACCTTACTACGCTCAATAGCATTCTATGCATATAAAATGAAATATACTCAAATTTTATATTACAATAAAATAATATAAGAAAATCAGTTTTTTTTTTTCGCTTTTTTGTGTAATTTTTTAAAGTTTTTTGTCAATTCTTTCCCCGTCGAAAACAGCTTTTTTTATAAAAAGTTGGCAACACAGATTGTGAGCTTCAGCTTGTATAACAGTAGAAAGTGTTATACTGTAGTACAGCTTCAAGGCAAGCCTTAGGTGCGGGTATAGCAACTGCCTTGATTTGCTTGGATTGTCGATTGAAACAGGAACTCCAAAAAATCAAGCAAAAATTAAAATAAAATTTGCGGACAAACTGAATTTGGACATTGACAAAAAATAAGAGGAGCGGGATGAGGAGGAGGAGGCGTAAGAAGTAGGAGTAGAATAATAACAATCAGAAGCAAAAACCGAAACAAAAAACTGAAAAAAAACTGAAAAACTGAACAAATATTTTGTTGGTGAACTTTGAAATTGACTTACGAAAATCCATTTGTTCGGCACTGGCATTCAATTGTCCGTGGCCCACTTCCGCCGGAGTCCAGTCCGTTAGCGGCGAGGCGGGCAGCGATGCGGGCGACACCGGCGGAGTTGCCTGCAGGAATACATCCCGTTTCTGCTTGACAAAACGGCTAAAAACTCGCGCCTGCTGTTGGCTGCTGTTGCTGCTGTGGCGTCTGTCCTCCAGGGCCGCCAAAGGTGGCATGCAACCGGGTCCGTGGCGTCCGCCCGCTGCCAGCCGTAGCAAGCTGCCCGTTGCCTGCGGCGAGCTGGCCGCCCCACGATTCTGGCCATGTGCATTGCCCATTGCTGTTCGCTCTAGAAGATTGGCCTGACTTTGATTCCGAGTAGCACTTGGCGGACACGACTGCAAGGGGAGATAGAAAAAGAGCGAGTGAGACGCAGAGAACTTTTACGAAAATCAATTAAAAAAGTTTTCAATCAGCCGCATTGTTTGGGTTGATTTTCTACTTTTTTCTTTCTTCTTTTTTTGGCTGTTGCTACAAAAACTTTTCTGTTGCAGAAATATGAAATGAATTAGTTCAGGTAAGGCAAAAGTTCTGTCTCGATTTCTATAGATATCTGCACAGCACATATATATATATATTTGATATATATATTATGACTGCTTTTTGGCTGACGGCCACACCGCAACGTTGCTTTGGCAACTTGCAGCTCTTGCAACAAGCTGCAAATTGAACTTTTACTTTTAACAACTGTGGCATCGCTCTACAACGACGAGCAGCGGAACGAACTCAATAATGATCATTAAACAACAATCGAATTCGAATTCCCATTCGCAAATGGCCAAAGCATTGAAAGCGACCAAATTTCGTTGCTTTTCAGTTTTATTTGAACACATTTCAAGGGTTTCGCCCCCTCCTTGGCTCTGAACACCTTGTGGAAATGCTGTTTAGAAATTGAAAATTGTTAAGTTCTTAAAGCCATAAGAAATTTTATGAAAATATATTGTATTGTATATATATTGTTGATATGGCAACGCTATAGATATACGTACATACTGATCTATGTTAATAAAGTCTATCATCACACGCCACCAATTGTTAGTGGAGGTATGAACATTTATAAATTAATGAAGATTTTATTTTATTTGTAAAATTCTTTAAAAATAATTTGGAATTTTCTAAATTTAATTTAAGATTAAAGTAGAAGTCCATTTTTTATTTTTAGTGTTTGTTGGGTATAATTTAACTTTGCGTTGCAATACCCACGAGAGTGAAACGATGTGATTCGGTTAGTGGTTTAATAAAGAGTGAAACAGAATAGAATGTTAATTACATTCTTTGTATGGTGATGCCAGATTACATGTTTGCTTATGTTAATGCTTACATTTTCAACACTTCTTCTTAAGCTACATATAATCTTTCTTTTTTAGCTAACAAATCTTTTACTAGGATAAACCAAGTAACTTAACAAAATAGTTATGCTTAGACTTATGTAAACATTTGGTAAGAATATCAGCTACGTTACAATTTGAATTCACATATGTAAGCTCTATCTCTTTAGATTGTATTTTTTCACGAACAAAGTGGAACTTAATATCTATGTGCTTTGTCCGTTTGTGATGCACTGGATTTTGTGCAATGTGTTGCGAACTGATATTGTCACCACGGATCTTTATTGGCTTCTCATCTGTTGACCAGCCAATCTCATTTAAAAGTCTTCGCAAATAGACTGCTTCCTTTGCTGCCAACGTTAATGCAATGTATTCTGCTTCTGTGCTGCTTAGAGCAACGACACTCTGCTTTGCTGAAGTCCAAGAGAATACACTGCCGGCGAGGAAGAACGCGTAGCCACTGTATGAGCGTCTGTCTCTTTTGTCATTTGCCCAATCTGCATCGGCGTATCCAGTTGCTGATGCATCACATTTGCTGTATGTGATTGCCAAATCCATCGTACCTGCCAGGTATCTCAGAATATGTTTTGCAGCAGCTTCATGCTCTGCATGTGGATCGTTGTTTCTTTGAGATAGTTTGCATACTGCGTGCAAAATATCAGGTCGGCTCAGCACTGCTAAATACATAAGGGAACCAATTAGTGACTGGAATTGGGTTTTATTTACCTTTTTACAGTTGTCGTCACTACATTCAACTTGAAAACCTGGATCAAGTGGTGTATTGACTTGCCGACATTTGCTCATGCCGTATGTTTCCAGCAATCTTTGAATGTGTGATTTCTGGCATAGCGAAATTGAACCTAGTTCACCGTCCCTCTCAATTTCCATGCCTAGGAAATAGCTTATGGGGCCTCCATCATGCATCTTGAACTTCGATGCAAGCTTCTTCTTAATCATTGCTATGTCTTCTTTATTTGGGCACGCGATGATTAAGTCGTCGACGTAGATGGCAATATAGCTGAATGCTTCTTCTGTCATTTTGGTGTACAAACAGGCTTCGTTTTTACATTTGCTGAATCCAATGGAATACAAGGCCTCATCAAGCGTTTTATTCCAAACACGCCCTGATTGTTTAAGTCCGTAAAGCGCCTTGTTCAGTTTTAGAACTGCTTTAGGTTGACTGTTGTCCACAAAGTTTGGAGGCTGCTTCACATACACAGTCTCATGAAGCTCGCTGTTTAGATATGCATTTGTTATATCTAGTTGATGCATATACAAACGTTTTTCTGCAGCTATCGCGAGAAGCATCCTAATTGTCTCGTATCTAATTACTGGCGAAAATGTTTCCAAATAATTTACGCCAAATTGTTGCCCACATCCTTGTGCAACTAAGCGAGATTTGAACTTCTCGACATTTCCATTTTTATCGCGTTTGATTCGAAAAACCCATTTAGAACCAATCGCCTTTTGCGCTGGAGGTAGGTAGCATAATGTCCATGTGCCGTTTTCTTGGAGTGCTCTGTACTCTGTTTGCATAGACTCCCTCCATTCTTGCGCATATTGACTCTGCAACGCCTCGTCGACTGAGTGGGGTGTCTCTGTGTCTACTTGATCAAATATACTGTTGAGCCTCGTCTGGTACTGTTTCGTTGGTCGTCCTGGTTGACCATTTCGGATTATCTTAGGCCTGCCCGGCCCGCGCTGCTGTCGCGTTATTGGAGCATCATTATTATTGTTTTCAACTTCTGGATTCTCTTCGTTCTCTTGCCCTTCTTCTGATCTGCTACTCTCATCCGGTGTCATCTGCTCATGACCTGGAAGCTCCGGTGTATCAAGGCTTATTATGATCGTCATGAAATCATTACTCGTGTCTTTCACATTTTCAATTGTTTTTGTGTCAAACTCACCCTCTACGAATTTAACATCACGCCTTTCGATGACACTCTGCTTCTCCGGATCGTACAGACGGTATGCCTTTGCGGTGTATGAGTATCCAACAAAAATGTACTCCTTTCCTTTTGCCTGGAATTTGCTTGTCTTAGCCTTGTCCAGAGCAAATACGCGAGATCCAAACACTCGCAAATGCTTTACAGAAGGCTTCCGATTTCTCCACATTTCGAAAGGTGTGCCTCCATTTAACGCCTTTGTGGAACATCTGTTGCGCAAATACACTGCCGTTGTGACAGCCTCTGCCCACAAAAACTCACCAATCTTTGCATGGATTAGTAGACTTTTCGCCATTTCTACTATTGTCCGGTTGGCACGCTCTGCAACGCCGTTTTGCTGAGGTGTATAGGGTATTGTCAACTGCCTTTGTATACCGCATTCAGTCAAAAAATCAGTAAACTGTTTATTGACATACTCCGTGCCATTATCACTGCGTAAAGCCTTTATTTTCTTGCCTGTTTGGCATTCTGCAAAGCTTTTAAACATCTTGAACTTATTGAAGATTTCGTTTTTTGCTTTCATTATATAGACAAATATCATGCGCGAGTAATCGTCAATAAATGTTACAAAGTAACGATTGCCACCAATTGACTTGACATTCATTGGTCCACATACATCTGTGTGCACTAATTCAAGCACATCCTCTGTACTTCGATTCATTTTTCGATTAAACGGCAAAGCACTTAATTTAGACTGGTTACAAGTATCACAATTCATTTGCACTTGCATATTGTCAACATTCATACCATGCACTAGCTGTTTGTCGTTCAGCTGTTTTAAATCTTTAAAATTTAGGTGTCCAAATCTATTATGCCATTGCATTGTCGGCGAAACTATGCTCATTGAATGTACTAAGCTGCTTTGTGAGTTTTGATGAAACACATACAGATTATTTTCTTCGTTTGCTTTTAACAACACTTCGCCTTTATTGTTTTTAATAATCGACACTTTGCCTTTAAATGATGTGGAGTTTTCAAATTTAGCTGCTGCGCTCACTGAGAAGAAATTCATATGGAGTTCGGGCACATGCAAGACATTTTTTAAATTTATTATGCAGTTTTCTCCTTTTATTTTCACGTTTCCAATTCCCTTTGCAGCAACATACTTATTTGCAGCTAGCATTATCGGCGTTTCTTTTTCAGCGTAGCTTATAAACATGTTGCGATCGCAACACATATGAGATGTTGCGCCGCTGTCTACGCACCATTCGCTATTTCTCTGCTTTCCAGCGAAACTATGCATTAAGCTGCTTGCTTGTTTGTTGCTCATTTTCTTTATGTCGGACCTCTTTTCGTTCCTCTTCTTTGATTTGCATTCGCTTGCTCGGTGCCCAAATTTGTCGCAGTTGAAGCACTTTCCGTTAAACTGTCTATTCCGTTCTTTGGATTTGTCTTGAGCGTGGGTATACACAGCTTGCGTTTCTGCTTTAACCTCTCTTTCTGCCTTCTCTGACTTTCGTGTGCCTTCTTCTATTAATTTGATTTTTACAGCATCAAATTTTGGCAACTCATCGCGCGTAACTATAGCTACTATAAAGCTCTCCCACGTATCTGGTAAACTGCTCAGTAGCATAATTACCTTTAACTCGTCGTTTAGAGTTATATCTAGCTCTGCCAATTTATCAATTATTTCCACAAATGAATTGATATAAGTGACGATGTCATCTCCCTGCTGCATGCTTAATCGAATCAGCTTCTGATATGCTTGCACCTTTTGAATCGGTCCAACTGGCATGTGTAACTCTTTGAGTTTTTTCCAGATTTCTTCGGCTGTTGTGCACCTTTTAATATGCATCAACTGAGATGGCTTTACGTTTAGGGTTATATATGCTCTTGCCTTCTTATCATCCTTAAGCCATTTTGCGGCTGCTGCATCATCTTGACCCTCATATCTTCCACAGACAACTTCCCATAAGTCGGCCATCTCTAGTACACTTTCCATGGCCATATGCCACACGCCGTAATTACTTTCATCAAGCTTTTCAATTTGGTACGACATGTTCATTTTGCTTGCAATTCCTCGTTAATTCGCACACGATATTAACTATTGACCACTAAGCAAAATTAAAAACGACTCTTTGCTCTTAAACACTTTTATATTTTTAAACCGAATAGCGATTACTCTGGGCCCATAACCAATAGTGGAGGCCCGAGGATAAATATAAAGCCGAGGTTGTAATTCCTCGACTTTATTGTTGGGTTAAAGCTGTGTCTTCTAGTCGTATACAGGTGTGTAGGAAGATTATCCAAATCGCCGATCGCGAACCAGTAGAAGAACTGGAATGAGAGTTATGCTATTAACATGCTATTAACATAATACTGTTAATAGCATAGCATGTCGACGTGAGGGAGGAGCTGTTCTTGTTAATGTAATCTGACATTAACAATTAGAAACTTTTTAGAAATTGGTAATGAAAAAATTCTCTTGAAAATATTAATACAAAAAATGTAAAATAAAAAAAAGTTTTTTAGAGTAAATAATATTTAAATATTAAATAATATTTTTGGTTTATAAATAAATATATAAATAAACTTATTTTTTAATTTTAAAATTTAAATAAATTATAATAGATAAGAAAGGAAGCATAAGAGAAGTTCCATGAAGCCAATACAGACTTCTCACTTCTATGAACGCGCAAGACCAGCCCCATTAATTAATCAAACTCATGGAAGGTGTTGAACTGAATACACATACTTATATACATACATATATAATATATAAAGATATATGCATAATATGGATACGAAGTGTACATTTATCATTATCTGAATAAGCAAAAAAAAAAAAAAGTTAAAAATAGCTTTTCCATAATTTATCGTTTGCTGATAAACATTTAACAAAATTAGCAAATGATTATTTTTTTGCGATAACAGCAAAATAAATAAAACAAAATTTTATATAAAAATATAAATATAAAATAAATTTAAATATAAATATAAATATAAATATAAATATAAATATAAATATAAATATAAATATAAATATAAATATAAATATAAATATAAATATAAATATAAATATAAATATAAATATAAATATAAATATAAATATAAATATAAATATAAATATAAATATAAATATAAATATAAATATAAATATAAATATAAATATAAATATAAATATAAATATAAATATAAATATAAATATAAATATAAATATAAATATAAATATAAATATAAATATAAATATAAATATAAATATAAATATAAATATAAATATAAATATAAATATAAATATAAATATAAATATAAATATAAATATAAATATAAATATAAATATAAATATAAATATAAATATAAATATAAATATAAATATAAATATAAATATAAATATAAATATAAATATAAATATAAATATAAATATAAATAAAAATAAATAAATAAATAAAAACCAAAATTGTTCACCTATTAGCATTTATCTTTAATTAATCTTTATTAAAAAAAAAAAAAAAAAAAAAAAAAAACAGTTCTCAACCATAAAAATAAAAAATGCTAATAAATAAATAAAAAATATTAACTTTAATATTATAATATATATTATTTAAATATATTAATTAATAAGAATTTCGTTCAATCTATAATTTTTAATATGTACATAAAAAATATTAACTCTAATATTATTATATATTATTTAAATATATTAATTAATAAGAATTTAGTTCAATCTATAATTTGTAATATGTATATACATATCATATTCAAATAAACTTGAGATTTCATATGAAATATATATTTGAAAAATGTAACTTAACTTTGTAATGATATATAAAAGATAAATGCTAATAGGTGTACAATTTTGGTTTTTATTATTATTATTTTATTTTTATTTATATTTATATTTTCCAATAAAATTTCTACTACTTGAAACTAATTTTTAAAGAGCGCGTTTTCTCAGAGGTGTTTTTTATGCCTCTCTGCCGCTCACTCTCTCTGTTTTCCCTCTCCCTTTTTGTTCACGGCGTCAGCATAAATCACAATAATAAAACAAATTAGCAACAATATTTTTTATCGCTCAAGTATATACATATATATACGCTTTTTTTATACTAATTGAAATACTTGGGCGGGGCGGCATGAGGCGTGGCACGACGCGGCGTTTGTTCAAAAATTTTGCAGCTTAAAATTAATTGTTGGCCATAAATTTGTTTTTGTTGGTTGTCCTGGACACAGGGCAACAAAAATGGACGCGAGGCATGGATCGCCCACAGTGAGTCACGCGCGCTGCATAATGAGAGGCATATTTATACGTGTGTGTGTGTTAGTGTATGTTTGTGTGTGTCCTTTGCCTAAATCAGTTTTCAATTATAACAAGAGCGAGAGAGAGGGAGAGGGAGAGCGAGAGAGTGTGAAATAATGACGCAAACACTTGAGCTAAATTGTGTCAAAAGCGCAATTTAGTGCAATTTGCTGTAACGAAAGCGAAAGCGAAAGTAAGCACACACACACGCACATACACATTCATATGCACGCACACGCACGCACAGTCTCTCTTTAACGTGCTCACTCACACACACCCATACATAAGCTGGCGGTTACAAACCTCAGTCGCACTTCCGCTGCAATTTATACAAATCTGTTTCTCTGCTTCGCCTTCTTACAGCTCGCTCCTTCTCGCTCTTAATTGTTTTTTTGTTATTGTCGTTTGTTGCGTTTTGCTTTGTGCTAATGCGGCAAGTTCGTGACAGCCTCAATTTCCGCTCTCACGCGCGCTCTCTATCACGCTCTCACTCTCACTCACTGCCGCAACGCCTTGCTTAAATGCATAGAGGATTTCGTTTTTTGTGTGCGTTTTGGATTTGATTTGTGCTTATCACGACGCGTTTTTCTCTACGTTTGCGTTTTCGCATTGCCAAACACACTGAGGAAATTGTTTAATAAATTGGAACAACAGAAATTAAAATCTAATTGCAACTGCAACTGCAACCGCTGCAGCTGTCAGAAACGTGGCGCTTGTGTCAAATGCATCACGTAAACAACACGAAGCGCGCCTCGTCCACTGCGTTACGTTTGCCGAAACGGCGCCACGGCAGCCGAAGTTGAACGATTTCGCCGCCGTCAGCTGGTCTTTGGCCTAGGACAACAAGTAAGGCGATACGACGCGACGGCGAGCAGCGAATTGACCGAAGCGGCGAGTGGAAAAATCGATGGCACACTGAGCTGAGCAATGCAGAGCAAAGCAAAGCAGAGCGAAGCAAGCCACTGGCAAATCGCCGCGAACGCAGCGAATTGAGTAAGCAAAATGCTGAGCGCGGAGCATAACATGAGCGAGGGAGCAAGGGAGAGCGAGAGTGAGCATGAGTGGGAGAGCGAAAACGATAACAGCTGAGCGTTTGTTGTGGCGCGTTTGTGTTTAAGCTGTTCTAAACTTGAAATGCGCTGCACTTGAAATGTAAAAATAAATTAAATAAAAAATAAATGAAATGTAAAATATAAAAAAATAGTAAAAAAATAAAATAAAAATAAAATAAAAAAGTTTTAGTTATAAATTATTTAATAAATAATTTAGTCTATATATAAATTATAATATGAATATTAAACTAGATGAATATTCATGAATATTAGAAAATTAAGATTTTCATTTTAATAATTAACTAAATGCATTTTCATACATATTAAAATAATTATTAAAATAAGATTTATTCTTAATAATGAATATTCATACATTTCATATACTCACTGTAGCGCAACTCTCAGTCTCTAAAGCCTATGCATGCAGCTAATTAGCATTTAGAGCTTTGGACTTCACCTCAGGCTAAGTGTTATACGCTTTAAATGACTCATTGTCCAGTCACAAACACAGCCATAAAAACAATCGCAAACGTATTTTTTATGAGCTCTCTCTGCTCAGACTTAAACACTGATAGCTGAACCCAAGTCTTATCAGTGGGTCAAGAGCGCATGGGGGTGGGGATTTTGGGCGAATTGTCAAATGCAAATAGGCACGAGGAACTTAATATAAAAATAGAAATTACATTTACTCATTGGTTAAGTGATGATAAAATGTTTAAGCACACAGTTTGTTGTTGCTCACTCTCTCTCGTTCTAGTGGTCAGCTTGATTGGAGGTTTTTTTTATGTTTATCGAATTGATAAAAAAGGGGGAATCAAAAAAGTAGTGAATAACCGACGATTGCGGACGCTATAAATAAAACATTGGATATATGTAGATTATTAGATAGTATTGTATTCATAAACAATTGATTGACTGATTGAACGATTGATTATTTGTAAATTAATGTTATAAAAGATATATTTTTGTCTCAGTAGCTGAGTGAAGATATTTCTGATCTGATAAGATATTGATTGACTGACGCTATAGGAAAAATGGTTTGTTGACGTAAAATATTTATTATATGCAAGTAGCTTAATTGATTGATTGACTGATAATGTTATATAACAATGTAATCTATAAGGCAAGCAAAGTGGTTTTAGATAAGCTTTTCTTTTTATGTGCAAAATTGTTTTCTAATCTATTTATATATAGAACTGAAAGTTGATTGATTGATAAGCAATGTCTCGTATATCAGCTGTATTATAAAGGTAAGGCATACTATATATGGAAAGTTGTTGGACTGTTGGTAGACTGCAAAAAATTTGTAAAAAATATTTGCGCTAAGCCAATCAAATGTTCTTTAGTCGCTGTAAATTTATTAGATTTAATAAAATTAGAAATATAATTATAAATTCGATTTTTTCGAAATTGATTTTATTCCAATAATATTCAGAAAAGTGATCGAAATTTAAATCAGAAAAAAATATTATTTGCAAGCCCTTAACATTGTATTATATTATTTATTATATACTATACCTAATATGAAATTTTTAATTTTATTTTATATATTTCATTATAGAAATAGAAAATAAAAAAAAATGTTCTTGGAATATTTGTTTATATACTGTACTACATATCCTATATACATATATACCACATTCTTCGTATTGAATTTCTTAAATTTTTTATTTATTTTTATTTTTTATTTTTAATGCAGTTAACTTACAATATAAAATTATAAGGCTAACTTAATTATAGAGTACTGGCTGCTGGGGCCTTCGACTCTCTTTATATTATATTTTGTTCACAATTTTTGTTAGGGTGAGGAACTTAAGGATAGTATTTACGTTATTTGATGTTGGATGGGATAGAATAAATTTTATTTTTTCTATTTTATTGATGAACATAGAAATTCTAAAAATTATGTTCTCTGACTATTTTCTTGATAAATTATGTATCTATTTTTCTATATATCATATTACTCTATATAGGAAATTCATATTAATTTATTCATGACTATCACTGGAGTCGTTTCGAGTTCCCAAGAGTTGTAGCAGTTGAAGTGAGCTCAGAACTTGTTTTACTTTTCATATTAATTCATAGCGCATGGATTACACATTGCATCCTAATGGCCTTTCGCAAATTATTACAGGGTATCGCAGACAACAATGTTGCCTCGCTAACTCCTGCGGGCGTAGCAAGCAAATGCTGTTGCTGTTGCTGCTGCTGTTGCTGCTGTTGCTGCTGCTGTTGATGACAACGCGAAAAACGCGGCCACGCGGCATATGAGCAATGCGACGGGAGCTGCTCAACGACAACAACAGCAACTATAGCAACAACAGCAACAGCAGAACATGCAACAACTAACAGGAAACATGGCCAAACAGCTGCTGTAGCATCGTCTACTAGCTGCTGAATGGCCATCCTTACCCATCTCCCTGCCCATTCCGCGCCCATCGTCGTCTTCGCCTCTTGGCTCTGGGATATACAATGACAAAGTCAGTTATGGTCAATAAAATGCAATGTGCAAAGCGACAATGACGACAACAGCAGCAGCAGCAACAACAGCAATTGTAGTAAATACAACAACAACAACAACAATGTCTGCAAAACAACCTCGCCTCGGCGTGCAGCCAACAGATGGCGCTAGAGTCGCCCGTCGGCCATTACAGCGAACTATTGATGAGCGCGTGAGCGCTTAACGCACGCATAACTTAACTATCGAATGCAGTCAAGCCAAGTCATTAGCGTACTTTTGTTTGAGTTTACTTTATATGCAAATTTGTATTTTCTAGTTGTGCTGCAACAATATCTGCTGGAAAGGAGCGTGACTTGATTGAGTTCGGCTCTCAAGCAGCTGCTTAATCAAATAGTTGCAAAGTCTGCCAATCAGCTATTTGTCACTTATGAGCTGAAGCAATTCTAAAGAAAGCTAGTCAATCAAGCAGTCTCAACTGATCAATCAGCTCTCATTCTGTCAGTTGTGTCAATCAGTCCATCAGTCGTTATTCATTCATTCAGTCTACCCTACAGTTAGTCAATCAGCAGTCAGTCAATTGTTCAGCCAGTCAATCAGTCGTCATTTAATCAGTCAATTATCAGTTCAGCAGTCAGTCAATCAAATGATTAGCATATTATTTAATCACTTAGTCAGCTAAACAGCCAATATGTCAGTCAATCATTCATTTAACATACAATATATAGTCTTCACTTAGTCAATCACCAGTTTAGTAGTCGTCAATCAAATGATCAGCTCATAATGTAATCAATCAGTCAGCTAAATAGCCAATATGTCAGTCAATCAATCATTTAATATTCAGCCTACACCTAAGTGTGTCAGTCAGCAATCAGACTGATGAGCATCAGTCAGTCAATCAAATGATCAGCATGTTATTCAATCAATTAGTCAGCTAAACAGCCAATATGTCAGTCAATCAATCATTTAACATTTATTAACAACAATTAGTCAACCACCAGTCAGTCAATCAATCATTTAATATTCAGCCTAGACTCTAGTGAGTCAATCAGTCAGTCAATAAAATGATCAGCAAATCATTCAATCAATCAGTCGCCCTTTCATCAATTCTTCTCTCCCATTCCAGCAGTCTCTCTCTCTCTCTCTCATTTTCATTATTTTTCTTTCTCTCTCTCTCTCTCTCTCCCTCACTTTTATTCTTTTTCTTTCTCTCTCTCTCTCTCTATCTCTCTCTCTCTCTTTCTTTCAGTATTCTCGCCTGGCAACACGCGCCCATCTCTAACCTCGACGCTTTATAGTTTTATTACATTGGGCGTTATGGGCGTGACCAATGGCTGACTATCCACGCGGTTAATATCGTTAAAACAAACAACGGGCTAGTTGATGCGAGCCGAACGCGCTCCAGAGACTTGCGACAGCTGACAGCCAGTCGCGGCAAACGATGCTTAGAGCGTTTAAAAAGGGGCGTGCTAACGCCCCGATACAAAGTTAACTTGCCATGGCGTGCAGCAATAGAGAAATATAAAAAATAAAAGTATTGGTGAGAAGAGAGAGGGAGAGAGAGAGAGAGAGAGAGTGAGAGAGAGCAAGATGAGATGAAGATTTAATACTGAAATGTAGAAAATATAGGAGAGTCAGAGAGAGAGAGAGAGAGAGAGAGAGAGAGAGAGAGAGAGAGAGAGAGAGAGAGTGAATATAATATAGTGTAACAGAGCGGAAGAAATTAGAGAAAAATAGAGAGGGAGAGTGAAAGAGCAAACGAGGCAGAGAGAGAGAGAGTGCTATGTGGACTGGCAGGTAGGGTAAGAATATATAGAAGAATATATAGTATATTAAATAGTTTGATCTTTCTGTACGAACAAGTAAATATGCCCTTTCTCAGGGTATGCGATAATCGTATTGCAATAGTTCGTATTAAAATTGTTGCATTTGCGGAAAGATACAAGAGTAAAACAAAAACAAAACCAAAAACAAATAAATGATGCGAAATATAGATGGAAAACTGAAAAATGAGAAATATAAGCTGAAAGCTGTAAGTTGAAAACTGTAACTGAAACTGAAACGAAACTGAAACGGAAGCGAAACGAAGTGAAGTGAACTGAGGAGAAGCTCGCGATTGCTGGCAATTTGAAATTGTTGAAAATTATGGCCGTGACTGAACATTTGCGGCACTGCAGCCGCATATGCCACAAACAGCAACTCGTTTGGGGCATGCAGCATGCAGCATGTGGCCTGGAACGAGGGGCGTGAGAGGGCAATATGTGCGTAAGCTCCGTTTGTGCAAATTATTTGGCCACATGCATTGTAATTTGTAAAAAAAAAAAAAAAAAAAAAAAAAAAAAAAAAAGATTTACTTACGAGTACTCGCTCAGCCGAGTGGGAAGGGGAAATGTGTATTGCTCCATTATGAATGCAAAATACTTAAAGTTACAAATTTGAATCTTTTTATCTCTCTCACTCTTTCTTTCTGTCTGTCTGTGTGTCTATCGCTACTCGGTCCTTCACAACTACTCTACTCCTCTACTCCTCTACTCCTCTACTCCTCTACTCCTCTACTCCTCTACTCCTCTACTCCTCTACTCCTCTACTCCTCTACTCCTCTACTCCTCTACTCCTCTACTCCTCTACTCCTCTACTCCTCTACTCCTCTACTCCTCTACTCCTCTACTCCTCTACTCCTCTACTCCTCTACTCCTCTACTCCTCTACTCCTCTACTCCTCTACTCCTCTACTCCTCTACTCCTCTACTATTCTACTATTCTACTATTCTACTACTCTACTACTCTACTACTCTACTATTCTACTATTCTACTTCTACCTCATCTATATTCTCTCTCTTTCTTTTGTCTCTTTTTTATTGATATTTGTATTTTACCCTATATGTGCATGTCTGTCTCTCTCTGGCTCCTCCTCTCTTTGATTCTGAATCAATATATATCTTTTCTAAATTTTCCCTGTTTAGGTTACCCTGAAAGTCTCTATCTCTCTGCCTGTGAATCCCTCTGTGTTTGTCCTTTTCTTTCTAATTGTTTCTGGCTTTCTCTCCTCTGTCTGCCATTCTAACCTCTGTGACTCACTGACTCTCTTTCTCTCTTCTGTGAAAGCTCTGCCTCTCTCACTCACTTCTTATCTCTCATTTCTAAAAATCGTTTTCTTTCTCCCTCTCATTATTTCTGCCTTACTCTTTCATTCTATATTTGTCTATTTATCTTTCTTTCTCACTATTCCTTCTCTTCTGCTTTCGTTATTATTTTCTCTTCTTTTTTCACACTTACTCTAGTATTCCCACTGTCTCTCTCCCTCTCCCTTTATCTTTCGATATGCTTGACATTCATTCAGATTTGTCTACATATTCTTATTCGAACGAGTATCATCTAGTCGCATAAACCCCACAGCTGCACAGAGATATGCATTAAATTTTTTGAATGAAACAAATTTTTTTGTTGTGTGAAAATTAATTAAAACGCGTCGCATTTGTTGGCCAAATTGAGCGGATGCAGAATACGCGTAAATCAACGGTGAATTTTCGTGCAAATTTGAAGTGTATTTATTGACCACACACACAAGCACACACACAAGCACACACATACATACAGACTAACCCCATGGCACAGTCGCGCATTCGTATAGTCGATTTGAGTGGTTCACACCGTTCGTCCGTTTGGCAACTTTAATTGCTTTGGTGGTTTGGGCCAAATTAGATTTTGCGGTTTTGTCGCGTCGCTCTTCGCCAATTGCCAATCCAGTGTGGAGGCGTGGGGCACTCAAGCGAGGTAGGGGGAAGGATGGGCCTTGATGCATTTTCATCTTGGCTCTTGGCGGATGCTTAGAAAAGTGCATGCAAATGCGCGCCTGATGCTGACGCCTCATCAATTAACATTGTCAAAGGCGACAGCGAAAAAGCAAAAATGGGTAAACGACGGAAAGAAATGGGGGTTAAGGGGGCGTGTCTGAGACGAGAGATGTGTGCAGTAGAATTTTCAATTTATTAAACTACACTTAACTGACCTTAAGAGGTCAACAATTGCAGCTGTATCTGTATCTGTGTATCTGTGTATCTGTATCTGAACCTGTAACTGTATCTGTATCTGTATCTGTATCTGTATCTGTATCTGTATCTGTATCTGTATCTGTATCTGTATCTGTATCTGTATCTGTATCTGTATCTGTATCTGTATCTGTATCTGTATCTGTATCTGTATCTGTATCTGTATCTGTATCTGTATCTGTATCTGTATCTGTATCTGTATCTGTATCTGTATCTGTATCTGTATCTGTATCTGTATCTGTATCTGTATCTGTATCTGTATCTGTATCTGTATCTGTATCTGTATCTGTATCTGTATCTGTATCTGTATCTGTATCTGTATCTGTATCTGTATCTGTATCTGTATCTGTATCTGTATCTGTATCTGTATCTGTATCTGTATCTGTATCTGTATCTGTATCTGTATCTGTATCTGTATCTGTATCTGTATCTGTATCTGTATCTGTATCTGTATCTGTATCTGTATCTGTATCTGTATCTGTATCTGTATCTGTATCTGTATCTGTATCTGTATCTGTATCTGTATCTGTATCTGTATCTGTATCTGTATCTGTATCTGTATCTGTATCTGTATCTGTATCTGTATCTGTATCTGTATCTGTATCTGTATCTGTACCTGTATCACCTGGCCGCTGGCTATAGACAGTTCGCGTAAGTTAACTGCTGTCGCTCGGGATCTGATCCCTGCTCTTCCTCTTTGCTGCTGCTGTTACGCACCATAAAGTTGATTTATTTGTTAAAAGTTTTTCCAGTTGCCCCACAAATATACTCCATCTCCTCCTCTCTCTCTCTCTCTCTCTCGCGCTCTTTGGCCCTTGGCCAGTTGGCCTTCAGTTGCGTTTGTTATCGCTGGAAATTTGTAAGCCTAATCCTAATGCTCTCTAATTACATTGGCCGCACTGAGCCTGTCGAGTCCTTGACTGCTGCTAACTGCTAGGCAACTGACTTCTTGTTCGTTGCCCGCTTTACGGCTACTTATCACAGTTTTTGCTGTAGTCCGTGCTGGCTTGAATTACGCTCCCGAAGCTAAGCCAAAGACGCGCCTAATTATTTGCCCGCTGGCCCAGTCGGCGCAAGGACTTGGGGATTATTGAACTCTGCACAATGAGAATATGTCCAAGACAACTGAAAACAGTGTCACCTACGGGCACAATTAGAGCAGACCAAAGCAGTAAGCTACATATTCTAGAATTTAGAGCAGCTTGTCAAGCGCTCTGCCTGCGTGTGGGGTTAGAGCTTAGTGCATATGTATCTGGAAAATGTCATTTGAAAGTGCAAAGCTCTAGAAATTACTGCTCAAGGCATTTGTAGTTGGTCAAATGACCAACAGTGGGAGAGAGAGAGATAGAGAGTGCGAGACTTCAGCATTTGATCTCTAAGCTCGACTCTTATAATTTTAACACAACTTCGATGAGCTCACTTTGGCTACAATTGGCAAATTGTTGAAAGCGACCTTTTGGCAGCTAAAAACTAAAAATAGCTAGCAAAATGTCAAACTCTGTCTCACTCTCTCTCTCTCTCTCTCTCAGTCTCTCTTTCTCTATCTATAAGTCACGCCTCCTGCTGCTTTCTTCTTCTTCTTTTTGCTACTTTACTGGCTTATCAATACACGCAATGTGCTCCGGAGCATTTGATTTACTATCGAAAATAGCCTCGACATTAAAACGAGTAGAGGGAACCGGGAGCTGGCTGTAAATAGCCTTAGCCTTACACATATTCGTATACATTTCAATGAGAAAAATGTATTTGCGGCTAGGTACGAGAGCAACGCCCATGCATGCATTAACCAGTAGAAAATGTTTGACCTTTATCGAATGCCAAACACAAGATAAATTCGGCTGTCATATTAAAGTCAAAAATACATCCATATATGGAATGACAGTTGAGTTTGAGCTATGTGCAAATGAATACCCTGTAGCTATTATAAATTGCTTTTAATGGGCATAAGCATTTCAGTAATTATTGCGGAACTCGTTGAAAACCTGACTGGACTGACTATTCCTATATAAATATTTTCACTTTTCTTAAAATTGTCTAAAAAAAATTATGTGGAATGAATATTAATATATATAATATAAAAATAAGTTTTCCAAGATAATTTATTTAAAAATGCAACAAAAAGGTAGTTTATTAAGTAATATATAATTTATATTTATATAATTATATATTAATATGTAAAAAAATACTCTCTTGTTTTATTTTCAAATAAAATATCTTGGAAAATTTTTGTAAAAAAATTATATTGACTAAGGCAATAAGCTGAACAGATAAAAATATATTACGTATGTGCAAAATAGCATTTTAGTATTTAAGTATTTTTTTTTTAGTAATTGGTTAATTATATATGAGAATACCAAAACGAGATGTATCAAGTTGTTGAAAAAAAAAAAAAAAAAAAAAAAAACAAAGAATTGTGTGCAAAAACTATAAAATACTGTCAGAAATTATTGCATAATACTGAAGAAATAAGATGCACTCTTAGCGGACAAGATGAAAATAAATTTTTCTATAAAAAAAATATTAGCCATAAAAAAAAAAAAAAATAATAATAATAATAATAAATATATAAATAAATAAAAATAAAAATAAAAAAAATTGAGTAAAAAAATAATAAATAAACATAAAGAATAAAAAACAAAAAAAAATTATATTAATATGAATATAATTAAGTAGTAGAAAATAAAGTAAAAATAATAAAAATAAAATAAAAATAAATTTAAAAAAAGAAAAGAAAATAACATGAATATAAATAAGTATTAATACAAACATCTTAAGAAAAAGAAAATAATATAAATCTATGTACGATAAGGTATTAATGAAATGAAATCTTAGTAAAAAACCAAACACAAAGCTATGTAAAATATTTAAAAAATATTTCTGACGCAGAAAAACGATTGATGGAATTCAACTGTTAATACGTGTCTTGTCTTTCACACAAAATACTAAATATATACTATAAAAGTATAAAAGATCAAATATAATTGACTCAAAATTTTATGATAAAGCAAACAAATTTTTTTTAAATTGAAAAATATTCTTGAAGGGATGGAACGAAAATATTTTAACTATAATTATTTATATATTTATATAATAATTATTTTAACTATAATTATTTCACAGAAAATACTAGATAAAATACTATAAAAGTAATGCTAATGCTGGGGCTTCATATGCTAAATTTCAATCAAATTACTTCTCATATAATAAATACTATATAGCTTAACTCAAAGCACAATCTCATATATGAATGCCGATTGCAAAGCTAGACACCAGAGCATCTCATAAACACACACACACGCGCGCGCACACACACACACACTCGCACACACTCAGTGGGAAAATCAACTAGAGAGCATTTGCTTGTTGTTTTTATTTATTTTGTTTTTTTGTTAAATTTATGATGGGTACTACAAAGTGGCGACCCCAACACTTGACTGCGTGCCCCCACTGCGCTATGCCGCCCATGGCCACGCCCACGCTCCACAGCGCTACCTCAACTGTTGTTGCCATTTTGTCGAGTGGCTGGCAAAAAGGCAAAGCCGCAGCGCAAACAGCAAGCGAAAATGGCGAGCAATAAAAATAATTGCAAATTTCGAAATTTAAGTGTAGGCGTGTCTGCTACGTTTAAAGTACAGTGGGAGTGGGAGGGGGAGTGGGAGTGGCAGAGGGGAGGTAGAGCACACCTGAACCCTGACCCCTGTGCCGCTGAGTGCAAACAATGGCCAACGAGGCGAATGCTCAACGTGCTGTAAAATCAGCGCGTCGCGGTTTTTTTTGCTGCTGCTGCTGCTGCCATTATTGTAGCCATTTTTTGTGTGTTGTTGTCAGTGTGTATGTGTGTGTATTCTCTCTCTCTCTCTCTCTCTCTCTCTCTCTCTCTCTCACTCTGTGCTTGTGTCTGCGTGTGGTTTACAATCTGTTTCGCAACTCACGTAAAATATAAGGTAATTTGTGGAAATTTGATGTTTATCGTAAATTGTTTTTTATTTGCGCAATGTCACCATTTGCGGTTTGCCAACACACACAGAGAGAGATAGAGAGAGAGAGTGGGAGTGGGAGAGGGAGAGAGCACCATTCTTTTTTTTTTTAATTGCGCCTGCAAAACAATTGAAATAAATTCTCTTTTTTTTTGCATTTTCAATTTACCTGCACAGCAGCAGCCGCAGTTCCAGCTCGAGTTCGTTTTCTTCTTCTGCGCTTTGTTGATTTCCCAGCTGTTGCTGTTGTTGTTGTCGTTGTCGTTGTTGTTGTTGTTGCGCTGTAATACATTGATGTTGCTACCGCTGCCTGCCAGCGTTTAGCAGCCGCCTCTCGCCTCGCCATGATCTTGTTGAGCACCTTGTTCAGCTGCCGCAGCAGCACGTAGATCAGCAGCAGCAGCCAGAGGGCGGCCATTTCGGAGAGCAAACCCCATTTCTTACTGCCCATTGCGTGTGCTAGACATGTATATATGTGTATATAAATACATATACATATATAGGTATATATATGTATATATAGATATATATGTGTATATATAAATATGTAAAATCTGCTGTGTTTGTAGCCTAGAAAATAGGCGACTGCCCCGTTAGTCGATAAAAACAATCAAAATAATGCTGAGAGTGTAAGGCAATGAGAGAGATTTTGATTTTGGAGTTTTACATTTTCAGTTTATTCATATAATAGTTATATCTCATATGCATATAATATCGTATATATAGAGTATTTACCAGCTAGTTTATAGTTAAAATTTAGTTTAAGTAAAATGCTTGGAGCGCCTGGCGACCAACATCTACGCAAATCGTATATATGTAGTTATATAAGTTTCATGTATTTCGTTTTCGTTTTCATTTTCATTTCATAGTTTACAGAGAGAAAAAGAGAAAATTAATTGCACATCAAATATGTTTGGCTTAAAGAACTACTTACACTGCTTTTGTTGTTGGACTATTTTTGATTCAATTCTTTCTTTTTTTTTTTCGTTTATTAACTCTTACCTTAAGGCTAAACACATAGATTCAACTGCTTATAAGTATTTGAATATGACTTAAATGCAAGAGAAATTAGTTCGTGAAAACACGAATTAACACTTGATTCTATTAAAAGTGGGAAATAAGTTTTACAGCTAGGCAAACAATAAAAGTTGCTTTAAATATTAGTTGATAAATTAAATGTATATATTTATATTTATTAATTGATAAATTAAATACTAAATATATATATAAAAGACTACATCAACTTTTCTTAATTTAATTTTTCATTTTTTTTTTGCATTTAAAATTAAATTTAAAAAAAGTTCTGTTTCTGTAACAAAATTTAAAAAAATAAATATATAAATAAATAAAGCAAAACAAAATTTATTTAATTAAAAAGTAATAAATTAAATATAATATAATTAAAAAAGAATAAATAAATAAATATAGCAAAACACAATGTTAGTTTATTTAAAAATAATAAATTAAATATAATATAATTTAAAACAAAAAAATAAATGAATAAAGCAACACCAAATTATATTTCATTTAAAAATAAATAAATAAATAAATAAATAAATAAATAAATAAATAAATAAATAAATAAATAAATAAAGCAACACCAAATTTTATTTCATTTAAAAATAAATAAATAAATAAATAAATAAATAAATAAATAAATAAATAAATAAATAAATAAATAAATAAAGCAACACCAAATTTTATTTCATTTAAAATAAATAAATAAATAAATAAAGAAAGCAAAACAAAATTTTATTTAATTTAAAAATAATAAATTAAATATAATCAGTGAAATTATTTGTTTATAATTAAATAAGTATAAAATGTAAGTTCAATTACTTGAAATGGGCTGTTGGAATACCTCTATTCCAAGTACAAAAATTAAATGAAACTTTAAAAAATTATTTAAAATTAGTTTACAACTTAAATTAAATTATAAAATTATATATTTAAAAATTTAATGAATTCTCTATATATTTGTATTCATAAATGTATTATTTACTGAACCCTTAAGTATTCAAATATTTGCTACGCTATTTATATTGGCTTTCATTTAGTTTTTCTATTTATTTATTTTGTTTTTGTTTCGTTTTATTTATGTTTGTGTATTTACATGAATTAATCAATTAAATTGTTGCACATACTACAATAAATCATTTTTTTAAATTTATGTTTTATTTATTATAATTAATTATGCAAATATTTGATATATATACAAAGCTCTTACAATTATTTTGCTAATATCAAATGCGTTTTATTTGTATATTTACTTTATTTATTTATGAATAAGTATTGTAAAATACTGTTTAAATTATTTAACATTATTTTTTGCTATTATTTAACTATGTTTAATATTAAATGAGTCAAGCCGAGAATGAAGTTGACTTGCGTTTTTTCTTCTATGAGCATACTCTGTAGTTAATTAAACATATAGATTGGGTATATTAAACTTGAGGAAAAGAGAACAAAGTAAAATAAAAAAAAGTTGAGTAAATGAAATTATTTTTTATTAAAATTAAAAATACTTCAAATACGAATTAAATATTTAAATTTTTATTACTATTAAAAAATATGAAAATTAAAATATTAATTTAAATAAAATATTTTAAGTAATATAATGTCATACTCATATAAATAATAATAAATTAATAATGTTAAATTAATAAAAAATAATATTTAATACACATAAAATTTCAAACCATTTACAGGGTATCTATACTGCTATCAGTTTTATTTTTTCGTTTATTTTCTATATTTTTTTTTAAATATTTTTTTTTTTATATATATATTATTGAGTATTTTATGAAGTTATTTGATATCAAAATAAATGCCTCAATTACGCTTTTTGCTGGAAATCATTTTTCATGTCATTCATTTTAAAATTTTTTTTTATTTTTATTATTTTGCAAATGTTAAAAACAAATTGGTTCAAGTTTTGCATAAAACGCATTCGCAGCTTGTATATCATATATAGACAGCGTTTGTAAGAGTTTAGTATTTATATATTCAAATATATAAAAAACTAATTTATGATTTTTATTTATTTTTTGTTATTTTTTTTTTACAACCTATTTTGAAATGAAAATTGCATTTTCCTAGTTCTTTTTCATTTGTTGTTTTTTCTTTCTTTTTTTGGCAGAGTAAATGGAGATTTGTGCTTCAAAATTGGTTTAGAGCAATGCGTGCAAGAGTTTCGATTCGCATAGAGGTGGGCTTTATGGCAGCGTGCATTGGAGGGGGTCGGGGGACCCTTTGAGTGGTATTCTGTGAGTTCATAATCCTGGTGAGAGGGCGAAACAAAAAAATATATGTATAGAAAAGCTAATTAGCTGTGTAAATAATTCAAATTGCAGATTAGATATAATGAGAGGCCAGCAAAAATACATAACTATCATAGTGAAATAAATATAATTGTATTGGGTAAATAGATAAATAAATATTAATTGGTAAAAAAATAAATTAATTATAATTGTATGGCATAAGACTATTTATTTATTTGTTTTACGGCTTACTTTTGTTGAATCATAAATTGGAAATGCATAAAATTATACAATAATTATAAAAGCTTGTTAAAATACAAAAGCTAAAATATATTTCTTTAGGGTGGCTTTCCTATCAATTATAGCTTTTTAAATATATCTTTCAATATTAAAGCGGTTGATACTATAAATAAATAAAAAAAAAATCTAGTAAGTAGGCTAGCAAATGAATTGCTTTTGGATCTATGGAGAGCATTGCTCAGGAGCTTGTGTGTGAATCGATTTCTACTTTCATTTAAATTCTATCAATATTGATAGCTTTATATATTTATATAAAATATATATAAAATGCTACATAAGATAGTTCAACTCTCTGATCTCTCTCATATAACAAATCTAAATAAATCTTTTTAAAATTTTTGCCAAACGGGGCATTAAAAGAAATGTTTGGCCATTTGTCCACAAAATATTAAGTAAAGCAAAAAGCAAATTTAAGCTAAAAAAAAATTAAATTGAAGTGCAGTAAATTATATGAAATAAGACTAGCATAAATTTAGCTATTTTCTTAGTAGTTGTTAGATATATATATGAAATTTAGCAAATATTTAACGAGCAACTGAAATTTTGTGTCTGGCATTTTTCGTAGAAATTAATATTAAAAGTTTATTTTTTTCTGAAATATAATCCCTTTTTTCTGTTTTTTCTGGCTATATTTTTGTTTCTTTATTTTTACTATAATATTTATTTAATATTTAATATTCATATTCTGTGGTTTGTAATAGAATTTGGTCTATTTAGAGCTCGCTTTGATATTCACATATTTTCTTGAATTTAAAGCGCCTTAATAAATAGTTACGGCCTGGCATTTGGTTGACCTAGTTTATTATGCATTTGGCAATTAGGCCCGAAGAATGCAGCAAATAAATTGAAATTGAAAATTTGCGCTTTGATTTTGTCAACGCCATTTTGGCCCTCGAAATTAATTTACAACATTTGCACAATCTAATTTGCGTAAAAACGGGCCCTCAATTGTAATTTGTAATTACAATTTTCGTGATTATAAGCGACGACAATGCAACAATTGAAATTAGCAGTGCAATTAGTTGTTGATCATTCTTCACCCGTCCATTGTTCTACTCAATAAGCACTTCACACACACACACACACACCCGCAGTGACGCACAAAAACAAAGGCTAATGAGTGGCCTTTGCCATTTCAATGGGTTTCGATTGTGTTTTTAATTTTTTTTTTAGTTGTGACATGCTCTATGCAGTGGATACTTTGCTTTTTGTATGAAAAATGCAGGGATGTCATCAGATACGACCTATCGATAAACATGCCTTGCCAACCATAGCTCTAGCTCTCTCTCTCTCTCTCTCTCCTTCTCCCTCTCTCTGTATCCCACTATCACTCTCTCTACTGGTACGTTAAAACACTTGTCTATAAATATTACTGTCACACACTCTAGCACTCTAGTATTTCAAAGGCCTAAGAGTTATCGTTTTGTTATCGATAACTCACTGAAAGTTGCATTAAATTCTCATTTTCATTATCATTTGCACATTATATGGATATGGACATATCTAAGCGCATGCGTAAAGAAAGAAAGAAATTTTTATCGAAAGAACATTATTATATCGAATAATAACATGGGAAATATATTGAATATACTATCGATAGCACAACTTGTTGAAAATGAATTAAATTAAAAATTTCTTAATAATTTATTTGTGAATTATAAACGACATATTTTATGTTTATCTCGATAACAAAATTATTTTATTTAATATAATAAATAAATAATTTTTGTGTTTTAATTTCCCAGAACTTTGTCTCCTTTGTTAGGGTATTCCCAGTGCGACTTGCTGGGTCAATTGAGTTTCCCTTTTTTTCGCATATTGTGAATGCAATTAAAATACGATTTTGTTGCAGTTTGAGCGTGTTTGTCTGCAATAACTGTTTATTTAATTTTTGCTAAATTTTCCATATTGACCGCACAATTTTTGTATAGATTTTCGCACAATTGCAACCTCAAAGGTGGCTTTTGTGTTTGGCTTTTGGTTTTACAACGAATTCAATCCGAATTTTCTGGCTATTTGCGTTTGTCGCACATTTTCAATGTTTCAGCAAATGAACAGCCAACAATTTGGCCACATTTTATAATTAAACGGCTCACATATGACAACAACAACATATATTTATATAAATAATTATCACAATACAAAATGACGGTCAAATGGGTTAATTCGGTTTGCAGTGAATATTACAGAGGGATTGAAGAGGTTTATTTTATTTCATAAAGAATAGATAATCATAGCTTGAAGAAATAGTTTGAAGGAGTTGAAATTCAATTTAAATTGAAATTAAATTCTATAAAGAGTTTACGAGCTGTAAAAGTCGAATAAGCTCATTAACATGAACGGTGCCCTCAACGTCATGTTATGCCATTAACAGTACTGTTAATTATTTGCTGTTAATAGCATAACTCCTACTTGGCCTTGCTACTAATTGAAGTATAGATTTATGCCATATTGCTCTTATTACAATATCAGAAATTGTTGAATATAGTTTACTCCTGCCGCCCTCCCTCTTTCCTAGACTTCTTATCAATTCCCTTACAAGTTCCATCGCAATCAAATATCCACTGCAAGAGCATCTAAATTAGTGCCTTAATTTTCGTATACTTTTCAATTTTATTTTCTATTTGTATTTATATTACAAAACTCAACTAAAATGCATGCTTTTTTTTTAATTAATATATATTTGTTGAGTATTTTTTGCGTTATTTTCAGTATATTATTTATACACTAAACATTACATCTAAGATACTTTCTTTTGTTTGGTCGAAATTTTGTTTTAAATTGAACGGATTTCGCTTATATTTTTTTCAATATTTTTTCGCTTTTTTTGGTTTTTAATGCATGTTTGTGTATTTTTTAAATGCCACTTAAATACCTAAAATAGTGCAGAATTTATTTGTAATTTTGCGCTCGCTTTACTTACTTAATGCTAATGTCAAAACGTGTTGTTAATTTTAAATTATGTTTTTTTTTTTTAATTTTTAATATTTTTGTTGTTGTTGCTTGTTTGGTTGTGGTTGTAGTTTTTGTTGTTGTTGCTGTCTCTTAACTGGCAATTAGTTTAATTTGCTAAATCCTGTATAATGTCGGCTGCAATGAGAAGAAGCAGAGCAAGAGTTGGTAAATCGATAGTGTTTAGTGCGCTCGTTAAGCTCGCTAATAAATTATGTTAAAATGGCAAAAAATTTAAATTAATTAAAAACTCTATTAAAATGCGCTTTAAATTCATGTTTAGTTGGCCATTAATTGGGTTTAATTTGGCACATAGAATTAATGGGAGAGTTTTTTTTTTTTAGATGAACAGAGAAATGGCACATGAGAATACCCAGTAAATAAATTGCTTGCAGGTTGATTATGATTTATGATTAAAGAAAGGATTGGATAAAAAATTTAGTTATTATTCTTAATTAAATATTTCAAAATATATTTTTAAGGTAATTCTAGAATAAATAAATAAATATATTGAAATAAGAAGTTTTGGAACATCTGGAGTTAAACGATTGGTCTGTTACATGATTTCATGGAATTCTCTAAGGAATTATTTTGAATTGTAAAAATAAAAATGCCAAGTTCTAGTATTCTATAGTATTTAGTGTCCCACACAGACTCCAATTAAATGAACTATAAAGTATGGTTAAATAAAAATACTAGAAAGTCTAGAACTTGAAAGTAAACCTAAAAAAAAAATTAATTAAAATTTTTACTTAAGAAAAACTTAATAATCTATTTAGAATATATTTGCCATTGCACATAATATATGAAATTTCTTACTGCTGCCTTCATCAATCTATTGCCCAATGCTCTACATTGCTATAAAACTTGCCCCAGTTTGAAGCACTAAGCCAACAGGGTATTATATCACGCGTGCGAGTGCGTAACCCTATTCCATATGCAAATGGGTCAGCAAGTTTTTGAATGCTTTCGGCTAAGCACGCGATTTGAATATAAATACTTGTATTTCTATATGCAAAATATACAAATAAATTATATACAAATATATTATTTGGAAAAAAGAATACTAGATATATTTATGAAAAATATATATATATATTTGCTGAATGGATTGCCGCTCCAAATGCATTTGCGTTCAATAAGCGCATCGGGCCATGAATGCAAATCGAGTCGACGAGCAATGCATTCAATATATCATTCAATCATATATACATACATATATATCTAAATTGATATACATATATATCTATCTGTATTATGTGACAAAAGCTGCGAAACATAATCAACACTTGGCGACAGTTCGGCAATGCAAAACTCAATTCAAATACCAAAACACTCAGCTAGCTGCGCCCTGAGCGCGCTCCACAAACAGTCTACCAATGTGTGTGTGTGTGTGTGTGTGTGTGTGTGTTAGGATATTTGAAAAGTCAACGCTTGTCAAGTTTTGCGGTGTTCGTGTGAAAGCATAAGTATATGGGTTTATGCGCTTGAGTTTTTATTTGAATAAGTTGCAGATGAAAATTGAAAAAGAAATATTGGAAAACAACTTAAGGTACAAATTGTGGCTGGTTCAGAAAACGAAAACATAAAGATTGTAAAATTTTAGAATTTCAATTACAATTTTATAAAATTTAAGATGTTTATTTATAATATATTTTCTATACTTTATAATTTATATTTTATATTTTATATTTTAAATTTTATATTTTAAATTTTGTATTTTATATTTTATATTTTATATTTTATATTTTATATTTTATATTTTATATTTTATATTTTATATTTTATATTTTATATTTTATATTTTATATTTTATATTTTATATTTTGTATTTTATATTTCATATTTTATAATTATATTTTATATTTTATATATTATACTTTATACTTTATATTTTAATTTTATTTTTTATATTTTTTTTTTTTTTTTTATAATTTATATTTATATTTTATACATTATATTTTATATATATATTTTTTTCATATTTTATTTTATATTTCTTACTTTTTATTGAAATTTTTTTTTTATATATGTTTAATTTAATATTTAATATTTTATATTTTATATTTTTTCATATTTTGCATTTCATATTTTTTCATATGTTATATTTTCTATTTCTATTTTATATTTTGTATTTTAAATTTTTTCATATTTTATATTTAATATTTTTAATTTTTTCATATTTTATATTATATTTTTTATATTTTATATATTATTTTTTATATTTTATATTTTTTATTTTATATTTTTTATTTTACATTTTCAAAAAATGTTTTACAAGCTAACAATAATCACATATCGATGCAAAACATATCACGAACAGCTACGCATAAACTTGTCACAGTTTGTCTCTTTCATATAACTTTGCTCTCTCTCTCTCCCACTCACTCTCAGTCTGTGAATACTTGTCGTTGATTTCGCGCAACACTTTTGCACTTTGCACCTTCGCTGACAATTGCAACTTTTGCATAAATACATTTTCTGCATTTGCCACGCACACTTCACAACGTGACAGTTGCCCCCTTCTATTGAGCCAACGCCCCGCCCTCGCCGCTGCTGTCGCTAGCCGCCCGCTCCATCTATGCTTGAAGTCAAGTGGAAGTGCAAATCGTCGCCTGCGGTTGTGACACGCCTCACACCGCCCCTCACAATAATAAAAAAAAGTTGTGCAAGAAGAAGAAGGAAACTTTTGCATACTTTGATGCGCACGCATTGAGAATTTATCAACGCTTCGTGAATTTGTTTGCCAAATGCGTTTGGCAACGGATTTGGCTAGTGACAATTGATCGGCAACAGAGAGTTATATATAAATGAGGCTTACAATTTGCGAAGACTCGAGCTGTTGAAAGATGAGATTAGATGATGCGATAATGCCATGTAATATCGATTTTCATCGATAAAGGGTTTATGACTAACTACAATGCAATTGATTCTTAATTTGAGCTCCGAGTTGCGTGAGTTCTCAGTTAGTTTGATCTAGTGGTACACAGACGTCTAAAGACCTTAATCATGATGTGTTTTGTATATCGATTAAGGTTGAAGAGGTTTTTCTCTGACTGCTAAATACATTTTCAGATATCTATCATCTATCATCTTTCATATATCAATTATATTCTTAAGCATTCTGTGCCACATTTCATATCTTGGCTTTCCAGCTATTCAGCAATATTCTCAACATTATATTGCTATTGATTTCGCTTGATTTTCATGAATTTTTCATCAGTTTCCACATGTTCCGTTTATCAAATTTCCAATTAGTCTTGCTCTTGTTTTTCCACAGAGAAATCTTCAATAATATTTTTTTAAAATGTCAAAAGCTGTCAGCGTTATTGATTCCTTTTTGACACATAATTGACATAATGTGCATGGTCGATTGTTGGCGGACAAAAGAGTTTTCGCATCAAAAACGCAATTAACAAATTTTGCAATTTTCTTTGCCGTGAAGCGCAACGCAAACAACGCACGAGCGAACCGAAATGGGGGCACACAAAGTGCAAAGGCTTCGTTTGAAATTTATGTGCGCAGCGCTTGTTGTTATGTTTCATTACCTAATAAACATTTTATGAGCGGTCAGTCAACAACCGAAATACCCACACACACACACACACCCACACACAGGGAGATAGACAAAGCGAAATTGGTAAATTGTTTGAATGATGCATAGAACCGATGTCCGGCTCTCGCAGTCTGCCGACCTCCGCATAGCGCTCACAGTTGGCTCTGCCATAATTAACAAGCTCCACAACGGGCTACAAACAGACTCCGCACAGACTGCCTGATGTTGCACCATTTGGGGTTACAAGAGATACTCTAACCAAATGGGGATACCAGAAGCAAAGGCATATGCTGAGAGTAGAGAGTGTGGATCGAAAGAGTTGGAGAATATATATGCAAGAGGAAGAGAAGGTAGAAGATGGATAATATATATAAAATATAATATATAAAATATTACATATATAATATAAAAAATAAAATATAAAATACAAAATATAATAAATAATATATAAAATATAAAAAATAAAATATAAAATATAAAATATAAAATATAATATATAAAATATTAAATATAAATTATAAAATGAAAAATATAAAAAAAAATATATAAAATATACAAAATAAAATATAAAATAAAAATATAATAAATAATATATAAAATATACAAAATAAAATATAAAATATAAGATAAAAAAAAAATTAAATAAAAAATATAAAATATAAAATATAAAAAATAAAATATAAAATATGAAAAAATAAAATATAAAATATGAAAAAATAAAATATAAAAAATAAAATATTAATTATAAAAAAAATATATAAAATATAAAAAATAATATATAAAATAAAAAATATAAATTATAAATATATTCTCTTTCTCATTTCAAGACCATTCTCTGCCAGCCCTTATACACTACAATTTCTACCATGCCATATCTTATATACTCTACTCTAATTTTATTCTCTTTATACCATCCCACACGCTCTATTATCTATTGTGGAAAGAGTACTATAGTTTTCGCTAACAATACACTTTTTCAGTTATTCTTTTCGTTTTGTAGGTGTTGTGTCGCTTAATGCTCCCTTGTTGGCCAGCTTTACGTTCATGGACCCGTTTACTGCCTCCTGCTACCTCCTGCTGCCGCCTGCTGCTGCTGTTGGCTCATAAAACATGCTTGGCCGCAGGTATTCCGGCGGAGGCTGCGCTGCTGCTTTCGTTCTCTTGTATTTATGCCTATGAATATTTCATTTAATTGAAGCGCATTCATTACCGACCATAGCCACGCCCACGCCCACTTTTTGGCGTTGTAATTAAAATAAATTTATTACGCAAAATGTTTTGCCAAAAAATTTGTCAAAAGTTGTTGCCGCCTCGGCATAAATAATTGCGACCTCTCTGCATAGCTCTTTATATGTGCATATCTTATACGAGCTGTGCGAGTCTGTGCATGGCCATGCATGGGTGTATACATATGTATGTGTGTGTGAGTGTGTGTGTGTGTGTGTATTTATTGCCTTTTGTATGTTTAATGATCTGCTACTGCTGCTGCTGCTGTGGCCGCTTCTTGTTTAGCTGGAAAATTGATGCGGTTAATATGCTTCGAATTGTTAAATTTGTATTGCTACACGAACTCATTGAGTGGAGTCTAATCGACTTGATAAATACTCTCTTAGAAGCAGAAAGTTCGTGAAAAAATTTATAATATTTTCTATTAGTATATTCTTTAAATTCATATATAAGAATTTTTTTCATTCATATATTTGTCGGAGTTGCGTTCTCTTCTGGTTTCAATATTGTTTCTTCAGCCTTCTTCTCTTTGAGTTCTCAACATTAATGCGCTTTTTATGCGCGTCACTTCTCTTCCTCTTTACTAAATCAAAGTGGACACATCCCATGCTCAATACTAATACAATTTATCAAAAGTTATTGTCATCTCACTCTATTGCATTGTCGGCCGAGACTAGGCAGAACAGAAAGATCTATTGGCCGCGCAAGAGAATCACATGAGTGAGTGAGACTGATACACATGAAGAAAAGGGATAGAAACCAATAACGGTAAAACAACATTTTGGTTCTCTTTCGTTTGCTTTGCTAGAGATGATACATTATGTCAGCGATGATACAAGAATTATTTAAAAAATATAATTTTTATTAATTATAATAAAAAATAATATAAAAATATCGATCCGACATATATAAGAAATTTTAAATTAATTGATCACTTAATCATCATTTAAAAAATATAATTATCAGTGGTACAAATTAATAAAGAAATAAAATAAAAATATCGATACGACATATATAAGAAATTTCAAATTAATTGATCATTTAATCATCATTTAACTGATTTGTCGACTGATTGAAGCAGAATTCATATCTTTCATATCATTCTTCAAAAGTTCATGGCTTCTCACTACTCACAGAGCTGTTGTCCCTAAGGTTGCCAACAGCAACTTAGTTGGAATTGTATGAGAATCGTTTCAGTAAATGATTTCACTCGCTTTATTATTATTATTATAATTTTTTTGCTGTTCAACTGAAGCGCTCATCTAAATTGCAAATTGCCTTATTCCCAAATATATATGCATATATTAACAACTCACAGAAAAGTAAATATAACTGGGATTTTGTTGAATTGAATACATTTGCTTTGTTCTATTGCATTTCAGCAAAAAAATTAATATAATTTTCCATAAATTAAAAGAGAAAAAATAATTATTTTACATATATTTTATTTATATATGTTTAAAAAACAACAACAAGAAGAATGCAACACAGAGATGTGTTCACACATAAACAACATTTAATAAATTTTCATAAAATTTGCTTTCCAAAAGAATTCAGCAAAAAGAAATGCAACAAGCGAGCTTTAAGAAGGGCTGCAAGATATTTGGCCCAAAGCAAAAGGCGGAATGCGCTCAAACAACAGCGGTTTTCTGCAAATAGAGATATTTAGACAGAGAAAGGAACAGACACACATACAGAGAGTGTGTGTGTGAGAGTGATAGAGGGAGAGTGTGCAAGTGAGATGCTTTGCCTGTGATTGCGCGCTGTCGGACATGAACTGCCGCAAATGCGGCAATTGAATTGCGCAGATCGAGAGCTCAAAAGCATTGCAGCGCCCTCTTGCCACTCCCCACTCCCCAGCTGCCCATTCCCCCCGCAGCTACACAAAAATTGCATCAAACAATAGCGAAATATTTTCGCTAGCTACGTCAAAAGATGCGCAACGACTAACAACAACTTTTCTACTTGCAACTCGGATTTTCGAGTTCCACTTGCAGCTCAAGTTTACTTTTTATTGTTGTTTCTTACTTTATTTGTTATTGTTGTGAAAGCAGCGCAGGGCGAGCGGGCAACTGTTCTAGTGGCTGTTGGAATGCTAAAAGCATAAGCACAGCAAAAAAGAATCAGAGAAAAAAACATGAGAGAAACGGAAATACGAGTGCACAAAATAAACTGCATAACTTGAATGCTGCACTTGGACCTGTGATCGACTTTAAGATGCTCTACACGTGAGTTAGTAGGACTTTAGTTGAAGTGGGGATTACATCAGAAACTGATACTTTATTTAATATTTATATATATGGAATTTAAAGGGAATGACTTTAATATTTGTATATTTATTTTGTGTGAAGAAGGGAGTACGATTGACTCGATGAATGTGTAAAATTTAAAATAAATAAAAAAATTTTTTAATTTAAATTTTATGTACAGCTGCGAAAAAAAAATAGCACCACTTTGAAATAGAAAGTTTAAGAAATTCTCCTGGACACATTTATCAATGGATTGGTCTGCAGATTACTTTTATTAAACAGAAAACTATTAATTATTGCTACAAAAAATAATTTTCATCACAATATTCAACGTTTTTATGTAATCCAAAAAATTGTGAAAAAAGTCGAAAAATTAACGAAAAAAAAAAATAGCACCACTTTGTCACTTTGCTCTAAACATTATTAAAAAAATAATAATAAGTTTCAAACTTTAACTTATATTTAATAATAAATGAAAATAATAATATTCCTTAAGTTTAGTATTTAGTTGTGTCGCCCTAATTGGCCGCACAACGCCTAGCCATGGAATCAACCATGTCCTGGCATCGTTTAAGGAAAATTTGAGCCCACGACTTTCCAAATCATCTTTACATTAGTTGACTTAGATTCAGAAACTATTTTTTTGTCATCCGACCACAAGTTTCCGATGGAACGTCGAGCCCTGATTCAAAATCATTTCATTCGACGCATTCGCGAGAGTAAATAGAATCCTTTTAAGACGGCTATATATATATTTTTTGTGTGAAGAAAAAAGTCTGATCGATCATTTATTATTGTCTAAATATAATATTTATTATTATTATTATTATTATTATTATTATTATTATTATTATTATTATTATAATTATTATTAATATTATTATTATTATTAATATTACTATTATTATTATTATTATTTTACTATTTTTTTATTTTTTTTTATTATATTATTTTTATTAACACTAGCTCAATTGATGCTCAAAATATTCAATGAGGAAATGTTCTGAGATCCCAAATAATTTTATTAAAATATTGGTAGATTGTCCATAATATATATTCGTAGGAATATAAAGCTTTCTTGCTGTCAGTGTCGATGGCTCTATAGTTAAGTATCGATAACATTATAGTTAAGTATCGATAGCTAATCATAGTGCTATCATCTCCAATTCAAATGGCAACAAAATATTCCAGCTCAACTCAAAAAGCTATTAAATTAGCTAAATTACCTCTATCAACTCACATATAAGTCTTCACTGCTCTATCTCTTGCAGCCCCACAACTCTCTGAGTCCATTTCAGTCCAACTCCCAATTTCGCTCACATAAACTTCCACCTTTATCGAGCAGTGGTAAGAGCATGCATTATAGCGGTAAAGACTTCTTTAGTGCATAAGAGATTTTATAGTTAGCTGTTGCGCAATTTCAACAAGCTTATTTCGCTCTCACTCCCGCTCGCCAACTCTTTCTCATAAGAAGCAGAAATCGAAATTGTCCTCTTACGAGGCGTCTTTTCAGAACGACTTCAACAGCTGAAGCCAATCAATTCGAGTTTCCTTTTTGTCTCACGGCTTCTGTTTGGGCTTTACTTTCTTATTGTAGCCAAGAAGTGAATGGACATGGACATGTACTTCGTTTTCATGTTGCTGTTGTCTGTGGCCAAAGTGAAGAAAATGGGGCACATTCTGTGGCTGCCACAGCTGCCGCAGCAGCTAGACTACGACTGCTTTGTTTTAATTGAAATGTTTTTGCAATGGAGCTAAGCGGATTAGAAGCAGTTCATAATGCACGAGCATGGTAAATATGAATGGCCAACAGCAAAACAATTCAAAATAAGAAAAAAAAAAAAAACCTTCAGCAGCTGCTTGTGCTGCTGCTGCCTCCTTTTGTCTAGCTAATTGAAGCAGTATTTAGCAGCGGAACCACAGAACAACAAAAGCGACTTGCAAAAACCCGACTGACTCGACTCACAGATAGCCTGGCCAAAGGAGTACGCTTACATGACCATAACGCAACGGAAACAAGGCAGTGAATGCATATGAAGAGTAAGCTTATACGGAAGTAATACCAAATTCATATGATCTCTATATGCATTGCGAAGAGAAATATTTAATAAATAATTGATTTAAGCTGAGATATGCTTAGATATTGAAGAGTAGAATATACATATGAATTTTCAATATTCCAGTTCGTATTTAATATATATGTCAGATGTGAGATAATAACATTTTATTTTATTTTATACACTAATTTTTTTTTTAATTAAATTTTTTATTTTATTATTTTATTTATTATATTTATTTATTTATTTTTATTAATGTACATTTTTTTTTTTTTAATTCAATTTTTTATTTTATTTTAATGTAATGCACATAACAATTTCCATTACTCAAACTCAATTAGTTTCCAAGTTCCTTGGGTCTTTTCCCGAATAGTATGTAGTAAAAATATATTCTATATCAGGAATAGTATTATATTGAGCATTGTATCAATCACAAACTAAATGTCAAGACTCTAGCTCTTCTACTTTCTGAGTTCCTTGGGACTACTTCAAATGATATATCTATATTTATGTGCATACAGAACCAATCCGAATTCTCTACTCTACAACATCATATCTCAAAGTACCCTAGGCGCATGCATGCCCCCATTCACTGCTTCCCTCGACAGGGTATCACAGCGCATTCATATGTATCTGTATTTGTTGGCATTCATAAGCAGCCCAATCCAAATGGTTTTTATACAATGCACCGTTTGGTTTGTATAGTTTTGTGCCATAAAGTGGTAAAAACTCAAAATTATTGCGGCATATTTTAAGCTCGCCTCATGAGTTTTGCAACAAAATAAAAGAGGCAAAATTGCAATCTCTTGTGGTTGCTTGGTTAGGTTAGCTGGCTGCAATACAAAATTTATGTTGATGGCAATTGAAAAATGTGTAGGGCTTAAATTGGACAAGCTTAAGAGCTTTTATATTAAAAAAAAAGAAGTTATTTTTGATATATATTTTATGAATATTTGTAAAAAAATGAGGATAATATGATTTCATTGAAAGAAAGTCGGATTTAGATAAATATAATATGTAATATACAACATAAGAGTCTATTTTAGGCTAAAAGCTTTGAAAGCTGCTAAAAGATATATAAAGATTTTATTCTAGGGCTGCCAAACCATAATTTATATAAATAATAAAACTCAGATTTGACGAACAGAGGAAACTTCAAGAATTATCACATTTGTATATACTTTAAGCTAAGCTTTAAAAGCTGCTTAAAGCTTTATGAATGTCCGTAAAACCAAACCTAAGCTTTCATTTATAGACTTGCATAATTCATTAGATTTTTCGCATTTTCAAAGCTTTTCAATAAGCTTAATTAATACGGAACACATTATTTTCTGAACAAAGCTTTATATGCCACATAAAATACCCAAGTCTAGCCCAACTCAAGTAGAGCTCACATCACTTAATCAAACTCAACCTCAGCTGACTTTGCAAAAAACCTACTGAAGCACGTTGAGCTCAGCTCATTTTACTGTGCATCCATTAAAATGCTCTTCCAGCAATCGTTAGACTTCACCTGCTGCGGCTCGATAATAAAAGTGTGAATGATGACTCTGCTAACTAAACGAATCATAAGCGTAAATCGAGTCGTAAATATGGAAATAGCCCCTAGCCAGCAATTGATTTTCGCCCATTTCTTACGCAGCCTTTGCCCATTGTGTGTGTGAGTCTGCTTTGCCATCCAGCTGACTCTCTGCTCTTCTCTTCTCTTCTCTTCTCTTTTCTTTGCTTCTCTTCTCGTCTGCTCTCTTCGTTTTTTATGGGGCATGTGGCGTTGCATTCTGCTCAGTGATTCACTTCACTTATAGCTCGCAGCGTTGTTTGATTTTGATTTTCTAAAATATTTTGTGCTCGTGCGCATTTTACATTTTACATTTTCGTTTGCTGTTGCTTTTCCAGTTTGTTTGGGCATTTCTTTTTTATTTGCTTGTTTTTTACGTATTTTATCAGTGTTTTCTCTGAATACCCTGTAGGATTTAAGAATGGCTCAAAAGGAGGCATTATAGAATTGTGTATGATGAAGGAAAACATTTTTGTTTAGTTAATAAAATATTTGAATCATTTGAACATAATCGATAAATAAATCGATAAATTGTATGTACAAATTGTTTTATTACTTTCAGATAGCAAATTCGGACTCTTATAAATCTAGACTAACTTCTTATATTATATATACATCATTTATAATACTTTCCTTTATTAAATAACTATCGATAATTATCGATTCATTTATATTTAATCTGCAGCGCATATCCATGATACATTTGATTGTAATTTTCTTTAACCAAACTAAAATCTAGAAAGTGTACTTTAATTTCCACTAGGCAAACTTGGCTCATAGAATAGCTTTTAAAAATCGATAAGTATCGATTTTAAATTTTCTGCAGCGCATATCAATTGTACATTTGAATGAAATTTTTTGTAACCAAAAAAAAATCCAGGCAACCTAGTCATAGGCATATTAAAACCGATAAATATCGATTTTTAATTTTATAATTTGCTATAAAAATCCCTAAAAAAGAGAAAATTGGAAGCCCTATAAAATTTTTGTAAAATATCTGCTTTTACTAAAATCGATAATTATCGATTAAGAGGCTTTTACTTTTTTATTATCTCTGTAATAATACTAACGTAAAATTATTCTAATTTTATAATTTGCTGCTCGTTGAGCATAAGGTATCTTTAAGGTATGTCCCTCCCAATAACACAACACTATATATCGATAACTTATCGATAGCTATCAATATACCAAAATATCATGTCTACATATGAAATTTAAGCATATTTCTTCAATGTATACAAATATGTGAAATTTCAATTTAAATTCCCTTAGTTGCATCAAGTATATCATCTTGTTGCGTATACCCGATATATTCTCGCGCTTCTTGCTTCCCTTTTGCTGTTATTTCTGTACTTCAATTTCATGTTGGCGTTTAAAGAAGCGCCACAGAGTGCGGCAGCCGCGAGGGTTGGGGAGCAACTGCGTTTGTTTAGTCTAAGGCGGGGCAGCAATAGTTGTCGCTGCAAGCGATTTGTTCCTTATGATGAGGGCTGGGAAGAGTAGTGCAGCGGCAGCCAGAGCTGACTATTTTATGTGCATTTATCTGTTTATATATGTGCGACATTGTGTGCGTGTGTGTGTTTGTTTGTGTCTCTGGTGTTTGCGCGCAAGCTGTGTCTGAGTCCTGCTCCTGCTGCTGCTGCTGCTGCTGCTCATGCATAAAAGGATACAGATGCAAATTGTACACATCCTAGTGGCTGGCAAGCTACCAGCTCAAGCTGAACATGCAAAATCTATTTTATTTATAAGTGTGCAACAATTCGAGCTGCCAGCCCGCCCCCGCAGCGCTCGCTCCACTTGCAACACTTAGTTGCATTATCAATCAAACTGATTTGCTTGCCATTCATCTCAGCTGCTTATCTGACAAGACAAACGGTCAACACTCACCCAGCTGCTGTTGCTGCTTCTGCTGCTGCTGCTGCTGCTGCTGCTGTTGATCCTTGCGCTGTGGCGGCAGCGGCGGCTGCTTCGATTTGCGCAGCGTTCCATAGCGTTGCGCTGCCTGCAGCATCTCATGCGGCGTCAGCGGTTGCACTGTGACCGACTGCTGCTGCTGTTGCTGCTGTCCAAAGCTCTGCTGGCTTAACGAGCTGGTCACCGTATTGATGTGCGGATAGCCAGCATAGTCGACCAGACCGCTGAAGGCCGATGGCGGCCGCTGCTCCACATAGATCTGTTGGCTTTGAGCGGCGGCCAGTTGAAGGCGCCACAGCGCCTCCTGCGACAAGTCGCGTGCATTGCTATAGTTGTTCTCCTGGCTGCCGCTGGGCATGTTGCTCGACCCTGTAAAAAGCAAAGGCGAGCATAAATTATTGCAGCTGCTATAGAAATGCCCTTCGCTCTCTCTCTCTCTATATATATATTTAAAGCGTGCGTCAGGTAAAGTCGAGCAGTTGGAAATGTGAAAGTCACAATGGCTAATTGGAAATATAAAAGATGCCACGTCATGCTCATCAGCCAGCCAGCCAGCCAGGCAGGCAGTCAAGGCAGTCAAGGCATCCAGGCTGCCAGCTGTCCAAGTGGACCAACGCCTCCGTCTTGGGTTACGCTTTTTCGTTTGCCCATCTGCATTTGATATACCCCCGACGTTTTTGCATAATTTAGACTGAAGTTGATGGACAACCCAATTGGATTAAATTACTCGACCAACTCAACACACACACACACACACATACATACATAGATGATTCAAGAACTTTAAAATGTTTAACACTTAAAAAGGTAATTTTCAAGTTTGTTTCAATGGTGTGGTAATTGCAAAGCAGGCATTGAGACAGGTTAAATACTAAGCCATTATCGTGAGGATAAATTAAGCATACAAATTGTTTAGCAGAGGCAGATTAAATAAGAAAGAATATGTAAAAGTGGCTGGTAAATATTTATCATATGGATAAATGTAGAATTTAAGGAACACCTGTAAAAGAGCTGAGTAGATATTCTGAAGCTTTTGATTTATCCTGAAGATAAATAGAGAGCTGCTAGTCTAGGGCAATCCAGACAAAACTAGATTTCTCAAGGCATAATAAATAAGATATTTATTTGAAAATAACTTTTGGTAACATCAATTCTGATATTCAGCATCATATCAACAGTAAGTACAGCCAACATGCATTTATCCTGAGGATAAATGCCACTCAGCACTCTTTTAGCTTTCTTCCATAATATTAACGTGCAATTCGCTTGTACATGAGACTGCTGCTGATCAAAATCTATCCTGATATTCAGCATCATATCAACAGTAAGAACAGAACATTTATCCTGAGGATAAATCATAACACTCTTCTAACTTTCTTCCATAACAATAACTGGCAATTCGCTTGTACATGAGACTGCTGCTGACCATATCTTATCAGACTAAGCCGCGAGTGTTCAATTTTATTGGATTTGTTCTTTCAGGGTGGGGGTGGGGGAAAACAGTAACTTGAAATTTAAATCAGATATGTGACATACACAATAAGACAGACATATACATACGTATACATATACACATATACACACATACACACACACATAGATATATATGTGCACATATGTATATATATAGAGTAACTGTAACAAAACGAGAGAAAAACCGAGTGAAGCGTAATTAGAATCTGTATATATAGCTAGTCTATAGTTCTCTTAGCGCCATTTGCCGAATTCCTTGTTCTTCAGTTTCTGTATCAATTGTATGGTGCTGGCGACCAGCTCCCGGGAGCCAGTGACAAGTACATCTAGTTCATTACGCATACCGTACCGCTGCTTGCCGTACTTCTCCTTCAGATGGTCGAAGTAGGCCTCTATCGAGATGGACATGTGCGAGTTGTCCCTGGTGCCGTTCTCTTCGCAGAGCGAGCGCCAGTTGCTGGCATTGCGGCGAGCGCGCTGCAGCTCCTCCATGCTGTACCAGTTGATGGCATCCTGTGTCTCCTTATCGAGAGACTCCTGCTGCTGGTCGAGCGACTCGCCCTCAAAGCAATTCGGACTCGGCACAAAGCCAGCCTCCTCGAAGCGCACATTGTGCCGCAGAATCGTTAGCAGATCTTTGGCATTGAACTCGTTCACCTTGCTGAAGAGCAGAATCTTGGGCGAGCGACTGCTCCGAGTGCGCGTATAGAACCACTCGCGGCACATCATCATGCTCTCCAGAGTGTCCGCACTGTCCAGATAGACATTGAACATGTCGTACTTCATCAGCTCGAACTGGCCACGCTGCTCGAACATCTCCAGGCCGCGTGTGGCGCCCGGCGTCAGCTTGAGGCTGTTGTGCTCCAGGCCCACGACATACTCGGGATTGTGACGACGCAGATAGTCGTAGGCCAGTTGAATGGCCAGCGAGCCATTCAGCTTGACCGAGTAGTTGGCGCCGGACAACAGTTTCTTGCAGTCCATATTCGCTTCCATGTAATCGAGGTAGTTGGGCACGCGATGCAGCTGCACGCCCACCTGCTTGGCCCGCTGGCTGAGCACCTCGCAGCACTCGGTTTGATTGGCGCTGGTGTAGACGCTCGCCTCCGGCTTCATGATGGCCGCCTTGGCCCAGGCGATATCTCGCATCGAGTTGCTCAGGCTGAAGCTCTGCTCCCAGCCCAGGGTGCTGATGCCAATGGTGCGGGCATGCGAGGTGATGTTGGTGCAGTCGCTGGCACAGCCGCTGCCCACCTCGACAATGGCCACGTCGAGCTTGGCATTGCGAAAGGCATGGAATGCCATCACAGTCAGCAGCTTTGTGTAGCTCGGCGGCGGCTGCATGTCCATCAGTTGCTCATGCAGCTGCCCAAACAGCTGCGTGAACTGCGCCTCGGGCAGCGGCTCGCCGTCGATGCGTATGCGCTCGTTGGTCAGAAAGAGATGCGGAGCGCAGAGCACGCCCGTCCTAACGCCGTGCGCACGTAGTATGGCCTCCACCAGCAGACAGGTGGAGCCGCGACCCTTGGTGCCGGCCACCTGGATGACAGGTATGCTCTCCAGCTGCTCGCGCCCGAAGCCCGTCTGGCTAAGGCAGAGCAGCGTATGCTCGATGTTGGGGTCCAGCTTATCGCTGAGGCTGCTCGACTTCGATTGTGCACGTCCGGCCGTGGGCTCGTGTATCTGATAGTTGTTCAGCACCTTGACGGCCTCCAGGTAGGCCAGACGTTCGGGTGTCTTTGGCTCGGGCGGCTCTTCCACCTCTGGTTGCGGCGCTGCGGCACCGGCAGCGGCAGTGGCAGCACTTGGCATGGATGTTGTTGGAGTCTTCGCCAGCGGCTTCTGTGGCAAGGGTATCTTTATCGGCTGCACCTTTTGCTGCTGTATTTCGCAGCCAGCCTGTTGCTTGGCCTTCATGTCCTTCAGCCATTGGGCTTGCTTTGATTGCTGTGCGCCGTGCATGCGATTCATCCAGGAGTTGCGCTCGGCTGTCCCACGGCCCGAATCCTCGGCGGGCGGCTGCTTCTTCTGCTTTTGCATCTGCAACTGCTGCTGCTGCCAGGCTGGCTGCTGAAATTGCTGTGGCATGCCAAAGCTCGGTGCATTGCTTTCCATGTTCAGGTGAGCGGGCAGAGATGAGTGCGGCGCTGGCCCCGGCTGAGCAAATTTTGCGGCATTCGCGTCGGCTGGCGTGTTTGACTTGCGCTTGCTGCGCTGCAGCTGTGGCGACACCTTGGCCATCCATTTGTCGCGTTGATCCTTGATATTGAAGCTTGGCGGCGGCACCGGTTTCATTTTGCTTAGCTTTGGCTCATTGGAGATCTCGTCCAGTGGCGTTGACTGCTTCGTGGGATTTGTCTCTACTGATTTATCGCGTGCCGTTGGTTTTGCCACCTGCAGCTGTGGAGCGCTCTTGATTGCCTTTGGGGGCCATTTGAAGAAATGGTTGCGATATTGAAAGGTAATGAATCGATGCGTTACTAGCCCAAGTCGATTGAGCGGCGACTTAAGCAAGAACATTACAAAAACGGCGTGTACAAATTGTGGCTAAAAAGGTTTAGATTTAGATTCCAAACAAAATTTCCTATGACTGAATTGTGTTCAGTCCTTAGTGTTTACTCAATTTTTTTTTTTTTTTTTTGCTTTTTTAAAAAATTTTTTCTGTAAATTTAATATTTGAGTACATCTGTCAATGAAACAGACACTTGACGAAAAGCTTACAAGTCGCTGGGCAATCGATAGAGTCTATATGCAAATGTATATGTATGTATGTGTGTCGCATAGCTGATAACGTGCTCACGTGCTCTGTCTCTCTTTTGCTTTTCTGATCAAGTTAATTGTGATTGGCTGTTGCAGTAGTATTAGTGTGTGCCTGAGAGCTTGCTGTAAAATATTATCCAAGTGAGATTGCGCTTCATGACTGCTTTCTACCTGCTAGCCTAAGCTTGAAGAGCGAGAGTGAGTGAGACAGCTCACTAGTTAGATGTTGCTGTGCAGTGTTTCGTGCTGCGCTGAGTGCGAGCGAGATGGCTCTACTGTTGATACTGTTGCTATGATTTCAATGGGCGAATAGAAAACGACTAGAAATGGAGCCTGAGTAGGCGAAAGAGTGTATAGTGGAAATTGAACGCAGTTGTAAAACTATTTAATTGGAATAAGAGGCAAACGAATTGTTGCAGTCATGACATATATTTGCAGTGTATTAGGTATGTTTTTTGATTAATGCGATTCTTCAGCTGTGTGTAGTCAGAAAATGTTGTTAATATAATTTTTGTTTGCCATGTGACTTGCTGCTTTAAGCGTAGGACTAAGCTTCTAAAGGCTCCATTACATATATTTCATTTAATCAATAATTCAAGTAGCGGTAATAAAATTAAAAAATTTATTATCACTGCTTGGTAATTTTTTAAAATATTTTATTATTATTTATTTTTCACCCTTGTATGTCAAAAGATACCAAGCGAGATTTAAGCTTCAATAAATCGTTTTATTGTGCTGCTTAAATAAACTTTAAGCCAAGCTCAGCTTTAAGAACGAAAGTAAGAAATAGAAACTTAATCGATCAATCAATATATACATATATAGAATATCAGCATAAGAGACTTAAATTTAGTTAAATTTAAATTCCCAAATCTATTGCCTTGCTGAATTTACATATATTTAATGCTCATTCGCGCTGCATTATGAAACGTATTTGGTGCATAAAAGTGTTGATAAATGAATGGTGAGCGTGTGGCAAGTGAGAATGGAAGAAGATGCAGATGAAGATGAAGATGTAGATGCCGAACAATAGGTGCATAGGTGCATTAAGATTGGAGCGTGCGTTGCAAGTGGCAAGTGGCAAGTGGCGTGAGGCGTGAGGCGAGCGGCTAGAGTCAAGCTTTGCTTGGTGCAAGTTCTTATATAGTTAGTTATTGGCGTCGTGTGTGCATTTTGTGGTGCATAGTTCAAGTGTGGTGCTGATGGTGCTGGTGGTGCTCGCTGCTTCTCTTTAATTCCCACAACATTCTCCGTTGCCTTTACCTGAGATGGCGAGCGTCGTTGTTGTTGTTGCGGTTTTGGCATTACGTGAAGTTGTTGTAATTGTCGTTGCCAGCGCCGTGGTGGTAGCTGCCGTAGCTGCGGTCACCTGCTGCACCAGCTGCCGCCCCCTCACCTGGCCACGCTGCAAGGTGGAATTGTTGCTGGAGTTGTTGTTGTTGTTGTTGGTGGGGGTGATGGTGGTGCTGTTGGTGTTGGTGGTGGTGGGCTGTTTCGTTAGTTTGGCGGCGCGTGCTGCTGCTGCTGCTGCTGCTGCTGGTGGAACGGTTGTCGCCTCAAGTGGTCCTGCTTTGGTTGCAACCGCATGAACCACACACACACACACACACAGAGAGAAAGAAGAGAAGAGAGAGTGAGGGAGCGAGTGTGTGGGTGTGTATCACACGACGTTTTGTTTCCGGTTGGTTTGGCGATGCAGCAGGATGTGGGTAAAGAAATAGTAATTAAGTTGGCGTTGGCAACGCGAATTCAAAAGCTGTCCAAAAAAAGAAATGAAACCCAAAAGAAGCAGCTGAAGACTAAACGTTGGCTTCCTAATGAAAGCAGCCAAAGGCCACACACAGACACAAAGAGAGAGGGAGACAGAGAGAGACTCGCTCACGCACACAATTAAAGTGCTTTCTGTGGTGCACATTTTTTGGTCAAATTTGTTGGCAACTGAGGCGAGGCGAGCGCTCTGCTATATATGTATTTTGCAAACATGTTGCCTTTCACTCCAAGCCAAACACACACAAAAAACTTTTTGAAAAAAACTACGGCTCTGGCGCATACCTGTCTATGTCTGTCTCGAGGGAAGCTGCCTGACTATACAAATGGAAAATAATATGGGGGGATGTGGGAGAAATAAATTAAATGAAATGATATAAAAGAAAATTATAAAAAATATAATATATACAAAAAGCATCTACTCTAGTTAGAAAGGCATTATGCACTTGGAATATAATTAAAAACTATTTAAGGCCTTTAAGCACGTTGCATTTGGCCAACTGTGACCTTCGTGCGGCTGCCGTTTAACGGCACTTTCATTGCGAGCAAAGCAAAATTACACATTCATATGAAACACTTGTTGAGAAATTGTAACAAAAATGAGATTTTCCCTAAGAGCTAAATTTGGTTTTTGGGTTTGCCAAATGAATGGCAAGAAATGTGGGACATTTCAAGACGAGACGAGTTCATTAGAGCTCTTAACAGTCGCTAGTCTAAAGCGAACTTTGATGAAGATGAAATGTGTCAGACGTTGACTATCTTATCTCAGAATAAGAAACTGCTAGTTTAGTTGCATCTTTGAACTCTTTGATGAGGCACATATGAGAGCTTGGGCTGAACCATTTATGTGAGCTAAGAGAGAGAGGGGGAATAAAAATATAAAAAAAAAATAATTACAAAATAAAGCTTAAATAAATAAATAAAATTATACAAAATGCAAAATTATTTTTTATAAATTAAATATATTTAAAATATATATATATATATATAATAGATATATTTAACAAAAAAAATTATTTAATTAGATATATTTAAAATTCTATAAAATATATAAAAAAATTATAATAAAATTATTAAAAAGTGCAGAATAAATAATATAAATAAATAAATAAATAATAAATAATAATAAATAATGAACATATCAATGAAAAAAAAAATAAATAAAAAAAAATAAATCTATAAAAAAATATGTAAAATAAAAATTAATAAAAAAGAGAAAAAAAAAAATAATTAAAAGGTCAAGATCAAGTTTTTAAGATAGGTTTTTATAATTATGATATATGACTTTTTTTTATAGTGTCTATAGATATAAGACAGCAAAGAAAATTAAAAAAAAAAAAAATTATTTTTATATATCATTATAGAAATTTTTGAAATTAAAATATATCTCAAATAATAAAAATATATTTTAATTTAAATATTTTCTAAAATAATATAAATATACCTATACAAAATAAAATGAGATAGTTCCCCTATTAGAATAATATTTATATTATAAATAAATAAGAGATTAAAAGCTTTTCATTATTCTTAATTTAAAATAGTTTATAAGTTTTTGAGGAATGTTATAAATTAATTAAATTCATGGAAGAATTAAGAACTGATAAAGAGATTTAATACTATATAAAATAATGATATTTTACAAATTTTTATATACAATTATTATTTATGTAAATAGGGAAACTCTCTCATCATGTGACTCTCACTACGTACGTGACTGTAGCTTGACTAGACTAAGTGAAGTACTATTTTCAATTTCTACACCTAGATAGACACTCATAAATTCTACAAGGAGAATTTAGTAAACGCAAGTTTCTCAAGAATAATAGATTTAGCTTATTTAGAAGCAAAATTTTAGTTTTTGCAGCTAAGCTAATCTAAGCTAAACTTAACTAGCCTAAGCACTTGCGTTGCACAAACTTGGCTCAAGTTAAACGCAGCTTAAGTACTTTTATTGCATCAGAGCTTAAATATTTAATTTTCTAGTTGCTTTCTGAGCAGCGCTTTTCAAATAGCTTGAATTCAGTCTCATGCTCAGAGCTCTGAGCACTCGATGCGCAGCTCTTTGTCAGATTATTTTCAGCTTTGTCTCGTTTCGTCTTTACTTTTTTTCATTTTCATTAATTTTTATTATAGCAGAGGAGTTATCATGCAGAGCGAGAGAGGGGGAGAGAGAGAGGAGAGTCTAGTTAGTAGCTGTCATTTGTGAGTTGTTTAATCTTGAAGATTTGCAGTCCGCCCGGATTTAAGCTCATTTGATTGCGCTGCTGGTCAAGTGTTGTTTGTCGCTAGTTTCGGTCTTTTAATTGTCGTCCAGCTGGAGTTGGCTCAAGTGACAGGCACTTGAGTGTGCGCGACTTTGTCGAAGAACTGTTTTATGAGTTGCAATCGCGCAAAATGTGAAGGAGTCGGCTTAAAGCCAATTAAGGGCACAAAAGAAACGGCTAACGGCTTAATTCTCACTTAATTGGAATTACGCCGAAATGCAGCGAACAGGATACAGGATGCTGTATATAGAGTACAGAGAGTGGACACAGTGAATCGGATAGTCGCCAGATGGATGTCATTTGGTTGCCAAGGAATTTGCATTGCCTGCTGCTTATGCAAGGACATTCGCTGGACGAGAGCAGCAGCGGGAGCAGGAGGCATAGGTAGCGGAATCTACTAGATTGACATGAAATGCAATTACACTTCAGTCCACAGTCGCCCTCCACACTGCCCAAAGAGGCGTCAAAATGGCCGCCATAAATCTGCGAGGACCCTCAAAAAAAAAGAAATGAGAGAAGGAAATTGCAACGCTTAATGAAGAAGCCATCGTGCTGGGCCTCACTCGACCACGCCCAGCTGCCTACTTACACTCGCCATGATGTCCAGCGACGGCGGAGGGCAGCACTTGATAGCTGTCGCCATCGATGCCAATGGCACTTGCCACATGATATCCATATCCATTCGTATGCTGCTGTTGCTGCTGTTGCTGCTGGTAGAGTCCTTGTTGCTGGCATTTGGATTGCGTTTGATATTGCTGCTGCTGCTGCTGCTGCTGCTGTTGCTGCTGTTGGTGTTGCTGTTGCTGCTGTGTGCGCATCTCGCCTTGCTGCATGTTTAGCTGCTCGTCGGGATCGTGGAGAGCCGTTAATGTGAGCTCCATGCCACCATCCAGCTGTTTGCTGTCCAGGCTCCCAGTGGGATAGTAGGGCGGCGGTGGCGGTGGCGCCTGCTGTTGCGTGTCTCCAGTTGCGGCCACCAGTGTGCCGCATGTGGCATCCACATCGTAGTCCTTGGCGCCACTGCTGGGCGTGGCTGTGGCCGCACTGGCCGCCGCCTGCTTCTTGGCCGCATGCGTGCGTCGGCAGCGACAGAAAGCGTACAGCAGCGCCAGCAGCAGCACAAACGACAATCCGGCTATGATGATGGCTATCCAAGTGGAGGTGGTCAGCGAGGAGCTGTGCGGCATATACGATTTACCAACTGCAACAAGAAAGAGAGAGGGTGAGAGCGAGAGAGAGAGGGAGTGAGATTAAGATTTATTACGCTTCGGTTTGGTATGAAGGCTGTTTCGAGTGAAAAGAACTAGTTCGAGTTTAGGTTTCTTAAAGTTGAGCATTAGAGTGGAAAGGGATTTAAGTAGTTCACTTATTGAGTTGCATTTAAGCTAATATGAACTAGTTACTTCTAGAGGCTACTCAGTTTGAAGCAAAATGAACTAGTTTCATATGATGTTTGTATATGTTAACTGAGTGAGTAAGTTGAGTACAAGATAGTTGAGTTCTTTTAGAAAATAAAATGAACTAGTTCCAAAAACTAGTTCTTTACTGAAACTATAGTCGTGCTCATATCTAAGCAGTAAATAGAGCTGAGCTAATTTTTGCATGGAAAAGAACTAGTTCCGGATACTGGTTCCATGCAATAAATGATCTAAAATTAAAATATTGAGCAGTAAAATGTTTTTGCAAGTTCCTTAACTATTCTTAAAAGAGTTTGATGAAAATGAGCTAGTTCCGAAATGAACTTATTTAACTAAAAGCTAAGAGTAAGTATCTATTAAATAACAAAACCTATTAATAGCTAATTTTCAGCGGGGTGAACTTTAATGAATAGAACTAGTTCCAAATAGGGATACCAACTATATATCAACTAATTAATAAGTATCATTATGTATAATGCGTATATTTGATATATAATTAGTATAAAATCTCTTTCAATGAAATTTTAATAAAAATAACTAGTTCCAAAATTTAGTTCTCACTGCAAGGAGAACTATTTACAATTATATTAAGACAAACTAGTTCATTATGGTGAATTAAATTCTTATTCACACCAAAAATTTCAGTATTTAACAGAATTTTTTTATATTATGGCATTGACAAAAGGAACTAGTTCATTAGCATTATTAAAGTTCTAAGAAATAGTTATATAGAGAAGCTCTGATATATAGAGAAGATCTGATTCGAAATTGAATCCAACTGCCTACTGTTCAATCAAATGTAATCAAATGGATTGCTCTCATTATGAACTAGTTCAATGTACTTACTTTCAGCATTGGCATAGGCGCCGCAATGCTCATGATTGGCCAGCAGACAGAGCTTGACACGCACCACGGGACCTGGACCCGCAGTCTCTGCCAGCGCCATGGTGCGATCCTCTCCGTGATGGCCGTTGCCCGGATTGAGGCTACGGCCGGAGGTGGTGGCCGTAGTGTAGTGAGCCGTGCGTGCGATCTGATTGAGGACAGCCTCCTTGAAGGTCGTCTCACTGCCCGAAGGCAGCAGAGGAAGCGTCTCGACAATCTCCCACATGGGCACGGTGGCATCTCGTGTGACCAGCGACTCCACGACGGCGATCAGCGAGAGGCACGTGGCGGCCACATTGATGCCCAGCACATGGGAGTTGGGATCGTAGCTGACATGCAGCGGCGGCGGAATCTTGCTCACCTTGGTGGTGGCGAGCACCTCATTCGAGAAGCCGGAGGTGCCCTTCGAGTTCAGTGCGTAGACCTTGAACATGTAGCTCTGATGCTGATCCAATGGCGACAGCTTGCAGGGATTCTCGTGGAAGCAGTTGAACTCGATGGACTCGTGGCCGTTCGACTGGGCGGCAGACGAGCTGCTCACCTGGTAGCTGGCCGTATAGCCATTGCCCGAGCAGTCCGAGAGCAGCTGCTCACGGGGCGTGGCAACGCGCCGATAGTTGACCAGATATTTCGTGTTCGATAGGCCGCCATTGAAGCCCGGCTGCCAGTTGAGCACGGCGTAGTTGTGGGCTACCTCGAGCACCTTCAGGGCCGTCGGCTTCTCCGGCGGACCCTTGGGCTGCAGTCGTATCTGAGTGCGGATCGTGTTGAGGGAATTGCCGGCGCGACAGGTGTACTCGCCATAGTCCGAGTGCTGCAGGTGGGCGATGCGCAGTATGGTCGTGTATATATCGTTGCTCTCCATGCGCGTGCTGATCTCGTAGTGGCCATCGGAGGACATGGTCAATGGCGACGGATTGTTGCCGAACAGCCATTGGAACTCGGGCTTGGGATACGCTTGCACCTTGCAGACGACCTCAGCCGACTCGCGCACGTCGTAGGCGACTTTGTTATATGGATGCAGCACGATGGGCTCGTGCTCGATGCGCAGATGCATCGAGGAGTTGGCCGAGTTCACGTCGTTCTCGTAGAGGCAGGTGAAGAGGCCGCGGTCGCCGGGCAACAGCTGATTGCCGTTGGGCCGGGCCTTGCCACGGAAGCGCAGCACGCTCTGCACATTCACCACGCCGCCGCCGGCATCGGTGGGCGTGGTGCGTATCTCGTAGAGCCGGCGGGCGGGGAAGATCTCGGTGCCATCCTTGATCCAGCGTATCTGCGGCTTCGGCTTCGCCTTGGCACTGCACGTCACCGCATAGTCCACGTCGCCCACGCGCCGAGTCATGTGCTGCTGCAGCTTGGCCAGAAACTGTGGCGGCTGATGCACCTCCAGCGTGATGGTCGCAATCTTGCCAATGCCCAGCTCGTTCACGGCATGGCAGTGATAGCGGCCCTCGCTGCCCAGATGCGCCTTGGGTATGGAGTATTGTGGTCCCTGAGCCAGTATCTTCTGTGTGTTGCTCGCCTCGCCGTCGACGTCGCGGAACCAGCGATACTGCGGCACCGGCCAGCCCGGCGGATTGGCCGAGCAGCTGAGCGTGACGCCGTTGCCCACGTGCACCACCGGCTTGTTGGGCATTATGTACGCCTGGCCGGGTCGATGGCGCACCAGCAGCGCCACCGTGGAGTTGCCCACGCCCTCGACGCGCTTCGAGCCGAAGGGCTGCATCAGATTGACCGAGCGGCAGATATAGTTGCCCGCATGCTCTGCGCGCACCGAGACGAGGGTCAGCAGCTCGCCCGCATAGCGAAAGTCTGTGGCGCCCTCCTTCAGCCACTCGATGGCAATGGGCGGCGGATTGGCCGTCACGTTGCAGCGAACGATCACTGTTTCGCCCTCCTCGGCCTCGTGTGTCTTCGACTCAATGGTGACGACTGGCGGATAGAGCACGTCCAGTATGATATCCTTCTCGCCCGTCTTGCCCAAGCCGTTGTCCGCGCTGCACGTATATTTGCCCGCATGATGCCGGCTCACGCGATAGATCGTATGGGTGGGCGTGGTGCTCACATATTGGCCATTGCGTGACCAGCGCACATTCGAGACGATTGGCTTGGCATCGACGCGACAGTCCAGCTTGGCAATGTGATCACGCTCAATGCGCAGCGGGTTCTGTGGTCCCACCTCCACGCGTGGATAATCTGCAAGAGCGAGAGAGTGAGAGTGAGTGAGAGAGTGAGAGAGTGAATGGGGATCAAAGTGGGTTAATTGCATGGGGGTTAGCATACAAATAGTCTATTAAGGAGCCAAGTTTGGTTCGTCGGTCGAATGGGCCATTAACTTGCCAATAACCATTTTCAATTACACGACTAGAGCAACTACGGCTAGTGCTCCTGCCAGGACGTTCGGGCCGAGCACATTGACGAGAAGCGTGACCCATCGACATTTTTAAATAATTCCAATTTGAGGTATAACAGCCGCAACAACTAGCAAATGGCCAGCTCTTGCCTAATACATTGTTCCAGTGCATTGGCCCAAACAGCAAACAGCACACTGGGCGAAAGTCAATGATGAGGGGTTGAAAAAATTTAGATGCAGGTGAAAAATATATTTATTTTATTGAGGAAATTTTTAAAATTCGAATTGAACGTTTCATATTAAAATAAAAAATTAATGTTTATATAGCAAAAAATATGTCTTTTAATTAATAATAATAATTTAAGAAAATAAGAAAATTAAAAAAAAAAATAAACATTTAATATAAAAAGAAAATTTGTGTTTTCTGTTTTTATATGAAAATATGTTAATAAAAAAATAAATAATAAAATATGTAATATACAAATATTACAAGTAAATAAAATATGAACAAAATATGTATACATTTAAAAATAAAAACTAAATAAATAAAAGAAAACAAATAATAAATTAGAAATGTGTTTTTATTTTTTTTTTTTTGTTAATTTAGAATTATGTCAAAAATACATTTATTCAATAAACAACTTTATATAGTTTAGTACATATATAAATAACTACAAAATAATTTAAAAAAATATATATATTTAGAAGACATAATTCTAATTTATTTTTCAAATTATATGAACTTTTATTTGTAATATAAAAAATTAAAAAAATTGGGAAAAATTGTTGTTATATTTCTGATAAATATTTGGACATCGAGTTTAAACAAAAATAAATAAATAAAAAATAAATAATAATAATGAAAAAATAATAAAAATATTAATAATTATAAATAAAAATAAATAATAATAATAATAAAATAAAAAAATGTTAATAATAAATAAAAATAAATAATTATAATTAAAAAAATTTAAAAAAAAAATGTATAATAAATAAAAATAAATAATAATAATAATAAAAAAATATTAAAAATATGAATAATAATAAATAAAAAATGAATAAATAAAATAAATAAAAATAATAATAAAAATTTCAGTATTTAGAACGATTTCAATAATTTCTTAAATTTAAATTTTATGTTAAATATTTACTCGGAAAATTATAAACAAATTTTGTATTTACAATGAACAAAGAAATGTTAAAAGTATAATAAAAATATATTTCATATTATATTTGACTATTTATTATTGTTTAATTGAACCACTGTGCATTGGGCTATTTGGTCTAACTGGCATGCTGAAATGTTTGTTGTTGTTCGTTTGAAAATCGTGTTTTTATACCCTGAGCCCATTGAAAATGGGAAATCAGGGTATAATGGTTTTGTTAAAAGTATGTAACAGGCAGAAGGAGGCGTGGCAGACCCCATAAAGTATATATATTCTTGATCAGGGTGACGAGAAAAGTTGATATAGCCATGTCCGTCTGTCTGTCCGTCCGTCTGTCCGTCTGTCCGTCTGTCCGTCTGTCCGTATGTTTGAACGCGTCGATTTCCGAAGATACAAAAGCTAGAGAGTTCATTCTTTTTGTGTTAGGTTCGTATATTGCACGCGCAGTACGAGTTTGTTTCAGAAATTCGATAACTTGTATATTTGGCAAGTTATCGATAAACGAATTTATCGGGAACCAGTTTTAAAATTCTAGCTAATTCATCTTTAGAGTTAGAGTCTCCAAGTCTTCTGCATATATATAGATACTAATTTAATACAATTTCGGTTTTTGTCAGATTTTGGATTCCGGTCCCCAATTAGCCCCACCACCCCCAAATGTGTAAAAAATGCATTTCAAATACTAGAGACATACAGTTTGGTTTGGCATATAGATATGAATAACATAATCTTAATCTGAACATATCAATATGATTGTCCATCTAGAAACAGAATTATTAGTCCATAAAGTTTTCTCATCAAAACCCATGTGGCGCAGCAAGCAAGGCAGCGATACAGCAAGACGCGGGCGCACATACATACAATACATACATACATACATACATACATATGTATGTATGTATGTATATGTGTGCAAGCGTAGATCAGCGTGTGGCTGCAATCGTACATACATACATATGTACATATTTGTGCATGTAAAGCTAATTGTAAAAGAGTTATGATTTCTAAAAAAAAAACCTAAAATGTTAAATAGAATATGTAGATCATATGCTGAACTCTCATTACATTCCATTATATATTTAAAAAATTTTAAAACAATTAAAATAACAATGGAAATGCAAGCAACGTTGAGCAATGCAAATCAATTTTCGTATGCGTGTGCACATATGTATGTACATGTATGTATACACACAAAAAATCTTGGGCTGTTTTCTATGTTGCTATGCGTGTATATTCTAAGAATTACAATTGTTTTTGAATTCCGTTAGAATTGTCTTTGAATTGTATTTGTATTTTCAGCCACTGCTTTAGTGTTTCTTTCGTATATGGCGAATTTCATTCGTTTTCGCTACTCTGCCGTTTAAGTGAGCCGTGGTGTAGATGGCTAGAGAGATGCAACGAATGTTAGAGTGTCGGAGGTTCTAGCCTCGCCTTAGCCCATCATAATTTATTATTTTTATTTTTATTTTTTTTTTTATTATTTCTTTCTTTTTTATTATTATTTATTCTTTTCTATTTGATTTTCGAAGATACAAGAGCAACTGCGCGGTTAGCAGAGCGCGTGCTTATACGTGCGTAAAGAAGAAGAGTATCACTTTTTTGCAGGGTTCAGGGTATCTCGTAGTCGAGCCGTCTCGACTAGAGCCTTCTTACTTGTTGGGCTTGTTGTTGTTGCTATTGCCGTTGGGCACTTGGCTGGTTAGTCAAGCGTAAGGCTAACAGGTCTTGGCCATTGTTATGGTTGTTGTTATTGTCGTTGTTGTTGTTGTTGTTGCTATTTCATTGGCAATTAACTTTGAAACACTTTAGTTTAATCACCGACTGACCAAATGCTTAAATGCCCATTGTTGCTATTGTTGTTGTTGTTGTTGTTGTTGTTGTTGTTGTTATTGCTGTTTGTTCCACAAATTCCGCACAAAAATGTTCCGCCCTTAAATCGGGCGCCTAAAAACGTTGCGTTCTCCCGGACCCAATTACGAGGCAGCCAACACATTAAAGCCCGCCCATGTGCATGTGTGTGTGCGCGCGTGTGTGTGTGTGTGTCGGTGTGTGTAATTATAAAATAAAATTTAATGAGCAACGCTTGTCAGCTGGGCACACTCACTCACACACACACACACACTCGCACACACCGGAAAAAAGTAAGCAAAAGTAAAAAAAAAAAAGAAATGTTCCGTTTTGCATTTCAACACATGCTGCCCAACTGGTCGTAGATGGCCCCCTTCTCGCAGTCGCTCTGCGTGCTGCTCATTTGGCAACCCCCGTTGGCATTTTCATGCCCAGCCAGCCATGCAGTTTCACGCTGCTGGGTGTTGCTGCCACACACCCAACGAGGCGCCCATAGCTCCCCATCTCGCCCCCTACCCAACCACCAGGCAAGAGCAGAAAAAAAGAGTGAAGAATAAAAAACTTGCTGACATTCGCCATGAAGTTCCCAGCGCAATTTTTCATTTTTCATCCGGTTTTTATATATTTTTATTAAATTTTCTTATGCTATTTTATTTATGCGCGTCCCCGTTGCAGGCATCATGATTTTGACACCTTTTTTGCTAGAGCTCAAGTGGCGGCCGTTGCAAAGCTATTTCAATTTGTAGCATGTATCTACAAGTTTGTAATGCACTGAATGCATTTTAGTAATACACATGCATATGTATATAAATATATAATGAAGACATTATATAGAAAATAAACTAGCTTTAATAGCGCCGAAAATTAATGCGTTCATACGGACAGACGGACAGACGGACGGACAGCAAGACATTGCACAAACCCAATATACTCTTTTTCCCTTTGGGAACAGAGTATAAAAATATATATTATGTAATTTGGGTCAATGGTTAATAAAAAAAAATATATAAATAATATATTTAATGCATTACTTTAGTCAGATATATTTTCTTTCGAATTCAACTTTTGAGTCTTAAAAAAAAAAAAGAAATAAAATTTGTTTAAAACATTTCCAAAGACTTATTCCCTACAGCAACAGACCTAAAAAAAAAGATTATTAATAATATGTATATATATTTAATGCATTTATTTTGCTAGATATTTTGTTTCGTTTTTGACTTTTTAATATTTAAAAAAAATTTGTTTAAAACGTTTTCAAGCACTTATGCCCTACAGCAACAGAATACAAAAAAGTGGGAGCAGGTTTGGTCTGCTTCCTCTTACACATTTTCTTATTGCCGTACCTAAATGGACCTAAGCAAGGCTAAGATTGCGATAGGCTTGAGCAGATAGAACAGTATCAAAGTCGGAGTCGAACAGAATTTGAAAGATATGATGAGATAAGACATATACCTTAATGATTATATATCTGCTCAAGCTCACTGTGCATAGCTATGCATAAGTGCATACAAATAATTTCATTAAAAATAATGGAATTTGCAATTTTAAAGTAAATCTTGTATTTATATATATTTTGTATTAAATCAAACAAGTTCCATGTACGACAGAGTCTAAGAAGTTTTCCAAATGTTGGCCTATATTAAAACTATTTTATGTGAATATTTATTTATATTTGTGTGTTTAATAGCATGTTTATAAACAAAATTAATATAATAATTTCCGTAATATTGCATTACTTATTATTAATCTTTTTTTTTTTTTTATTATTATTATTCCTATTATTATTATTATTATTATTATTATTATTATTATTATTATTATTATTATTAATGTTATTATTAGTATTATTTTTATTATTTTTCTTTTAGAAATGATTACAAATATTTTTTTTATTTAATTTGAAACTCATAGTTCTCCTCTTCCTCTGCCTATTTTGTTAAAAATCCGATTACCACTTTATTTTTAATAATAATTATTTTTTTTACAATATTTTTATTTTATTTATTTATTTTTTTACAATATTATTATTATTATTTTTTCATTTTACAATATTTTTTAGAGTGCTTTCTTTGCTTGCTAAATAACAAATAGCATTTCTTTTTCTTTTTTCTGCTGCCTCTGCCTTAACTCGTTCTCGCTCTCTTCCTATTTTTTTTTAACAAGTTGGCAGTCCCTCGGCGCAACGGTATTTCGCAGCTGAATGTTCACATGGATGTTGCCACGCCCACGCTGCCCCGCATTGTGATTTTATGACTGGCTACATTAGTGGCATGAAATATGCGTCGCCTGCACCTGCACCAACGACAGGCAACGATCCCATCTGCACATACCAGGTGCGACCCCATATAGACCTACGTTTCAGCATGCCAGGTGCTCCTGCTCCCGCTGCTCCCGCTGCGCCTCCTGCACTTGCTTCTACACCGACCTGCCTTGTTACACGACGAGGCAAACGAGGTCCCGGCTTCCGGTTAGGCGGGCGTTAAATAAAACTGCGCGTTGCTCATACGCCGCGTGGTCGTTACTTATGCCCGTTGGCCATTTTGCAGCCAAATTAAATTATTTAACCCGGAACTGGGCCGAGCCTCGTTCCTGCTGCTGCTGCTGTTGTTGCTGAAAGCAGGATGTATCACACAACATTGCTTGCAGTAATTTTAATGAGTCGCGCCCTGCGTTTGCTTTCGCATTTGCATTTGTTTAAAGCTGCATTTGCTACGTCCATCTCCGTACATTGCCTCTACCTTTAGCTGCCAGCATCATCGTCATCATCATCTTGGCCAAATTGAAAAGTTACAACAACAATAACAACAATAACAGGAGCAGCAGCAAACAGCAGATTCGGTTGCAGCTCGCTCACTACAGCTGCTGTCGCGTACGTGTCACACAACACGTCACGTGACTTCCGCTGCGCGTGCTTGCAACACCTACATGAACACACACACACACCTACATGTTTTATATATATATATCATATATATGTAAGCATAAGCCCCTTCGATTGTGCTGCAGCCCAACACAGCTGAATAAATATTGAAATTATATTTTTGCTGCCTCTGCTTAAATGTTTCACTGAAACTAGTTGCAGCCAGGCATTTGCTGAAGAAGCGAAGCATATATGACATTTATTAATATTGTCTGATGTGATAATAATTACTGTAATGACATGCGACTTATTATTCTCCTTTGATCCGTCAGGCAGCTGCGCAAAAGTTGCAAACCTGCAAGCTGAATTTTTTATTGAGCGCAGCTCTCGAGCAGCTCATAAATTTATTCTTTATTTTTTATTTTTATTTAATTTTATTTATTTATTTTACTTTTTTATAGAACATTTAATTTGATAACTCTGTTGTAGCATTAATACTGATATTTTTTATTATTATTATTCTTATTATTATTATTATTAATATTATTATTATTATTACTATTATTATTATTAGTCGGTGAAGTCAAAGTAAAAACATTAGTTCAGCGAATGTGCAGCAGCATAGATGCATGGAAAAAAGTCTGTGACTTCGCCGAAAAGATTGTGCGGCGTAAGAAGTACGACCTGGACGCAGACACACAGAGGGTAACGCTCATTTAGAGCACACGATGGGGCTCCCCCTTGAAGGTTAATGCGGGATAACTTCTGGTTCCAAGATGGATTTGAGCCCCTGAAGAGGAGGATTTTGTAGTCGGTAAGCAGGCAAGCAGTCCGACACACCGGTCAGAGTGACGACCTGACTGACGGTGCATAAAGCATTTTTCCCTATCTCAGCCCAACAAAAGAAAAATAAAAATAAAAAAAATTATTATTACTGATAATTTCTATTATATTTTAAACTTATTGTATTATAACTACAATAAAATATAAATAAAACAAATATAATATAAATGAATAAAATATAAATAAATAATTATATAAATAAAATATTAATATAATAAAACAATGAAAATTAATTTTTAGGACTAATTAGAGCAATATTAACTATGAACTATAGAAACAATTTTTTTTTTTTTTAATTTATATTTTCTTTTATAGATTTGTCTAGTTTGATTGCATTCACTTTTATGCATATTTTTTTTTTAAATTTAATTTTTTCTTGAAGAACACTTAATACTTTTTTTTGTTTGTTCTGAAAGGCTACGGAATATGCACAAAAATGTAACAAAAAATTCTTAATTTTATAATTGTTAGAGAGTTAATGAAACAGCTCCACTGTTGACGAATTCAAAATCTGAACTGCTTATTTCCTTAAAATACCAGTGCTTATATACCTTAGAACAACTTCCAGTCACTGAAATTGTGCGATTTTCATGCACTGAAGTGCAGAGGAGATGTTTTGTCAAGTTTCCCCATTTAGATCGCGAAGTTGATCGAGTATTGCTCAGAGTAATATTTATTTCTGACATGTTTATGCATAAAAAACAATCTATTATTATTAGAATTCTATTGATATTTGATTATAAATTATTTAAATAGCCAAGCTTTAAGCCAAATACTCTCGAAATAACATTGAAACTGTTTTCACTAGTTTTTGATTCAGATTTAGTTTTGTTTAAACAAAACTCGTGCAAAAGAGCTTTTAGTCTATTAGATTAGATCAACAGCAATTCGTAAAGGCTCTGCTAATGAATATATATATAAGCGAATATCTTTACATACACACACTCACACACACATATTCCATCCACTCTCTGTTAAGCTTGTATGTGAGCTCTCGCTGCTGTCATTCGTGCATTTCTTTGCTTTCCATCTTTGTATTTTTTTTTGCTTTGTGCAATTGTCAGCAACCTTTTTGCCAGCTGCCCCAATGACAGTCACTCTTCCTCTCCTGCCCCACTCCATCTGTTTTTGAACTGTCAATGTTTATCGTGCGATTGCATAGCTTATGGAAAAAAGTGTTGCCTACTTTTTTGGGCAGTTCGATTCGACTCGCTTGGCGCACTCGTGTGTGCAGTGGTCCATAGGTGTCATATGTATGGCCATTGAAATTAATTGAATTGGCTTTGCGCTGTAACAGTCGCAGCTACAGCAGAGGCAGCAGCTGTTGCAACAACAAAACTTTTATTCGACACTTGCGGTTGCACACACACACACACACATAGTGGGTCGAGCTGCTGCAAGTTAATTGAAAGTGGGCAGCAATTAATTTGCTTTGTCGCAAAAGCTGTTAAGTACGCTCCCACGCCCGCAGCAGCTGTTGCAAAGAAAAACATTTTACACAAAGTTTTATAGCAGATAATTTGACTTAAAGCTGCCAGCTGAAATTTCACATTTCGCATTCAGAAGAGAAAAAACAAACTATTGCGAGCGAAAAGGTCAACTGAGCTTAAAGTAAACTGCGAGAAAGCCAAAGGCAAGCGCTGCTGGCTCAAATCTTAAAGCACAACAGCATTTCTTTGTTGAACATCTATGCAAATGTGCCTGGAATGCAGGCTAGCTTCGGCCAGGCATCAGCAGCAGCAGCAGCAGCAGCAGCAGCAGCATCAGCAGGATGCCAGCACACTGACACTAATTGCAATTGTGTGCGGCATTAGCACGTGTCTGTATCGTTCCCTACGGCTACCATGCCAGCTTCTCCTCCTACTACTCCTGCTCCTCCTACTCCTGCTTCATCTCTTTCTTGGTCTGCAAAATGCTTTTTGCGCCCGAATTGTGTCCTTTGGTTTTTTGGCACTTTGCCTTTTGCCTTTGGCAATGGCATAATCAAAAAAGACAAGCCGCAGACCCGCTGCCGAGCTGCGCACACACACACACACAGACAGAGAGTCTCCGATATTGGCAAGCAATAACAGTGGGACCTGGCAACTGAGACGCCCGGCGACTCCTTGTTGTTGTCCTCGCTGTTGTTGTTGTTGTTGTTTAGCGTTGTTATAGTTTAGCTGCCTCAAGGATGTAAGCCAAAGAATTTCGTTAGTCAAGGTGTCGTGCAGTGTCTGCCTGTCTGTTGTGCTGTGGCATCAAATATTCAAATACAGTGCACAAAATTTCAGCTGTCAATCGGCTTATTGATATAACTAAATCGATTTTGATTCCATTGCATCGCTAAGAGCAGATATAATCGCAGGTCTAGAGGAGCGATTAATAATGGAAAGAGAGTAAAAGATTGCGCAGCTTTGAAAGCAGCTGAAAATTAAATCTGAGCTTTTGGATTAATCTGAAGAGGAGTAAAGCTTTATTCAGCTAAGAAAACTTTAATATATTTCCAGCTATTTTTTAACAATTTGCATTTGAGTTTGCTACTAAACTAAAAAAATTAAATTGATTAAATTGAAAGCTTGGCGAATTTACCGAATATAAAATTGTCTGCTTAGCACACAGAAAGTGAAGAATTTCGATTGCCAAAAAGGGATTAATGTAAATGATCGATAGTTATGCAATAGAAAAACCAACATGATTGAACAATAATCTATAATAATATAATATATATAAAATATCAATAAATAATATAAAGCAAAAAATTATAAATAATAATAATAAAAACATAATAAAATAATTAAAATAAAAATATAAAAAAAAAATAAAAATAATAAAAAAATAAAAAATAAAAATTATAAAAAAAAATAAATAAATATATAAAGTCATTTTAAGATGGCTTAACAAACTTTTGAGGTTCGTTCGAATCGATATTAATAGATTTTTACATAGGGTAAAAAAGCTGAAAATTTCATTAGGATTTTGATTATATTTCTAAGAGAATCTTTGATTATAATCGATATTCTTTAAAATATATCGATGATTTGCCAAAGAACTGTTTATGAATATTCATTATTAATTTAATCACACATCATCATAATCGATATTTATAAAATACATCGATTATTTAACAAAAAGCTGCGTATGAATATTAATTATTAATTTATATTATATTATTTATATTAATTTAATTCTTAATTCTAACTTGATTAAGACTAGAATTTTATTCATTTAGGACATATGCAACCATTCTGCTTAAACACAAGAAAACAAGCGAAGCTTGAGCTTAACTATCGCAAATGAATTATCGATAGAAATCGCATTTAGCAACAAAGCAAGTAAAATTAATTCATGTAGCAACAAAGACTGCACTTGTGCATACACAAAAATAATAATGCTGCGCATTGATCGATAATTAATCGCGCAACGATAAACATGCACTTGAAATCGAATCAAAGCAAGCGCCATGCAAATGTTTGACCAGACCAAATACAAATGGAACTTTGCTTGCATTTTGGCTGCTGTCGCATTGCAATTCGTGCCAAGAAATTTCACGCTAATGCGCATTATTGTCAGAGAGGAAGAGAGAGGGAGCGTGCTTGCATTTGCATGCCACCTGAGTGGGTTGACACTGTCAACCGAATCCGCGGGCGCTCAGTTTTTTCTTTCTTCTATCGTTGTTTCTTATTCAAATTGAAATGTCTTTTCAACGGCTTTGGTTTCCACTTCAGCAGGCCACGACACACGAGTCCTGTTTGTCTACGTTGCCAGACGCACCTTTTTTTTTTGGCCAAGGACTCGCAGCGCAAATGTGCGGCAGGCTTTATTACGTGAGCTGCATGCAACTGCTCAAAAGTCACGCGCTCTGCACAGCCAATCACACCCACAACAACAGCAACGCACGTACACACACACACACACACACATGCATATTTTTGAATTTCTAGTGCAATTCGCTTTTGCTGGCAACTGAAAATATGTGAAAACGTGCCTCGCACGTGCACAGCACAGAGAAAAAAATACAAAATTCCACCAAAAACTGTGCCAAGTTGATGCCACGCGTCGCTTTCTAGTATTTGTTCTTGCTTTGCAGCTGCTGCTATAGTTTCGCCGGCGGGGCATAATTATTTTGTTTTGGCTTGTGTAACGCATGTCAGTGAGAGCTATTTGATAAATATTTATACATATGTATAAAGCGCTATCTAAGCACAAATTTCGTGTATATTTGTCTAGCATAAATTGAAATTTGTTTTTATCTATGCATAATGTGCATGTGTGCTTATATTAACAGCTTCATCTACACAAATATTTCCAGAAATTGCCATAAATGTCAGAGAGAGAGATGTCAGATAGTAATGTTCATGTTCTTGATCTAAAGTCATTATTTGTATGGCTTTATAATCTCCTTGGCCTGGCAAGTGCCGTGCAAAGATTGCGATTTACTTGAGCCACTTCAGCTCGAAATAGTTTTAAAATATAACATGAAAATCTTCTATTCAGCTGAATCAGCTTAAGCTGTTTATTGAATGAGTTGGGTTGCTTGCAACACTAAGCTGAAAACAAGAGAACAAAACAAATGAGCAGCTTAATCTTATAATTGAATAGAATTTTCATTTTACCAAGAAATCTGAATTAAGCAAAGCTAAAGCTGGTCTAAGATTTTAAAGAACATAAACTACTAAAGATGTTAAACTAATATATATCAAATTATTTTTTATAATTAAAAATAAAAAATTATATTTTTATTAATAAATTCGAAAAAAAAACTATTTTTGTACAATTTTTATAAAATAAAAAGCTATTATTAATGTTTAAAAATAATAATAATAATGTTGCATTAAATGTTTCATTTCCAGTGAAAATTTTTATTTTATAAACTCAAAAAAAAAAAATAATAAATAAATAAATAAGTAAAAATAAAAATAAATAAATAAGTAAATAAAATGAAAAGAAATATAATAATGTTTATAATAATTTTGCATTGGAAGTTCATATTTTCAGTAAAATTTCTTAATAAAAAAAAATAATAATAATAATAATGTTCAACAATAAAATAATAACGGACAAATTTAATAAAATGATTTCATTTTCAAAAAAAAAAAAAAAAAAAATAAATAAATAAATAAAATAAATAAATTAATAAATAAAATAAAAAAATTAAATAAATAAATTAATTAAAAAAAAAATTATTATGATTATGTATGTTTTTACATTCAGTAAAATTTTTTATTCAAAAAAAATAAAATAATAATAATAATAATAATAATAATAATCATGTTTAATAATAAAATATATAAAAGCGAACAAATTTAATAAAATAAATACAGAATAATAATGTTGCTTTAAATGTTTTTATTTTCAGTGAAAAATATTATTTTATAGACTAAAAAAAAAAAATTAAATAAATAAGTAAAATGAAAAGAAAAATAATAATGTTTAAATTAATTTTGCATTGAAAGTTTTTATTTTCAGTAAAATTTTTTATTAAAAAAAAAATTATAATAATAATGTTTAATAATAAAATATATAAAAATGGACAAAATTTAATAAAATAAATACAAAAAAAAATTAAAATTTATAAAATATACAATACATAATTAAATATATTGAATTTAAATGAAACTTGTATATTACAAATATTTTAGAATAATATGTTACGAGTCTCATGATAAGTTAAAAATAAATAATCAAAGCAAATCAAGCTGTTTAGCTTCCTTTGTATATCTGTATATAATTCTTAACTAGAGTATTTATTTGTTGATACACACATGTAGTCTCTCACCTAGTTCCACTTGTTGTTCTATGTTATTCAGTTGGCTATGCGCGGCCACGCTGCGTATGCGCAATTTGCTAGCCAAATTCGAGCTAAATTCGGCGTGCGCTCAAAAGCATGCAACACTTTTTAATTTGCCAGCTCAGACAGCTACACGAGAGTGGCGCAACGAGATTCGACGTTTGCCAAAAAATGTTAATAATTTCATTCAAGTGGATTTGCGCACGTTATAAAACACTCAACACTCAACGCTCAGCAGTTGGCAGACAGCAGTCGACAGTCGGCACTCGATGTCGCTGACGACATGACGCATTGGAAGTTTATTTTTTGAAATGCCAGCGAATATTATTCCTCTCTCTCCCTCTCTCTCTCTGTGTATTTTTTTCGTCAAAGATTTTGTCTGCGCCCAGTTGGTTTTTCAGTTTGTTATGTGTGTAGCTATAACTGTTGCTTTTTTATTCGCAGCGGCTTTGCAGTCGCATAAATCAATCAAATGCAGGCACAACACGCAATGCACACAAAGATCAACAGCAGCAGCAGCAGCGGCAGCTCTGAGCTTGGGTATCTATCTATGCCTCACATCACATTGCCAAGAATCCATGCAAACATTTTCAATTAAAAATTGCTTTGCCATTTGTCAGCACATAGAGCTTCCTCCCTCACTCCCACCCTCTATCACTCTCTCTTTGTGTAGCTGTCTCTGTGTTCTGTGTCCAATATTGCCAATTGCTTATCCATCACAATCACAGTCAGGCATTAGACATGAGACAACGTCGTCTTTGCTTGCCAAATACATTCATATGTTGCTTCTAGTCGTGCAGTGCTTGCCAAACTGTCTTTGGAGTATGACTGCCAAACTGTGCTCACTAAAAATTTATATCTGCAAACCTTGAACTTTAACTCTCTGAGGCTGCCAAAAGTTGCCCTCAAATGCTGCGGCCTTTTGGCCCATTCGCAACGCTCTAAATTCAATTGTTGTTAAACGTCTTGGCCAGGTTGTGGTCCCTCAATGTTCCGGGGTCCACTGGCGGCCCAGTCATTGTGGCCGGCATAAAACACATTTGGCTTCCAGCTAAATGTACCTTGGAGGCACTTTTGACTTTGGCCCCTAGCCCAAGCACACATTATCTAATCCACATACACATACATATATATGTGTGTGTATTTGTGTCTATGCCTTTATTTGCTGCTGCTGCTGGCCTATGCTGCTAATGGATTTTAAATGAGCATCATAAATACTAAGCCCAAAATTGCTCCAACGCCCACACACACACACACACACACAGTCATATTTGTGCCTCGTTGTTAGCTCAGTGTTACAAGACGATTTGCTTTGAGTCCACAGTTGGCCTTCAGCTTGAATTCTCATTTGTTGTCTGCTTCGTTTTTCGTTTTCTCATATTCCATTTATATTCAGCTCGTCTCGATTTTTTCGCCTCTTTGTCTGCCCAGCGTCTGCTTTATGTAGTGGCATCGACCGAATGAGGACTCTAACCAGCTTTCTGTAATAGCTTTTTATGTTGTCTAAGTAGGCCTTAAAATTTCCCATTAGCTTTGCAGCGTCAGCATGAATTATTTTCACAGTTTGCACTATTTGCATAATTTTGAGGAATTATCGGCTAAAGCTTCATAATGATTTCTTTTCTACTAAACTAATGCTTTCTTTGTGTTGGTATTCGTATTCGTATTGGTATTGGTATATCATTGTCATTGTCATTGTCATTGTCATTGTCATTGTCATTGTCATTGTCATTGTCATTGTCATTGTCATTGTCATTGTCATTGTCATTGTCATTGTCATTGTCATTGTCATTGTCATTGTCATTGTCATTGTCATTGTCATTGTCATTGTCATTGTCATTGTCATTGTTATTCTTATTAGCTCTGCTCTTTAGTATAATCTCAGATTAGTTGTTGATTAACTTGGGTTATTCCTTGTTTAGTATTTTATTATAGCCAAAGCGCATTCACTGCTGATTAAGCTTTACTTTTATTTTGTTTTCTGTTCCATTTCGCCATTTTCTTGGATAGTTGTTTTGGCTTCTGGTTTCGTGGCTGTGCCAAATAGCAAGGACTATAAATATTTGTTACGCTGACGTTATAAGAGCGCTGCATGTGACACACACACACACACACACACACACACACAGTCACACACTCGTGTTGTTGTTGTTTGTCTACTTTTGCGTCTACAAATCCAGCGTGTAGCATAAAAATGACTGCAATTTATGTTTTCCTATGAATATATTTGCGCGCTCCACGCACCGCAGCCTACAGAGGCAGAGCGAGAGAGAGAGAGAGAGAGAGACGTTCGCTGTTCGTTTAGCTACTCCAGGGGCTTCAGCTGGCTACAAGTCTTAACTGTTACTCTATTTGATTGCATAAATTTTATGCAGATTTCATTTGTTGTCATTTTTAGTGATTTTTATTAAATGCAACTAACTTGACAAGTTTATTACGCATACGGCGCGTGGGCCGCGCTGCCATATGAAATTTAATAATGCTAAAATGGTAAATCGGTTATAATGGTTGCCATGTCCACACACTCACACACACACGCACACATACAGTTAGTTCCCCTAAAGACTTGTCAGCTAATATAACAGCTTGAGTCTTGAGTCGCCTTCGTTGCCGCAGGAGCAGCTTTTACTGTGCTCTCGTGGAAACCAATAACTAACAATCAACTACATGTGTGAGTGTGTGTGTGTGTGTGTGAGTGTGTGTGTGTGTGTGTAGGACAGCCAGACACTTTATGGGTCTGTCATGTGCGCGGCTTTTGGGTCACGTTGATCATGCGACAACTGGACAGGCAACATTTGTACAACAAACTGCAGCATTTAATTACAAAAACTGACAGCGAACAACAACAATAACAAATAGAAAATAAAAGAGAAATGTGAAAGAAAAATGTGAAAGAGAGAGAGAGAGAGAGAGGGAGAGTAAAGGAGAATTGCACGAGAAAATGCAATGTGACGCACTTGAACTGTGTTGCAATGCAGAGCATTGGCAACTGCAACTAGCTCGAGCTTGAGCTTTAGCTTTTAGATATTTTCTTTAGACATTAGGTAAGCAATTTTAAATATTGAAAAATAATTGAGAACACAAAAATTAATTTTGTCATTATTAATAACTTTCTAAGAAGATAAGCTAAGTAAGCTACTGGGTTCATAGTAGGGTTGTTGAAAATATATCAAAATATCGATATATCGATATTTTTGTATAAAAAATATATTTATATCGGTATATTTTTTTTTTTGCCCAAATATCGAATATTTTTTGCGATATATTTGATATATTTGCATTTGATATTAATGGTGAAAACACATTCTGTTTTCAAAAATGGAACAGCAAAATGCAATTTATGCCTTAAAATAATAAATACAAGTGGTAACACATCAAATATGACAGCGCATATTAAAAGGAAGCACTTTTTACAGATTCCAGAGGACAATAATTTATATGACCAAGGTGATAGTTTTGACAACAACCACAATAAGTCAATTTCGAAAGTACACGGTGCGGAGAAGAGCGAACTTGAAATGTACCGCAGCTTGCCACAAACCTCTTGGGAAAGCAATCCAATCATTTTTTGAATTTCCCATAAGGGGACTATGCCAGTATTTTCAAAGATAGCATTACGATGCCTAACCACCCCTGGCAGCTCAGTGTCATCAGAGAGACTTGCTTCGGCAATCAAACACATTGTTTGCGACTCTCGAAGTCGCATGACGGATTCTCACATAGCAGAACGCGTTTTTTTCAAATCCCTAAGTACCGAATATTGGGTTTGGTGTTTTTATTGATGATCCTTCAAAAATTTGAGCTTAAGGCTTCTTAAGGCTTATCGGTAGATATATTGAATAATACAAATATTTGAAACTAGAATTCATTCAAATTCAAAAAGAGATTGAGCTGACATTTTGGTAGTTGAATAAATTTCTTCTTTTATAATATATATACACATCGGACTAACTATATAGTAAGCAACTCCTATATATGCCAGATAAACATTTATTTCTCATCTATTTCATCTACTATTGTATCTATATATGCTTCCTTGCTTTACTGCCATGCGAAATCAATTGATACAGTTCCTGAATCTGTTTCTGGCACACGTACAAGCATATATCATTGGGCAAACGTAAATATGGTTCACTTCATAACAAAAAGCCACAACAGAATTTGGTAAGAAAGAGAAAAACTGAAAACCCGTTCTGGTATTGCTGGACAGGTCATAAATTTCGGGGTCTATGGCAGACAGTTCTTTCTTACTGTTCCGCCGTTTCTTTTGGCTCCCCGATGGCCCCCCCTCTTGTCCGGTACTTACAGTTGACGTTCAGCGTTACGCTGGTCTCCAGCGTATGGCCCTCGGGCATGGCACGATTCCAAACGACGCATATGTACTTGGCACCATCGTCCGCCCGTCTGGGCAGTATCTGCAGCGTCGCATTTGTGTAGTGGTTCTTGGAGCCGCCCTTCAGCGCGTACGACTGCAATGGCACTTTGCTGCCCTCTCGAAACCAGCTGCAACACAAAGAAAGAGAGGGAGAGTGTAAGTGTGAGAAAGAGGTAGAAAGCGACAGCGATTTAGTGCCGAAAAAAAGAAGGCATGTGCCGGCTGGGATTATTAATGAAGGCGACCAGTTAAGTGATTTACTTGACGCCGGATGTGCTTAAACTGTCGCTGACCGCAACGTCGACGACAGCTGCAAGCCCCAAAAAAATGTTTATACGAAAAGCAAGTATTTCAAAAATATATATATATTTTAAAATATCGGCAAGTCGAACTTAAAATACGCTTGCAGTTAATAGGTCTTCAAGCTGTTCTGAATGATAAGTTGATCTTGTGCATTGCGTATATGCAGTGTGGATAGCTGAATGCCGTACAGTTACTCTCGACAGTTATCCAATATTTATGTAACTTGGTTAGCTCATTGTGATTGCTATACTGCTCTACTTCTGCGCTATATACTCTAATATATTAATAATGATATAATGCTATCTACATTGTGAAGTCGGGCTTAACTAAGATCTTCGCACTACAAGATAATGAAAATATAACAGTATAACAGTGAATACTTATTGCAGTATAAGATGAGAGATCAGACGTTAACTATATAGGTTGTTATATTCTTGTATAGCTACAGTGTTATACAGCTCTACTAACAGTCAGATACACAACTATATGCAAGTTAAGGATACGTAGGCTGGATTCTCCTATCAGACATGAGAGGAGAACACAACTTACGAAGCTGTTTATATTCGGATGAGACAGAGTTTAGACCTATTGTTACTAAATTATACAAAATTATATAAAATATATTATTTCATTGAATCCACTTGAATACTCTCGTAGCGTGAGTGCGCTTAACTGGCATATACTGTTATGATATTATTCTCTTATATTGTTATGCACCACTGTTATACTGTTAAAATAATGTTATACTGTCAAATTACTATATTTGTTTACTGTTATATTATTATGTTAATTTTACTGTTATACAAATTTATACTAATTCCTTATTATGCTGTTACTCTGTTATATTGTTATACTGTTATAGAGCTTCATTATTATAAAGGGCTTTACTAACTGTTATACAGTTATACCAAAATGATATATTCTTATGTTCTTTATTATGCTGTTACTCTGTTATACTGTTAAAGGGCTTTACTAACTGTTATACAGTTATACTTTAATGATATATTGTTATATTCTTTATTATGCTGTTACTCTGTTATACTGTTAAAGGGCTTTACTAACTGTCATACAGTTTTACCACAATGATATCTTGTTATATTGCTGTAGTGGCATGTTGCTAAACTCATACTGCTTATCTATTATACTTGTATACTGTTATATTGTTATACTATTAAAATGATATACTCTTTGAGATTTATGCTGATAATCTGTTATATTATGCTGTTTCACTCTCAAACTTATACGAATTATACTGTTAAACTGTTATACTGCTCGCTTATAAATTGTAGTTCCCATATGTTAGCCTATTAAGTTCCCTTACTCTTATATATAGAATCCTGTTGATATTCACTCCAAGCATAATTCACTGTAGCTACTTCTCATGCTGTTATGCAGCGTGAAACCTCAGTAGACAAACAGCGAGTAGCAATTCGAATATACAAATACATTCGTAAAACTATACACCCGAATGAGTTCCATATTACATACGTGAGTTAACTAAGCTCGTTTCGCAAGCGTATTTGCCCATCTCCTAAATATAGAAAGCAAACAGAGCTCTCCCCTGTGAAAGCAAGTAATATGAACTTTCATTAATTATGCGCTCTTACGTTATCATGGGATCCGGGGAGCCGCCAATGCTGCTGCAGGTCAGCTCGAGTGGCTTCTCCTCGGTGGCCACCGCAATGTTCCCAGGCGTCACCATTGGCGGATGTGGGGCCGTTAGCACTGTCACGTTGTAAAACTCCTGATGCACATCGGCCCCGGTGCCTTTGGCCTTGATGCGGCACTCGAACCGTCCATTGTCCCGATTGTAGGAGGTGTTCTTAATTTGCAGATCGTAAATGCCGTGGCCTGGCCGAAAGTCAAGTCTGCAAGTGGATGAAAGCAAAACGAGACAAGTGAATAGAGAGTCGAAGGGAGAGAGAGAGAGAGAGAGAGAGGGAAAGCAGTGAATTAAGGGGCAATTTATAGGGCGTAAAGCAGAAGCGAAAACAAAATATTTTCCACTTTATGTAAATTAACTGCCGCCATACTTTGTTAATTTACAATGCTGTAAATAGGTAGGGTATATATGTATTATGTATAATTTTATTATTTCTTGTTTGGCCATAAAAGTATTCAAGCTAAATAAATGGCTTGGACTGAGTTTGGTTTGGATTTTGTGTGGAAATAAATATTATTTTTATGGAAGCTGAAATCTTAGCTATAGATGTTATGTGGTAGATATAATATATGTTATATGTGTATATGAAATGTGTGATTTATATGAAATATGTTATATACGATGAAGTGATTTGAAGAGCTTTGAAAATAGATTGAGATAAGTTCCTAATTTGTTGGCTAAAAATTATTTATTATTATTATTATAATTATATTAAATTAAATTAATCTGTTTATTTAATTTAAATTTAAATATAAATACATATTTTATTTTAAATTATTATTTAACTATAAATAAAAATAGAAAAAGTCTAGCCATAGCATGCTTACTTGGCCTTGATCTCTTACTGAATAATATTTTACTCAAATATCTTTACAACTTTAATTTATTTTTATTTTTAGTCTTCACTTGGGCCATATTTAAATTAATTTCTATATTTTTGAAGCTCAACAAATAAAGCTTTAATATATTTCTGAAATGAAAATACTTTTCTACACTCTACAAATTCTGGCGGAATTCACAAAAATATTTAGAAATATTTTTTTCCTATTATAATTTAGCTAATAATGCAAAGTCCGTTAAGAGCATTCTCAGCTATGCTTCGAATATTTCTATTTATTTAGGTATTTATTTGTGTCATTCGAAACGAAATAGCTGCGGAGAGCATCTCGAAGTCAACAATCGCAGCTCTCTTCATAAATGTGGCTTGGTCCTTGCCATGTTTTGCGCGTATCCTGCCTGCTGTTTCCTTCGTCCAGTTTTGTGCACTTGTTTCCCTTTGTTGTTTTCGCTTTTTTTTTTTTTTTTTGGGTTCTTCATTTCTTCCTGTTGTTTGTTTGTGTTTATTTTATGCGCTGGCTTTTGTGTGAAACATTTCGGTTTTCGTGTGGCTTAGGCGGAGTTTAGCGCGCGGCCGCGAAATAAAATGAAAAATGCTCATGGCAAATTAAGCGTCGAACTCATTTTTGTGAATTTATTAGCTTAATTTTCGGGGGACCAGCTTCTGCTGCTTCTTATTCGGTTACTTATTCTACGGTTGCCATAGGCCCATCGCATTACATTTTGATTAATTTAGTAAATACATATAATTTCCATTCTTTTCTTAGCTCTGGCTCTCGCTGTTGCTACCTGCCAATGAAATCGAGTCGCAAAAGACACTAAAAAAAAAAAGATTTTTTTTAAAGTGTAGAAAAGTAAAATTGTTGAGAAAATAAAATATTAAAAATATGAAAAATATTTAATTATAAATAAAAATATTAATAATGAAATGACGCTAAAAAAAAAAATAAATTTAATAATTAAAATATAATAAAAAATTTAAGTAAAAATATATTATATATTTATGATATAAAAATAATTTGCAATTAAAAAAATATATTAGTATTCTTATGTTAAATATATATAAAATATAAATATTTATGAATAAAAAAATAATAAAATATTTAAGAAATTAAAAATTTATAAATAAAAATAAAAAAATAATTAAAATTAATAAAAATATTTTATTTTTGTTTTATAAAATGAAATATAAAAATTAAATGAAATTATATTATTATATAAAAAATATAAATATGAATAAAAAAAATAAATTTTAAATTCTTTTAAATTAAATATTAAAAGGTAATAAAAATATTTAACAAATTCAGCTAACCCAGTTCATTTTTAAAAATTAATTAGATTCTGATTCTTTTATAAACAAAATTTTACATTTATTTATTTATTTTATTTTATTTTTTTTTTTTGTATTTTTAATTCTATAAATTCATAAATTAAAATATTAGTTAGAAGCTTATAAATATCTAAGTATTTATTTATTTATTAATTTTTTTTTCTCAGTTCTCATTTTTAACCAATTATATATATTTTTTCATTCAATATTGATTTAAAATTTTTACGAATCAATGTATAATTAAAAGTCCATTCCAATAGCAGTTAAATTTTTCTTCAAGTCCAAATCCCTTTTCAACTCGATAAAATTCTTTTTGAATGTTAATTCATAATGATTTTCATATTATTACAAGTTCTTGAGCTACACATCACAGCGCATATACAATATTAAATTTAGCTCCAATTGCAGCTCACTTATTGTTATTCGCTAAGTGTAGCGCTCAGGTAAGACTCAATCAAGCGTAATAGCTCGAAATTGTTGAATATTTTGTGCCGCTGTCGCGTATTTCAAGGAAATGCTTTTAGTGCCTAGTCCAAAAGGTGGTGCAGCTCTTGCTGCTACAATTCAACATCCTGCCACCAACTGCCACGCCCATTCCCACTCAACTTCATCAACGTCATCGTCATTTATTTAGCCCAGCCGCCGCAATGCTTTGTGTTTAAGTTTTAATTTCTCTTGATGAGATTTTTTCTCTGTTGCAACCACAAATGTTGTAGACATGCAGAGAGGGTGTGTGTGTGTGTGCATGTGTGTGCGTTCTGGGGGTATATAAATCATGCACTCGACATTATTAAAGTAGATCTTATAAACTTCTTGAGTGCATATGCATGCAGACGAGGGCAAAGCGAGAAACTTTTTAAATAAAATTTCAATTTTGATAACTTTTATGGCAAAGTCGACTTGCCGGCAAGCATTGGCCAAGAGAGAGAGAGTGAGGGAGAGGGGGGAGGTGTGTGTGTGTGTGAAACCGCATACACACATGTGCAGTTGTTGAGCCAAATGCGGCGCACTTCCGTTGCTGCTAGCTCAAATAGCATTTCGGTTGTGCTCTGTTTTTGCAGTTTTACAGCTGCAGCTGCTGGGCCCAAGGAAATGGCTGCATTTTTACCGTTGCCAGAGATTTTCCTTCATTTCGTATGCCCTGTACATGTAATATGCTTAAATAAGGGTATAATGATGCTGGCACAAAATGTGGGTCACAGGTAAGGCTGGGTAGCTAGGCGCTTGATTAGATATCCTCTAGGAGATCATATGGACTATGAAGTATTTTATAGAATTTTACATGTTATCGATAAGGTTTTAAAATCAATATTTGTCGATGTTTTATAAGAATGTTCAGTGAATTTCACTTTTTATCTTAATCCTTTTACGACCACATTGCATTGTATATGAATCTTACGTGTTATCGATAAATATGCCAATATCGATATACCTTAAAGAAGTCAACTATCTAAATCGATGTTTTATAAGAATTTTCATTAAATTTCTCCTTTTATCTTAATACTTTTACGACCACATGGCATTGTTCATGAATCTTACGTGTTATCGATAAATATGTCAATATCGTTATACCTTAAAGAAGTCAACTATCTAAATATCGGGTTACCCGCATAAAAACTCTCAATACGTCGTATATGTGCCATATAATTTCGTTATCAGAGCTTGACTTGTTATCGATAAATTTGTAATATCCATAAATATCATTACACATTAATTTTTTGGCATAGAAATTTTGATTTCGCTTGATTACTGAAATTGGGAAGTCAAGCAAAAATATATTGCATTTTCTTGCTATCAAAATTATTTCTTTATCGAATCGATAACTATCGATTGTTGCATAGAACTCACAGAGCAATATTTAATTTAGCAATAACTTAGATTTAGAATAAACCTGCCAGGGTATCTCATAGCGCTCTTACGCTCAACTGGCGTACTCCTACTTGATTTTCCTGCCGTTGCATTTCCGGCTATGACTTTTACGAGGCTGCATCTTGAGTTTTGTATCGCAACGGTTTATGTGTGTGTGTGTGTGTGTGTGTGTGTGTGTGCCAAGTGGTGCAGCTCAAGCGAAGCACATAATTGCCTCTGCCTCAGCCTCTGCCACAGTCTCTGAGTCTCAGTGAGAGTCTCCGTCTCCGTCTCAGTCGCAGCTGGTGCTGCCGCAGCATGTCCTTCGCCCAGGCAGGACCAAAAAGGAATTTCTAATGTGAAAATAAGTGCTGCCTCCGTTATTATGTTGCATCGTCGCAGGACTTATGCAAAACAGTCGCAGAATTGTTATGCAAATTGCAGCCAATTACATGGCAAATGCCTGCCAGCCCGCCAGCTCGCCTTGCGCGCCCTGCCCAAGCGCCTGCTCTTCCTCTTCCAGCATAACTCTCAATAAGTACTTGTACATAAGTGAAGTTTCCTTTACTTCCTTTGGACTCTCATTGAGCAACTACACTGAAGCACACAATTTGCGGGCTCTGATTGATTTCGAGCATGTGGGCAAACTAACTTTAAATATTCAACGCACCAGAATATTCCCAACTTTATCTAGAAAAAGATTTCATAATGGGCAATTATAATATATTAGCTGCTAATAGTTGATCAAAAGTTGCATTAGCATACAGCAATGCAAGTTGAATTTATTTCATGTTCATTACAGTCATTAGCATAGGCGTGGGTTTACTTATAGAAGGCAATGTTGCTTGCCTATCAATAGTAGCAATCCTTGCCTTTGGTATTTAAATTGTTGCACAGTCTCATTAATAGACCTAAGTGGATAGCGATAGGACAGCCTGTTGAATTGAGATGGAGTTGTTTCAGTGTGCAGCACTCTTTCAGCAAAATAGTTAGATAGATAGATAGATAGATAGAGAGAGAGAGAGAGAGAGAGAGAGAGAGAGAGAGAGAGAGAGAGAGAGAGAGAGAGAGAGAGAGAAAGAGAGAGAAAGAGAGAGAAAGAGGTAGAAAGAGCTCTGTTGCTAGCTTAGACTGATAATCAGTCTAATCAATGGACCTTCTTAAGGTCCGATTCAGGAATCGGAATGGTTGCATCTGGGAAAGTCTTAATATTCCTGAACCATAATAAGGTGAATTGTCTGCAAATGGTTTCAATGGAAATCAATATTTTATTTTATTTAGAAAAGTGCATAGAAGAAAGGATAGAGCTGACAGAACCGCTCAATGGGATCAAAGTAGAGATCCCACAATGAAGCGAGTGTGCAAGGGCAAAAATGCTTAGGGAAGATCTTGGCGCAAGCCAAAAAGGTAATACGGGAGAAAAACTGTGAACTGGAATGACGGAGCTCGGTTAGAGCATAGCTTGTAGAAGGACTTATCAGCAGAACTGACAGTAGAGAGAGAGAGAGTAGTAGAGATATCGATCCTATAACAACAACAAGCTGCAAGGAGAGGGCAACTTGCTTATACACTATTCATCTTATGTTCATTTCATTCATATTCATTTTCATTTATTCACTTTCATCCATGCCATTCAAATTCAAATATCAAATCTCTAATATAATAACAAATGCCTTAGAAAAGATATGGCTCAAGTCGCTCTAAATATAGTTGAGTTATGCAAGAGTTAGACTCAAGACACGTAAACGCAGTTGCAGCCAATGCTTTAGGCCACTTCAAGTTTAAAGATAGATACATTACCCATGCACCTTCTGCTCTTCAATTGCGCTCATCTTGCCTCTTGCAGGCCCCTCCGATTGTAGACTGAGTCATGAGCATGGGGAACTGTAACTAAAGCTCGCGTCTGCTCGTTAGCGCAGAGCCAAACTACTTGTATAGCTGGCAGATTATGCTATTATCGGTATTATTATTGAATCTCGGGTCGAGCGCGGCGCTGTGGCCAGAGCATTTTTGTATATTTCGCTGCGTATGCTTATGCAATTGAGCGTGCAAAGGGTGGGGAAGAGAGGGCGAGAGCTGGTGTTCGGTGTCGATGTCGGCTTGTGTGTTCGCATGCCAAGGCGCCGTCTCATAAAAAATAATAAACTTTTTTCCTCTGGTTGTAGCTGCCATCACTTTGGAGAAAGTTTAAAAAGCGCGCGCCAAAATTGACGCGTGGCGAGGATATGGCAAGGACTCGAGGCTCACTGTGGGCCCCCAGCTTCGGCAGCTCCTACAGCATGTCAACGATGTGCGTTATGTGCGGATAATTGACTTTTAAAATGTGTGTGTGATATCACAACAACAACAGCAACAAGGACAGCTGCGAAAAGGGTCGCTAGGTATAATTAAACGGCATATTGTCACGCATCCTTGCAGCAGGACAGCAAAGCGTTGAGCTGGGGCCAAATACTCTGCCTGCTCAAGGACAAGCATTGTTTTGGGCTTTGCTTACCTAAATTTGGTTACTTTTTCGTAGAAGGTGGGAAAGAGAGAGAGGGGGCTAGGATGTATGAACAGAAACTGAAATTTATTTGGAATTTGATTAAAGCAAGCTCGGAAGTGAGCGCAGCTCGCTGTAGATATGCTGAGCTCCACATGGCTTTAAGAGAAATTTGCAGATATATAATATAGTATCTATTTCTTCAATATATTTTCATCAAGCAAGCATCTTTGCTAGACAGCAGACAACTATTGCCAAGTATAGCAACTGCCTAGCAAGCAGCTAATAAAGTAGTTAAGGCATAAGACTCAGGGAAAAGCTGTCAGATAGTTTTCCCACACGACAATTTGCCACTGATCAAGTTAAGCAGGCTTTAGTGTGTTTACACCATAATCGAGTGACTTTTGGTCCTTATCGTTTAGTAAGAGCACAGAGCGAGAATGATATGATTAGGTTTTGACGGCTCATGCCCTGACCTACAACAATCGATTACGGATGGTGGTAGGCGGAAGGTAGGGCGCGCTGTGAGATGAAACACGAAAACAAGCGAAGCAAATGATGAAACAACCAACTCGACGCGACGATGGCCTCAGCATTCATCAAGTTATTCACACAATTTCCGCTCAATTGTAGCTCCCCACGTCCGACATGTTCTTGCCCCAGGGGCATTGTGTGTTCTCCAGTGTCCCGTTGTACCGTTGTACCGTTGTCCGGTTGTCCGCTTGTCCGGTTGTCCGGTTGTCCAGTTGTTCAGTGGTTTTCTCGACTGGTCCAAAATGCCGCTGCCAGTGACTTATTTATGCAAATGACCATAACAAATGAGGCGCACACAGACAATGAGGGACGGCCGAGGGCTAGGGGGCTGGAATGCCAACCGTATTGTGGAAAGCGATTAATTTGGAGCTGGGACACTGTCGCAGTCACAGTCAACGTCGCAGTCCCCGTCGCAGTCCTCGTCACAGTCACAGTTGGCATTGGAGTCAGAGACACAGACGCGACGCCATTATAAAGGGCTGGGACCCCGAGGCCAAACGGCAGGCATTGCGGCAAAGTGAAGAGCGTGAGAAAGAGTGAAGTGTGGGTGAGAGAGAGAGGGAGAGAAAGGGGAGAGAAAGGCGCGTTGTGACATTAGAGATGTCCAGCATATTGCTCAATCGTTTCGGCGCAAAGAGTGCTGGGAAAATAGTGATGGCAATGCAAACTATCGTAACTATAACTATATCGTAATAGTTCTTTATTGAATAAAAATTGCAAACAGCTATCCTAAAGCTGACATGTAAAAGATTGAAGACTCTAGCTCTAAAGCTGAGCGAGATATCATTTTAAAAAATATGTTTTAATCGATAACTTTAAAACGATAAATGTTATCGATTTTCTGAAACATACTCGAAATGCGCGTGCAATATACGAAGCTAACACCAAAAGAATGAAGTCTCTAGCTCCTATATCTTCTGAGATCAACGAAAAGACGGACATAGTTATATCAACTCAGCTCGTCGCCCTTTAAAATGTTATGATAAAAACGACTGACAACAATTTATTGAATTTTGTTGATTTGCTGAGTAAGATATGTAAGAATTCTTATAAACATATCGATTATCATAATCGATGACTAATCGAATGCTATCTAATTTATTTCAAATATATCACATATTTATCGCCATGCGATAGTTAATTTATCAATATAAAAATAAATGTACTCAATGAGTTTAAGTATGCTACAAAAGATTTTTAATGTGTAATCGCATTCTGCATATCGATATTTTACTGACCTATGACAATGACTTACTGATTTAATAAATCGCTAATCTACACGTCTCTAGCAACTATTCTAGATATGTAGTTAAATACATTTGCTTGACATACGCACATACACACATACATATATTACTTATTATCAAGCATAATTTATCGATATACATATGTACATGTATACACACATGCACACATAGTTATCTCTTATGTGCCCATCTCTAGCTATCGATGGCCTGGATGGAGGCATTCAGCGTCTGTCTGCTCATTATGGAAACATGTTGCTAACATTTGTTATGCAAAGGCGACAGACATTCATGCTAAAGGAGAGAGTAGGGGTGAGCGCGAGCGAGATAGTTAGATATATCTATATCCATCATGCTTATTGGAATAGGACTCCCACTCTCTCTCTTTCTGTCTCTCGTGCCCCTCGCCTCGCTCAGTCCACTTCCATTCAAGCTGTTTATTTGAGTTGCGCTTGTGGAAAATTTCTATAAATGCCTTAGCCAGTGCCACGCCCCCTGCCCACGTAGCTCCCATAGCAAATTTGCTGCCGTATTTGGCTTTATCTGTAGTTCCCTTTCAAGCTCCGATTCTCCTCGCGCCCACTCTTTGATGTCATCTTCTTTATGCCAGCACAAATTCAATGAAATGTGGGTGTGTGTGTGTGTGTGCGTGTGCGTGTGTGTGTCCTTGCTAAACTATTTACGTGTTTCCGCGCGGCCTTTCGCAACAGTTTTCTGTGCTGCTTTTTGCTTTTTGTGTATCGCTCTTTAACGGTAAAAGTGTGAGTGTGTGTGAGTGACAGCAAAAGCAACAGCAACAACAACTGTAGCAGCAGCAGCAGCTGCTGCATGTCAACACACAAATGTGTTATCCTTGACAGAGGTTTTGCTCTTCTTCTTACACATTTTTCTTTTTTATTTCTTTTCTTTTTTTTTTTTGTGTATATGTTAGTGTCACTGTCAGCAGCAGGTGTCGAAGGCAAGGACAAAGGTCAAAGCTGCTGTGCGCACAGCACTCGCAACATTCACTAATCAAATGTTTGCCCGTGCGCTAATCAAATTGTTTGCCTTTGCATCTGTTAAGTGCAAATGCAATCGGGCCTGCGCGTGTGACGTCACTCTAAATCCAATTCAGCTAAATGGCGTGTGAAAGAGAGACTGGAAAAAAGAGCGTGCTATGTTTGGAAGAATTTGCATAGACGGATGTGTTGCAGGTGTAATCAACATTTTGGTACAAATAGATATACAACTACATATAACACTGTATAATTGAATTCATAATAAAACTTCTAAAATGCGTTTTCCCCTTTCAAAGCTTAGGCACATTTGCTAATTGGGTACATTTGCTTATTCCTTTTGGTACACAATCAATATCAATTTTCAGGTGGCAGCCATATTGACATGCATTCGCATAAACGCATTTGCATATGTCAGCATGCATAGGCACGCCATCTTGTGTGTGCGTACAGAGCATTAAATTGCATAGAAAATAAACACAAAAGCAACAACAGTGCTGCTGCTGATCAGCGTCCAATTGCAAATGAGCAAATGAGAGGCGGCCATGTTAATGGGCTTAGCATGTGGGTGTCTCTTTCACTCTCAAAGTATATTTCTGCGGCCATGTTGAAATTTTCAAAATGCTAGATGATCAGCTTAGTTTCCTATTGGACAAACTGCAATGCAGCTGATTTGCAATTTGGCGTCCCTTTCACTCTTAAAATTTAGGCGGCCATGCTTAGCTTAGCATCCCTTTCACTCTCAGGCTAAACTTAGCTAAGGCGGTGATCAGCATAGTTTCGTATTGAACGAATTGCAATCTGCCATCCTTTACACTCTTATTGCATGAAGTTGATGCTTTATTAAGCAACCATATTTTCAATGCGTTAAAGCATTTCTTTTTGTTGTTGCTGTCCATGTAAAGTGTTTGGCCACATTCTGAAAAATTCTTGGAATGACTTTTCATATGGAGATAGTATTAGTGCTTATGCGAATGGAAATCATTGGGAAGGGAATTTTTGACGTGCAATGCATCAATTCTATTTGCAAAGCGTCTTATACAGAAGTGTGTGTATTTGTGAATGTGTGAATGAGAGAGGTATAGATAGAGTGTGTGGTTCATGCATATTTTGCCTGTCACTGATTTCTCAATAGATTTCACAGTGGAATATGCATAAATCATAAATCGTGGCTGCTTCGGTTCGGGTATTAAGCAAAAGTCAGAAAAACCAACACTTGCATAGCCACACACACACACACACATCGGTACATATAGTAGATACGCTGTCAGCTGTGCTTGCGGTTTATGCAACTCTTTTCGTTTTTTCTCTTTTTGTCTTCCGTCAGTTTTTATTTGCAGCAGTAAAATTTTTGTGCTGTGTTGTCACCGCAGTCAAAATGACTGTGAAAAATAAATGTTAATATGCCAAGACATTGGAGAGTGTAGAGAAACGTGTGGTCTCTGATAAGACCATGCACACACACACACACACACAGCATATATAGCATAACGGACAAGCAGAACCACACACAAGCTAGCTAGCCCTCCCCTGTCTCCCTTACTCCTTGCTTGCTTTTCTATTTGGCATAATATACATAATAAAAGCAACGGCTACTTACTCAACTACACTCTGCTCCTCTCACTCTCGCACATTGCTTCGACCACGTCGCATAAGTTATAATCTGTGCGAAAGAAATTGCAGTGCGTCGCGTGTTACGCCAAATTTACGACCAAAGAGCGCCTCGCTCTTCGCACACACGCGGCCAACCACACACAGCCCCCCTCTCTGTCACACTTTCAATATTGTTGCGGCCGCATATTTACGAGCCGCATACACACATGTGCGCATATTTATAGGGACAGCGCGAGATATTATAAATTTGTTAAGATGCTTGTATTTATTTACTTTTAGTTTTTATAGCTCTGTCAATTTAGATATTTTAGCTACATCCATACTAATATATTTTGCTAATAACTTGTTCAGGCAGCCAAATAGGGCCAAAAGAGAGTACAGAAAATTACAGTCTTCTCTTTGTTTCTTGAACAGTTCTTTTGAACTTTGATGCTTGGCTTTGTTCTACCTCTCCCGCTGCTCTCTGTCTGTATGTCTGTTATATTTTGCATATTTTTTTGTGGGCTTCAGCAGTCTTGTGCAGCTTGTGCATAAATATGATGTTGATTTTTATGATTTTTACGATTTTTATAATGTTTCATTATGTTACGTTTTACGACTCTGTCGGGACACATGCTTGCGCCATATACGATATAGCACACACACACACACAGACACATAGTATAGCTATATGCGGATGCGAATGCGGATACACAATGCACTCAACTTCGTTTCTCTTCTAATTTATAGTCTCTCCCACTCCCACTCCCACTGCCACTCCCACTCCCGCTCTCGCTTCTCTCTTGCGCTGTTGTTATCTACTTTTGGGCCTGTGCTTAACAGTTGTAACACTCGGTGTCCCGCTTTACACATTTTATGTGCGCTCAAAAGCCAATTTTGTAGAGATTTTGGTAACGGGACCTCCGTTGTGGCAACTTGCGCCCCATTATAAGCGCATAATCTTTACAAAACGCACACACACACACACACACTCATACATAGTCAGTCGCCTAGACAACGAGTCTAAAAATGAAATGGCTAAGACCTCTGCCGCTGACCCTGAACTCGCCCCCTCTTAAGCTCCGCTCTAAGCTGCTGTCCATGTCGCCTTCTTCTGCTGCTTCTGCTCTAAACACTATTCTATGCTTTGGCATGTTTTTAGATAATTTTGCGCTTGGCTAGCGCATTACAGTGAAACTTCGCTAAAACTAAAGTTTGGCTTTTGAAAGGGAATTCCTTATTAACTTCAAAGTGATTGCAAATTTTCTTTATTTTTTTTCTTTTTTTTTTTTTGAGTTGCAAAAATTGTTAAAGACAATGCAAAGTTTGATATCGAGCTGGAATTTGTGTGTGTGTAAGGAATTTCAGGGAATGAGGTATAGAAAATAATATAAGATATTTTAGCGTGTAGTTAGCTATACTTAGGTAGAATCAAATACAGCTACTGACAAAAATCAATTTGGTATGTAAAGAATTTTATTTAAGGTATAAGAGATTATATATATGCAAATATGTAGTTATGGCAACTTGAATGTAAATTCTTATAATTCATTCTACAGTTTTTTGACTCTCTATAGGAAGGTCTGGGCAACTGCTTAAGCAGATAATTAAATATACAAGACAAGTACATAATTGAATATATATAATATATCATCTAAGAGGGATTATTTGCGATGCCTGGTTCGTTCATCCCATTAAAATATATCGAAACTTTTTCGCACTTAGTCAATCTTTACTCTGTCAGCTCAGAAGAGCCTATGCCAAGTTCAGCAAGTTCGGCTCTGCAGTTGCTGTTTATCGGCGAACGGAGATTCCCGCTCCGGTACCGGAACCGGTTCCGGTACGCTTGAACCATTTTAAAGTGCGCGCCTGGACAGCAGTTGAAGCCGAAGTTTGTCTAATTTCTGTTGGCCAATTTTTTTTATGGCTTTCGCCTTACAAATGAGTTTCAGCCCAAGCATCAAGGCTCCCCAGGGAGGGAGACAACAAAGAGATAGAGAGAGAGGGAGAGAGGGGGGGGGGGGGCATGGGAGTGTGTCAGGCGACGAGTTTGGTCGTTCAGTTCTATTGCCTGCTTTATGACAGTTTCATAGACTTTTTATGTTTATGCGCTGGGCGTTTAGTGACGCAGCTGTTGCGCCACAGCGAGCGCTGTTCAGGAGGGGGCGTGGCAGTTGGGCAGTGGGGCAGGGCGGGCTGCTTGGGCATTTCATATTTGCGTTTCTTATCTGCACGTAATTACAGCAATGGACAGAAAACCGGCTGGTGGCTGGCTCCTTGGAGGCCTTTGCGCAGTTTTCTAATCATCATCGCCATCAGCATAGCGAGAGCGGGAGAGAAGGTAAGGCACTGGGAGTGGGAGTGTGTATATGCGTGCGTGTGTGTGTGGGCGTGCCAGCCCTTAACCCTTGGCAGCCAAAAGTGGCCGTCTTGATGCCTTTCGGGGCAATCGTCTGCCAAAACTATTTGCCTTTGCACAATGCTCGCGGGAGCAATAATGTCTGCCACTTGGCAGTAGCAGCAGTAGCAGCTGCTGTTGTTGCCATGCCACGCCCCCCTGACAGCCCTTATGACCTTCTGCTGAGCGTCCCCCGTTTTGTGGCATTCCCATCAGCAGCATCATCATTGTTTGTGCCAGCCTGTATTTATTTCCCTTTGCTACAGCTCCGACCCCTTGTTGTTGTATCTCAACCAGTTCTCAACATATTTGCACCTGCGGCTATTTGAGTTGACTCCCACTACCTGTCACCCTCCCCCGCCCCCTCCCTTTCCCACTCTCTTGTTCGCTGATTGGTAACAGCTTACATTTAGCAGTTAACAGATTTTTGCTGTTGATTTTGCGTTGAATTTTTAATTAAGCGTTTCTGCAGCTTCTTCTTCCGCTTCTTCGCATATTCCGTTCTGTCAACGCTTTCAGCACATTTTGACAGTTTGTAAACTGAGTTTGTGAGCAATATTAACTGTCTTTGGCCATGGGTGCAATAATATTTGTTTTGTTGCCAACACATTTAAAACTTGACTGACTTGCTTCTATTTATTATTATAGCAGCTTCAAATTGTTGCTGATTTATTTTGGATTGTGAATGATTTTTCAAGAGTTGAAGAGGAATTCAAAGCATTACAAAATATTGAGATATATAAATAAGCTATATAATATTAGAAATATTACTATAACAGCTATCAAGATTAAATATTGTTATACTCTTTCTAGCTGTCCTGAAGTTAGAGCCTAGAGACCGTGTATGTATAGAAAGTAGCGTTGTTAGCTGAAGTTAGCCAATATATACTGGATATATGTATGTAGCCAGAAATATTATTATTATTTTTTTTGTTGTAATTATTTTTTTGTAATTATTAATTAATTAATTTTATTTTATTTTTTCATTTAATTTTATTTATCTTATTTTATTTATTGATTATTAACTAATTTTATTTATTTCATTTTATTTTTTTTAATGTATTTATTTAATTTATTTTATTTTATTGATTTATTTGATTTTGTATTTATTTTATTGTGTTGATTTATTTTATTTTATTTATAAATAAATAAATAAATTTTATTTTATTATATTGATTTTTGTATTTTTTTATTTTATTGATTTATTTTATTTTATTTATTAATGTATTTATTCTATTTCATTCAATTTAATATAGTTTTAATTATTTGATTTATTTTTTAAATTTAATATTTCCTGATTTTTAGAGTCGGTTTTTATTTATTTATTTTTTTGTGTTCACTCTCCTAGGAACTTCAAAACTTGTACGACAACTTTAAAGGTAAATTAATTAATTTTTGTACATCTATTTATTAGTCTTAATTGAAGTTCTCCCCAAGTTTTTCTTTTTGTGGCATTTCTAAGTTTTCCTTGCTTGCCGCAATTAAAGCAATTGAAGCACAAAGAGCTGCGCTTCGCTCAATTAAATTTACAGTTTAAAATTAATTTTTTATTTGCCTTTCAGCTTCCGCTTCTTCTTCTGCCTTTACTTTTTGTCAATTTTTTGCGCTGCTGCTGCTGCTGCTGCTGCTACTCCTGTATTATATCATTATCAAGCCAGTTGTTGTTGTTGCTGCTATCAAATTTTGCGTGCTGCATTTTAATGAGCGCTCACTCCAGTCTCCCTTTGCTCTCACTCTTTTCCTCCACTCTCTCTCACTCTTTCTCTTTATCTCCTCTGCCCTGATATCTGCCCGCATTTTGGCTGCATTTAGTTTTGGCATTCGCTTCGGTTAATGAGCCCGACTCATGCCCTGAATGCTTCGTCTTTAAACTAGTTTGGCTTTAAGCTCAGTTATACCTAAATACACACACATATGTGTGTGTGTGTGTGTTTTTATTTTATTTTATTTTTTTTGTAGGTCGCTCGAATGTCCTTAAGCCAATTTTGATAAGCGAGAGTGAAATTTCGTGCGGGTATTTTGTGTGCTACAATCTCTGTCTCTCTATGTGTGCGTGTGTGTGTGTGTGTGCAGGTGTGTTAGTGTGTGCTGGCAACGCCTGCTACTCATTGTCTGTCAATGTTCTGGGTTGGGGACAAAAAAAGAAGCAAAAATATTTCTACATTAAAGGTGACTGTGGCAGACGTTGACAACGTCTGCGCCGCTCACTGCCCGCTGCCCCCGCTGCCTGCTGCTCGCTGTTCGCTGTTGACGTCAGGACGATACAGGAAACAAACAAAACAGCGACAGCAGCAGGAGCAGCAGCAGCAGCAGCAGGAGCCGCAGGAGCAGCAGCGTAAACATTCAAAATGGGCGGTTTGCCAGTGTAGGCGTGGCGTGCTATTCGCGCTGTGCGTGTGTTTATTTTGTCGTAAATTGATTTTAACGGTGAATGACAAGCAGCAGCAGCAACAACAACAGCAACGAGGACAAGAGCAACCAAACAGGCAGCAAGAAGCACGCGCCACATTTTCTCTTCTCTTTTTCTTTTTTTTTTTTTTTTCTCTGCAGCATTTAAAAATGTATTTAAAAAATAATGCCGAGACTGCGGCAGGTGTGAGTGTATGCGTGTGCCTGTGCGTGTATTCATTTTATGATTAGAAAAATTATTACATAAAATTTATGTTAGTTGCACAAGCGACAAGACGAAAGTTTATGGCCAGCAGCAAGCAGAGAGTGAGAGAGAGTGAGGGAGAGAGAGGGAGAGAGAGATGCGACAGGTGCGATAGAGGAGACAGGTGAGACACAGCAAGTGAGGCGACAGTTGGCAGAGAGGCCACAGGCGAGGCAACTGTCAGACAGCAGGGACAGAGCAGAGCAGACAATGGCTAACAGTGATGCAAGCTATATACATATATATGTAAGGACTATGAGATACCCTATATGGCCTTGAAGAGATAGCAAGATAACTGATAAGACACTCGGCTATGGCGACTTCGCTTATTGCGTTCGTACGGTTAATGAGACGAAACTTCTGGCCCTCAAATTTATATGCATAAATTGATACGGCTATAGCGTCTTTCGGGTATAACGACGTTGCTATAAGCATTTATATAGCAGGATTCTACTGCAACTGTGATAGATAAGTTAACATGACTCTTTAGATTGTATTCCACATTTCTGTTCTTTGTTTCTCGACTTTGTTAGATATCGATAATTATCGATAAGTAGCTTAGATATTTAAAATTATCATAATTTGATGCATGCTCTCTTCCGCTCTATTTCTTTATTATTTTATCTATATTGTTTTATCTGTCTATCTCGCTCTCAGCCTCTCTCTCTCTCTCTCTGTCTCTCTCTCTCTCTCGCTCGCTTGGAATTCTATTGACAATGCAAATATTTAAGTTTTTATTTTGATATCAATATGATTCGTTGTTGACATTCGCTACACACTTTATAGACAAGATTTGAACTACAATTCAAGACTCTCAGCACTTTAGCAATTCCACAAGCTATCCGCATAATTTATTCATAATATATCATTGCTTCAGTCGCACTACATTCGGGTATACCCCACGTCAAGCTTACACAGGATATCTAAAGCAGCAGCTAACAAGAGAAGAAGCAGCTCCCAAAAGACTGTTAATGGCTTCCTTTCAAGGCTGCCATGTCCTGCTGCTGCTGCTTCTTCTTCTTCTTCTTTAACTTTCTATAGCTCCTCGAGCTGTATTGCTGTGTGTGCTTCAAAGTTAGCTAAACTGTGTATTGCGGCAACCGCAAACAGCAGCAACAGCAACAACAAGCTTAATAAATGTCGACACAAAAGCTGGAACTGAGCAGGCAAACATAGGTGTGTGTGTGTGTGTGTGTGTGTGTGCCTGTGGAGTTGACGCTGTCTTGCAACATGTTAAGCAGGTGTTTCAAAATCACTTACGCTAAAACATAACAGCAAAGGCAAAGGCAACGGCAAAGGCAACGGCAGAGGCAGAGGCAGCAAAGACGCCAGCTGAACAGAAACACAAATGTTGTCAAACTGGCTGCCGGCTCAAGCAACAATAACAATAATAGCAACAAACACAACAACAACAGTAATTTATAAACAATAACAACACTGAATAAACAACAACAGCGAGCGAAGCAAACAAACAACACAATTTCACGTTGACATCGAATGCAGCAGCACGCGGCGTATGCGTAATTTTGCATCAACAGCAACAACAACAACAGTCACGGCATGAGCTCCATTGAGGCACGCAACTTGAGCTAATTTTATAAATAATAATTAACAAAATAAATTAGAGAAATATATTTATAAAAATTGAGCTGCAAAGTTTGATATTGATTAAATTAAGTTTTCAATAAAATTAATAAAAAATAAATCAAATTTGAATATGTTAAATATTTCAGTATAAATTGGCACAGCAGAGCGTGAGAGAGAGGAAGAGAGGCGGGAGAGAGAGAGAGGGAAAGAGAGAGTGACAGGGAGAGTGTGAGAGAGAAAGAGAGAGAGAGAGCGAGAGAGAGAGAGACTGAGAGAGAGACATAGAGAGAGAGAGAGAGAGAGAGAGAGAGAAGTTAGTTGCAGCTTCATGTTTTTTTTTTTTTTTTTTTTTTTTTTTAACAAAAAAATAATAAATGTGTATTTACAGCTTAACGTACCGTTACCTATTAGGCAACTTAATCTAAACGGAAATTAATTAAAAATTATAAAACTACTTAAAGCTATATTAATTCTAACATAGGATAAATAGGGAGAAAAAAAAATATATATATATTTTGTGAAAATTATAAGCAGCTTCATGAAGCTGGCTTCCTTAGGGATTTCAGTTTACAAAATTTCTAAATCAAATTGAAGTGTTTTCAAGTTCTTAGTTTTTTTTTTTAATGTTATCTAAATCTTGAAATATAGTTTCAAATTGAAGTACTTTTACTGTAACTCAAATTCCATATTGATGTCAACTCAAAGCTTCTCCCTGCTGCTGCTGCAACGAACCTTAAACAAATATCAATACATCGTTATTAAGTACTCTAATATGCAGTCTAAATTAATAAAAAAAAAAAATAAAATAAAATATTTATATATATATAAAGCAAATTGCTTCCTCGCCTAGCTGCGCAACGAATGTGGCAGTTCGTATTTTGATTTGCTGTGAAGTGCATGTGGCTCATAATGCATAAGCGAAGCATGTGCCCAGGCATAAAGTGCAGTTGCAAAAATACAACTGAATAATTCATAAACTGGAGCAGAGACCAAAGCGAAACAGGAGGCGAGCTGCGGCTCGTGGTTGAGGTTGAGGTGAGGAGCCAACTTCTTCCTGTTGGCGTACTTCCTTTACCGCTCAGCCCACTCTCTATCTCGCTCCTCTCTCTTACTCTCCCCTGGCTCTCTGTGTGGCTGCGTCTGTGTTGCGGCAAGGGATGGCGGCCGGAAGTACACGTTGACAAGTCGCACTTCGTACAGCGGACAACTTCCGGCGCCGGCGTCGCCTTCACTCCCGCTGCTGCTGCTGCTGCTGCTGCTCCTGCTGTTGCTGTTGCCTTTTGCGGTTGCTCGTGAAACTTTATGAACTCCACACGAGGTCGGCCTGGGCCACCAGCCCAGCGCCACTTGTTATTGTTGCGTATTTGCATAGAAGGTCACTTGTTCCACTTGTTATGGCCAAGGCGCGTGTGAGTTTGTGTTTGTTGGCTTAAGCTAACTTTAAATTAAGCTTACTGGCTAAAATTAATTTACGCGTGCTCATGCTGCTAAACAAGCAGGCAGCCACGACAGCCTGCAGCAAAGGCAACCAGCAGCAGGCATAACAACAGCAACATTAGCCACACCAACAGCAGCAATGGAAACAACAGCAACAGCAACATATGCATATGCAAATGCTTATACATATATACAGGCATAAATACATATATACAGTGTCAATGCTCGAGATGCTTCACTCATCTACGCACTTATCACAGCCTGAGTCAGTTGAGTCTTGGTTAGCAAATGTTTGTAATCGTCAGATTCCACTTTATCTCTCTTACCTTGCACTGCATTAACGATATCTTAAAGCATTAACCTATGTAACATTTACATATATATTCTATATTCTATTCTAGATACTTGAATCTAAATTTAACAAACTATTATGGCTTGAAGCAGCTATAGATGCAATTATGAGCAAAAGAATCTCAAAGTTGTTGCTAGGACATTAGCGAAGAAAGACAAAATATTGTCATTAAAAACCAACTCAAAACTTTTTGCCATTACTCAAACCAATATTAACAAGCCTCTGCAAGAAACATAGAGACATTCGAACTAGAAGTCGAATCGATAACTCCAAATAATTTGTAAGAGACAAAGAATCAGTGTATATAAACAACTTTAGGATACCGCATTTAATTTATAATATAATAATAATAATTTATATATAATATATAACGAAATATCATTTTTTAGCTGCTTCTTCATAAATGGCTTTTATCGATAAGCCTTTTTTTTTTATTATTATTTATTTTTTTATTATTTTTTTATTTATTTTTTATTTAGTAGGAAGCATCGGAGCAACTTTCTACTCCACTATCTTCCTTGGATCACACAATTAACATCACAGGTTTACAATTATTTATACAATTTATCGATAAGCCTGAAACTGAAGTAGCTATCGATTCTCTGAAAAAAAAAAATGATATCTCTAGCTCTTATAGTTTCTGAGACCGACGCACAAATGCTTCAAAAATGTTCACGAACGAACAGACGAACGAACAGAACTCGACTCATTAATTTTAGTACTAAGCAAGAGCAATATATTTATCTATTTGTCAAAATAAAGAAGTTATTTGCCATTTTCAGCTCTAAAATTTATGAATTTTCAAGATAATTACAAAAAAAAGTGTCGAACGTGACAAAAAGTTAACTTTTCTGGAGAATTAGCCATATATACTTTATGAAGTCTACCACGCTGCCTTCTGCCTGTCGCATACATTTAACAAAACTATTATTATTTGATTTTCCATTTTCAATGCCTGCAACGTATACAAATATATTTACTTTTTCTTATATTATTATAATATTATATTGCATTATTCATTTTTCCTATATTATTATTATTATATTATATTATTACACACATTATTGTTATATATATTATTTAAGCTTGCCCTTTGGCAACTGCAATTACTTTTGCAAAAATATATATTTTTCTCTTGCTTATTTATTTTTAAAAATATATAAAAAGAAATGCAAATAAATACATTTCACATATACAAGATAAATGTGCTTATTAGTTAGACAAAATAAATATTTTTGGAATTTCTGTACACAAAAAGAGAGAGAGAGAGAGAGAGAGAGAGAGAGAGAGAGAGAGAAAGAAAAAACTGAATAACTAGAAATAGAACTCTTTTGTTGATCAACATTTAAATAGCTTAGAAATAAGCAAGAATATTTTTGTTTGTGCATTTTGCTTGAATAAATTGAATAATTTTCGTGTATTTTGTAAGTGAATAAAATACATTTGAAAAGAAAACTATTTATAAATGTTATGCAAGCTCTTAAGCCGCTTTCAAATTCTAAATTTGATCAATTTAAAGAGGCTGAAAAAAAGTAGATACAAAATATAAATAAATATATATAAATATATATTTGTATGCAAGTATAAACAAGATTTAAGCTGCTTGAAGGTATTTATATATTTTCTTTACGTATCACAAATATTTAATATGTGAGCCACTCAAGTGATTTATGATGCATAACTACGTGTGTATATTCAGTCAGCATTCAAGCTGGCATTTCAAAGTATATACATATGTATACATGCATATATATATATATGTATATCTCAGCATAAAAGCAAAGGCATGTAGCTAGTCATATAAGCACTTTATGTTATTGCCTCTTGAATAGCACTGAATGCGTTCAATTTATCTATTGTCCATTTTTTATCTGTATGTTGTATACCAAATGCGAAATGCTGTAGAGGGTATATTGGTTTCAAGTATAAATACGTATGGGATAATGAATAGAGTGCATTCGAATGTTGGAGAATGTTGATCTTGTTAGTCTGTTCAAGTTGATCAAGTCATGATAGATTACCTATCTATTCTACTAGGAAAGATTTATCAAAGTTTCTCTTTATCTAGTTCCTCTGTCCATGAATGGCGACTTAACTATTCCATCATCTGCATAAAGTTGGCATCATCTAGTCTGTCTGGCTGTGCGTTCAATAATCGATCATTAATTATAATATTATCGATACTAAAGTATAGTGACATCATGTTATCGATACTTAACTCTAATGTAATGTAATGTAATGTAATGTAATGTAATGTAATGTAATGTAATGTAATGTAATGTAATGTAATGTAATGTAATGTAATGTAATGTAATGTAATGTAATGTAATGTAATGTAATCGATACTCAGTGACTATTTCATTAAGAAGAGAGTTCTATTCGAAAGGTAAATCAATTAGAGGAGATAGCCCTATAGTTAATCATCTATACTTAATCATAATGTTATCGATACTTTTACTGTTGTCGATACTCAGTGAGCACTTAAATCTTTTTTAAGATCATACTTATAACCATCAAAGACAGAGTTGAGTCCATAACAAGTTGAATTTGGTAGAAGTGGGAAAAACTAGAAGTTGCCTAGATTGTCAGCAATATGTGCTCAGGGTATTTGCTAGTCAGGCATTGCCCGTTGCACTACTTTTGTAATTTTTCGCTTTTTATTGGTGCTCGCCCATTAACAAGAGTTTAATTGTCTTTTTGGTAGGCCGCAAACAAAAGGCCAAGGGACAACAGCAGAGCAAAAGGCAAACAAGGCTGCAGACAGTATTGCAAGGCAACACAGAGAGTGAGAGAGAGAGAGAGAGGGAGAGGGAGAGGGAGAGAGTGGGCTAGCAGTAGTCAAGCACTGACTGCAGCTCAGTTTTCACTCGATTGTTGCCTTTTCTTTACTCTGTTGATTTTATGCCCTGCCCTTTATTTTGTGGGAGGGGGGCGTGGGGGCTGACGCCCTTCAGCTTTTGTTTTTCATTTGTGCTGCATTGACACCAGACAAAAGGCTAATTGGAATGTTAGCAGGAGTCAACATACAGACACATACAATTTTTTTTTTCCCCACATCTCCTTCACAGCCTGCTTTAAGGAGCTGAGGCTAAAAACAAACGGAAAAAATATAAATAAAAAATAAAGGGGCGCGCATATTTCTCAGGAGTCGGCATTATGCCAGCTGCTCTTGTTGTTACTGAATGAAAAATTGCTTTTTAAATGAATTCAATAAAGCGTGAGAATCAACAAAGAATCCGAAATTCGCATAGCGGCTGACTTTTTGTGGTAGACCAGCATAGAGAGATACATCGAGAGAGTTGGGGGGCGCTTGAGGCGTGGCCGAATTGTATCCAAAGCACGCCTACAAAACGACAGACCGACAGACAGTCGGTTGCCTGCCTGGCTTATTTGCATTTCAATTTGCATAAGTGTTGCCATAACCATGTCGATGTATACAAAAAGATATGTAGAAATACACTGAACGAAAAGTATGTGTAGCTAAAATGTTGCTTAGAATTGTGCTAGGAATTGCATTGTCCTTGAAGACTTTCAATGGAAGACTTGACTTTTCGCTAATTTAATAATTTGCATTTTAAAATATTAAAAAATTTCCTCCAATTTCTCATGCAATGTCGATACATAAGATTAAAAACAAAAATTTAACACTGATGACCCATTGCGAAGCATTTTTAAACGTTTTTTTATAGACTCTTCAGCTTATTTTAGTGTTAAAAATATTTAAAATTTTATTTAGTTTTTTTTTCTAAAATAAACATAACTCTAAGCTTTTTTTGAAATGCTTTAACAATATGTTTAGCTTTTTGAAAGGCATAAAGTTTTCTTTTTAATCTATTGAATAAACTTTCCTAACTTAAGATTTTTATAGTGTCACATATTGCAGCTCACTAAAATGTTGAAAATATCATCTGTAGCAACGTGATATGTATCGATTACAGCATTTACCATATCTATGTGATAGGTATCATCTCTAAGTTAGTCACAAATAAACCATTGGCGCCGTTTCTTTTGTTTTATATTTCAATTTAAATAAAACTTCGGTGCATACGGATGGAGAAACGAAAAGTCTCTATCCAATACAAAAGACTTCCATAATAATATTTGCTAAAGTATTTGTAAATATTGAAAATAATGTAATAATTTGTTTACAATATATATTTTGGTAATTTTGTACATATCTCTGATCTTTTGTTTATTAATTTTCCTAATATGGGAAATATAATGCTTTTCATTATTATCTAAAGATTATTTTGCCACTAAAGCTGGCAGAACACTTGTGAAATATAATAAAAAATATTAATTCAAAAATAATTTTAAAAATATATATAAAAAATATATAGAATTCCATATTATATAAATAAAAATATAAATTCAAAAATAATTAAAATAAGTATAAAAAAAAATATATAGAAATCTATAATATTTATAATAATATATATAATATAATATAAAAATATAAATTAAAAAATAAATATAAAAAAATATATAAAAATCTATAATATATAAATTTATTTATACATTTATTTTTATGATTTCATATTTATATTTTATGATTTCTTTTATATTTGACTCAGAAATAATTTCATATTCATATTGCAGCATATTCAACTAGTTATGAACCACTTTATCTAAGAATAGTCTCAGAGTGCTGACCTGGATCTCACATAAAGTTAAGCTATCAATCATTTGCTCTTCCTCTTATTAATTTAAAAAAATTAGATTTTGCAAATTTCAGTTTTCTTTGGCAGCTCTAAATTCGATGTCTAAATGTCAAGGACTTTCGTCAAGTGTAGTCACACATAAAATATATATGCTCATGGTCGCTGATAGATGCTACGCCCACGTCGCGACATGTGTTTGTCTGTGTGTCTATGTGTGTATGTATGCGAACAAGTCAAACGAATCGGAACCAACACGTGTTGCCACATATTTTGATCTATGCACTTGTATCTCTGCGCCTATGCTCGTGTGTGTGTGTGTGTGTGTGTGTGTGTGTGTGCACAAGGTAAAGGTTAAATGTTGACCCGCATTCGCATAAAGGATATATAGAGAAATCGAGGCATCCTTGTCCCGGGAGCAGCGCCACGGCGCGCTGAACTTTTTGGGGCTATTGATAACAGTCGACTTTTGCATAAATAGCAAAAATTATTGCGCACATCCATCACAAAATGGGAAATGTGTCAGCTTGGCCTGGCATTCCCCAGCAGCAGCAGCAGCAACAATAATAACAATATAGGCAACAAAAATAAAAGAAAGAATTTGATTCGATTTCAGAAAAAATGAAAAAATAAAATGAAAAGCGAATTTTAGTTGCGTTTGAGTTTTGCAAAAATGTTTTATATATATGTATAGAAAACTCTGAAATGGATTAAAGATGAACTGATTCGCATATAGAATATTAATATAGATTTCTGATTCTGAATTCTAATTTCAGCTTAAAGCGAACAGAGCTAAAGCACACAATAAATAAAGTTTTGTAGTTTGCAGAAATTACTTTGTTTCTTTTGGTAAACTGGGCTAAAAAGTAATGAAAATTTATTTATGAATAGAAGAAGCTTTTTATTTATTATTTAATATTATTATTTAATTTTACTTATTTACTCTGCTATAATTTATGTTTTGATTTCAGCTGTTAAGCTTCAATTTCACTCTTGAAATTTTAATATTCTTATTCCACTTTTTAGTATGTTATTCACTTCTGTTAAGTGCTATGTTAACCACATAGAAGTAGCTCTTATGTTAAGCGATAATCTGTAACGTTCGCATGTTAAATATGTATGTAAGCCTCTTATGTTAAGCACTGCTGTTAAGCACTGTCAAGCACTACCTCTAGCACTGCTGTTAAGCTTAAGTGGCAGAAAATAAGCAGCAATACCAGGTTACCTAAAACAAAATTGTTTCAGAGTAACAGCAGCGCTTTACTTTTATGGAAAGGAAAACATAATTTTTCACAAAGAAATATATGTAGATTTATTGCGAATTATGCATATGCGAAAAATCATCTAGACTATTTGCCTAGAGTAATCCTGCCACAGCAACCACAACAGAAACCAAATTCGTAACCAACTCAATAACATTTGCCTGCTTCAACAAGTTTATATATAAAATGCATTGCCATAACTTCCCTTGGCCTCACCGCTAATTCTTAATACTCTTAATCAAACAGAGCATTTTGTAAATGATGCTGGGAGCATCATCGATATGCCCAAGGAAATTCAATGCCAGCCAGACAGTTCTGTCGACTGATATTATGCAGAGCCGCGCTCTAGCCCATCCCACAATACACGGCAGGCAATATCTTGGCTAAATGCCAAACTCTTGCATTTTATTTTTGCACGGGCACAACCACAACAAAGGCAAGTGGCGCCCCCTGGTGGCCGAAAAATCAGAAAGAAAAAAATCAAAATTAAAAATCGATATGTTACGAGAGCGCAACATGAAATTCATATTAAATTTTGCGCTTAACACAATTGAAAAGGCGCAATGAAATTTTTTATCTGCTTCAAGAAGAAGAATCAAAAAGAAAAAAAAAATATATATATATATATATATAAAAGAAGAGCTGTTTTTTTCCGTCTGTTTTTTTGATTGTTTCCGAAATGTTGGCGGCACTCGAACACAAAATTCCAATATCATGGCTGAAAAATGAAAAAGAAACAGACAGCAGCAGCAGGAGGCACACACAAAACAAAAAAAAAAAAAAGGAAGGAAGCAGCAGGAGCAGCAGATTGAATGGAATCTGACAGCCGAAGAGGTGGAGCACACAATGCTCCTCTATGTGAATGCGTAGTTAAAGCAAATTTCATGTCATCTAGATGACAAAATTTTTGAAGAGCTCAAAGTGCAAATGGACACCAAAAACAAGTGGAGCAGGAGCAGGAGTAGCAGCAGGAGTCGGAGCAGCAGCTGCTCAGCACATGCCATTTTATACCTTTTCAGTTCATTTTTTTTTTCTTTTTCGTTGACTGGGGTCAACTTGTGGAGCCAACAGCTGGCATCCATCATCAGCAACAACAACTGAGCCTTCCACTAGCATTTAACGAGTCGGCATTGATTGAATGCTGCAAAGCGTTTGCTGGCAAATGGGAATTGCGCAATCATTAGACAACAATTTTTGCATTTCAAATCAAGCTGTCAAATGAAATTTTCTCTTAACCTAATTGCTTTCAACTACCAATGCGCACACTCATTCATAGTGCGTAAACTCTTCCAAAACTAAAGCGCATAGCATTAGTTGCAAAGCTCGATTTACCAAGTCTTCACAAAAGATTTGCAAATCAATTCAGCTAATCGCAGCTTATGTTTAAGTAATATTTGGGAGGCAAACAAATAAATAAATAAATAAATCAAATAAAAAATGAAAGTTATTGAAAAAAAGTGAAAAGTAATACAGCAAAACCTAATATATGCCAAAAACATCTGAGAAACTTGTATGTTTCAATCAGATTAAAATTCTTAGCATATTTTTTATGATCGCGAATTATCATTTTAGTTTTTAGTTCAATGTCTTTACAGGGTATTCCATTGCTCTATGCCCAACAAACAACTTACAGGGTATTCCATTGCTCTATGCCCATCAGAGAACTTGTTGTTGTCCTTAATGGCATTCGTTGTTGTTATTGTCGTTGTTGTTGTTGTTGTTGCCGCTATTATTGTGTTTTGTGGCAACGCCATTAGCCCGGCCCAATCTTTGGGCTCACATAAATCAAGCAAATTGTTTAACGCGCGATTAGCAAAATTTTACAATAATTTTCCATTGTTTGCGATCTGTTTGCTCTCTCTCTCTCTCTCCCGCTCCCGCTCCCGCTCCCGCTCTCCCTCTGTCCCTGTCTGTTTGCATGTTCCATATATTATAAATGTGTGTGTATATATAATGTATCTGGCCAATGAGCGTGTCTTTGGTGCGTGATTGTCTCTTCGTGTGGGCGTGTACTGTTGAACATTTTCCAAACGATTTGCGGCATACGCCGCATTGAATGTTTTTTCACGCTTAAAATGCGCTGCAAAATGATTATTATGATTAATAAATAAATAGGCAGCCAAGGCAGCAGCAGCAACAGCAACAGCAGTAGCAACAGCAGCGGCAACAATAACAACAGCAATAAGGAAATTTCAACACATTTTCCCAACAGCCGTTTAAAGGGCCTTCAATGCTTGACGCGCTTTCAGCGCTTCAATCAAGTTGCGTATACGCAATGTGTTGCCAATTATGCACTGTGGCACAAATTGCTAGAATTGTGCATAAAAATTATATATATATATTTTGCGCAAATAGTTGAGTAACTATATAAATGTTAACTTAAGTTTAAATCTTTGATTAAGTTCAAATAGAAATAATTTTAATTAATTAAAATTTTTGGTATTTAAATTTATATAAAATGTATATTTAATAGAATTATTATTATTTATTTATATTTTGATTATTATTATTATTATTATTATTTTATTTATATAAAATATATATTCAATATAATTATAATTATTTATTTATATATATATATATATTATTATTATTATTTTATTTATATAAAATATACATTCAATATAATTATTATTATTTATTTATATTTTGATTTTTATTATTATTATTATTTTTTATTTATTTATTATTACTATTATTATTATTAATTAATTTTTATTTATATTTTTTTTTTGCTAAGAAATAGACTTCATCTCAAATTGAAAGTGTTCTAAATAAACTAATTTATTTTAGTTTATTAAATATATGATTTTACCAGCTTCTGTACGCAAACTATTTATATGTATAACTAATACAACAAAATTTCATTAGTATTTATTTAAAAAAAATTTATTATTCTTTATTTTCATTTTTAGTAGGCTGTTTGCTTTTGTAATCAGTCTAGTAGCATGCAATTTTCTTCATTATTATTAATTATTATAATTACAATAATAATAACTTTTTGTAAAAATTTCTGCCTGTATAATATTATTTTATCTAACTTACTTAAGCAATTGACATAAGTATTTTTTTTTAGTATTAGTATATTATAAATTATATTGCTAACTTATTTTCTTATTTATTAATTTAATGAATAAATTCAAATATTTATGTTTTTTAACTACATGTATTTATTTATCATTAATATTCCATTTAACTAACTTTTCAATTGGCTTCTATATTAATATATTATTTATATATAATAAAATTATATTGCAAAATTTGCATTTAAAAAAATTTAATTTATCAATTTAAATATTAATTAATTAATATTAATTATGACTGCAGTATTTATATATTTAAAATTTTTTAAAATTATTTTTATGTAAAAAAAATCTAACTTAATTAATTAATCAACTTAATTAACTTATTGTTGTGTAACTAGTTTCATATATTTTTATATAATTCACAATTCTGCATAAACTTTTTTTCCTTTTATTTAATTGAGTTAAATATTCATTTGTAAATGTTTATCAAACCAATTTATTTATTTAATAATTTCTCTATTATATCTCTTGCATATTATATACATATATTTATTTTGCTGCCACTTCGCTCGCTCTGCTCATTGTCCACTCATGTTGCACGTTTTCTTTCCATTACGCTGCAATCATTATTCAAATTGTCCGCATGTTTAGCTAAACCTAATCGAGTTTTTTTTTTATTATTATTTTTTTTTTTGTTGTTGCCATTTTGCTGGTCAATATTGTAGAAACAATTTATTTTGCGTATTTTTCCCATTGTTTTTTAACAAAGATGCCATAATAATAATTTCGCCTGCGCACAGCTGCGGCTGATGGTCCGCGCGCTTATCCTTATCCCAATCTAGGCATCTAGCGAACCGAACAGCAGTGGCAAGTGCGCGCTGGGTGGCTGGTTGGCTGGGGCCAGTGGCTTCGTCTTGTTTACACTGATATCTATGTGGGCGTGGCCAGGGGCAATGAATTATCGCCTGCCAGATGAACATTTAATGATGTACACACACACACAGAGCTGATGGCATTGATGGCGTTGTCCTTACAGTCATTGGCAATTTTAATAAATTTAACAGCTGAACGCATCGCGAAACTTTCGCATCTTTCATCTTTTATCAATAAACATGCCGCGAGAGAGAAAGCGAGCTGAGCTGAGTTGAGTTGCGTCAAGTTGAGTCGAGTTGAGTCTCGATGTCAGGCAGGCAATTAAATAAATGTGCAATCAACTCTCAGCACAAGAGAGAGAGGGAGAGGGCGACTGAGTGAGACGGCCTTTAACTTTTCGCCTGCTTATTGACAGGCCATCAGTGTTGAATTTATGAGCCTGACTGTGATTTATCAGACCATTGCACACAGCACACACACACACACACACACACACACACATACGCTGTGAAACTTACCGATAATTGGAGTTGAGCTGCACATCGCCAATGGCCACATTCTCGAACAATGTGGGGCAGCAGGTCCAGCGTGCCCAGTAGAAGGTGAAGTCAGTCGAATCATAATGCTCGGTGAAACGGCACTTGAGCACCAGATCGACGCCTTCACGTGTGTCCAGCGACTCGTCCGCCCTTCCCACAGCGCACAGCAAACAGGCTGCAAAGAGAATGGGAGAGAGAGAGTGAGAGTGAGTATAAAACAGATGTTGAGTTAAGGTTTAATAGAGAACGTGTAAAACGCGTGGCAATGCAATTTGCTTCTGCATATTTGCAGCTGCAGCATTTAATTAAAGATAACCCACAACAGCAGCAGCAGCAGCAGCAACAGTAGCCAAAATCCACATAGAAATAGTGGCTATAAAATATACAGCGTGTTAGAGCGAGATGGAGCAAGGGAAAGCCGCGAGCTTTGATTTATTTTATTAGCGGAGCAACAAACGCGAGCGGCGCCAATCAATGCGCAAAAATATTGTTCAAATTTTTGGTTGAGAATTGTTGAAAAATTGTAAATCTCTCTTCAGCTAGCAAATGAATAATGCACACACACCCGCACACACACAGACACACACAGTCGGAAAAGCTAGAAAATTGTGCTGAAATACTAGAAATAAATTTGTGCTTCGATGTGTTCTACAAATGGATATCGACTCAATTGCATTAACATTTCACAAGCTACTATTTATAGAGGTTACACTCGCTCTACGGCTCTGTGTGTGTGTGAGCTCCATTTCGTTTGTAGTTGATTATAAAATTGTAATAGGTACAGCAGTTTAAGTGCTCGTTAGTTGTTCCAGTGTTGGAAAAGGGATGAGCAAACAGTTAAGGGCATATGCTCTGGATTGAAGTGGAAGTTTAGTTTAGTCTGGTTAGAGTTTGCCTATTAATAATTGATATGTGCCTAGAATATGAAGAGAATTGTTAGAAGCTGTGCTGTATTGGAAAACGATATGTTCTTATACAATGAACCCATTGAGAGTCAGGGTGACGAGCCATGTCTGTCTGTCCGTTTGTCCGAATATTTAAGAGCTTGAGAGCTCATTTTTTCTGTGTACGAGTTAACAGCGGATAATAATGCGCTGTTCCCCACCTAAGCCCCTTCGCACCTAAAGCTAACTACGGTCATGAGTGCCAACTCGCACACACTCAACATAACGGATCATGAGTAGCTGAAGACGCTGGCAACGCGACGGCGCATGCTGAGCTACATTGAGTTGATGCGCTTTCGGTCATTTCTTCTGAATAGTATTTTTCTCAAGAAGAGACAAATATTGCATCAGCCTATCTAGCGCTGTAGCTGGGCAAGAGCCCCGTTTGAACAGCTGCTGCCGAGCGAGTTTCGGCGCAAGAAAATAAAAAAACCTACGAACGCCAGAGAACGAGATTCACTCTCATTCTGCATTTTGAAGCGAGCACATCAATTGAGTAAAAATATAAAAAAAAATAAATAAATAAATAAAACCGCAATCACAAAAAATATAATTTAAGTGTTTTATTTACAACAACTATTACTAATACACACAACCTCGTCCACGGTAGCATCGCCCATACTCCCGGAACGATAACTCACGGGCAATCGATAAAAACATTTATCTAGAATCATGTTTTCAACATTTCATAATTCATATAAATGTCTATTCATTAATGGTATGAGATCTATATTGAATAAAATAGCTGCACAATTATATTCTTACAAAATTTACATTTTTTACATTTTACATTTAAAATTGTTGAATTATTTTTTTTAAATTGAAAATTTTACATATTCTAAACATTTGTTAAATAAATAAAAATAAAATTGCAAATTTTTATATTTTACTTTTAAAATTGTTGAATTAATTTTTTTAAATTGAAAATTTTAATTTAATTTTCAGTACATTTGTTAAATAAATAAAAATAAAATTGCAACTTTTTACATTTTACATTTAAAATTTCAAGAACATTGATTTCATTTAAGCCAAATCCAATATGGACTCTACTCGACACTTTATTTGATTATCCATGAGAAAGGAATTTTCAACACAAGAACACTTAATTCTTTTAACCCAAATAGCTAGATATAACTAATATTATCTTGGCTATATCAAGTTCTTAAATCAATTACACAAAATAAAATCATAATTCCAAAAAGAGAATAAGACTTCACTTCTGGCTTTGCACTGCAGCCAAATAAGTGCTGCTCAAACAATTCTATAAATTCCCATCTTTGCCCACAAAATTCAGCTAAAAATGAAATCAAATATCTAAGCTCCTTTATAAGAGCTGATTATGGCATAGCCAGGCACTAATATGTTTGCATGTAAATGCCAGTGCTGCATAAGACCCAAATGCGTTTAATATTAGCTCAATCTCTATGGCAAAATATAATTTGTTGCAAATGCGAGAGAGAAGAAATCGATTTTTTTGTTTTAACAAATTCAAATTGTTTTGGGAAATCAAATGGGAAAATTGTTAGCAGCTTCGTTGGCTGGTGCTCCAACAGTTTGAGCAGCACTGCCAAGCGAATAACTGTCTGTGTGTGTGTGTGTTTATAACTAAATGGAGCAAATGGTCGAGTGGCTGGCATTGGGTCGAGTGCAATGCTCATCCACCCACATTTCGGGGCCTCTTGGGTGAGCTGTTTGTACATGGAGCGCTTAGTTTTAATTTGTCTGCTTGCAGTTTTTTAACAGCCATCACAGCAGCCACGCCCACAGCGAAACGCCCGCATGGATTTTGTTTGCGCAAATCTGTTCTCTGTTGGTGTGTGTAATATATATATATAAGAGTTTATATTTAGATATATATTTCTAGATCCTTTTTTAGCAACTCTTCAATGTTTGCTGCGTAAAACACACAAAAAAGTAAGCAAACTAAACGCGCAGTGTATGCATTTGATATTGTGTTGAGATTTTGCACTCTGCCGCATAAAACAAACAGCTCAATATACCGCGCATAGCTGGGCGAGGGGGCGGAGTCGGTGGGTTGATGCTGCTGCATATTCAATTGGAGCCCGCAACAAATTTTTTACATTCCATTCACTTTTTTTCGCATTTCAAGTTTTTTGTAGCAACTCGTGCGCTCTCTCTGTTATTGTAATTAACATTGCGATTGTTGCCGGCCATCAAAAGGGAAAAGTGGAACAAAAGAAATATTAAAATGGAGTGAATTGTTTAAAATAAAAAATGGTATAGCAAAAATTGCAATATAAATGCCAGCATTTGTCTGTCTAACTGCGAGCATTTATATTCCGTATTTGTAGTTTTTTATATCACAGATATATGTATATGTATATGGGATGTCTGTGTTTTTGCATGATTGCTGTTATGATTGACTTGATTTGTTAACTACGTGAATTTAACGATTTCAATTTTATTAATATATATCAAATTGAGTTCAGAAGTGACAATGGCTAGAAAGAAATGCAATAAGCATTTACCCAAGGGAATATTTAGCTTAGGTATTTTGCATATGATGGGATTCATTAAAGTCTGTTTTATAGAAGGTAACCTATTTTTGGACAGAATATAATGAAAATGAAGATTTGAAATAGATACTAATAATAATAGTAGATAAATATGTGCAAATTCGCTTGGCTGCTACTGTTGCAATAGTATTAGTAAGCTGCTGAGAGCTTGTATAGAGAGAGTTTGCTTGCGTGGCACCCGCTAATAGTCACCGTGAGAGCGAGAGTGAGACAAGCATAGCTGCACCTGATCGTATGCTTGGGCATTGCTGAGCGAGAGCAAGATAGCTACATAGCTACTGCCCACTGGAGCATGGTCGCTATGCTTTCATTGGTCGAATTGAAAGCGCTCTGAAATGGAGTCTGAAATATCACATGCTGAATGGCAAATAGCATGGCAGAATCTGCAATTGTGCAGATTAGAATGGAAAAAGAAGACTTAAATGAATCAAAGTTAACAATAATATTAAATGCCCGCAATCTCATTTGTAATCTCAGCTTAAATGCTTTTACTCTGCACATATTTTTCAGCGCAAAAATAATAAATATATACTACATATATGAAGATAGACCTGGCGTATAGAGTGCGAGTGAGAGGGAGGCAAACGGAGCTGATGCAAAGCAAATGTGAAGCTGCGAATTACATTTGGACTTTGGCTGTGGACTCACTCAGCGATTTGCATATATTTTTTTATGCCAAGCAAATAATTATGAACGTTTGCTGGCCATAGCCACAGGTGCCACGCCTCCTGCCCTCCTCCAAACGCAGCTCCTGGCCTTGCGCTTACGCGTGCAGTTGCGCTTATGTAAACCTCATATGCATTTTAATAAAGTTTTCGTTTGCTTTATTTAAGTTGTTTTTCGGCAAATTAAAATATTCTCTGATAAAAAAACAAAAATTTCCGCTGCATTTAAGAGATGAAAATAAAGTTGTCTGTTATGGCAAGATTTTTTTACTCTTCTTCTTCTCTTTTTTTACTGTAATACTGAAATGTAAACAGTTTCTGTTTTGATACGACGAACAGCGGCTGCAGGCCAAACGCATATCAATTTTCACAATTTAACAATCAATTTTATAAAAATTCTCGATTCAAGCTCTGATAGATATTTAAATTGCCATTTATTTGCCCGGGTCTAACAAGCGCGCTGTAAATTGATTGATAAACTTTAAATTAGCAATTAACTCTAGTCGCTCGATTAACTCTCACATCGGTTTAATTATGTATCTATATATATATGTGTGTGTGTGTGTGTGTGTGCGTGAGTATATGAAATGAAATAGGTCTTTAAAGGTGGAAAGTTAAGTTAGTTTGGGTACAATTAAAAAAGATTAAATTTTGAGCGATGATATGTTAGAAATTTAATTATATATTTAGCAAATTATACAGAAAATTAAAAAAAATTATTCTACTACTCTACTACTAATTTAATACTATTTCTGTACTACTCTACTACTAATCTACTACTATTTCTGTATTACTAATTTACTACTTCTACTTCTACTACTAATTTAATACTATTTCTGTACTACTCTGCTACTAATCTACTATTAATTTACAACTATTTCTGTACTACTCTACTACTACTCTACTATTACTCTACTACTACTCTACTACTACTCTACTACTACTCTACTACTACTCTACTACTACTCTACTACTACTCTACTACTGCTCTACTACTACTCTACTCCAACTCTACTACTAAACTACTACTACACTACTACCACTCTACTACTAATCTACTACTATTTCTGTACAACTCTACTACTAATCTACCATTCTATTCTACTACTATTCTACCACAATAATGATTGCTTCTTTAACTATATATGCATTATATATCCCCAAGCAACCAACTCCCAAAAATCTCATTTGGTCTAATAAAATAATAAGAAACATCTCAAGTTGCTTGACTTTACAAGCGACCTGTAATAATTAGTCTTTATTAGGATTTAACACCCTCAAACACACACACACCCACACACACACACACATACACACACGCTGTGTCATGTTGGCATCTCTCTTGCACTCACTCATTTATGCATTTCTCTGGTGGCTTTATGAATTTTTCAATTGTGCTGCTGTTCGTTTCTGAATTGTGAGTGCTTAAACATTCATAAATGCAAGTGCACACAGCTCACTAGCACTTCTCAGAGGGAGACTGGCGAAGGCAGCAAGAAGAGGTGAGGAATGGCTGGAGGAGTTTCGGTGGAGTAGAGAATGATTTGACTTTTGAGGTTGTCGTCCTGCTGGTTCATTTGCCTGGGTCCACAGAGATGCCAGCACAAGTCAAAAGTCTACGAAATGCAACCAAAACAAAACAAACAGAAAACAAAACAAAAACAAAATTAAATACGCACACACACACACACGCACACAACAACCGGCAGCAATAAGAAAAACTTTTGCCTTGCATTTTTTACACAATTTTGTGTTTGGCCTGAGGTTTTTCCACTGGACGAGAGTATACGATGTCTTCATAAAGCAAGCGAAATCAAAACAGAAATGTAAATAACATCATAAACGTACATGAAATGCACTGAACGAAAAACGGTATACGATTTGAATACGCAATGAAGTTGACTATATATATATATATATATTTTTTTTTTTTTCACTTATTTAAATATAGATATAGATGCATAAAGTTTTTGTGGCGTGGGTTGCGGATTTTGCTTTAAGCTTAAAGTTTGAAATAAATAAGAGACAAATATTATTTCAATATTTTATACACATATTTTTGTTGAGCTATAAATAAATAAAATGTAAATGAAATGAAGTTTAAAAATAAAATTAAATAAATAAATAAAAATGTACTGCGTATGGAATACACGACTATGGATGTAAAATTTCAAGTCTCTAGCTTTTATAGCTTGTGAAATCTCTGCGCTCAACGGACGGATAGATGGACGGACGGATGGGCAGAGAGAAAGGCAAACAGACGGACATGGCTTTATCAATTCAAACGATTCGCCCTGATCTAGAATATATGCATATATACTTTACATACTCAGCACCCATTTTAATAACAAAAATTCGTACAATACAAAAAAGAGTCTAGAAATACATTGCATTATACATAAAAAAAAAGTATTCAAAGTCAATAAAGATTTTGCTATTTAATTTGTATACAAAATTTTGTGTTTCTGCTGCTAATGAATTTTCTATAATTGAATTTACATCTAATATTTGCTCTTCATTAGATTCGAGCTGTTAGATAAACAATTTAATTTTGATTGTTACAAATTATGAATATCATAATTCGCACTTAACCAAATGTGTCAACAAATTATTTACGCTCAACTTTGTTTGATAGTCAAATGTGAAAAAGTTCTATTTAAACAGGCTGGAAAGGGCTTTTAATAACAAGTTAATCCAGGGTGTCAATAGAATCAGCAGACAGGCTTTTGGTTTATCTAAACTGAGCCTTAATAACAAATGAATGAAAAAATGTAAACAAAAATTCAACAATTTGCATATCTAAATTTATACACTGAATTGGGAGCTGCACAAAATCATTTTGGGTTTAAAATACAATATTATATTTTTTAACTTTCAAAATTTTGTAAAAATAAATTTAAAAAAAAATTTTTAATATAAAATAACAATTTTATATTAAATATATATTTTCCTGTTTTCATATTTCATATAATTTTGCATTTATTTAATAAATTATATTTTATGAAATTATATTTTCAGTCTGCAATGTCAAATTTAATTAAAATTAAATATATTTAAAGCTCTTGATGGAAATAAAATTATATTATATGAAAAGATATTATTATTAAAATTTTGAAATTAAATTTAAATTTCAAGCAGTATACAAATATTCACAAATAATTATTAAAGTTTTTAAAAATTATTATATTAAAAAATATTATAATAATATATTTTTTTTATTTGTTAATTGTTATTTTTTATTTAATTCAACTATTGTAATATAAAGAAAAATTATAATTATATTTTTATAGATTAAAACAAAACATATGTATTCTACTATTATATTAGAAAATATTATAATTCTATTATTTATTAAAAACCAAAATAAATTATACTGAATAATTCTTGAAAAATTTATTTCTTTAAATTGCTAGCATTTTGTTTATACAAATTAAATCTATTTGTTCAAGTGAATTTGCTTTTGGCATATGGACTGAATTGATTTCGTTAAGAGTTGGTTCTGCGGGCTGGCTTGCACCTACGCACATTCATTTCACTTGGCTCAAACTCTGCTGCTGCCACAAGACATGATGAAGATGTGTTCATTACGAACCGCATAACAAACATAGCTCAGCACAAACAAATAAAGAGGAGGAAAAAATAAATAAATATTCCCTTAAACAGGATACTCGAGCTACTGTGTGTGAATATACAACTTGAAGCCCGTTGCCGGCCGCAGTGTAATGCACTTTTAGCACTGCCGGCGTCGACATATGTTTCCTGCAACTGACTATATCAGAAACTACACACACACTCGAGCACACACACACACAGACACACACACTGAGTCGTTTGGCTTGCTTGACTTGTTTGTAATTATTTATTTCATACTCGCATAAAGTGTAGCATACTTTTGTGCGTAGACAAGAATTATGGCAAGGCTGCCAGTTGTTATTTGTATTGCACTAGTATGAGTGTGCACGTGTGTGTGGAAGCATGTTCTCTCTGTGTGTGTGTGTGTGTGTGTATTTTTAAAAAGATTTCATGCTAGAACGCCGAGGCCAAAACAAGCGACAGGACAACAACAGGAAGATGTTTGCCAGCAGTCGCCTCCTGCCTGCCAACTAATGTAAGTTTCTCAAATACACACACGATCACACACACACACAGACTTACACACATGTCTGTTGTGAGTGTGTGTGCTTGTTGTCTACTTAAAACAAGCTGCTTGGCTCGTTTACTTGTGGCCTGAACTTGTCGGCGCCCGCACAAGCTTCTCGTTTTTCCACATATTCCGCAAGCTTTTGCTTTTCTTTCAGCTTAATGCGAATTTCTGCTTTTAACAACAGCTATTGCAATTGTTCTTGTTCTTGTTGTTGTTGTTGTGTGTGGCATAACGGCATAAATATAATATGCAGTCTCGCCCTTTGCTGCTGTAAAATATATTACTTTTTAGCTGCACTTCGTCTCTGCATGCCCCAGCGCCCGCTCGTAAACCTTCAACCGTAATTTTAGCTCATAACTATTACAGCAACAGCAATTGCTGTGCAAAAATCAACTTCACTATATATATATATATATAACGGGATGTGTAATGCGCTGCTGACATGCCTGGCTTTGTTGTTGCAGTTGTAGGTTGATGTTATGGCCAAATGTCATAAGTCTTTAGATGCTAGGCACAAAGTAGAGTCGAAGCGAGTTGCACAGAGACGCTGTCTCCCCCTCTCTCTCTCTCTGTCTCTGTCTCTGTGTGTGCTGCAGCATTGTCGCATTTATTGCTGCAACAAATGAGGCAACTGCCACTCGATGCGCAAACACACAGTGAGAGAACAAAAGGCAGTCATCCAACCAGGCAGGCAGGCAGGCAGGCTCAAGCAAAGCTGCTGCTGTGACAAATATTTGCCGCACATAAAGCATAATAAGCCATACAGCCAAATATATATACACACACACAGAGAGAGAGAGATATTTACTGCGTGTATACAGTAAGCAGTGCAATTGAAACAATTGCACGTCAATCGATGGGCAAACAATCGCTTAAAGGCAACTCAGAAACTTAATGAAACCTGTCCCAAGCATGCACGAACTACTGTTTGTGGTCCCTCGGCTGCAGCAGCAGCGGTCCGGCGTGGGCGTGGAAGGGGGAGGGGGTGTGGCAATGGGCTTTAAAGTGCCGAGACAACTCATTAAAATGCCAGCATGTGAAACATTTTGCAAATTAACTGCAAACCTTGCGTATGCGTAATATGCGAGAGAGACTGAACAAAGTATTTGCTTAGCCAAGCCCCTCCGCCTCCGCCTCCGCCTCCACCAATGAGCGCACAATCCAGGTAAAAGCCTGAAAGCTAGAGTCAGCTGGAGTGAGTGGAGGGATAAAAGGCTGATGAGAATGACGACTAAGCTGGCAATTATGGCAATTGAGAGATAGAGACGCAGTGGACTTCAGAGGTGTGAGAAGCCGACTACAAAATGCGCTGCAGACAAAACTATGCAAAGAAAATATATCAAATATTTCAATCAATTTTGTGAGAGGGAGGAAAAGAGGGAGAGAGGGAGACAGAGAGAGAGAGAGAGAGAGAGAAAGAGGGAGTGAGAAATAAAGAACAAAATTTATTTTTTAGAACTATTTAAAAATATATATATATAAATATATATAATTCAAGAAAAATGTAAAATACAAAAGATTATTTTTTAATATTTTACAAATTATTTAAAAAAATTGTAATAATAAATTTTATAAAGAAACAAAAATTAAAAACATTTATTTTATTCATTTTAATTTAATTTTTAATTTTTTTACATGTTACTTAATAATATAATTTAAATTATAATAATATAAATTAAAAACATAAATTTATAACATATATTAAATAAGAATAACATTAACAAAAATTAAAATATACCAAAAAATTATTTATATAATCAAATGTTTGCTTTATTTTATTAATTTTTTTTAAAGAAAATATATAAATTTTTATAGATAGCAGAGCATAAAAGAATTTTTTAAAATCAAAATAAAAAAATGTTACAATTTAACAAAACTTGGCATTGGCTTTAACCATTTAAATATATTATAATTATTAATCTCTGTAACATATTTTTATTTTAATAAATTTTATTATAATTTATAATACTTAATAATTTTGAGAGGGGTCTAGTAAAATATTTATAAATATTTAGTAAATTATATTTACTATAATGAATAAAATTGCTGCCTAGTCCAATTAGCCTGCTCCAATGCCAATAAGAAATCTTATTAGTTTTCATCTGAAACCTTTTGTTAGTTTTAACGAAGAGTTTGGCTTAGTTTGGTGTGCTCAAACGTCTTTGTTGTCTTCTCTTCCTTTTTCTAGCTGTAAACGAAATTCTTTGGCAATTTTTGGTATTCAATTCATAAAAGTTTCCCAACAATTTTCCATATTTTGTTTTCGCTTGTGCAGGAGCGCCTACAAAGCCGTTAGATCTGCGTACATATATAGTATATTCAAAAGTTTTGACGCGGCGTATGCGTAACATCTGGCAGAGGCTAAAGCCAGTTGGCTGCCGGCTGTTGACTGTTGGCAGAGCTGAGATTGCGGATTGGGGATTGCCACTCAGAATACCCAATTCCACTTTAATTAAAACATTCGCAGTGCCTTTCCCATTTGCAGCTAGTAATGTTACAAACTTGCCGAGCCGAGATACCCAGAGAGAGAGAGAGAGAGAGAGAGCGAAACCCTTTCAGTGAACGACTCTGTGTGTGTGTGGTGGGGTGGGGTGGGGTGGGCACGTATATTACATAATATGCCATTAATAAAAGTGTTTAAAGTTCACTTAAGTGCCGCATGGAGCTTTAGACAAACGGAAACCGTATCAACAACAGTTAGTGCACACACAGGAAACTTAAGCGTGGGGCGGCCGAAGGGCGTGGAAGGAATTGGGATTGGGATTGCGTTCGCTTACCTAGCGCAGAGTGAGAGACAGAGAGAGAGAGATGGATGCCAGTGGATGGCATGACAGACTAACACGCAGCTGGATTTATATGCGGCCAGCGTGAGGGTAAACATGACTTTAGCTTGACGAAGAGCCACAGTTGGGGTTTAAAGATAGATAAAGACAGCTAGAGCAAGACAAATGAACAAATAGTGCAGGAAAAGCTGACTGAGGCCAACTGTACCATCTGGATAGAGCAGAGAGCGAGAGAGTGTGAGAGTGTGAGAGAGAGGGAGAACGAAATGCAGCGCATCTCTCACTGCTGCTGATGAAAATCAACGTTCACACTGCGAGCCAGCTGCAGAGCTATACTAGCTCTGATTCCATTTCTGAATCCAATCCTGAATGCGAGCTGTGTACAAGGTGGCCCCATGTCCAGTTAGCTCGGCCCTCTGCACTCACAATTGACAATGCGGCTCAGTTAGTCCAAGTCAATAAGGCACGCACGCATCGAAAGAGATGGCGCAACTTGTTTACCCTAGCACACAGCAGAGAGAGAGGGCATCATAATGCCCAAGTCGTGTAACCACAGCTTAGTCGATACAAGCACAGGAAGACGCAGGCATAAATGATGATGATGCAAGAGATGTGCTGCTTTAAGGGACTAACATGGATTAAAGATAAGACAGAGGCTCATAAGGATAATGAGAGAGGATTTGTAAAGAAAATAGCTAATGTTAGCTATATGTCTCTGTCTCTGTCTAATATATAAAATATATGCAATATATGAAAGGTATATGATATATATAAATCATAAATGTATATGCAGCATGTTTAATATATGCAACATGTGCAAGATATGCAACATATACTATATATGCAACATATGCAACAAATACTACGTCTGCAACATATTCAACATTTACAATATACTCAACAAATACAACATATGGAACATATGCAACATATGCAACATATACAACATATGCAACATATACAACATATGCAACATATACAACATATGCAACATATGCAACATATACAACATATGCAACATTTAGAACATATGCAACATTTACAATATACTCAACAAATACAACATATGCAACATATGCAACATGTGCAACATATACAACATATGCAACATATACAACATATGCAACAAATGCAACATATGCAACATATGCAACATATACAACATATGCAACAAATGCAACATATGCAACATATGCAACATTTGCAACATATGAAACATATGCAACATATGCAACATATACAACATATGCAACATATGCAACATATACAACATATGCAACATATGCAACATATGCAACATATACAACATATGCAACATATGCAACAAATACTATGTCTGCAACATATGTAACATGAGCAACATATGCAACATATACCACTATTCAACAAATACAACATATGCAACATATAACACATATGCAACATATACAACATATGCAACATATGCAACATATACAACATATACCACATATTCAACAAATACAACATATGCAACATGTAGAACATATGCAACATATGAAACATTTGCAATATATTCAACATATGCAACATATACAACATTTCCATCATTTGTAGATATATTGATATATGAGAGAAAAAACCACAACTGACGTCTCTCTCTCTCTCTCTCTCTCCCTCCCTCCCTCTCTCTCTCTCTCTCTCTCTCTCTCTCTCTCTCTCTCTTCAATTGATTTTCGTCCACAAAATCTTAGGCTTTACATTTTTAGAGTGACTTATTAATATAAATTTCTATTAAAATATATGTATATATGCATATGTCAATATAAATTTAATATGTGATAATAAATTGCTCTCGCATTATTCAAAAGCTGTGCAACTTAATCAGTTAGCTGTGAAGGTGACTCAATTAAGGCAAGGAATGCTTTGTGCAACATTTTCTGCTTGATCAAATTACTTAGTTGGCTTTGATTGTGCGCCACGCCCACTGCCATTGATGGGCATTTAATTTGTCATAAATTGTGCAACAATTGAGCTGGCCAAGTGGGCGGGGCAAGTGCATAAATCATGTGGTTAAACATGAAACGTAATTTGTTGTGCATTAAATAAAAGCCCAACTATTTGTGCTGTTGTTTTCGGAGATTTTGGTTTTGGCATACTTTCATGCGACACTTTGCGAAACATGCAACAGCAGCAGCAACTGCAACAGCAACAGCAGCAGCCACACAATTTATGACTGCATTAATATACACATACACACACACGCACACACACACACACACTTGTGCAGCTTGACCATTTTGCCGTGTTGTGTTCTTGTTTTGTGGCATATGCGACAGAAGTCGCTTTTAGCTGCAGCCTTTTGCTGTTGTCCTTGTTGTTGCTGTCGCTGCCGCTGCTGCTGCCACTGCTGCTGCCTCTTAATTAAATTATGCTTTTAATTAGGCCTTCGTGTTTGACTCTTCATTTCGTAGCCACAAATACACACATTTTTACAGCCAGCTCTTTGATTGCTCTAATTAAATTAACAACTTTTCGCCTTTGTTTAATTCATAATTATTTATAAATTTATGTAGAAAACTTACTTTGCTACATTTTTGTAAGAATTTCAATAGCGAAATTTGTTCACTCGAAACTCGAAATAAAATCTCAATTTTAATTAAGAAAATTTATTATTCTTAAACATGTCAAAATTGAACGACTTTTAAGGAATTTAAGTTGAAATATATGAAAATTTGATAAATGACTTATGTAACATATGCAACATTTGCAACATATATATTATATGTAATATGTGCTACATATGCAACATGTCATAAAATTATGCTAAATTTCAATCTGGCCTTTCAACTGTCTTCTAAAAGACCAGCAGCAAGAGCAGCCCACATTAGCTCTATGAATTTATCCTCTTAGTAGTAAAAAAAAATGGAACTTTCGTTTATTCAATTGCAACGCAAACTTGTTTATCTCGAGAGTCAAGACCATTAACGTAAGCAAAAAAAAGTCGTTGAAAATACTTACATATGCATATTTCATAAGACTAAGCCTTCAGAGACTTTAAAACTTTTACATTTCACTTGCTTTCTTTCTTTTTTGCACTAGTTTCTCACTCTCTCTCTCTCTCTCTCTGTATATTTATATATAGTAGATACATTTTGTGTTCAGCTTTTTGTAGCTGTCATATTTGGTTTTCTGCATAATTTGGCATCTGGCAAGCTCTGCTCTGGTCGGCTTTGCTCTGCTCTGTTTCATCCATTTGGGCTGTCAGTGGCCTGGACACAGATGAAAGGAGTTGAGCACACGACGACGACGACGACGGCGCTTATCTCAAATTTTGTGGCTAAACGCATATTCTAACACAAATTTTTGTCATGTTTTTGCCGTTGTTGTGCGAATAATTTAAAAACAGGCACCTTTGACACTTGCAACTGACACTTGGCCATGTGGATGTGGATGCGGGCTAGAGGCCCGAAAGGGGCGCTGTTGTGAGTCGAATGAGGTGATACCCTGAACGCTTTAATTTAATATGCCGTCAAGCGAGGAGTGAGAGCAGCAGCAGCAGCAGCCAGGGCAAAACCAAATCCCAAAAGTGTACCCAAATCACTTTTGAAACTATCTGGCGCCTTGACGCAGTCCGAGGCAGACACAGAGACGCAGCTACAAAAAATAAATATATATAAATGTATATGTATCTGTATCTGTGTGTGTGTGTGTGTGTGTGTGTGTATTTGGAAAGTGTGTTTGACCACAGCAAAAGGTTTGCTGCACAACCAAACCGAGCGACCCAAGCATACATATTTATGAGGTCCTTGTGGATTTCCATTGAGATAAGCGCCGGCATTTAGGCAACAAGCGATTGCCCAACGGCCAAACGCAGAGAATCCTTCGTCCCTTTATACTCTCCTTTTTATTTGGTCTTGTTTAAATTTTTGCATTTTTATTGACAACAAATTTAATTTAAATGTGCAAACGCCCAACTAAATGGCCACGCCCACAGTTTGCAGCAGCCTAGCTAAAGTTTTGTAGTGAATCAATTGCCTTGACGTATACGTAATGAGCCTTTGTTTAAAGAGCAGATGAAGAAGCAGCAGACAGCTGAGCAAATTAAAGCGTTGAACAAAACACGAAAACAGCCGAAAAAAAAGAAAAGAGACAAAGGAAAAAAAACTAACGAGCTGACGAACTCAAGTGGAGCAACTCGAACCACTCGAGCACAAAAACTGACAACAGCATGAAAAATTGTCACTGGCCGAGAGTTAACCAAGAGACGCAGCGAAAGAAGACAGAGCGACAGAGAGGGAGAGAGGGAGAGTGTAAGAGAGAGCGAGAGCACTAGCCAAGCACGGCCAGCAGGCGTCTTTGGCATTGCCATTGCCATTGCCTGCAAAACACTCGAAGAGTAACCGGAAATGTTGCTTAATAAAAACGGATATACCAATTTAGTTTTGTTCAAACAGCAACAAATACAACAACAACAAGAGCATGACCAAAAGAGCAATGAGTAAGGGAATAAAACAGCGACAGACGATAAGCTTGCAGCATGGACTATATGGCTTGTTGAGTGGGAGAGAGGGAGAGTGAGTGGGAATGGTAGTAAGGGGGCTAGAGGGTGTGGGGGAGAGCGGACTGGCTGCAAAGCTCAAATAAACACAAAAATAATAGAAATTCATTTAAAGTTAAAGCGCAAGTAAAACAAAAGAGCAAAACACACAAAAAAAAAAATGAGGAAAGTAGAAAAATAGCTGCGAAATATGCAGCTCATCAGACGGTTATGCGTGACGTATTGAATACCCTAAAATATAGAAAATATAGTAAAAAAAAAAAATATATATATATATATATATATTCGAAAAAAATGCAAAAGCTTAAATATGATTACAAAATGTGAAAAAATACTTAAAGAGAATACACACAAAAGATTAAAAAAAATAAAAATAAATAATTAAAATTAAAATAAATAAATAAAGTAATATTAAATAAATAAAATAGAAATAAATAAATACAACAAAATTAAATAAATAAAATTAATAAATATATAAAATTAAATTAAATAAATACAATAAATAAATAGAATAAAATTGAATAAATAAAATTAATAAACAAATAATTAATCAATAAATAAATTTAATAAACATTATTAAAAACATAAATAAATAATAAAAAGTAATAATAAAAATTAAAAAAAAAATTAAATATATATAAAATTAAAAATTAAGTAAAAATAAATAAGTAGATTACAATTAAATAACTTAAATAAAAAAAAATTAAAGTATAAATAAATAAAAAAAATAATAATAAAAATTAAAATAAAATTAAATAAATAAAATTAATTTAAAAAAATAAAATTAATAAAAGAAATAAAATTAATAAATAAATAAATAAAATAAAAATAAATAAGTAGATTACAATTAAATAAATAAATGTAACAAACAAATAAATAAATCAATACGAAAAAAAAAAAATACAAATATTTATATAAATATAATATTTATATTTTTATTATTATCTTTATTCATATAATTTTTTCTTATTAAATATTTAGAGTACAATGTACAAAAGCGAACTGGAATGCAAGAATGTTCAAAAAATATTGATATATACTTGGATAAACCTGGACTCTGTACTATAATTTATAATCAATTTTATACCACAAATACATTCTGCTAGCTTTACATGAAAACATGTTTTGAATGATTAACTAATTTTTTAATTTTTTATGTTGTCTAAACAGGAAAACCTCAAAACCTTTGCCATCATTCCACGCATTCTTGAAATACCCATGAAAAAACTATACAAATCACAGGGTATATATATATATAAATAAAATACAACAAAATGAAATAAAGCAAAGCTGAGCCAAGCACGAGTAAAGCAAAGCAGAGCAAAGAGTGAGAGAGGGAGAGTGTGAGTGAGAGAGAGAGAGAGAGGGGATAAAAAATTAGAAAACTGTGAAAAACAACTTAGCGTTAAAATGCACAGCGCAGTGATCAGGATCAGAGAGGGACAATGGCCCAGGCAGCAGCCATTCTGCGGCATGTTGAACATATTTGCAGAGTGGGCCAGGCTTAGCCAGGGTTAGGCCAAAGGGGGGGTGGGTACAGGGAGTATATATATTGATAGGGTTAGGGTATAGAGTACAGAGAGGTTTACTGTCGCTGAAGTTTAGAGCACAGCTCGAGTGCTGCTATTTTTTTGCGTCTGCTCCTCTCGCTGCTGTTGTTGTGTTGATGGCGGCCAGGCCGCAATTTTTGTGTTTTAAGTTTTTAAGCTTTTTAGTTTTTCAGTTGTTTTTTTTTTCGCTTTTTTGTGTGTGTGTTGCAAGTTTTGCGCTCTTTTTTGTTGTCGTTGTTTTGCGGCCAATGCAGCTCGTTTACAATTGAATGCACTTGGAACAGGCAAATGGAAGAGACAGAGAGCGAGAGAGAGAGAGAGGGAGTGAGGCAGAAATAACTGCTGTGTATTGTATGCTAGGCCAGTTCACTAGGGAGCTTTGTCTAAAACAAATGACCAAAATGACACATGGCCCGCCAGCGACGCCAGCACAAATATTTAGGCCAAAAACCTGACCCCAAAACTCTTACCTCAAAATGCACAATAAGTAAGAAACTGGCTGAACGATTGCATAATGCTTGCTGGAGACTATCAAATTGAATTAAATTTATGAACGAATTATATTGAGAGGAGGAATTTATGAAGGATTTCTTTGTATTCAATGAAGGAATTTATGAAAGCACATTATGAGAAGTTCAAGTCCAGCTGCAATATAAATCTTAAGAGAGAGAGAGAGAGTTGCAAAAGTTTTTAAAGTCGGCTCTAAACAGAGGTAGATCAGTTGACTTGTAGTAATTTAGACGCGTCAAACTAAGATATAAATATATATTTTAATAATCTATAACATATCATTGAAGAGCAGCGACAGCAGCAGACAAAGCAATCAAGCTGCAGCCATCAAATTGTAGAAGAAACAACTCACATTGTAGCCAGAGTCGAAGGACTTCTCCCAAGCCTCAGCCTTGAAATTTGTCATCTCTTAGCCACGCCTCCTGATTAGGTACGAACATACTGAATATAGAAGACGTAAGCATATCGCCTATGCACTCACCAGGTAGCTAAATAGTTAAGGTCCGTATGTCAAAGCAAACATGTGAACGCTGAGCCTATAACCTCATCCATGGGCTAAGAATATGAAATAGAAACTCAGCGATCGCTAAGCCCTACCGCCTCAGCAATAGTATAAGCATAAACAATAGACCAATGCAGAGTCTCACAAGCTCAGCAATGAATACTCTAGATTTATGGATTGAACTCAGACTGAGCTGAGCACAGTCACAGACAAAAGTATTCGTGCACCTCCATTGGGCATCTGCAAGAGATTTCTCATACCTTCTAAGATCGGCAAACATAAGAGTTCGAGTCTATGAGACTAACAATTTCTGAGTTTGTATAAAAATTGCAGTGCATCAATCGAATGCTAGAGCGGAGCATTCAAGCATTTGCTATATATAGAGCTCAGTAGGCGCATAATTAGACTCGAGAGCTGCCGTTACGCCTAGAGATTTGTCAATTTCTTTGCTTTGAAAAGGGTTTAGGGCGCAAAATCGTGCGGAAAATGGCTACGAAATGTTTTTTTCAATGGGCTTTAAGTTGAAGGTGTGCGTGTGTGGGCGTGGGTGTGTTCCCCCCCGCGCACAGCAGGCAAGCCAAAAACTGAATGCGAACTGAGGCTGGAGCTGGAGCTAAGCCGAACCGAGCCAAGCAGAGCTAAACTAATGGCTGGGAACAAAATGTTGTTTCAAGCTGTGTGCACGAGCGAGTTCAATGATATTTTGCCATGTTTTTCTTGCTTTGCGCCCCTGTTTTTGCGCGCGCGTGTTTTTTTGCTAGGCCCGGCACGGTTCGGCTCGGCAAAAGCTGTCATAAAAATTCGCCATAGGAAACAGCCGCCAAAAACCTACGCAATGTTTTTTCAAAATGAGCACAACAACAACAACAACAACAACAACATCAGCACAAGCTGGGTACCAGCTGAGCGTGTGTGTTGTGTGCCCGCCTTCAAAGGAGTACAAGATAAATAATGGCCTCCGCTGATGAGCGAGCAGTAGTCGGAGCAGCATTTGGCCATCACCAAAGGCTGAATTCGTTCTGTTCTTCTTCACCTTCCTTTGCCATTTTTTGTGGGGTGCTGCAAGATGCAGCACGAAGCTAATACAATTGAAAGCTCAGATGATTGAGAGCTTGAGCATTGCCTGAGGTTGTGTCGAAAGTATTACTCAAAATGTTGAATTAGGGAATTGTAAGCGCTGTGGCCACGCAATGCTCCAAATGATAGATAGGCCAAAAGAATCAATTAAATGAATTTTATGTCAACTGCGGGACAACATGAATAAGTGAAGATATCAAGTAAGAGAAACAGGAAGAGAGAGAGAGAGAGAGAGAGAGAGAGTGAGAGGGAGAGAGTGTGAGAGAGAGAGAGAGAGAGAGAGAGAGAGAGAGAGAGAGAGAGAGAGAGAAATATTTCACAGAAATAATAAAATTTTGCCTAATTTGTTAAATTGCATTTATATTAAGCCCATCGGCGCTCAGGCGATTTATATCTGTTTGCTCTTAAAACAACAAAGTAAATAAAATAAAAATTATATATAAATATAAAATATTATTTAAAATAAAATACAAATAATAATTAATAAATGAATAATTAAATAATAATATAATTAAATAATTAATAAATAATTAATAAAAATAATACAAAATTTGAAAGTGATTAATAAATAATTGTAATGGCAAAAATAATAATAATAGTAAATGAATAATTAAATAATTAATTAATAAATAATGAATTAAAAAAATATAAAAACTGAAAGTGAAATTTACATAAAAAATTATATTAAAAAAAAAAAATTAAAAAATTATGATTAATAAATAATAGTATTGGAAAAAATAGAAATAAAATGAAAGAGAATTAATAAATAAATAATTAAATAATCAATTAATAAGTGATGAATTAATATAAATTACAAAATAATAAATAAACATGCAAAAAATTTTTTTTTGTAAATAAAATAAAAAAATTTGTTTTGATTATAAATAGACTAAATAAAGAATTAATAAATATATAAAAAAAATAATAAAATATGAGTTAAAAATTTAAATATACATACAAAATAAAATATTAAATAAAATAAAGAATAATCACGTTTAATAACAAATAGCAATGGACAAAAAAATAATTAAAAATATTTATAATGCCAACAATAGTTAGGAGAATAATATGAATACACAATTATGAACTTCATTTTAAAATGTACAAAAAATTAAAAATAAAATAGACGCTATCTTAACAGAATTTATTTGCATTTATGTATGAATTATTTTTAATATTTCTTAGTAAATGAACTAAATATTTATTAATTGAAATCAAAGATTTAATTATTTCTTTGGTTATTTCTTAATAATTTACAAATCCATTAAATATATTAAATTAAATTTATAAGCTTTAAGTCAGTTGCTTCGAAACAGTTTCATTCCCTTTTCCTATTTTCCTCACGATTCACCTAAAGCGGAATTCGTTTCAGTTAAATAAAGATCTGATTTTCTTTTCTTTTCCATTTTTTTTGCAACTAACAAAAGCTGCTTAGAGCTAACGTTATTTATAACATTTTATTATATTCATAGCTGCGGTTGACTCCTCACCACCCAACCGCAGTGGGTTCAGCCGATTGCATCAGATATGCCGAGCACCAAGCCACACCCCAAAGACGTCGACAATCGCTGATTAAGCAAATTATCCAGTCCTTGGGCTATACAATGGAGCGTATATTGCTGCGCATATGCTCCAGCTTGGTCGCTCGCCTCAGCCCAAGGACCTACACAATCCGCTCAATCAGGCCAAGATAAACAATCAGGACTCGCATCCCTGGAGCAAACAGCGCACTGCAAACATAGCAACGCGATGCCTGCACTAAGCCGCCGAAAACAGTCGAAACTACTTGAGAGTGGGAGAGTTAGGGAAACCAAAGAGAGAGAGAGAGAGGGAGTTTGCCTCTGGCTGCTGGCTAGCCTCCTGCTTAGCCTCCTCCAAATATATCCTTTGTCCACCTTTTGCTGATTAAGGTGCGCACTCTGGCCGTATGAGTGACGGCAGCATTGTTAACGCCGTTCAACTGTGACAAATACGTTTGCCAGCTTATACGCCACACACACATACATATGTATATAGGACTCCCACACACACCCATCCATAAGTTGGCATCACATAACATATGTTCCTGTGCATGTTGGCGGCTTAGAAATATTATTTATGAACCAGCGAACGCACACAGACAATGAACGCCTTCTTTTTGGCCGCCTCCTGCTGCTGCTGCTGCTCCTGCTCATTCTCAATCTCCTCCCTCTTCTTGTTCTTCTAGCATTGCCTTAGCACCTAACAGTCAGGTCCTCCCTCAGCTCCTCCTCCTGACACTTGTAATTTTTGCTGAGGTTTTTGCACGTTTAGTAAATAAATCACGCGTTTGTTGTGGACTCCCCCATGCCACGCATGTATCGCTTCTCTCTCTCTCTCTCTCCCACACATTCGATTTCTCTTTCCATTGCCACAAAATGTTGTATGCCATTTTTTATATAAATAATTTGCTTTTGGGCAGCGGTTGGCCAAAAGTTGGTCAGTTTCTATTGTTGTTGTTGTTCCTTGTTGTTGCTGTTGCTAGTTGTACACTGAGCAAAAATGTTTATGAATTTTGATTATATATTTCTCAGCTATTAGAAAAGCTCTTAAGTACTGATAATAATATCTGTATCTGTATCTGTATCTGTATCTGTATCTGTATCTGTATCTGTATCTGTATCTGTATCTGTATCTGTATCTGTATCTGTATCTGTATCTGTATCTGTATCTGTATCTGTATCTGTATCTGTATCTGTATCTGTATCTGTATCTGTATCTGTATCTGTATCTATATAATTTTAATAATTAATAAAAAATGTTTTATTATTTTCTCTTGTTGTGTTTGTTTAATATTTAATTATTTATATTATTTAATATTTAATATTTTTGATTTGCTTTTTTTTCTATTTATTTATTATAATATATCGAATATCAGCTTTTTAATGAGGGCTAATAAATGCGTCTTCTTGGTATCCAAAACTATTTTATATTTGATTTATATTTTAATTCTTGTAAATACTATTTTAAAATTTATTTATTTATTAAATATTTAAATACTTTTACAAAGCAATATAAATAATTTATAATTAATAACACTTTTTCGCATGTGTATGACGAGGCATACAGTAATATACTCACACACACACACGTACAACAGCTGACCTGAGCGCGTGTGTGTGTCTCTGATGATTTATTATGTGTGGCCTATTAACGTATGTGTGTGTGTGTTCATTGGTTACCCTCGGGGGGCCAGTTGTATTTGTTACAATAAATAAACGCAAATCTATAAACTAAACAAAACTAAATACATGTCTGCACACATACAGAAAGACTGAGAGAGTGAGAGAGGGAGAGTGGGAGAGAAAGAGGCCTCGACTGGCAGCTACAAGCGACATTTAACATGACTTTGGTCATGTTGCAAGCTGGAGTTGTTGTTGTTGTTGCTGCTGTTGCTGTGGGTGTTGGTGTTGGCAAAGCTAATGAGCACGAAGTTGTCAATGTGTCAATTTAATTAGACAAGAAACGCAACCTACAAATGACACCAAATTGAATTATTAGACAACATTTACCACTGGCGCAGTCCTCGACGGAGCTGCGCTCGAGTCGTGTTCTGTATTAACACAGCAATAACATGTGTCGACCTCTACTTGCGGCTGTTGTTCTTGTTGTTGGGTGTTAAATTATTGCTCTTGTTGTTGTTGTTGTTGTAGCTGTTGCTGTTAACAGTGCACAACATTTGCGGCACATGATTTGTTGACTTGCCGCCGGGAGCCGAGGCGGTGGCAAAAATCAAAGTGCGAAGAATTCACATTACGCATACGAGACGTGGGCCAGGCTGAGAGCTGCTGCTGCTGCAGTCGTAGCTGCTGCCAAAGCAAAGTAAATCAAATCATTTATGCTGCTGGCGGCCCATCAATAAAGCCCATTTGACAGCCCAAAACTAAGAAGCATTGGCCAAAACAATTAACGCGGCTTTAATGATTTATGTGCGTGTGTGTGTGTGCGTGTGTGTGTGCACGTGCATTGTGGATGCCCTCTTTGTGGGTTAGTTAATTATGCCTGAGCGCAACTGAATGATGAGCTGCCTGAGAGGTTTATGCTGCTGCGAATTCCTGGTCAACAGATTTTCGAGGCAACCCGAAACGGGGATTAGTTTAAGTTGTGAACATAATTGGATAGCCGCAATTGATTTCCACTCAGCAGCGCAATAGTTTACTAGGCGAGCATCAATATGTAGGCAGATGTTAGATCTTGTGGTTGAGCACGTGCAGAATATGCAAGCGTAAATTATGGAAGATTATGATATGATAGCTTATATGAATAGCGTTGATCGACTAAGCCACTCACTCATACACATTCAATTCATTGTGTGCTTCGTACTCAATCAGCTGAATTCATTCGAATACATTCAATTTTACATATGCTGTGAGTGGACTCATGCAGATCTCTATTGTTAATTCATTTATATAAATCTCAGGCAGCTGCAGTCTATCTCCCTCTCACTCTCTTTAACTCCCTCTCTCTGCCTCTGCTTTTCCCTATCCTTTTGCTTCATTCTTCCCCTCTCTCATTATCATCTTTTCGCGCTTATTTCCTTCTCCAACTCTGTTTCTCTCTGTATTCTCTAGTTGGCTCTGGATCTCTCTCTCTCTCTCTCTCTGGTGGGCCATTCAGTGCGCTTGCTTAATATGCAAATTTGATGACTTTAGCTATAAAATGCGAGCCGGCAACATTTTCATTTTCAAATTTCACTTGGTAAATTTTAACTACTTTTTGAGTCAACTTTTTGCAAGGCACTCGACGCTACTGCCCATTCTCGAGCTTCGTCTCTCTCTCTCTCTCTCTAACTCTTTCTGTTGCCATGCCTTGCCATTTGGCCTGCAGCATTTGATAGTCCTTGGCTGTGAACCCGTTTGGGCCATTGTTTGTCTATTTACACGGGCTCATTAACATTTGAAATGACTCTTTGCGTTTGCTAACCAACGAATACTTTCTCATGCGTTGAGTTATTTTAATGTTTCGGCTCGGCAAATATAACCTCAATTCCCTGCCCTCCCCACTCAGTTGCTTGAACTCTGCTCAACCCGGTTTCATCACTTGTTTTAATTTCTTTGCATTTGGCATTAAATAAAATTTGCAAAAATAATTTTTTACCAGCCCAAAAAAGAAGAAGAAACATTTACTCAGCATACTTTATGCATTTTTTTTTGCCTTTTGCCTTCCATAATCAGTTACTAGTGCGAGAGCGAGAGAGAGAGACAGAGATAGAGTGCTAAGCGGATGTGAGTGCGATGGACTCGCTGCTTGGCACTCTTTTATGCTAATTTGCGTAATTATGCGCTTCATAAAATCACTCGGCTCCAGAAAGTTGAAGTTTCCACTTGCCGACATTTGTTGCTCTCAGTTGTTGTTGTTGTTGTTGTAGTAACAATTAACAACAGCAGGTTGAGTGTGGACTGGAGTGGCGAAACAGTAGGCAAAACGCAATACAAATAACACATAAAATATTGAAAAAGTTTTTCACCATAAGCCAGACAGAGAGAAATAGAAAGAGAGAGAGAGAGAGAGAGAGGCAAACATGAAATGAAAATTATGAAAATTCATAAATGAGTCGTGCCTGGCAGAAAACTTATAGCGCGGAAACCAAAGCAACATCAAATTGCTTTTCCACTGAATACCCTAGCTAAGGCAGTTCACAAAAACAGGGTATTCACATAGCATGTCATATAGAAAGTGAAGTTCATTAGAAGTGAAGTTTCGGTTTGTAATAGCTAAGTAAGATTGGCTCTAACTAGAGCTAACTTTCAAGAAATAAAATAAATATTAATATAAATAAATTAAATATATATAATAAATGTATAACATATGCATGTAACAGTAAATGGCATATTTATGCTTAATGAATTGAAGAATTTTTAATGACAATATTTTTAGGATATACGATATTCGGGCAGAGCCAATTTTTGAGTCACACAGTCACAGTCATATTAAAAATCACAGTAATATATTTCAAATGAATTTATATATATAAATAATTCGTTAATTAAATATTATCAGGTTAAATTGTAAAGTGAGTAGCACACTCTCTTAACAGTTGCATAGCTATGCTCATTTCTGTCATGATTGGCCACCACTAGTTGCAGTTGTATTAGTGTGCAGCTGAGATTATCCGAAAAAATTATTATCCGAATGAGAGCTTCATTTCTGCCTAGCGTCTATTCTCACTGCCTTTGCAAAAAAGAGACAAAGATAGCTGCTGCTACAAAGAGCAACTGTTGCTGAGCGCAACGGAGATGGCTAGCTACCTATGCAGTTCGCGAAGATCCGTTATGATTTTAATGGACGAATTAAATGCTTCTTCGCTATTGGGCACAGCAATGAAATCTTTTCATTCAAATGGAAGCTGAAATTGATATACAAACTTACTTATATAAAGAGATGTATAAATGGCAGGAGTGTTTTTAATTGTAAGTAAAAATCAATAAATAAATTTTAATTACAAATGTAATAAAAAATGAATTTAAATTAAATAATTTAGTAAACATCAATTAAATTTAAATAATTTCATTTCATTTTATAGAACAAAGTTTCTTTAAATTAATTTGTTTTTTGTTTTCCTTTCCAGGTCTTCTTTATCTTTGTGCTCAAGTGAAATGTAATTCAGTTTCGTCTTATTCAAAATACTATATCTTTAACATTTTGCCTTATAAAATACATTATATAGGGTATCAAAGAGCTGGCACAATATTACATATTACTTACACATTTTTTTTTTTTTTTTTTTTTCGTTATCGCATGCATACTAAAAGTTCTTGTAATTGGTTTGTTCGCTTTCAAGAGAAATCTTTGCGAATGAGGTTTACAGCTTCACGCCTGCTCAACAGTCAGAATATTCGTGTGTGCTTCATTTGCTCGTTGAATAATTGAACACTGAGCACACACACACACATACACACACACACTTAGCAAAGGAGTAAGAGAGTGTGAGGAGGGAGAGCGAAGAGTGCGAGTTGAGTGATGTGAGTGCTGGGTATTAGCTGTCTTGTCTTGCTTTAAATATTTATGATATTCGCCGGCGCAGTGACTGCCAAACTGTGCTGATGGCATTAATTATGCTAAAATTTTCAATTGTTGTTACAACGTTTTGTGTAATTTACAATGCGGCTAATGAGCAGCGCATTGGCAGCCGAGAGCTGAGCGTTTACTGTTTCATTACAAATCTATACGAGGTCTGTTTGAAAAGTATTTTCAAGCATTTGTTTTTGTTTTCAGGATAAATATTATATTGCCCTTTAAAGTAGTAAATTTGACATTTAATCCAAAATCTAAATTCGCATTACGTTTCGAGCCAACCTCTTGCGTAATATATGTACATGAATAAATATATGCCTATATTCGACTGAAGTTATAAAACACCTGCCAATGTTATATTTGACAGCATAAACTGGCATTGCATAACAGTTTCGCTCGCTATCGCATCTATTAATAAACCTATTTCTGGTGTGCCTCATGTGTGCATATTTTATCAGCCGGGAGCGAGCTGTGCGTGATATGATGTTGAATGGTTGAGCGTGTGCGTCGTTTGATGATTGGCATTCCAGCTTGATTTGAGCCGCACATCGAAATTTAACGCTACGCACACTCGAATTATTTCGCTATTGATATTATAAGTTTTAGTTGTGCATTAAATAAATCAGCAAAATCTCCTTTCATTTGCGGCTCGCTATGGATTTTAGTCAAGTTAGTTTTAGTAATTACAGTTGGCAGAAATATAGCCTATAAATGTGATTACAATTAAAAATAATTTATAAATACATTATTTCACTAAATGTAAATGAATCAACGAGATTTGTACCTACAAATGATTAAATAAATTTAAAAAAATTAAATATTACAAATATTTATTATATTTTTATTTTTAATATTTTCTGAATTATTATTAAGCCGTGAATTAATAAAATTTTAATACAAAAAAAAAAAAAAAAAATATTAAGTAAAGCACTAACAGTGTTTTTTTTTTTTTTTTTTAACTATTAACTCTTATTCTTGTAAAAAAAAAAAATATTAACTTAACTAAAATTATAATTACATTCAAAATTATTTCTTAATCATTTTTTTAATTATTTTAAAATATTATATATATTTTCAATAATTTTTCTTTCACTGAATTTATATTAATTTTATTTATATTATTAATTTAAATTCATATTAAATATTTTAAAGAGTATTTACAAAAAATTGTTTTTAAATCTTTTATAATATTAAAAAAAAATAAATATATATATAAATATAAAATTGCACGTGCTTCAATTAAAGTCTAAAGTCTAAAAATAAAATATTTCATATTAAATTTGCGTCACATTCAAACCCAACCATGTCTTGAAATTCGTCAATAAAGAATAAATTTTATTTAAAAATTTTGGCTTCACAAGATTTCAATTGAAAATGATGAATAATTTGTTTTGAAAAGTTTTTCTTAAAAGTTTCTCTAAAAAAATAACAAGAAACTGCATTTACATTTTATGTAAAATGTTATAAAATGTTTTATAATGTATTCAAATAAATACCATGTCGTGCGGGCGTCATGTGAGGCGTTAAAGCTGACATCGTCGAGATTTTGTGGCACATGAGCTAAATAAGTTACTAAGCAAAATTCAATTGAACTATCGAACGAACGAATTTCAGTGAAGCCATCGAGCCATCGCAATCGTTGCTGTTGTTGGGCCTGGCACATTTTGCCATTGAAATGCAAATGAAATTGAATTGTTAATTTCAAATAGAAAATCCTTGTGGGCCATTCATTCAATATTGAATGTGTTCGCAATAAATGTAATGACTGGCACAGTTTTTCTCGCTTTTCCTACCATGCCATGCATGCGGCGCCCTCGCTGCCCACACCCTTGCCTGCTTGCTGTGCCCGCTGGCTCATGCAACTGGCGGCCAAATTGGCACGCAAACAAATTTTGTAGGAAACGTGGCCCGTTATTTTTGGCATGACAGCGCGCGAGAGTGCAAAGAAAATGCCATTTTATATAGAATATATCTATATATTGGCACTCTCTCTCTCGCGCTCTCGCCCTCTTCACATATATAAAGCATATGACGTTTCCGCTTCCGTTACACCCATTGAAAATTGCGAGCAGCGACAACTTTTGTGCGTAAACATTGCCAAAAAAAAACCTAAAGTCGAAACGACCAAAATTTCAACATAAAAGCAAACTCTGATCGTTCATAAAAAATTTGAAACGTTTTTTAACACACAGTTTTTACATTGAAAATTGTTAAAAATATTTTTTAATATTTAATATCATTCGAATGAATAAAACTGCTCTAAAGTGATTTTAAAATAATATATAAATAGTTTTTATATGGACTTGTCATTGAATTTCACTTAATGCGCTTCAAATTGAAGCTGGTTAGCTTGCAAAGCCAAATAAATGCCGAAAGCACAACTATTTTAACCCTCACACACACACACACACACATAGCGTGGCTATAGATAGAGCTAAAAGCTTCACATTCGCAAAATACGTTGACAAAGGTCGAGACCTCGTTTACCTGCCAAAAGGTTGGCAGACCGTGCAAAGGGTGTGATTATGCCGCTGACACATGACACCTCCAACTCACAGCAAAGTATGCATGTGTGTGTATGTGTGTGTGTGTGTGGTCAAAATATTGCCCCCGAAAAAGTAACTGAAATATTGTAACATATTTTGCAGCGTCGCCCAACCAATTTTCGTTGTGCTATTTTTTCTTCTTCTGCTACACTTGCTAAGGGTAGTTCAGTCGTGTGAAGGGCTGCACTTGACTTAAGGGGAATTTATAAATTGATGGCATATAATATGTAATTAATAATGTATTGATGGCATATAATATATAAAATTCATTAATAATAAAAAAGAATTGTAAATAATATGTATAATTAATGTATGTCGTAGCCAAAGATAATTTTTTGTTTACAAATATTTTTGTATATCATCATTATTTATTTTTTTTCTCATACCTAAAAATGTGTTTATTTCATTAATTAATTTTTAATAAATCAATCATTTATTTAATTTAATTTAATTTTTTTTCCTTAAATGAATTGTCTATAAAATTATAAGTTTTAATGTCGCGTCTACCATCTCATTTACCTACCCCTATTAATTCTCGTATTCATTGAGTTTCGGCAAAATATGAATAGAAAACGAATTATATGATTTTTCAAACCAATTATTTGAATTATTTATGTAAGATTTTTTGTTATCGAATAAACCTAAATATACATCTAGATTTTTTTAAAATTATTTCAAATATTTATTTCAATTTAATATATTTAATTACGTATATTTATTATAATTATTTCAATTTATTTTTTAATTACGTTTATTTATAACGAACATTTCAATTTATTGATCTTTAAATATGTTTATTTGATTTAAAGAAAATATTTTTAATATTTTGTGGGTCAGAATTTTAAATCTTAAAAATATTTTATATTTTTAAATGCGATTCATATATTTAATATTTAAATTAAGTAAAATATATATATATATATATTTTTTTTAGATTTTTACTATGAACGAACTTGCTTATAGCACATTTTTTTATAACATTAATTAAATGAAATAATTTTCAAAATTTTAATATAATTTAATTTTCTCACTAATATTATGTATTTCATATAAATTTATAATATAAAATATTGAAATTAATAAATTTTATTGTTTTTTGTTTTCTATGAACAAATTCTTTTTTTTATAACATTTAATTGAAATAATTTTAAAATTGTATTTTTATTGAGCAGCAATAAGAGTTTATTTGAAAACGTATAACACTTTTAAAACAATTATAGTTTATAAATTTATGCATTGTATTATTGTAGTTTATAGTCTGACTTATTAAGTATCTATAATAATTAATTTTATGATTTAATTTATTATTATTTGTAAATATATACATAATTTATTTATATATATTTTTGAAATATGCAAAATATTACTCAAATAATAAAGTTATATTTTGCAACACTTACAGTTCAATTTAGCCATGCCCCATGTTAATATTTTGTACCTGACTTTTCGCTTTTATAACAGCCCTAATTGAGTGCATCTTCTATTCGACTTTGGCACATTTCACTTGCTCTTTGGTGTTGTTTGGCATTGTGTTTATTTTCTTTTTTCGTGTACCCTTTTAGCACATGTCAAAGCATGCTCTGAACTCGTTGCCATTTCGTAACACCTTTTTCACCTTTCTATGACTTCTCGAATCCGCTCAGATGTTGCGCTCAGCTATACCTCTATGTTGTTGTTGCTCGTTGTTGTTGCTCGTTGTTTTGTGTATTTTGTTGGTTGCTGGCGCTTTCAAAATGCCATTTAGAAAATTCAATAGTGCTTTGATTTTGTTTTCGTTTATTTTCACAAAGTGTTTTTCGGTGGCACCAACCCCAACCCCAACCCCAACAACAACTCTAACCCCAAGCCGAACCCCAACCGCCAGCACAAACGCCAGCGCCATTTGCCTCCCAGCTAAGCCATTGCATGGCTCTTGGCCTGGTCATCAGCAGCGACTCGACTCGACTCGACTCAAATCGATTTCGCGTTGTTTGTTGATTTTCTGCTGCGTTTTGTTTAGCGTGAAAATCAAACTGTTAATTTGCGCTTTTGTCTGCATCGATTTGGTGCGGTTCAATTCGCCTAGACTCAACTTGAGAGTGGAACAACTCTAAAAAGCCTTCGCTGATAGATGTCTCTCTCTCTCCCCCTCGCCACGCACTTCCACCCACCTCCCCGCTCACAGCGGAAAGCACTTTGTGTTATTTGTTCGTTTGTTAAACTTGTTTTTCGATTAGGTGAGCGGCTTTGTTTATGCGTTGGCCTGCCAAATTAATGTTTGTCTAAAGGATTTAATAAGTAAATGATTTTACATTTTGAAAAACAGGCTACGCATCGGCTTTTCAGTATCTCTCTCTCACTCTCACGCACTCTCTCTCTCTTGATGTTGCTCGCTTTGACTGCCTACTTGAAGCATCATGAAATCATCAATCAACATCAATTCAAATCCAAGTCAAAAGATGAACAACTGATAGACAATTGAGTAGGAAATTGAAAGCCAAAGACTTGCACTGACTGAGTGTGTGAGCGAGAGAGAGAGAGAGAGAGTAGGGGAGAGAGTGCGTATGTGTGTGTGTATTTGTATGTGTCTACATAATTTATCAATATTGAATGATGTGCTACTACAAATATGAATAGAACGTGTTTTGCTTTGAGCAACAGTTGGCAGCAGGGGAAAGGAAGTGAACACAAAGAAGCGGATGGCTATAGAGAATAGAATACAAAGAGATAAAAATAATGTAGAAGAAGAAAGACGAAGAGAGAGAACTGCATGGAGAGATAAAGGGATAGAGTGAAGAAGCAGTAAGAGAGACAGAGAGAGAGAGAGGGAGAGTGAGAGAGAGAGAGGGAAAGAAAAAGAGAGACAGAGAAAGAGAAAGAGAAAGAGGGACAGAGTGAAAAGCCAGTGAAAGTGAAAGAAAGGCAGAGAGTATGAGAGAGAGTGAGAGGGAGGACGAGAGACTAAGAGAAACGGAAAATTAACTCATTCTCACAGTCTTTGCCTTAGAAAGAATGAGATAGAAAAAGAGTAGTCTATATCAGTGAGATTCAGGAGAAACACAATGAGCTACAAAGAGAGAGGGAAAGAGAAATTGAGAGAAGAAAGACAGATAATAAACACATATTCCATACGTTTTTATCAGTGAGAGATAGAAGGAAAGAGAGAGCGAAAGAGAGAAGGATAGAATCAGTGAGAATCAGGAGTAATATTGCGAATTATAGGGTGAAAAGAGAGAGAGAGAGAGGGAGAAGAAAAGATCAAGAGAGACAGATAATAAACACATTTTGTCGTCTTTATTAGAGAGTGGAAGAGAGAGAGAGATGGTATAAAAACCGTGAAAAAAAAATTAATCAGAGAGAGAGAGAGAAGGATAGAATCAGTGCAAATCAGAGAGAAAGACAGTCTGAAAGAAATAATTAATAAACACATTCAATCCAGCTGTCTCTCTTTGGAATTTGAAAGAGATAGAGATAGATATAGAGTAGGAAAAATTATATATGTTAGACAGATATTTTGAACGAATGGGAGAGAAAATTGGAAAGACAACAAAGAACAGGCGAAATATAAAGTGCAAGAGAGAGAAAGCAGAATGCAAAGAGAGCATAGACATGAATAGAGAAGGATAAAGAGTATTCTCTAATACTGCAAGATATCTATATCAAATATATGATTAGATCGCGTATCATATAAACAGCTTAAACTTTCTTTTCTGCAGCATAAAGTTCTTAATTTGTATGATTTGAAAAATTATCCACACGTTTGCTTTAGTCTAGATTAACAGCTAAGACCCAGGGGAGCGAAAGGGAAGAGAATGGAGTGCGTCTTGCGCTATAGTTAGTTAGCCTAACCACAAGCTAGTTAAGGCCAGAGAGAGATATAGACAGACAGCAAGAGAGAGAGAGAGAGAGAGAGAGAGAGATAGATGAATGTCAGCTCACTGTTTTGCCATCAATTTTGAGGCATTTGTTTGCTTTTGTATTTGGTGCCTGGCTAAAAATTAACTTCATGCCAACTATTAAAAAGTCTTATTAGATTGCTTTTATGGCAAAGTTTTGGTTGCTGTTGCCGTTGGCAATACTGTCCGCTCTCTGCCCACTCTCTCTCTCTCTCTCTCTCGCACTCTCTCTGGCTCACTCTCTGGCATAGACATCACACGATGCTAGTTACTTTACTTTTAATTACTTTTGTGAAAATTCATTTATCACTTTTATCCCAGCTCCAACTCAAGCTCAAAGCGTGGCGACCGACTGACTAGCGCCAGCCCACCCATTCAAGATCTATGCGAAGGGCCATTTTTCACTGGCAAACTTTTCACACACACACACACACACACACACATACGCGCGCGCATGCACACCCACACACACACACACAAACACAGGAAGCTGAAACGGGGAATCAAGCGGGAGAGGATACAAAATTGAACGCCCTTTGGCCAGTCATCGGCCAGTTTGGCAGCTGAAAAAGTCAAGTGGAAATTCAATGATGCCATTAATTGGCCAAAGTTTTCACTTATGCTCTGATTTTTAGCCCACACACACACACACTCGTGCTCTGGCCTTGGCTAACAGCTGAAAACTGTGCCAGGAAGTCCAAATGTTGCCTGCCTGCTAAATTTACGGTTTTCCAGCTGCAACTTTTTTTTAGTTTTTCCATCGTAGGAGGCGAGTGAGCGGGGAGTGAGGCTAGCCAACTGTGCAGCCAAATTGCATGAAATCAGTTTAGCTACAGCGTACACACGCCTACAACACACGACTTCTTGTTGCCCCACTGAATTGCCCATTTATCTTGCCCAATCGCAACGAGCTGCGCCAACCTAAACGTTTCCTGCATACGCCTCACACTGCTCCACATGCAACATGCCACTTGCCACGGCGCATTCGTTGAGATTTTCCTGAGAGCCGTGACAGACAGCTTAATATAGATCATAGATCATTCACTCAGGATTGCAGTGGCGTAGAGAGAGTGAGATTTTTATATGCATGATTCCGTCAATCAATATGCATTTTCTTTGCTCAAGAAGGAGAGGAAGAGAGAGAGAGAGAGAGAGCTTTGAAAGAATATCGAAATGAGTGAGGCATCGAGTGATGTGCTTTCAAGAAGTCAAGATCTTTTCCTGAGATATGTATGAGTCATGCGTTTTTAAGAGCTTAAGGTTTATGTATAAAGTAAACATTTGTAGATCAAGCATATTCAAGTTAAATAATTTTAATATTATTTAATATATTATTATTAATATATTATTTATTATTATATTTTACTAATATATTAACTAAGCTTACTTTCTATACAATAAATTCTCAACTTATTTTGCTCTAAATTTATTCCACTTCAATTTTTATTTGACTATAAATTGAATTTTGGATAGACTTTTGTAAAACAGAAAATTATAGAGCATAATTAATAAATTTAAATATTTGTTTTTATTAATAATTTAATAATTAATAATAGTGACTATTTAATATATACTTTATGTGGAAGCAGATTAGAAAAAACTCGATAAGAAATCATCTCAAGATAATTCAATAATAATTCAATAATTATTGATAAGAAATCATCTCATCAAATTATTTGGCAAGCTGATTAATTCAGTAAAGTTTTTTTCTATATTTTTTTTTTCTTTTACTTTGATCTGTATATGTGCAAAAATTCTGAAAGGGCGATCCCAAAGGATAAGAGAGGAATATATTTTATGTATATTTTTTATATGACAGTTATTCCTTTCATATGCTTCTTTGCCTACATGCAGTTTGAGATACAAGTAAATATGTTCCAGATTCCCTCTTATCCGAAAAGTGATTTAAATTTCAATAAAAAAAAATTTTTAATAATTTTTCGATTCGAAAAAAAAAAAAATTTTAGAAAATTTTTAGATTTTTAGAATTTATAAAAAATTATTTAAGTTTTTTTTTTTAATATTAAAATAATTTTAGTAGATTTTTAGAAAGCAGCAGAATTTAAAAATATTTTTATTTTTATTTATTTATTTTTTTTAATCTGAATCACTCGCTTTTTATTTTTATTATTTTCGATTTTTAGAATTTATTTAAAATTTTATAAGTTTTTTTTTTCTAATATTTAATAATAATATAATATTTTTTCTAATATTAAAATAGCTTTAGCAGATTTTTAGAAATTCAGCAGAATTATTTTAATATATATTTTTTTTATTAAAATCTGAATGACTCGCCTAATCAACTCCAAAAATGTTTGCAGCTTCAGAATTTGCATATGCTCAATGTAGAGGAAAGTCAATATTTGTCTGACGTCAATTGAGGAGATGAAGTTTTGAGTTGAGTTTTGTTGAGTTGCTGGAGCTGTGCCGGCTGGCCCTTGGGCATGCTAGTGTGTCTCTATAGATACAGTGGTTGGCCGTTTGGTCAGCGCTGCGCTGGGCGGATGACAAATGGGCGCGTCATTAGGCGTTGACATGTCATAAGCAAAGAGCGCCACAAACCACTCATAAAAGCTGAGACAAAAGTTTGCGCCCAGATTGATGACAGCGGGGTTCACTGCGAATGTCAATCGATGGCCAAGCTTCACTGTAACGAGTGGGCGGCGAGCCAGCCGAAAGCAGGAAGAAAAAAACTTAAGCGGCCAAAAGTTTTGCCTGATGTCGCAAACTTGCAACTATTTTGCGAGGGACGAAGGACAATGAAGAACACCCGGCGGGCATCTCTCACTCACTAATAGTCAAAAGTTTAAATTGTTACGGAGCGCGGCCATATGAAAAGTCAACGCGGGTGTCTCCTCTGCTGCTGCTCCTGTTACTCCAGCTGCTCCTGCTCCTGCTGCAATTGCTGCTGCAGCCACTTGCAACAAAAACACAAACTGGAGCAAAATGTGGCACAAAAATTGTCAGAGTCGTTTATCTTCGAGCCCATAATGACAGTTTGGCAAGACTGAGACAGAGCGAGAGGAAGGGAGAGAGAGAGTGCTGGACAGCTGTGACAGCTGACAGAGGAGCAGAGAGGGAAGCATCTGAAGCGCGTTGCACTCTGTAGGTGGCCTCGGCTTGAGCATCGCGCAGAACACAAATAGAACGCGTCTTCCTTCCGTGTGTCACAGTTTGAGAGGCATTGCTGCTTATAAATAGGCAGCGCATTCATTAAATTTACATTTCAATGTCTTGTGCCAGCTGTAACATGTGCTCGCTCGCAGAGCAGATAACGCCGAAGTTGATATATTATATTTGTTTATTGAATTGTAGTTTTATAGCACATAAAACAGTATTAACAAATAAAAGAGTTTGCCTTTTAATAGTTGAGATAAGCAATGCAAAAAAAAAAAAAAGAGAATTAGAAAACAAATATATAAATAAAAATTTATATTTACATAGAATGGGTTTTTCCTATGAAAAGCTAAAGTTATTCTTAATATTTGCTATTCATTTGATTGATTGTTTAATATTGCTTTCTGACAACAATAAATTGTACAGTTTGACAGTCATTGTGGAAATCAAATGTCGAATAGAATGAGCACTACAAATTTTTATTATTTTAAATATTTTTATTGGTTTAAAAAAATTGCATTATTTAAAAAAAAATTTTAATATAAAAAAATGAAAAAACAAATTTATATATTTTTAATTTAAAAAATATATTAAACTTTTTTTTTATATTAAAAAATATATTAAACTTTTTTAAATTTAAAAAATAATATTGAACAAAATAAAAAAAAAATAGAATTTTAATATACAATTTTAATTATTTATTTAATAATACAATTTTTAATGATATTTTAGCCATATGGCTAAAAATTTAATTACTAAAAAAATAAATAAACATATAAAAATTTTATATACCAAATTTTTATTATTTTTAAAAATATTTTTAAATAATAAAACCGTGTTTCAATATACAATTTTTATTTATTTATTTAAAAATAAAATTTTTAATGAGATATTTTAAAAATTTCCCTTCTAAAAAAATAAATAAAAATAAATAAACAAATAAAAATTGTATATACCAAATTTTTATAATTTTTTAAAATATTTTTGAATAATAAAATTTTTAATGATATATTAGCCATATGCTAAATATTTCATTATAAAAAAAACAAGTAAGAAGGCTCTAGTCGAGACGGCTCGACTACGAAATCCCCTGAACCCTGCAAAAAAAGTGATACTCTTCTTCTTTACGATCGCATGAGCGCGAGCTCTGCTAACCGCGCGTTGCTGCCGTGGCTTGGGGTGGGTTGGGCTATACTTTGAACGCTTATAACTCCATTTATAGATGCATGATCTTAATGAAATTTTCAGAGTAGATTAAGAGTGTCTAAATGTAACTATGTGCCGAATTTCAAGTCTCTAGTATTTGAAATGCGTTTTTTCCAAATTGGGGGCGAAGGGGGCGTGGCATCCAAAATCCAAAAATTACGTAATCTGCGTATTCATAATATCTATCTAAATATACAAATTTGAAGTCTTTAGCTAAAACGGTGTAGAAGCTATGCTCAAAAAACATAAAAAATTGAAACGAATTTTCGATTTTTTATCGATAATTTAGAAATGGGATGAGTTATCGAAAAAACAAAATAAACTCGTACTGCGTAGCTAACATATGAATGTTCATGTGAAATTTCAGCTCTCTAGCTTTTGTAGTTTCCGAAATCTCGACGTTCATACGGACGGACGGACGGACGGACGGACGGACGGACGGACGGACGGACGGACGGACGGACGGACGGACGGACGGACGGACGGACAGACGGACAGGGCTCAATCAACTTATTTTTTTATGCTGATCAAGAATATATATACTTTATGGGGTCTGCGACGCTTCCTTCTGCCTGTTACATACATTTTCACAAAACCATTATACCCTGAATTCCCATTTTCAATGGGTTCAGGGTATAAAAAAATAAATAAATAAATAAATAAAAATTTTACATACCAAATTTTTATTTTTATTATTCTTTCTTTTTTTTTGAATAATATATAAAACAAAAAGTAATGAAATATTATATTTCAATAATATTAATTCATTATAATAATTATCTAGCACAAGCCAAACTGTTGTACAGTTTGAGTAGGACTGTAGCCTATGCATAAACTGTGTAAGATAAGTGCTTCAGCAGCACAGCTTGACATTTATTTACAGATGATGAAATGATAGAGTTATCTCTTTTTCAGTACTCATAAGAGAAAACATCAAATTCGCAATATAAAATTTCTCTCTCTCTCTCTCTCTGTGCTAAAAAGTTTTGAGAGCCATTGTAAAATGATTAAAGCTGTTCCAGATGCCATCAAAATGTCTGAGCTACTTTGTAGCTGTACCATAAAACATAAGAACAATCTTATTTAGACTGATATATCTATATATATATAAATAAATTCTTATAAAAACAGTTTGACCTCATCAAAAGCAACTAACCTCTAAAAACCTCTAAGCTATAATTTCAATGACCATAAACAAAATTCAAATCGAGTTTTTCTTCTGCTTCTTTGCCTTTTTTTCATTCTTTACCTATTTAAAGGCATTAAGCGTCTTTATTGCTCAGCCGTGAGCCGTGAGGCCTTAGTGCAGGCGAAAAGCCATCTAACTGCAGTTTAAGGAGCACTTCCGGCTAATAAGTGTGCAGTTTGAAAGCCACTTGGTCTGCCTGCGAGTCGTTGCCGCCAGAGCTGCGTGCATGTGCACGTCAATAAAATGTTTTTATTTTGCATTATTGTGTTTGCCTTTGATTACGAGCCACATTTCGCACGCTTGAGTCACAGTTTGATGGCCACTGCCCGGTGTAGCTGGCGCAGCGCCATTCGTGCGACGTTTATGGGTTTGACATGCATTTTGATTGCCAAGCGCATAAATAACATGCAACACTTCAAAGCGAAAGGTAACGACCAAATCAGACATTGCAACAGCTGCCACCAGTTATTCCCCTTCCTCCTCCTCTCTCTCTCACACCCTCTGTCTCTCTCGCTCTGTCATAAATTATACGACAAACGCGTTTGTCTTTGGGGGCGTGGCCATTTCCGTATAGCTGCCACAATCATTGCCAATGTTGCATTCTGTCGTGTTGCATACTTTTCGGGGCCCCAACTCTGGCTACTCGGTTAGTATGCAGCTAATATTATTTTATTGCTTGCGACTTAAGAAGCCACAAAATTTATGCGACAACAACATGCAGCAAGAAGAAGACCAAGAATCGGGCCACGAGCAGCGCGAAGCGAGGAGCGAGGAGCGAGGAGCGAGTAGCCATAATAATAAAAGGCAGCCAGCAGGTTGCCATTTCGCCATTTTGTGCAGTTGCTGTTGCTTGTTGCCATTGTTGTTAAATACCCTGTGGAATACTCTAACCAGGCTATTTAAGGTGGACGGAAAAGCTTGCGTAATTAGCTGATAAAAGATATGTAATCTTTGCTTCATCTTTATTTCGCATAGCTAAACTATTTAACTTAAATGAGAAAAATTTCTCTTCTATGTATATATCATTTCTGATCTATCGTTTCCAGGTTTCGAGGTTTCCGATAAATAAGATAAATAATTTATAAAAATATTTATAGGAAAAATGAAATTAATTTTCCTCCTGCTTCACAACTTTAATATTTCTTTACACTTAACAAATTCTAAATCAAGTATTCCTTCAAGCATTCATGTTCTTCACTTGGAGCCTCATAACGTGTATATTCATTTATATAGCAGCTCAAGAATTCTTCAGCATTTGATTAACAATTTTGCAGGGTATCGCTTAGTTCATACAGCTCTGGGCTATTGCTCTGTTGACTTTCTTCAGTTAGCTGCTGTTGGTCTCAGAATGCAAACAAATTTGCATGCCGTCAGTTACTATTTTACTGCCAGCTGGGAATAGTTTGCCATAAAGTGGGCGTGGCAGGTGGGCCGTTGTGGCAGTGGGCGTGGGCATGGCATGCCACCTTGGACAAGTAGTAAATCTTTTTGTGCTTTTGCCACTGCGGTTATTTCATTTGGCATTGCTGGAGCTGGGCCCGGCCAGGTTCGAAACTTCTTTGCCAGCGTTGCCACATGGTGTGAAATATGCAATGCAGACGCGAACGAGCAACGAGCAGCGAGCGACGAGCGGCGCAGCTGAAACAAAAGCGCGCGTCACATAACCATCTGAAGGTGCCACAGTCTTGGCACTCACTCTCTTCCGCTCAACTCATCTGCTTCTTGCCTCATTCATTTCCACAAGTTTTCCAGCTGTTTTTCCATCTACTAGCAACTGCTTCCACCTGGCGCTTGCGTTGCGTTGCGTTTCGTTGCGCTTCGCACGTTGCCAAGCACGTGACTTGTTTATGTAGTTGAACTTTCTGCACTCAGACTCTGACTTGTTGTATGCAGCTCTTAGCTGCAACTGCAACTGCCTTTGCTTCATTTTCTGTTTCGTTAACTGTGCACACACGCACACCTGAACCATATAATCTTCACCTGTCTCTCCCTCTCTCTCTCTCTCTCTCTCGTCTCCCTTCCGCCACAAAACTAGCTTTTATTGATATTTAAAATTGTTTTTCCTTTCTTTTTTTTTTTCCTGCATAAATTTTTGCTCATTTAGTTGAAAAACTGCGCCAAGTCTAAAAGTTTGCGCCCAAGTAAAACATTTATTTCAAGACTACGTTTTCCCAGCATAAAGCTGGTATGCATCAAAGCACTTAAACGATTCTCATTCCATATATTTGATATGCTACCAAAAGGCTTTTAGCAATTCTGTTCAGCATTCATATTTGATAGATAAATTAAAAAACCATTTTCTGCATTATTTGCTTTTCAATTGCAACAAAGCACACAGCTCTATACAGAAATATGTTATTGTCTTTATACACAAACATATGTATTTGTCCATTGAATGGGAGAGAAGAAAAGACTATTTAATGCATTTTGTGCTAGTTGGAAAAATACCTAATTGTATTGCTCTTGCTTTGAGTATGAAATTTTTAATAAATACATTGCAAATGCATACAAATTATGTATGAATGAAAGAAAAAATAAATATATTTGATAAAAAAAAAAAATATTTATTAAGAGGACATTTAAAACTATAAAACTAACTGCAAAATAAAATTGAAAACTTTATATATTATTTTTATAAAAAAAAAAAATTTTTTAAAATTATATATGACTATAAGTAAAAATATTAAAATTTTTATAAAAGTATATGACTATAAATTATAAACAATTTTAGAAGTAAGGAAAACTTCTTAATGCATTTTATATCTAATTATATCAAATTAGTATTAAATATAAATGAGAGAAAAATTAAATGATTATAAATAAATTATGACAATTTAAAATAATCAAGTAAAATACTAGCAAAAAAAAAATAAATAAATAAATAAATAAAATAAAATAAATAAATAAAAAAAATAAAAATAATAAAATAAAATAATGTTTACTAAAAGAATAATACAAAAAATGAAAATAATTTATAAAAAGACAAACAAATTTTTTTGAAATGAAAATAGTTAGCCAAAAAGAAAATATATCAATAATTATTAATATTTTACAGGTAATTAATTTGGAAATAATGAAATGCTCACAAATTTTATATAACTAATGAAATAAAAAATAAAAATAAAAAGCAATAACAAAAATTTGAGAAAAAAATATACAAAATATTTAAATGAAAAAAAAAAAAAATAATAATAATAATAATAATATGAAGAAGATTAAATAAAATATACTTAAATATAAATTTAAATAATATATATTTCAATAAAAAATAATACTTAAATATAAAATTTATATTTAATATTTTAAAATATTTAAAAATATTAACAATTAATTTAAAGCAGTTCAAAAAGAATAAGAAAAAACTTGTATTCCCTTTGAACATATAGATAGAAATTTGCTTTAGGCATTTTCTGATGTTTGCTGGACTGTTACACGGCATATGGATCCCTTAAGTGAAACGTGAAATACTTTTCGATTGCTGTCACTCGCTGAGACACAAAAACGAACTCGACGCAAGCAAAAAACCGAGGTCCAATTGCAATTGCAAACTGTTTGAAAAGATTTCCCTCATGTATTTACATGATTTTCTCTCCCTCTGCCTCTCGCTCTCTCTCTCTTACACTCTTTCTCTGACTCTCGCATTTTTTACGTTTTTAACTTTCTGTCATTCGATATTCGCCTGCTGCTCGAAAAAGTTTTCTACTCATTACACTCTGCACTCGGCAGGCAGCAGTTGGAGCAGTTGCAACAATTGCAGCAACTTTTTCGTGTCTTAAAGCACAGAGAGAGTGAAAGAGAGAGAGAGAGAGAGAGCGATGCAAAAAATTACAGAAGTTGGCAGCCCGAAGCTGAAGCTAGAGCTGCAAGCTAATTTGGCATTTAGATGTCAAATGTCAATCAGAAAAAGAGCCAGAGACGACACGAACTAAAGCGCAGGCAAACGTCCGACACGAACAACAGCCAACGAACAAAACAAGCGACGGACAATGAGCAAAAAAGCATTAAAAAAAAACATAATTGGCCACAAAACAAGCTGGAATAAAAGTGCAGGAGCAAGAGAAAGTGCAAAAAGCAAGAAATTTGCTTAATGCGCTGCACGCGTCAAGTCAAAAAAAAGCTAGATGCAATGGGAATTGCTGCTAGACGTTAATATGCCCTGTAAGGCGAGGGAAAACTGGAAAATTTAAGAAAATTTAACTTCTTTTAGAGAATAAAAAAGAGACTCAAGGAAAAGAAAAATATATCAGATATTGATATAGACTGAGAGAAATCAAAACAAATGGAGGAGATGAGATGGAGGAAGTGACAGATCTTTAACTCCATCATTGAGAAATTAGGAATGCGCAGAGATATTTGGAGAGAGTGGTAGATACAGAGGGAAAGAAAGAGAGAGAGAGAGAGAGAGAGAGAGAGGGAGGGAGAGAGAGGGAGGAAAATATAGAAATAGATATATAGAGGGAGAGAAAGAGGCAGAGCGAAAATGAGAGAGAGATAGGGATAGATGGAGAATGTGAGTGGTGAAAAGATACAAGAATAAAAGAGCAAGAGAGAAGAAAGTAAGAAAGAAATATGAGAGATAGACGAAAATATACTGAAAGTATATAAAAAGATGAGAAAGAGGTATATCGTAAGAAAGTGAGAGAGAGAGAGAGGGAGAGAGAGAAAGAGAGAGAGAGAGAGAGGGAGAGAGAGAAAGAGAGAGAGAGAGAGAGAAAGATAGAGAGAGAGAGAGAGAGAGAGAGAAAGAGACGGAGACAGAGACGAAGACAGAGAGAAAGAGATATTTAATGGTTGAAAAAGGTACAGATATTGCAAAAGGGAGAGAGTGAGAGCAAGAGAGGAGCAATTCAAATAAAGGGACAAACAAAGAAAGAGGCGATTGGAAAGGCGACAAAGGTAAGAAAATATGGAAAGAGACAAGAGGGAGAGAATTTATTTTTCATATTTTACTTGCTTTTTTTTTGTGAAAAATTTATATAAATAAATTTAAAGAAAATTCCCATCGAAGTATTTCACGATCATCAGATCAGATCATCAGCAAAATTTGAGATTTTGTAATTTTTGATATGAAATAGAAAAGATTGAAGAACTCAAAATATTTACTTCCATTTAGCATATTCACATATTGTATAAAGTCTCTGTAGAGCACGCTCATTAAATCATTTCAAACAATTGCTTTGGTTACAGGGTATGCACCGTAAAGCATGCAAAGCAATGGGATAGTAAAGCCAGCCAGCAATAACAATGAAACGCGAGCACAGAGAGAGAGCGTGAGAGAGAGAGAGAGAGAGAGAGAGAGGCGCGCAGATGTGGTCAAAGTCAAGAAAAGCTATAGAGTGAAAGGGGGAGAGAGAGCGAGTGAGTCGCAAGGAGCTATAGGTTACAGCTCTACTACTAGCAGCTGTAAGCAAAATTCGCCTGGCATTTTGGCTTCCAAAAAAATCTGCATGCGTGTGACTACGCGAGGGAAACCTTGTCGAAGGTTGTGGTAAGCGGAGAGGCGAGAGGCAGTGACTACACTCCTTCTCTTTTCCACTTTTTTTTTTTTTGGTGGCAACAAGGATTGTGCGATTCTACAAGAAAATCGCATTTTCAACGCGCTGCAAAATCAGCCAAAAACAAGTAAAGCAAAAGGAGAGAAAAACTCAAGAGAGAGAGAGCGAGAGAGAGATGCAAAAATGTTTCACGCTGTAAGGCGACGACAGATAGCAAGCCAAGTGTTGTGGTAGGGGTGGGGCGGTGCGTCGATTGTGGGCGCATATAAAATAAACAGCAGCCAGACATGCGGGCATAGCCACAGCAGCCAGCACACCTCCCTCGCCTACGCTCGCTTGTCGTTAAGTTAAGAAGCGCAGGAAAGTTCAAATTTTCGTGAATACTCTTTACAGGCGTCGATGCTGCATGCTGCATGCTGCATGCCGCATGTCCCTAGCCACCTGCAACATGCAATCTGCCAGCAGCAACAGCAACGGCAGCAGCAGCAGCAGCTTCATCATCATCTATTTTCGGGCTCGGTATTGTTGCAGCATTATGTTGCATTCTGCGAAGGTTCGCGCGAGGCTGCTTTTTGGCTTCCATCATGCATGCATTAAACATGCCACGCCCCCTCCCTCTGTTGGCACCTGCATAAAAAGTGCAAATAATGGGCAGCAGGCAGAGCCAAACTACCAGAGGCTGCATAGATAGCGAGCGAGCGAGTTCAACGCTGTCCGCGTCAAAATTCAATTGCAACTTGTCGAGGCAAGAAATGGAAATTAGAATGCCAGCCACACGGCAAACAACAACAGCAAAATGCAGATGCTGATGCTGATGCAGAGATACAACCGCAGCCATAGATACAGATACAGTTAGAGATACAGATACAGATACAGATACGGATACAGATACAGATACGGTTACGTTTGCGGATGGGTTTAGAGTTGGGAATGCGGGCGCGGTAGCTGCTGCTAATTGTATGCAATCTGTAGGTGTTGCCTGTTTCATGTTGCCTCTAACTCACTTCCTTCTCTCTCTCTCATCTCTGGTTCATCTGACAGTTAAGCAGAACCAACCGAGACTTGACGTCGCTTGCTAATCGAAATTCTCTAGTGTTTTGTGCAGCATACTTTAGCCGTGGCAAACAACCAATTTTATGCTTAAAATACACGTGAAAAGTGTTGAAGCAAGAGCTATTTTGTTTCATCTTAAAATTAGGTTACAGTTAAAGGCAGCTATTACGTATAAATGATTTATTAGAGCGTGGATATCATCAAAGAAATATACCATATATAAGACATAGATAGAAAGACATTAAATAGAAATATCGAGAAGGTGTTTGATTTGAAGTTGTTTACAAATGTTGTTTTCGAATGTGTGAGGTCTCATGATGATCATGATTATTCATTTACGATCACGAATCATCAAAAACTCACATAAAAACTTAGGTTTGACTTTATATATAACTCTCTTGAACTTTATGAGTAACTAATCCAAAATTTGAGTTCTTCTCTTACTCAGATTCTTGTCTTTTACTTGATGTTGTAGCTAAAAATGCTTATGAAACAATTAAGTATTGAGGGAGAGGCTTAGGAACATTAAAACAAAAGAATTATTGAAAGTTGGCTAGAACGTAGACTTAAGTCTATAATATTTAATGGAAGGGGCTATATATTTAAATAATATTTATTTAATGTATAACAATTTAATTAAAAATGTAAATCAATTGTCTAAATTAATTTTCTAAATAAAAATTATAGAAAATATAAATAATGAATGTATAAATAATTTAACATAAATACAACATATTTTTTATATTATTATATAATTAAAATATTTAATTAATTTTTTATAATTTAATTTAAAAATGTAAATAAATTTTCTAAATAAATATTAAATAAAAATTATAGAAAATATAAGTAAAAATGTACACATAATTAAATAATAATACAATATATTTTTTATACTATTAAACATATATTTAAAATATATTCTTTTTTTGTATTATAATTTAATTTCAAAATGTAAATAAATTTATAAATTTACAATAAAGTAAAAATTACAGAAAATATAAGTAAAAATGTATAAAAATTTAATATTAATACAACATTTTTTTATATTATTATATAATTAAAAAATTTATTTAATTTTTTATAATTTAATTTAAAAATTTGTAATTTCATTTAATTAATAAAGTAAAAATGATAGAAAAAATAAATTAAAATAATAATATAAAATTAATAAAATTTTATAATAATACGATATGTATTATATATTACTTATGAAACATATTTAAAATATATATGTATTTGCATTATTATAAAACATTTAATAATATTATTAGTATTTTAGTGGAAACATATCATAATTTTCGTCTTCATTCACAATCTTCTCTGCTAAAATTCTGTTAGTAGAAAGGGTATTTGCTAAGCCTTCACTCTCTTTAAAGGTTTTTAATATTTTTTATGTGAAAAACTTTTTATTTTATAAAATCACACAAAATCTGGATGTTGAAATGAGCTCTGCTCAGCGGAAGGCCTTGCGAATGCTATGAAATGGGAAATAGATAAAAGTAGAATTTATCTATATACAATCTAGACTTTTATCAACAAGCAGCAGCTTTGTTCAGCCATAGACTGAATATTCTCTAAAGAAATTTTCTTTTCTTACTTTACATGCGATACAAAAGCTCTGCTGTTGCAGCTTTAGTCATTTAGTTTGCTGCAGCTCAAACTGTTTAAACACACACTGCATAACTAAAGGTATGTAAAATGTGTGTGTGTGTGTGTGTGTGTGTGTGTGTATGTGGCCAATTTAATTATGCCTGGTGTCTTTAGCATATAGTCTCAACTAACAAAGTTTCGCTCAAATATATGTAAAGGATTTTATTTTAAAGAAATTTTCCCGAGAAGAAAAATGTAAGAGTTGATGAAGTTGAGGGTGAATGTGATAATGACTTTACTCTTTGCTGTTGCTGTTATTTAAAATATATATAAATAAAAAGATAAATGAGTAGATGAATGAATATACAGTATATAGCTAATAAATACTCCTAACTGTAATAGATGCATTGTTAGTTTATCGTCGCTTGAAACGCAATTAAAGTGTTTGGCACCGCGGGCGGTCCGCAAATATTTTGCACATGTGTGGGCTGAGCCCAAAATTGAAAGTAAATTGAAAGTAAACAAATATGCAGTGGATCGCTGGAGGGCGTGCTTAAATCGCAACTGAGCTTCAACAACAACAACAACAACAATAATAATAATTATTAATGTCGCTCGAGTCACAAAAATTAAACAGACCAAACACTCGAGGGCAGCATTTCTGTTGTTGTTGATGATTGCAGGATGCGTGCGTGTATCTCCCTCTGCCGCTCTCCCTCTCTCTGTCGTGACTTGGGTCACATATTTTATGCACAAATGTTGACAAAATGCCGGAAATTCAAGGAAAACAATGTGCAAAAAGCGGAAGCAAAAATTGCGACAAGATTTATGAGCTGCTGAGCCGCTGCACAAATTGCAAATTGAATGGGGCATCAACATAACAGCATAAGCAGCCCCCAAGAAGAACTGACGGCCAAGCGCTGCTGGGGAGTTAAATCATCATCTTTATCATCCGCTGCCACGCCCCACATGCTGTCTGAGTCAGCGTCTAGACTTCCGTCGAGACACTGCAAATGGAAATTTAAATGTACTGTCCTCTCTCGCATTTTCGACAAACGAAACGAACCACACAGCAAACCACCCCAGGCAGCATGGAATGAACCCGCAGGGGGCGGAGGAGGAGGAAGCAATTCACATGACATTCCATGCAACGTAAGCAATTGGCCAACGGCCAGTTAATAAACATTAATTGTAAAGCATTTTTATGACCACATCAAGAGGCCATCCACGGCCAGAGGCCTTGCCAAAGCCACTTCATGTATGAATCGGATATTTTACTTTTATATGACAACGATGCGCTTTTAAATGCACTCAACAGAAAAATACCAAAGGCGGAGTTATGGAACGATGCGAATCACTTGAAAAATACTTTTCGAATTTGGCAACTGAGTGGAGGCGTTCCAAGGGAGATTTATTGTTAATAGCATTGTTTGGATGTCGCTGGCCAATCGCAGGGGTTAATAGAAGTAATACATGGGAAAAGGGGAGAAAAATTGAAAAAATATATATATGTGTAATAGAGATTACTTTGAAAGGAGAAAAAATTAATAATTAAAAAAAAAAAACTTTATCATTGAAATAAAAAAAAAAAAAAAAATTAAAATTGAATAGACATTTTTTTTAATTTTTATATTTAATTTAACAACTTTGTTTTACATAAGGAAATTAATTTAATAAATTTCTAATTTAAAATATGTTTTTTTTTAAACCATAAGTATTTTAATTATAATAAAAATGTACAATATAAATATACAAAAATTATATAAAAATTGTATTATTTATTATCTAAATTGATTATAAATTTTTTTTTTATTTTTTAACATACATTAATATATTAATATTAATTATTAATATTAAAAATAATGTTAAAATTGGTTTGTTTATTTTTATAAATATTTTAAATTCATTTTCATTATGATTAAATTATTTAAGATATTTTTATGTATAACAAAAAATATCATAAATAATTTAATCATAATGAAAATGTATTTGAAATACTTATAAAAATAGAAAACAAATATTTTATGTATTTTAAGTATAACAAAAAATATCATAAATAATTTAATCATAATCAAAATGTATTTAAAATAATATGTATTTAATAATATAATATTTAAAATGTAATAAAAATAAATAAAAATATATATTAATAATTTTTTAAAGATAATTTTTAATTAATTGTACAAAAGTAATTTAAAATATTTTAATGTTATTAAAAATATTAATTATATATTTACATTGTTATAAATTAATATGTAGACTCATAATTATAATTTCTTGTCAATTATAATATAATGAAGATATTTACGATTGCTAGCTGCATCTGCAGCTGAAGTCTTCTATAATTAGCCACTTGTCTATCAATGGAGATCCCAATCGGAGGGCATTTAAGACTCGCTTTATGAAGCGAATGGAAGCTGGGCTAACAAAACGTGCTCCACGCGCCACGCCCCACGCTCAGCCCATCCCATAACAGCTCTTGCCTCTGTCCCACTCTTGCACGCTTAATTTATACTTTTATTTTTGGTTCGTGTTCTTTTGTCTTTGTGTTTCACAGTTGAGCGAATTTTCTTTTAATTAATTTTAAATGAATGTCGTTCGCTGGCGCGTCGCAAACTTTTTTGCCAAGCAGTTTCCGGCTTTTCAATGCAACGATGCCCCCCGATCGCTGCAGGGTTGTAGAGGGGCCGTCGAGGTGGGCGCAGGCAGCGAAGGCGTGGCATTCATAGCCGTTGTCCAGCTCGGCGGCAGCTCATGCAACACGGCAAGCGCGTTGACTTTTAGCTTAATTAGCTTTTCGATGGCTGCATTTTCTGTTTTCATTTTCTCAATTCTTATGCTCGTTCAGCGAGCGAGAAGCGAGTATATTGGGAGAAGTTTATTGAAGCTGGGTGAGTTGGCTTTGCCTTATGACTTGCTTGAGAAGCTTAACTAGAAATGGTGGAGGACCAATCTCAGCTATTTATTATGTATTTTAAAATAAATTAATATACACATATATTTAAAAATAATAATAAAATAAAATAAATAAATTTTTAAAAAATTCAAAAACAATTGTAGATTGAATAATATATTTAGAACTTTTTTAATTCTCAGGGAGAACGTGAAAGCAATGCAATGCTGAGGATGCTCAGTTTATATATAGAAGCAAATACAAAATATATTTTAGAAGCTCATTCACAGCCTTATTAGGCCACAGAGATACCATGCATGATTAGCAACTCTTGCAGAATAATAACTATTGCTGCTGCTCTACAGATAGTATTTTTGAAGGTAGGAGATGGAAGAGACAGTTTACACAACTTCATTAGATCAACAATTGATATAGGCTCAGAAAGCTATATATATCAAGATTTGCCATTGAGCGCGTATCGTGCAGCTGTTAGCATCTACTCGCTCTGCGTCTTACTTTCCTTTTTCGTTCAATGTGTTTCTTCCTTCCCTTTTTTCGGGGGCAACTTGTCTCGTGCTGCTAGTTGATATCCGGGCAAGGACTTGCAACGTGAGGCAATTATGTAGTGCGCTGTGGGCTGTGGGCGTGGCGTCGCGCCGTTCGCTGCAATTGCAATATATGTGGCAAACAATATGATGTTGCAGGCAGGCAGCGAATGCTGCCTCGCAGCCTGCCAGCCTGCCAGCCTTGCATCCTTGTCGCCATTTGCCTGTTGTCCTTTTGTGCGTCGCCTTTCGCTCGCGCGCCTTTATGCAGCTTTTTTGCCAACGCTGTGTTATGTTATGTGTTATATGTTGCATGCATTATGCTGAGGCTTCACAGCATGTGGCACGGACTTTCAGCTGCAGGCGAGTGTCTGTCTCTACCCCGCTCTTTCTCTTTTTCTGTCTCTGTCTGTCTGTCTCTGTCTGTCTGTTGTTTTGTTTCCGCTTTTGTTGTTGCTTTTGTTTGTCGTCGCTCGTTTGTTGTTTCTGTTGCCAGTCACAATTTTCAGCATTTGCTTTTGGTATTTAACATTCATTTGAAATTGTCATGCCCGCTGTTGGCTCTTTGGCTTTGCTGCCGTCCTGCTGGCTATACTTTTTTTTCTGCTTGTAGTGTGAGTCTGCGTCTGGCTTCCTGCACAGCGATTATGTTGATTGCAGCGCAGTTCCTGTGGGTAGGTCGCAACCGCTGCTTATTGTTTGCCTAACTGAATGACTGAACGAATGAACGAGTGAGCGAGTGAATGAGTGAATGGCAGCGGCACAATTGCTTAAGGGGGTAGTCATTGGACTCTGCCCGCCTCCTGTTGCAGCCCCATCGCCATTACATAATGTTCATTATATCCTGTTGATCTGTCAAATGAAGCCGCCTACTCAATGGACAATCCGCAACCGGCTATAGCTCAATGGGGGCACCGAGTGACAATTGCATGCAGACAAAAGTGCTTAAATTGTAAGAGGGAGCCCAGAGATGGGAGCAGCGGAGAGTGAGGCACAGCTGAGAGAGTGAGAGGCAGAGTGAAATCTGAAGCCAGAGCTGTGGCCTTCTGAATGGGGTTTCGCTTTACATTCAGCTGTCATAAACTGTGATTTTTCTGTTGTCTTTGAGCGCGCTCGATTGACGATTTCCATTTGGGTTCGGCTACATTTGAAGTGCTCTTTCCATAGCGGCTTTAGCTTGGCTAAATGTGGGCATTAATGCGATTCTTATTGTAGCTCATTGAGCAAAGTACGTGTGAGCTAGGCAAGGATATTTTATAACATATATTTAATATACTAAATAAATAAAATATTTATGTTTATATTTATCGATACATCGATAGAAAACAATCTCTTAGTGTGAGTGCCCGACTGGGATTTATCTATAATACCAATACATTAATATACCAATATACCAATATACCAATACACCAATACACCAATACATCAATACACCAATACACCAATACACCAATACACCAATATACCAATTAAGCAATACACTAATACACCAATATACCAATACACCAACATACCAATATACCAATACACCAATACACCAATACACCAATACACCAATACACCAATACACCAATACACCAATACACCAATACACCAATATACCAATTAAGCAATACACTAATACACCAATATACCAATATACCAATACACCAACATACCAATATACCAATATATCAATACACCAATACACCAATTCACCAATATACCAATACACCAATATACCAATACACCAACATACTAATATACCAATATACTAATATACCAACATACCAATACACCAATATACCAATACACCAATATACCAATACACCAATACACCAATATACCAATATACCAATATACCAATATACCAATATACCAAATATATACCAATATACCAATATATCCATACACCAATATACCAATAAAGCAATACACCAATACACCAATACACCAATATACCAATATACCAAATATATACCAATATACCAATATATCCATACACCAATATACCAATACACCAATATACCAATACACCAATACACCAATATACCAATATACCAATATACCAATATACCAAATATATACCAATATACCAATATATCCATACACCAATATACCAATACACCAATATACCAATATACCAATACACCAATATACCAATACACCAATACACCAATATACCAATATACCAATATACCAAATATATACCAATATACCAATATATCCATACACCAATATACCAATACACCAATATACCAATATACCAATACACCAATACACCAATACACCAATATACCAATACACCAACATACCAACATATATATAAATACTCAATCATGAACTTAACTTTTAGAGCATTATAACTAAAGTCCAAGCACAAAGTTTTTTGATTTTCAAACATTTCACGAATTTTCAACTAATATAATCAATATGATTATCTGTTGGGAAACCTCATTATCCTAGTGGTAGCTTGTAAAATCGATAAGCTCTGAATTGTGACCTATATCAGAGCTTCAATCACTTGACTAACTAAAGTTTGGCTTGATGTCATTTCGTATGCAAATTGAAAAATAATTTAAGTATACTCATTTCAAACTTATGGTCTGTCAATTTATGTTTATTTATACTTGCTGTCACGCCCCCTTTTGATGCGCCTACTCCTTCCGTGATTCGGTTCAGTTTCACTGATATTTCTACTCATTTTTCGTCAGAGTTTTGCGTATTTTCGCCTCACTTCCATTGCCATTTCCATTTCCATTTGAATTTTGATTTGTTTCTTGTCAAACAGACATACTGGGCTGTGCCACGCCCACTGGCCAATGCCAACCCCCCATGGCCAGCCATGCCAGCCTCTGTTGTGTTGCCTGTCGCTGTGGCTTTTCGGGTAGCGGCATTTTTTTAAACGCTAATTGAAAATTTATTGAGACAAATTGTGTTTTATTTACGCATTATTGACGTGACTGTCATTATATGTATATGTATGTGTGTGAGTGTGTGTGTGTGTTCATATGAATTATGTGCTAGTTGTATAGGACGAATACAGATTATGCCCGCTGCCTTTAGCCTGCGCACGCAGCGGAGCATTATAAATAGGCTGCACTCAATTAATGACAATTTAATGACGTTTTTTCTTTTGTTGAATATATCTCATAATACCCTGTAATTATAAATTAAAGCAGCTCATAAGGGGTATCTTGAAATTGAGTTTATTAAAGCTTGATAGCGAACAGTTTGTTTGGTTAAGTTTTTATTCAAGTTTCTTAGCTCTGAAAGAAAACTTTTCAAAGTTTTTTTTTTTTTTTTTTTTTTGGTATATAGAAAACCTAATTAAAATTTACTTTATATCCGGGTCGGCTTAATACTGAATTTAGTAACTCCGGGCATTTTGTATGTGATATGCGGAAGAAGTTGTGGCAGACAATATATTTTGTATTGTATATTTTATACAATTTTTATTTATTTTTTTATTTTTATAATGGAGATGGGCTTCATATATGCTCAACAATTTTACTTAGAAGTTCATCAGGTAATATAGCTAATATCTGAAAATATCAGCTGTAGCAATGCGATAATGTATATCGATAAGAGCATTTGCCATATCTATGTGATAGGTCCATATCTAAGTTAGTTACAAATAAACCATTGTAGGGAAAGTAAATAAGCGCGTTTTTTTAAAAATATTTTTTTAAAATATAACTTCCGTGCATTCGGATAGAAAAAAGTTTATTTATTTGTTCATTAGTTAATTTTCTTTGTTTATTTAATTATTTATTTATTTCTTTTAATTGTTTTATTTAATTTTCATTTATTATATTTATTTATTATTTTTATTTTTTTTATTTTATTTTTTTTTAGAAAAAGTTTATTTATTTGTTAATTAATTTATTTTCTTTGTTTATTTAATTATTTATTTTTTTTTTTAAATTGTTTTATTTTATTTATTTTTTATTTTTATTTATTTTTTTTTTTCATAAAGAAAAAATATGAGATTTAAATCTTACTAATACAGATGCGATTAATATAAAAAAAATAATAATTTGTGTATATAAGGTATTTAGTATTTTTCAAAGAAATCTTTAACGATTAATCATAGTCATCTGCATGAATGCATTCAAATGGGCAAATGAATCATTCATTACAAAAACCTGTACACCTTTTTTGAGTACAGTTTGAATGGGTGTGAGTGAATGTTGCTCAAATTGTCTGTATCGACAGTTAGCCGTCTCTCTCACTCCCATGCTGTGCAGCACGTGAGACATGACAGAAATGCTGTTCTCCTAATGTACAACGTGTAGAAACGAGACAAATATTGTACTCACTCACGAAGTGTACTACATTTCACTGTTCTCAACTAGAGCACAGTAGAAATGTTGTACTCGATTCTTCTGCACACTGGACAATGCTGTACAGAAATGAAATGGAAATGAAATGAAATTTAAGAACACTTTACTACTGTACAGTACTACGCTGTAAGAAATGAATGTATTCTTGCAGAATTGTAATTAATAAGCTTAATTAATTTTATTTGCGTATTATTAAGATATTTGTATATGCATATATTTTTTATAAATTTTTTAACAAATATAAAAATATTTGCCATTTTTATAAATTTTCAATCAAGAAACAGATCTTAGATTTTTAGCGATTTATTTGCTAGTCGAGCATACTCTAAGTTTTATGTATGCCTTTCGTATTTGAACATTACTTCAACTTTTGCATTTTGTTTTTTATTTTTGCAATAAATTTTCGTGATCAACAAGCCAAAGCGATTACCGCAAATGCATTGCCTTTCCATTGAAGCACAGCTTTGCAGCATAGCAACTGTTTCAGTGTGTGCGTGTGTGTGTGTGATTGGGTGTGCGTGTGTGTTTTTATCAGTGGGTGTACATTTAATTAATGCAAACAGATTTAACTCGCTTTTTGCATTGTTTATTTATGCTGCCGATCGCCTAGCGGAATATTACATAATGAAATGGTTGACGGATATTGATATAAATCAATCCGCGCTGCACACAAATGCAAACAAATATGCAACAGCAAAGCTGTGAAAGGGGGCGTGACGCAAATGTGCTACGTATATAAGCAAATAAAAATTAAATGGCATAAAACAGAAAATAAATACATATACAAATTTGTATGTGTGTGTGTGTGTGTGTGTCGCCATAGTGTTTGGTACATGAAACACGAAAGGCAAATGAAGCGAATTTCCTGAATGCGGCTTATGACGCCGCTTTTAATGCGCTATTGCCATGCCAACATTAAGGATATTCCCGGCAAGTCCACTTTGTTGTTGTGTGTTTGTGTATTCATTTAAATAGCTATCGATATAACGTTCTGAATCGGCCAACAAAGAGGGCAGCTTTTGTAACATTATTTTTGGTAAATTTTTATTTCGAAATATTCAAAAGGGAACAGTTTTAAAGAAATGTACAAATATTTAATTGGCACAAGCAGATAATCCTATGGGAAGCGCATTGAAATGGAACAAATTTATCAATATGTTTTATATATGCATATAATATTATATGTGTATTAAAATTTGCTTGAATTGCTTTAATCTTTAAGAAAAGAAATTGAAAATTTTATGCTACAAAAATAAATTTTTAAGTAAAAAACTTTAAGAAAAATTTGTGAATTATTTATAAAAAAATTATTTCAACAATATATAAATTATAAAATATTTTAATAAACTTAAATTTTTTTATTTTTATTTAAGAATCTTAATTTATTTTTGTTTATATGAAATTCAAAATTTCTCATTTTATCTCTCTGTTAGCAGCTATTGAGGTCGTTAACATTTTTATTGTTATTATACAAATTGTTGTTTATTAATTATGTTTTATATATATTTAATTTTTAGATAAGCAATTAAGCTCTCCTATTACAGAACACTTAAAAAAAATTAGTTATTTATAGCACTGAAAATTAATACTAAATGAGAATGAGAGGGAAGAAAGCGAGCTGATAATTGAATGCTCTTTGAAATTAGAATTTAATTCAATTTTAAAAAATACCAAGTAACATATTTTTTATACAAAAAATTATATATATATATATATAACAAATAATATTAATAAATAAAATAAAATAAATTAAATAAATAAAAATATAAATACAAAATATGAAAATATAAATATATGTATATTAAATTAATTTGAGAATAAAATATATAAATATATAAAAAAAAATTTTTAAATACCAAAAAAAAATTTGTTTATAAAAAATAATTATTAAATTTAATACGCAGTTATTTTCTTTTTTTCTTTTTAAGTTAAAATATATAATAAATAATATTAATAAATAAAATGATATAAATTAAATAAAATAACAATATAGATGCAAAATATGAAAAAATAAATATATATTAAATTAATTTGAGAATAAAATATATAAATAAATTAAAATATATATTTATAAAGTAAACAAAATAAATCTTAAAAAATATAAATAAGTTATATAAATTTTATTATTAACACAAAAATATATATAATTGAATTGAAAAATACTAAATATAGTAAAAAAAAAAAAAAAATTCATTTAGCTTATCAAAATTTTCTTTAGCTCTTCAATATTTCATGGACTAATCATAGAGCACAGCAAACTTTGCAAATACCCTGCCTACGTTACATGATGCCTGTCACACATAATATACCCCAAACCATTGTAGGGCAGGCAAATTCAATTTACTGCCGCAGGCTGCAAACAAAGGTGTCAAATGGACTTAATTCGCGCCATCGTTATTATCCTTTTTTCGACATGTTTTATTTATTAGCCAGCTTTTAATATTTCATGCACAATTCTCTGCGCTTCTTTATTTTTCAATATTTCCTGAATTTATTTTTGCTTTTTGGCCTGCTTTTTCTTGTTTTTTGTAAAGTATTTTTGTCATATTTATTTGGATTTATGTTGGCGCAGTGTGAGAGCGAAATTTTAAGTAGTTTATACAAGGCAAATGAATGGCGGCAAGACGAACAACAGCGAACGCATGCATTTGTAATGTATATTAATGCTTTTGTTCCACTGTGCATGGAGCACATAATGAACTTAATGCGCCATTGTTTTATGGGCCATTGTGTGCGTCGAAAGTTGTTGCTGCTGTTGCTGCTGCTGCTGCTGCTGTTGTTGGCTGTCAATAAAGTGTCAATAATTTATAAAACAAACAAAGTCAGTTTGCCTGACTGGCTGACTGGCTGACTGCCTATAAACAAGTGGCATGATGAGGCAGTCGCTCGGTATTGGGCCCCATAAGTATTGCCATCTAATGCAAATATTTATCTACAATTCGCGCGCGACTCTCGAAGCTGCTGTCTGTTTATTTAAAATTTATTAAAAACATTCGCAAACAGCAAACAGCGGCAACAATGCGGAACGTAATGAATGAGCGGCCCAAATGGAATATTATGTGATTGCAATTTATGTTGACATATACTTAAGCTCATCAATTCCAATTGTTCTAGCAGGAGTCCTCTCGCCTCCAGCCTGCCGCCTCCTGCTGGCCAACACTGATTGCTCTCTGATTTGTTTTGCTTTGCGGCTCGTGCATTTGCATTTTAAATAATTAATAGACAAGTATTGAATATTAAATGATCTTTGTTTATGTTTACTTGGTAATGTGATCTAAATACTCGTCGTAGTCGTCGTCGTCGTCGTCGTCGTCGTAGTCGGTCTTGGTCAAGTGTTGCACAACTGCACGCATATTTAGTGTTGTTTGGCATTCGAAATGCCCTCAGCTTAAATGGTTAGCCATTCAGCCACACTTGAGACAACAGATTCTGCTTCGATTAATAATGCAGCCAACAGCATTTAGTAATTGAAACTCGAGATGGATTTCATTCACAAATTCCATGTAAATTTATAGCACGTTAAGTGAATTTGCATCTGCTTGCACAGTGGTTCAAAAGTGTTGATAAAAGTATTAGAAAAACGGCAAATTTAAATGAAATTTAGTATGCACAGTGGTTCGAAATTGCTAATAAAAATTATACATAAATTTATGGAAATATATATAAAAATTAAAAGAAAAAAATTAATTTATAAAAAATTTATAAAATTTATAAAATTTTTAATATTTATAAAATTTATATAATAAATTTATGATATTTAGGTATGAGTATTAATGGAGTATAAGAAATTTCTATGAGTGCACAGTGGTTATAGAACTACAATTAAGATTATCTCGATTCATCTAGTTGTCAATCCAAATCCAATTCAATTGAATATCTGATTTGTCTAATAGTATTATCTACTCACTGCCAAGATAAACTCAATTTAAATAACTCGACTTTACTTAAGTTTACTGGCTTCACAAACAATTAAACCTGAAGTATAGAAAGCTAAGCAAAGAGAAGCAGCTGCATAAACACCCAAGGAGAGGTGGATGTTCCGCCAGGTGTGTGGGCAAAGGGCAGAGGGCATAAAGTGTTGGAAAGCGCAGTGAGGCGCAAGACTCATGCAACTGATTAAAAAAAAAAAAATAAGACAGAGATGGCGACGACGCAGTCGTCTTCTGAAAACTGTCAAAGGGAACGCGGCCACACGATTTTATGATGAGCAAAACTTGTGAAGCGACGGCGACGGAAATTAAAAGGGGAAGCTGGAAAGGGGAGCAAGAGCTAGAGACAGAGACAGAGGGGAGCGAGAGCAAAGCTAGGTGAAAGTGCAAAAGGATGCGACTGCATTTTGTCTTTTGTAATTAAACTTTTGCGCGACAATGCAGCGCCGAAATGAATTTCTAAGAAATTGCAGCCGCAGATGCAGAGCTGAAGAGTAGAAGTTCAGGCTGGGAGTTGGAGTTGGCGATGGAATTGGAGTTTGGGTCTGCAGCCACAGCCGCGTCGCAAGGTGCAAAGCTGACAATGCAACTGACGCTTAGCGAACAGACAGCAACAAGAGCAACTCGAATGCCGTATGCAAGTGCCACTCGACCAACAACAACAACAATGACAAGGGCGGAGCAGCCAAGCCTCTCTCATACTTGGGCTGCGCCGCAGGCATGTCGAGGACATGGCTCACCGAGTCGCAACAAAAGCGCAGTCCAAGAAGTTTTTGCCACAGCAGCAGCAGCAGCAACGGCAGCAGCAGCAGCGGCAGCCGCAGATTTACCAACAATTTTCCTTTTCTTTTTTGATACGCATACTCATTGAGAGTGCTGAAGCAGGGTATGATAGGTAGAAGAAGGGGATTGTGACAGCTATTTGCTGAGGGCGATGAACTGATTAAATTGATTAATGTTTCACTGATGAATGAAAGAATAAGGGAATGAATGAATTAATGAATGAGTGAATGAATGAATGAGTTTATGAATTAATTAATTAATGAGTTTATGAATGAATTAATTAATTAATGAGTTTATGAACGAATGAATTAATTAATTAATGTAGTATATGAAAGAATAAGCGAATGAATGAATGAGTGAATGATTGAATGAATGAATGAGTATATGTATGAATGAATTAATTAATTAATTAATGTAGTATATAAATAAATGAGAAATTGAATGAATGAATAAATGAATGAATGAATGTAGGAGGGTATTATAGTATATGAATGAACGAGTGATTGAATGGATGAATGAAGGAATAAGTTAATGAATTAATTAATGAATGAGTGAATGAGTGTATGAATGAATGAACTGATGCTGAACTGATTAAATTGATTAATGTTTCACTGATGAATGAAAGAATAAGTGAATGAATGAATTAATGAATTAATGAATGAGTGAATGAATGAATGAGTTTATGAATGAATGAATTAATTAAATAATGAGTTTATGAATGAATGCATGAGTTTATGAATGAATTAATGAATTAATTAATGTATAAATGAATGAATGACGGAGAGAATTAATGAATGAGTGAATGAATGAATGAAGGAGGGAATGAAGGAATGAGTGAATGGATGAATGAGTAAATGTATAAATCAATGTAGTATATGTAATTATACTATGAATGAATGAGTGAATGAATTAGTGAATAAATGAATGAATGTGGTATATATATTTAAATAATGAATGAATGAGTGAAAGAGTGAAGAGTGAATTAAAGTAGTATATGTATTTATACTATGAATGATTCAAAGATTGAGCGAATGCATCAGTGAATAAATGAATGAATGAATGAATGAATAAATTTGGTATATGTATTTGTACTCTTCGCTATGACATGGCTTCATATCATTAAATATCCATCGACTTATGAACAAGCGTAGTTATTATTTAAAAACATAGATTGGTAGAAAATCAAGTCTAGAGGCAATTAAATTTAGTATGTAGTTAGGTCTAATGAGCATAAAGACTTCATTTTCAATTCCTTTTTTTTTCGAAATTCCAGATATGTTGAAATGGCTGATAAACTAGTTGAGCTTTACTACTGAGATTAAAAAGATTGCTCGAAAGATTTTATAAAAAATGTTCAACTAGAATTCAAATTATTCTATAAATATTTGCCCTCAGTGCCTGTGAAGCAATCGAGAAAAAACACTTTGCAAAAGTAGCGGGTATCTTCCAGTCGTTCACTTCGAACTCGTAAACACTCTCAGTTGTTATGCTCAACGTTGTTGTCTATTCTAACAACGAAAAGACAAGTGCAACTGCCTTAGGCGCTGCGAGCAAACTGTTGCAAGCGACTGCTTCATCTTGGCGCTTGCCCTCCCTGCTCTGCTCTCTAATTGAAAGCGGGCCAGAAAGCTAAGAGACGCAATTTGTAACCAGAAATTATGCACACAGACAGTAGAATGAATGGGAAAAAAAAGATATGAAAAAATACCAGCTGCAAATGAAAAACTAAGAGATATGAAAATGAGCTGGGAAAAAAAAGTAGAACACTTATTGACGTCAAATGAGACTAGCAAATGCTCTGGAATTTATTGTTAAAAAAATATTCTAATAAAAAATTAATACGAAAAATTTTAACTCTTAGACTATCGCAGCTCTAAAGTTCATATAGGTTGCTTAGAGTTTCTAAATTGTTGACAATGAATTACTTTTTTAACACTTTATGAAGATTGAGTCCTTGAAGAGTCCTTTGTATAAATATTTGCAGAAAGTTGATGCAAACCTTATTCCAAAATAATTATATTTATAAATTTAAAAAAATAATTCCTTAAAGAAAGAGAGAAGGAGTTTGAGAAGACCTCTTGAGAGACCAATAGAAATAGAAAAAGATTAAGAAAGATGGAAAAATTCAAACTGAAATGAATGAATGAGCAAAAGTCAAACTTTTAGATTTTATAATCTTCAAAGTACAGACAGCTCCTCTCTCTCTCTCTCTCTCTCTCTCTCTCTCTCTCTCTCTCTCTCTCTCTCTCTCTCTCCCTCACTCTCTCTTTCTGTGTGTACTTCATATATAATGAAATCGAATTCCTTTTTTCCCATTAAGAGTTTCAGATTGCAAACTCTCATCTATATGCCCACGACAAATACTCTGTAATTTCTCAAACAAAAGCTGATAATAATTTAAGTAACATTTAAGAGAAGCGCAACAGCTGCTCAGGAGTAAAGAACGTGGCTCAGAACAAAAAGCTGGAAACGTGTGAAATGTTAATAGAAAAGAGCTGCAAGTGGCAGGAGTTGAAATGGCTTGAATGAAGCATTCAAAAGAGAGGAAGGAGAAGATGAAAGGTAACTGCAGGCATCTTAAGAAAGGTTAAGCCACAGGTTAAGCCCGCTGCAGAGCAAAACTCACACTTCAATGGATTTTTTTATTTTTGGGAGAGAGCAGACCGCAGACAAATCTAATTTTGCAGTGAACTTTGCGTTTGGCTTGCGAGTCACGTGCTTAAGAAATTATAGTTAACAGAGAAAAAAGGTCAAAATTTCAATTGCTGCTGCCTTTGCTGCCTTTGCTGCTGCTGTTGCAGTTATGAAAAATTCATAAAGGATAATGAGCGACAAGCGCGTGTCAACGTCGTAGCCAGGACAACCAAAAAAGGAAGAAGAAGAGGAGATGTGAAAAAAAATATGGAATGGAAGCAGCAGTGAAACAGTTTTAACAAACGAACGAGCAGGCAAATGCCATGCAAACAGAAGGGTAACTTAAGTGGGCGTGGCTGTGTGTGGGTGGGCTAAGCGTATGCCTGGACATGAGTGAGCGCTGCGCTGCGCTGAGCTGGGCGCTAATTAAAATCCCGACTCGTAACCATGACAGATAAGCGCCAACTGCAGCTGCTGCAATGAAGTCAAAGGTGCTAGATAAGTGCCAAGTGTGGGTGGCTGGCAGTTCAGTTGCTGCTGCTGCTGCTGCTGCTGCTGACAGTCGTCATCGTCGTCGACGTCACTGACTGGCAAGTGGGGCACACAAAGAGCAGCAAAAGCGACCCGCATTGCTGGCATTTTGACTTAAAGCAGCGACAGCTGTGCCGTTGCCGTTGCCGTTGCCGTTGCAGTTTATAGCCGCGGGCCTCTTAGTTATTGGGTTAATAAAACAGAACAACAGCAGCTAACAACTCACCTAGTTTTGTCAAACGCACTCGCAACGGGGCGTATGTGAAATATTTTGTGCGAATTAACAAGCAGCCAGAACAAACTGACAAAGCTCAGCTCAGAATGCCAAGTGCTATACATATACATACATTTATATATTTATATACATGTGTGTGTGTGCATGACATATGACATTCCTGAAGCGTAACGTCGGCTCATCAGGGGTTCGCAGCCATATTTGGCATGGCTTGCTCTAACTGGCTCAGCCGGACAAAGGTAACCATGGGAAAACCTGGTTAACGTTTTGCTGCACTAACTGCGCCAGCAGCAACAGCTCTAGCCATGGCAGCTTTGATACCACGAGCTATGCATCATGCTATACAACATATGGAAATATTTTTCTAAATTGCGGCTCTCAGTCTCTGCATAGCTATACTTTGATTTTGTTTTTATTTTTATACCCAGAATCCATTGCAAATGGGAATTTAGGGTTTAATGGTTTTGTGGAAATGTATGTGACAGGCAGATGGAGACGTCGCAGACCCCATAAAGTATATATATTCTTGGTCAGCATAAAAAATAAGTTGATTGAGCCCTGTCCAACTGTCCATCCGACCGTCCTTATAAAAGTCGAGATTTTGGTAAAGACAGATTTGGTAGAGAGCTGAAAATTTACATGAATTTTTGTTTTTTTTTTTTTTCGATAACTCATACCATTTCTAAATTATTAATAAAAAATAGCTTTTGTTTACGTTTTGCTTACTTTTTTTTACGTTTTTATACCCTGAGCCCATTGAAAATGGGAAATCAGGGTATAATGGTTTTGTTAAAAGTATGTAACAGGCAGAAGGAGGCGTGGCAGACCCCATAAAGTATATATATTCTTGATCAGCATAAAAAAATAAGTTGATTGAGCCCTGTCCGTCTGTCCGTCCGTCCGTCCGTCCGTCCGTCCGTCCGTCCGTCCGTCCGTCCGTCCGTCCGTCCGTCCGTATGTATGAACGCGTCGATTTCCGAAGATACAAAAGCTAGAGAGTTCATTCTTTTTGTGTTAGGTCCGTATATTGCACGCGCAGTACGAGTTTGTTTCAGAAATTCGATAACTTGTATATTTGAAAAGATATCGATAAACGAATTTATCGGGACCCAGTTATAAAATTCTAGCTAATTCATCTTTAGAGTTAGACTCTCCAAGTCTTCTGCATATATATAGATACTAATTTAATACAATTTCGGTTTTTGTCAGATTTTGGATTCCTATCCCCACTTCGCCCCACCACCCCTAAATGTGAAAAAAATGCATTTCAAATACTAGAGACATGCAGTTTGGTTTAGCATATAGATATGAATATCATAATCATAATCTGAAGATATCAATACGATTGTCCATCTAGAAACAGAATTATTAATCATCAAAGTTTTCTCATCAAAATCCATGCGATGCAGCAACAAAGGCAGAGAGAGACAGCAAGACGCTTGCAATGCTTACACACATGCATACACACATACACGCATACAAGCGTAGATCAAAGTTTGCATGTGTGCAGAAACGAATTGAATAATTCTTGGAATATTATTCGTTCGAAGAAGGGCTCAGGGTATCTCGTAGTCGAGCCGTCTCGACTAGAGCCTTCTTACTTGTTTGAGCATAACTTCTACACCGTTTTAGCTAAAGACTTTGCATAATTAGATGGATATTGTGGATACGCAGATTTTGTAATTTTTAGATTTTGGACACTGCGTCTCCTTCTTCCCAATGCAACGCATTTCAAATACTAGAGACTTGTAACTTGGCAAATAGACACAATTGAATGCTAGCAATATATTCCGAAAGTTTCGTAATGATCGTCCGTCTAGAAATGAAGTTATAAGCGTACAAAGAATAGCCCAGTCCACTCCCAAGCGCTCATGCGTGCGTGAAGAAGAAGAGTATTAGTTTATTTGCAGACTTCAGGGTATCTCTTAGTCGAGCCGTCTCAACTAGAGCCCTCTTACTTGTTTTATTTTTCATTGTGTATTCAGCTGAAGTTCGTCAACTAAAATATGGAATTTTTTGAAAATAGTTTGTAGCAAAAAATCATTTTTGATTTTTTGGCACATCTCTTCAAAAGAAGAGAGATCTGACATTATCAATAAATGTATCAGACACACATATATGCACATCTACTAAAGCAGAAGCCTATATAAGTATTTATTATTAAACGCATTTAACTTCATTTAAAATTCCAAATGTTTCGCTACACAGTAAGCGCACTCAAACTTCGCCTGAGTCATATTGCCATCTAAGTGCGCTGCTTAACTCTTAATAAGATTTGCTTCAACGGCAGCAGCCAAAGTGGGCAACATAAAAAGAATTCTTTTAAATAATTAATTAACTATGTCTTTTGCATAAACTCTAGTCTTAAAAGTGCATGCAGCTTTGACTTGGCTTAGACATAAATGCAAAATAATTCAAATGACATATTAATTATGCCAATTGCAGCCATTCCATGCCAAGTTTATGCAGCTAAGATGGTACTTGCATAATTAATCGCAACAAATTTAAATATTCATAAGAGACTTTAAAGCTCTTTTTAGAGTACAGAGGAAAATTGAAATTTATAAGCTGTTTATAGTGCATAACAGTCGATGATTAAAGTCAATAATAATTAATTTAATAATAAATATATTTTATACAACAATTTTTTTAAATTTTAAAGTTAATTAAAGTTTAAAATAATATTATTTCAATAATAATTATAGTAATAATAATAAAATATAATAATAATTAGTATTATATTACAATTAATTTAATAATAATAATATAATTTATTAATAATAATAATAATTAAAATTAATAATAATATTAATAATAATTTATTTTTACTAAACATTTTATTTAAATTAATTATATTTTATTTAAATATATTATACAGATTTAAGACTTCTCTACAAATCCTACAATCTGTTGATAATTATTCTAAATTTAATTTTCTATATTTTTTATAGTTTTATTTTGTATATATATATATATATATTTTAGTATTATAATTTATTAATTTTGAATTTAAATAATTCTTAATTAAACAATCAAAATTAATTTTATTTGTTTATTTTATTTTATTTTTTATTTATTTGAATAAAAATTTTAGAATAAAAAATTTCTTTCTTTAGGAATGTAAAATTTAGCAGAAAGGCTGGCTTATACCCTGACTGTCCCTGCCTGTCAAGACTGTATCCATGTATCCATAATTACTTACTTGAGCTACTAGTTCTAATGCGACGTTTATCAGATCTATGTAATACCTAAAAGTCTAGCCCTAAAGTAAATAAAAGCTTATAAGTTCAAATTAACTTCAATGAGAGAATCAATTCAAGATTGAGCAAAGTTTTTTTAGCCTAGAGTTTTCTATTAAACATTCAGCTAATAATTCGAGCTATAAAAATATTTGGTAACTCAAGGCATCTGCTCGTCGAACATGCTCCATTTGCATGGAGATTTATTATTCAATGTTTATTAAAAACTATTGTGAGAACTAAAGTTTTCAGAGAAAGTTCAATTGGTCAGCTGAAACTTGGCAGAAAATTGAAATTGGTTCAACACAAAATTGGCTTTAGCTGGTAATTGAGCTGTTGCTTGGTCCACAGAAATCTAAGAAATCTCTGCAGGAAGAGAGAGAGAGAGGAAGAGAGAGAGAGGAAGAGAAATATATACATCACTTTAATCAAAAAGTCTTAAAGCGAAGCTGGCTGACAGATAGATGCATCTAATTGATATGGCTTGCCATTGAGCAGGAGATGGGAATCGTAGCAGGAGTAGAGGCAGCAGCCGTAGCAGCAGTCGAGTGTCCTGGTCAGCGGGCTGCGTGGCATGCCACAAGCAGCTATAATAATCAGAGTGGCAGCTTCTTGTTGCCATTCGCCTTGTTGTGCTGTGTTGTTCGCTGTGCCACTTGGCGCAATCAACGTAGCTGACAATAAGGACGTTGATGACAAACGATGAGTGCGAGGAGCAGGAGGAGTAGCAGGAGCCGGAGCGCTCGTTGCTAGTAAATGATTCAACACCTACGGGGCCAACTCTGGCAATGGAGCAGATAAGATGGCAAAAAGGACTCAAGGACCATGCCGACAGACATATCAATCAGTGTGAGGCGCTGCCACGCCCACAGCTCCGCAGCGCCGGCAGCGCGCGCGTTGCGTTTGCGTGCGACGCTGTGAGAAAAATGGCGCTGCATTATTTACATGGCGCGCCTGAAAGCATGCTTTAATTTATTTTAATTCACTTTTTCCCCAAGCTGAGATCCGCTGCCGTTGCTGCTGTTGGTTGTCAGCGACTCGACGAGTGATATGTAAATATGCAGTTACGTGCGTACATTGGCGTGCAATTACAGTAGACACGCCCACACACACACAGGGAGAGAGAGAGAGAGAGAGAGAGAGTGGGTGAGCTCCCTAGAGCAAACACTGAAACACTGTGGAAATTCTTTTGCTAATGCGAAACACATTCGCTTGGCATTAATGCGCTGCACACAGTGGGCGCAAATTGACGATGGCAATGGCAAACGCTTTAGACGGCTTATTAGCCAGAGCCAGCTCAGTGACAGCTCCAAGAGCCTGTTGTGCACATATATGTATATAAATATATATATGTATATAGTAATTCCCTTGTCAGCTTCAGGTGAGACAGCCGCTCATCCCACCTGTCAGGCCCCATCCACTTATTGTCTGCTGATTGACTTCCGTTTTGCTCGTTTTCAATGCCTTTAATCGATTTTGCACCCAAAGGACATTTTCGCTGACTGTCTAAGTGTGCGTGTGCATGTGTGTGCGTGTGTGTGTGTGATTGTTTGTGGTTTTTTCCTGCTTACTTTTTTTGTGCACCATTTTGATTTGTTTTCCCAGCACATTTGGCTCGCTTTTCGTCTCTTTGTGTTTGATTTGTTATAAGCCAACATGCTGTAAGTATGCTCAAGCGTCTGCGTTAAATGTTCCAGTCTCCCAATGCATTAATACCCAGCAAGGCGTATAAATGGGACATTTGAATCAAAAGGTATTTGAGTTGTGTTGAATGTTGAGTACTTTGAGCATAGGCGAAAGTTTTTTTCCTTCTGTTTATTAAGTCATACGAGAAGGCAAAGTTCACAAAAGGGAAAGAATTTTTATTTATAAAATATTTAAGTATTTTTATTCGAAGTAGATATCATATATATTATTTCTGTGCATTTTGCAGTTATCAAAATATTTTTTTTTTTTTTTTAGATTTCATTTAATTGCAGCTTTTGTCTTCGACTCTATAGCGCATGCTTGAATTTATCTTAACTAAGGAGATGGTTTAATGCCTTTATTTTCTATTATATTTTTGATTTCATTTGGAATATTATTATTATTATTATTTCTGTGCATTTTGCATTTATCAAAATATTTTTTTATTTTATTTGGAATATACAGTAGCATTCGATTATAATGACTCTGCATAAGGCATTTCTTATTCTGATATCCATATAAAGTTTTGTAAGGAAACTCATAGGGTTATAGAGGATATGACGGGTCCCTTGAGTGCTTGTTGATATTTTTAATATCTAAAATATATATATATTTTTTTTATTTTAATTTTATTGTAATTTTGTAAGCGCAAGTCTCTAGCATTTTGTTTAGCTAAATAGCTTTTTTGCCATAAAATGCATTAATTTTCTAATTTAATTTAGTTCAGCCAACATTTACAGGGTATTTCGCATAGGGTATTTCACATGCAATTGACAAGGCCAGCAGCTTAGTTATTGTTATGTAAGACTTTTGCGCCTTACAGGCTCAATTAAATATGCGTCTGATGTTTGTTTTCTTAATATTTTCATGTTCTTCTTTTATTTATTTCTCGTTGTTGGCCCAGCCACGTTTTTATTGCCTCAAAATGGGGCAACGTGCTCTGTGTGTGCAACTGAATCTAAAAGTTGAACTAAATTCTGAAAACTAAAACTGAAACTGAAACTGAAACGAAAACTGATGTCAGTTGCTGCCGCTGCTGCTGCTGCTGCTACTCCTGCTGTTGTCAGGATCAGGCATTGCGGCAATCTTATAAATTTTGTAGCAACTTTCATATTTTCAAGCCATGTCGCATGACAGCAGCTGTAGCTGTAGCTATGAGCTCTGCCGCGTGGTGTGGGGCCAGCTAAGCTGCCTTGCTATGAATGTCATATGCGGCGACGTCTGCTATTTGATTTTAGTGTGGCGACGCTTAAAGCCAGGCAACAGAAAAACGAAAAAAAAAGAAAAGAAAAGCTTTTGCACCAGCGTCACCTGTGCATGGCAGCCGAGTCGAACAGCAATGCATATATCCATATGTATATATGTATATATTCCTATATATCTGCAGCGCATAGCAACATTCACAAATATCTTTGAGTCCGCATTGTGCTCAATGTTTGGCATGCAGATTGCAGTTGCTTTGCTGCACTCTCTGTCTAGTTATTTTTGGCTAAAAATACTAAGCATGAGACTAGATACAGGTGAGCGCAGCAGACCTCTCGTCTGAGTTGCGGGCAACACAAATATTATACTGGTCTATTCTGTTCCTCAGTTGTCTTTAATTGCATTTGCTGGGACAAGGGCCTGCACATGTCAACTGCATTGAAATTTCATATTCAAATATTTTAAATAAATATTTTACGATTTTTTCAAGCAAAATAATCAGAGAGAATTAATTGACTTGTTCATTTTTTTAATGTCTCTATTTGTTTAGGCTTAAATAAAAAAATCAATAACAACATAATCAAGTGAATAGGAATTTCCTGCTTTTATTTATTACTATTATTATGTATGTATTATTATTATTTTTATTTTTATTTTTATTTTTATTTTTTTATTATTATAATTATTATTTTTATTTTTTATAAATTATTATTTATTTTTTATTTTATTTTCTTTATATTTATATACATTTTTATATTACTAAATTTATTATTTTATTTTTTATTATTTATTTATGTTTATATTATATGCCCATTATTAATGAAATAAATTATTTTTTTACTAATATTTATTTATATTTCTTTTATTTATTATTATTAGTTTTTTTATTTTATTATTTTTTTACATTTTTTATTTTATTAGATTTTATATTTTCTTTTTTTATTTATTTCTTTTTTATATTATATACAAATTATTAATGTAATAAAATATATTTTTCATATATTTATGTTTAATTATAATTATGATTTATTTTTTATTTTATTTATTATTATTTCATATTTTTTTAGTTTTTAGTAATATTTGGTTATTAGTTAAAAAAAAAAAATAATATGTACATATTTTCAATCAAAAATAATTTTAATAAATAAATTAGTTACAAAAATCATATTATGTATAACAAAATATTTATAAATGAAAATACATAAATTTAAAATTTAAAAAAAATGCACAATATAAATAAAATATTAAAAAAAGAATTAAAATAAATGTTGCTAGCAAGTAATTTTGCACAATTAAATGTTCAGTCTGACAAGAATATTTTTTGAGTATGAAAATGTCTGGCATATACAATTAGAAATTTAGATAGAAAATAGCACAAATGTTGCATTAACTTCATCTCTTGTTATGCGACTAGAAATATGCAAACACTTTAACGCTTCAATGCGCATTTTTAACAAATGCCTTGAACAATTGAGCTTGCTAATATTTTTGCATATTTTTAATTTATGTGCGCAGGGAGAAAAATTAATTTAATTTAAATGAAATGAAAAAATAATAATAATAAATTGAATATCGTTATATAAATATGAAATGTCAAAGTGACAGCTGCGGCGTTGCCTGGCTGCCACGCCCACTTCGATTGTTTATGAATATGGTCATAATGGAATCAAATAATATTGATTTAAATGTTATATATCCAATGATAAATTTATTGAAAACATTTTCAAATATTTATAAATTTCCAGTTGAAATTTTCATATCGAATTTTCATCAGTTTCTGTTGAATAGATTTATGTTTTAGCAGAAGATTTATTCTTGTTGTTGTTGTTGTTGTCACTTGGCAGGCAGCAAACATTTATGTTTAATTAAAAGATAACATATACACAGAGTGCACGTGTGCGTGTGTGTGTTGCTCTTTATGGTATTTGTGATTTGGCATGTCAAGTCCTTTAAACACTTGCATTCATCCGGCTGCCAGAACTCATCTCACATATGATTCCGTTTCGATTCGTTGCGTTTGTTGCTCTTTTCCAAAATTTATGCATTTCATTTAAGGCAAATTTTACGTACATTTATTTTTGCAGCTCTGCTGCCAAGATGCAAGCGGAGTGGCAAGGAGAGAATTTGTTTGATTGTGCAAGCTAGTGGAAAATATTTCTTGCTTGAGCTGTGAAAACTTTGCTCGTTCTATCTCACTCTCTCTCTCTCCCTCTCTCTATCGCTCAGTCTGTCTCTATTATATGCTCATTGATAATTTGAAATTTTGTGCCAAAGTCAGCTTATCGCAGCGCCCAATAATTGAATGCTTTCAAATTGTTGTTGAACGTTTATTATTATTTTCATTTATTTATTTTTTATTTTGTGTTTTGGCTGCTTTGTGCTTTGGCTCTTTAGCATATCAAATCGTAAAAATAAACCAAATATAAAGCAAAATTATTCCAATTATATGGCAAGTGCCGCCCCCTGCACCTGCACCGCCTCCTGCTGCTGCTGCTGCTGCTATTCGGGTTTTGTGTTGTTTTATTGCACTGAGAATTTAACGCCATCAATTAATGGCATGCCATAAAAGTTTTATTAAGTGATTGACTGTCCCGTTGGCCCGGGCGAAAGTTGACTGACCCAACAGCTGACCAACAGAGAGAGAGAGAGAGAGAGCGAGGCTTTGGCCCAAAAGGTAGAATGGTAACAAAATACTCGAGCCAACCCATCGATGGTTGGCTGAAGCTCGTCATCGGCTCGGCTCGACTTGCCAAGTTGGCATGTTGAAATATTTAAAGCCGCTTAAATAAATTGTGGTTTGCTTTTGGTTCTGGTTCTGGTTTTTTGGTTCGGTTTCCGCTGCTGCTGCTGCTGCTGCGAGACAGCGAGAAAATCAATAGCAAACTTCGTAAAGACTTCAGCCAATTGAGTGAGGGGAAGGGTGAAGATTGAGAGCGCGCGCGTAACTGTAATCACACATAAAACTCTCGTTAGGCGCATTAAATTACAAATTCCATTAAAATGATTATTAAGGCAAGTATTTGCTAATTAATTTACTCGCTACGCACAATGCCACCCAAGCCACTCAGCCAGAGCGCAATTAATAAATCCAAATGAGCAGCGCCACTCGACGCGAAGCGACGCGACTCTGTTTCGTGACTATTCAAGTGCCCTACAATAAAACCATTTCAGATAACCGAAAGTTCTATAAAAAAGGAAAACAATCATAAAAGAGCAAAGCTCAAATGGATAACGAGCCAAACTCAGCCGAGGTGCTAAATGCTGTTTACTGCTCGTTAAAATTGATGCGAATTGCTTTTCAAACATTATTAAATGAGCCAAGTACCTTGGATTAATAGATGCAACATAAATGAGAGCATAAAGATAACTCCAAATTATATTCATTAATAAATTATTTATGGAAATTATTGAAAAGATTTTGAAGAATTTAATCAGCTACAAATTTAATATTAGCTTTATCCCAATTGAGCTTAGTTGAAGCGTGAAGCTTTTGAGAAAATATGAAGTAGATTGAATTGAAGTGATACGGAAGTAGTTCACTTGAACTGAACTGAAGTCGAAAAGAATTTGTACAAGTTTTGTGCAATACTAGTTCCACTAATAATTTGGAACTAGTTCGAAATGATTGTCTGTTACTGAACTGTTAAAAAGATGAACTAGTTGAATATATTTATCTAGTTTTATAGCGTTTAATTTTATAATTTTATAACTGGTACAAAATAAATTTGAAACTAGTTCTTAATACACAAAAAAAAAAGTACCCAGAAATTTGTATTATTATTATTATTATTATTTTTTTTTTTTTTGTTGGCTCAGTTTTCCAACTTTTAAGCCTTAAAGCCATAGAACCAGTTCCAAATATATTTTGAATCAGATTTGATATCTGATTTTAATCAATTTTCATCTATTTCTTCAAGTACATCAGAAATTGCAAATAATGAGAACATGAATTAATTTTTAGCCATTTAATTGTTAGCGTTATGAACCAGTTCCCAATATTTTTTGAACCCGTTAAAACATTAACTTTCCTCTAGTTCTTAAAGTACAACAGAAATTGATTATTTTCTTCTTTTATTTTTTTTTTTGAGCAGTTTATCAAACGAATTCATTTTTACATAATTATTGTTAGCTTATGAACCAGTTCCAAATATTTTTTTGAACTAATTCCAAATATTTTTTTTAACCAGTTCCAAATATTTTTTGAACCACATAAAACATCAAATCGCTTGAGATATATATCATATTATCATATATAGAAAATATATAGAAAAATCTCTGCTCACTTGTGGTTCATTTGAACAGATTCATAAATCAACTTGCACAAAAATTTATCTACTACAAAATGTTTTCATCAATTTCTGCAGTTCTTCATCCGTTTTTGCGTTTCCAATTGACGATAGAATTTAGTTGAATTTCCCCATATTTCCTCTACGCCTTTTTCATTTATTGCATTAATCAAATTTCATTAACACGACTTGATACAGTTAGGGCAAACATATATATATATATATTTCATTGGCTTCCGCTTACAGCAATCTGGGCGCTAATTGAGTTATGAGCGAGAGTAGATTTAACTTGTTTAACCCTGTCGCAAACCTTTTCAAGCACTCGACATACCTTTTCCTCTTCCTTTTTTTTTTAGCTCTCTCACTCTCATACTGCTGCTGCTGCTGTAATGAATAACTGCCAACTGGCTGGCTGTGTGACCCTGGTCGGCCAAGTCCTTATGAATAATAAGGCAAATAATCTGTCAGCGTCGCAGCCGTCTGAAACCCGTGCGAGGCCATCGCCCAACGCCCGCTCAACGTCCTCAGCAGTCAGCCCCCCATGCCTATCAGCCAAACGACAAACGACTCAATTTCGATGAGAAGGACAACTCTGCCAGCCGGGACCTTGCATGTGTGTGTGTGTGTGTGTGTGTGTGTGCGTATGTGTGTGGGCGTGGCAAGTAAATAGGGCCGGGAGGCGTGGCACTGGCGCTAATAACACGAAATCGGATTTGAGCGCTGGTCAACGGTTGACGCTGCGTGTGATAAAAGCAACAACACGCAGTTTTGCGGTTTGCGTTACGTTTTAAGGCACGCGGCAGCATGGGGCACACGCTGCGTATGCGTAACGTGCGTTTTAATGAAATATTGAATTTTATTGCCTGCGTGCCTGTCAACAACTTACACACACACAGTCCACAGTCCGCAGTCGAGGCGAGTCCCGTCCAGTCCAGTCCACAGTCGAGCTGAGACCTGTCCAGTCAACGTGGAGGTCCTGCGTCCATGCACGTCCCACTTCACAACTTGTCACTGGCTCGAGGGCAAAGGGTGCCACGCCAACTGTCGTCTCTTTTAATTTGATTTTCAGACATAGCACAGCCCACACACACTCGCTCTCCCTCTCTCACTCTCCCTCTCTCACTCTCCCTCTCTCTTTCTCTTTCTCTGCCACCGCACGCATTTTAACGCTTTTTATTTGCTATGCAAAAGTTCAAGTGTATTATTACCTCAAAAAAAAAAGGCAACAGGAAAGTGAAGGCAAAAGTTGGTTTATATTCCGTTGGCTGCTAATAAAAGCAATTTATGAAGCCCAAAGCGCGGAAATGAATTGTTAACAAATTTTGCGGCATTGAGTTTTGTGCGCTGAGCCAAGTTTTTGCTTGGCCAAGTTGGGGTCGGTCGCTGACGGCAATGATGAGTGGCATCGTTGTCGAGTGGACGACATGTCTTGTTTATGGTCAGGCGGCACACGCATAAACAGAAGGCCCACCCCCACTTCCCCCTCCCCCCTCTCCAAAAAAGCCAAATAAAAATGGCTAGCCCTCGTTCCGCTGCTGCTCCTGCTGCGGCTCATCTGTGGCATTGGAGAAATTTCCCAAAGCGCGCATAAAATGAAAACCCGAGGCAAAGAACTGACTGAACCAAAATGGAAAAAGAAAACAACACAAAGCACAAATACCCAAACACTCACACTCATTCTCATTCACACATTCGCACTCAGTCGCGTCAAGTGCAATCTGTGTAGCGACAATGGCTTTAAGCTTGCGCAGCTGCTCGAATTTTATAATCGTTCAAGTTCGTGGAATTCAGAAGTTGCTAAATATTCTATTAAACAGTTCATTATGAGAGGCTAAGAATATTATTTTTAATAAATTAGAAATGTTGGATAAAAATTATATATGAAAATATATAATTTAAAAAAATCTGAAAAAAAGTTAATTCCTAAAAAAATTAAGACTTATTTAGGCATTCCAATTATTCTAATTAGAATTCACCTCCATTTCTATTTCTATGCTTTTGCCCACAAGAACTCTAATATTAGTTTCTAATCTCTTTATATATAATTAAATGAAAAGTTACTTATAAGCAAATTAAACGTGGCCAGCTTATCTGGTTCTTATCAACATTCGCAAACTTTGCTCTTGCATCGCCTGGCAACGCTGTCTCAGCTTAAAGAGTTCTTTGATTACTTCTCTTGGCAAAGACAACGAAGAAGTGTGGAAGAAGAAGAAGAGTAAGAGAAGAGTAAAGCCAAGTCAAGACTAAGTAAGCTTAATTATAATTACAAATATATTGAATTTTATGTAGAATATATATATTTTATATTTAAAAACTATAATTTAAAAGAAAATAAATAAAATTATTAAGTTTTTATATTAATTTTAATAAAAAATTTAAACACAAATAAATTTGTATAAAATTTATAAAAATTAAAAAATATTTGCATTCAAAAATAATATTTTTATAAATTAATTTAAAAATAGTTTTAACATATTGTAATAATGTTGAAATAAAAATTATAATATTTTAAATAATTTTAAATAAATTAATTTAAAAATAATTTTAACATATTGTAATAATGTTAAAATAAAATAATAATAATATTTTAAATAACGCATTTAAATATAAATTAATTTGTTAAAAATTTATATAATTAAAAATATATTTAATAAAAAAAAAAAATAATAATATTATGAAATAATTTGACAAAATTTCAATTTTTAGTAGATATTTTCAAATACAAATTAATTTTTTTTTTTTTAATAGATAAAAATGAAAAATTATCTGAAAAAAGTAATTTTATTACAAATTAATTTTAAAATAATTTTAACATATTGTATAAGGTATTTTCTTAATATTAATTTAAATACAAATTTATATTTTTATTTTATTTTTAATAAATATTTATTTCAATGAAATTAATTTTGTGAAACAAAAAATTTGTTTTGAGTAATTAATTTAAATACAAATAAATTCAACTCAAATTGTTATGTATATAAAATTTATTTTCATTAAAATTTGCTATTCATTTTATTGAAATACAACTGAAATGCGTTTATTAAATATTTAGTTCACATGATTTCCAATTCGTTTCTCGACTTTTATTTGAAAATTCGCTAAAGTATCTGCGAGCAGTAATTTTTTGCGTTCGTCTTGCTGTACTTAGTATTGTCGTTAATCTACTCCATTTAGCAGACTCTGCGACAAACTTGCATTAAAAAATTAAAATTCTCCTGCGTGTTTGACAATCAACAAAGTGCAGCTCGCGGCTAAACTTGTTGAGGGACTGCGACAAAAAATAAAAAAAATAAAAACAGTGCAAATAGTATAAGAATATTGAAATTGAATGTATTTGACTGTCTAATACTCTGTTGCAATAGTTGCTTTAGAAAAAAAAAAAAAAAACATATATAAAAATGTATATTAAATATATTTAAAAAAAAAAAAAAAACAAGTAAGAAAGCTGTAGTCGAGACTGCTCGACTACGAAATCCCCTGAGCCCTTCTTCGAACGAATAATATTCCAAGAATTATTCGATTCGTTTCTGCACGCATGCAAAACCACGCGCACACGTAGACACTGGTCTACGCTTGTATGCATGTATGTGTGTATGCATGTGTGTAAGCATTGCCAGCGTCTTGCTGTCTCGCTGCTTTGCTGCTGCGCCGCATGGATTTTGATGAGAAAACTTTGATGATTAATAATTCGGTTTCTAGATGGACAATCCTATTGATATCTTTAGATTATGATTATGATATTCATATCTACATGCTAAACCAAACTGCATGTCTCTAGTATTTGAAATAAATTTTTTTCATATTTGGGGGTGGTGGGGCGAAGTGGGGACCGGAATCCAAAATCTGACAAAAACCGAAATTGTATTAAATTAGTATCTATATATATGCAGAAGACTTGGAGACTCTAACTCTAAAGATGAATTAGCTAGAATTTTAAAACTGGTTCCCGATAAATTCGTTTATCGATAACTTGCCAAATATACAAGTTATCGAATTTCTGAAACAAACTCGTACTGCGCGTGCAATATACGAACCTAACACAAAAAGAATGAACTCTCTAGCTCTCATATCTTCGGAAATCGACGCGTTCATACATACGGACGGACGGACGGACGGACGGACGGACGGACGGACGGACGGACGGACGGACAGACGGACATGGCTATATCAACTTTTCTCGTCACCCTGATCAAGAATATATATACTTTGTGGGGTCTGCCACGCCTCCTTCTGCCTGTTACATACTTTTAACAAAACCATTATACCCTGATTTCCCATTTTCAATGGGCTCAGGGTATAAAAAAAAAACAGACATTTAATTGGGCTAATGAGAAACAAATTCAAGCTGGATTTAAGCTACAAATTTCTTTTGCTTTACATTCCCTTTTAGTTTGCTGGAGAGCAATTTTATTTTATTTATTTTTTTTTTAATTTTTTTTTTTTTAGCAATTTTATTAAACAAATTTTTGTCAACCGTTTAAAAAAAAATTCTTAATTTGTTTTAATGATTTTTATATTATTATGATTTATAAATTCAAATGTAGCTGAAATGATATAAAAAATGTATGAAATATAAATGAATTAAATAATAAATAAAATGAAATAAATAAAAAATAATTTATAATTAATTATTAATATTAATTAAAATTAATATATATTATCTTAATTAATAATATTATATGTTACATATTTTGGTATAGTAATGTTAGGAAATATGTTTACTAATAAGGAAAGTTTCATTGTTATTAACAATTTATTCACTTTTTTTATGATTTACGCTGCTCACTAAAAAAAAAAGCAATCCAAATAAAATACTCGAGCAGACAAACTCTTAAGACTTCAACAATTGTCTTACAGGCTGAGTAACTAAGCAGCTAAAGAAATGTTTCAATTAAAGAGCTGAGAATATTTTCAGTTTATGGCAAATGCCATTCAGTTGACGCGGCTCAGCATTTGAATTGCTTGCAAAAGATCAAACAATAAACGAATGCAGAGGAGTGTTTGCTGCGCCAACTCTTTCATTGTCTCTTTGACAAAGTCGATAAACTCCGCTCGGAAGTTGTGTAAAGTATGCATTAAAGTTCTGTTGCGCCCACATCAAGGCAGCAGCCGCAGCAGCTGCTTTTGTTGTTCATGTAATTCCAACTGCTGCTGCCGCTGCTGCTGCTGTTGTTTAATTGTGAGATAAAACTTACCGATAATGAGCAGCTTTATGGTTGTCATGTTTGCCTTTTTGTTGTGCTTCCTTTGTTGTTGCTTGTGGACTTTCTCTCGTTGTTCTTGTTTTTTTTTGTTTTTTATTTCTCTTTTTATTGTTAAAATTCTGTTTTGATTGTTTGTTGTTGTCTGTTTGCAATGTTTCACAGTTGCGCACGTATTTTATTTTATTTGATTATTTTTTTTCGAATTTGTTATTTACGCAATTTATTAATCCGACTCGGGCACAGTTTGACAAGCGCTGGCAAATGGCATTTTAATGTTAAAGCGCACATGCTTGCTCGTAGTCTTTTATTGCACAGTTTTAAGCTGCTGCTGCTGCTGCTGGCTGAGTATTTCAATTAAATTGATTAAAATGCAGCACACACACACACACACACACAGACCTAGCCGCGCTACACCTGAACAACTTTTGCCGCCGGCTTCGTTTGAGTATTTCAATTTGAACTGCAGACGAGCGCACAGATGAAACTTGGCCATTGAGTGATATATAATTCTAGATACGCCTAGACATTAAATTAACATATTTTCTTAATAATCATTATTTGTGTAGCTCTCTCTCCCTCTCTCTCTCGTTTGGCATCTCTAGACTTGTAGCTGCTACACATGTAAATTGCTGCCTAATGTCTTATTCATGTTAACAGGCTTGTGCCACTCGCTTTGCTCTGCACCCACCTCGCTCCCTCTCTCTCCCTCTCTCTCTCTCTCTCTCTCTCTCTCTCTCTGTCTCTCGCCCTCTCTCTATCTCTATCTGTAAAATTTGGTTTGCGTGCTGTGAACTTATTAGGGCCAGCAAAGCCAAACCTTTTGCCTCAGCAATTACAACAGCATTTGTTCACAAAGAGTCTTTTTCTTTCTCATTTCTCTCCGCTTTTTTTGTATTTTTATTCAGAGCTAAATAAACGCAATTTGCTGGCCATATAACGCTTGACCATTGCTGTTGTCCTTTTGCATGCATTTAAATTTAATTGCGCTGCCTTTGCCTCAGCTCAACACAATAAATCTCTGCTAATTGTGACTGTATTTATTTTGTTTCATTTTTTGCTGCATACTTTAAGGCGCGCGCATTAAAACTTACTTTTATATATTTATTTTAGGCATTAAATATATTTAGATATTTTTTTAAACTCAAATTTTAGTCAATCGCGTGATCTAAACTTTTTAAATATATATTTACATATTTGTAGACTTATTAAAAATTAAATGTAAAATATATAAAGGCGCTTCTTTAAATTCTTATTTATTATTAAATTACAATAAATGTCTTTCATTTATGGCAACTCGTTTGCATTACTAAATTACAAATAAAATAAACTTTATTTTAACTCTTATTTATTACTGAATTACAAATAAATTAAACGTTGTTCAAGCATGAACATGGCACATAAATAAATATATTAAAAAAAGGCAATAGTCGATAATCTGCGCGTTATCTGAAGCCAAGTAGTAATCCTGTCATCCCTTAGCTGCAGCGCGTAATACAAATGTAACGTGAGACGTGAGATCTCGCTTAGCGATCGAAAAGGCACACTTGACAAACATCTGTGCACTTGTGTGCATGGAATTAATTGTAGACTTCCAGTGCCAGGCACTGTATTTTCAAGGTATATAAGCACTGAGATTTTAAGAAATAAATAGTTCAATTTTTGAATTCGGCAAATCTGGAGGTATTTTTCGTTTAACTCTCTAACAGCGGCACTGCATAGAAAGCTGAACAAATAAATTTTTCTAATGCTTTGTATGAATGTATTTTAATTAAAAAATATATTTTTCTAATATGTTTTATATTTATATTAATTTAAAAATATATTTTCCTAAAAGCGTTAAGCCATCTCCCTAATTAAGTTAAATTTAAACATGCGCTATAGAGCCCATGATAAAAGCTGCAATAAATAAATAATTATAAAAAAATTAAATAAATAAAAAAAAATGTCTTGTATGGAATTTAATAAAAATATATTTTTAATATAATGAATTTCCATTCTTAAATAATAATTATTTTATTCTTTTATATTATATTTTATATTAAAATAATTTAATAATATATTTTCTTTTTATCTCATTTAATATCTATTCAGAACTCTTTCATTTTCAATATTTTAATTTCTTTTATTTCAATTTTTTATTTAATTTTCATTTAATATTTTTTTCAACAACGTATTAACTGCTTATATAATTAATTTATCTAATAAGTAATAAATGGCAAACTAAAATTTTGAATTAGGAAATGTTTGGCCTTGCTCTGCTTACGAGGTTAAATTAAACTACAATTTATTTTTTATTTTTTTAATTGAACTAGAAAAATGTTTTTTTTTTTTTTTTTTTTTTTATTAAACTACAAAAAATGTTTTCACATTATTATTATTATTATTTCATTTATATTTCTGCACTTTAATTTTATTTCTAGAAACCTTTTGGAGATTTTGCTTGCAGCTTAATTTATTTGCTCAATTTCATTTTATTTTATATATTTCATTGCTTAAGTTTGTCAAACCAGAAACTTCTCTTGACAATCTTAAATATGAATTTTGTTCATAGATTTTATTTTCTAGAATTATTTTAGAATTTTTCTCGAGTTTTTATTATTTGATGTTTACTTTTTTCTACAGTTCCTAAACACACACTGGCGCACATTCACTTCTAGCAGGCTGTCAGCAAATGTATAAAGAATATTCTGTGGATAAACTTGGCCAACGTTTGCAGACTTCAACTGTGGAATTTCTAATTCCTTTGCAAAACTTCAGCTTCAAATGCAGCAAAGAAAGTTTTTATTTTCGCAATATTTTCTAAAGGCTGCGAAGCATAAGAATTGCGAGTAGGTCAACGGCTGCAGGTACGACAAAGCCAAAAAAGACAGCAAAAAAATGGCCATAAAAATAAGAATAAAAAAGAAAGCAATGTGCTGGCCACATTATGTGCCACAGACAGACGGACGAACAGAGAGACAAAGAATCAGCTGTCACAGTAGAATAATAAAAATGAATTTATTTGCGTTCTATATGCGGGCGACTGTTGCTGCTGCTGCTGCTGCCAAGGACAACAAGTTGGAGGCAAAAAAAAGAAAAGAAATACTGTAGAAATTATAAGGATTTGACAGATGAGGCAGCGCGTGTCCTGGCACAGCGCCCAGGTAAAATTGGAGCACAACTTTAGCCTTAAATTGAGCAAAAAAAAAAAAAAACAAAAAAAAAAGAAAAGAAAAGAAGAAGAGAAATCTCTTTTATTGCCGCTGCTGCAGTTGGCCCACTTTCAGCGGCTGTTGTTAGTCGTGGTGGGTGGCTACGAATTGGCCGGCATGAATATGCATGCGGCATGACGAGCAACAAGGTCGCACAGCATAGCTGCCAACAGTTGCACTTGAGTTGCAACTGCTGCAACTAGAGATGCAGCTGCTGCTGCTGCTGATTGCTGGCAGAAGGAAAAGCAAAAGCAATTTGCATAATTACAACGCACATGAGCAACACTTGCTGCAACAACACTGTCCGCCTGCAAGTAGGCAACGGCTTTTCATTAGCTTCTAAACACGGCGATGGCGAGGACGACGCCGACGACGACAACTTGTGCAACACGCGCGCGCTTCACACATCAACACACACACACACAGTGCTTTATGAACACTTAATGAGAGACACGATTAATCAGTTCGGGTATTGCATCCGCTTTGCCGCCCGTTGCCGACGAACGCTTCTTACCAACTAACACAATTTGAGTTTTGTTATAGCTTTAAAAACGAAGTCCGACTGACGACGAATGCCGATGCGCAGCCTTCGGCTGGACGCGCGACGAAGGCAACACGAGGCGAACACACGAAGTGCGGCTAGACGCTTGCGCTTAATGTCAAGTGAAGAGAGCGCGTGTTTAGCAACATTGTTGCCCACGCAAATGTTGCTAAGCATTTGTTATGTTGTCTTAGGTTAGTTTTGGGCCATGATAAACGCAATTAAATAGTGTTTGGCATTGTGTATTTTAATTTAATGTTGTTTTTATTTCATTTTACTTTAAGTTGCTGTGATCTGCTATGAATTTTTGCCATATGCATATTCCCGCTTAGCTTCTCTTATGTTGCCTACTTTATGGGCACGAACGAATGTGCGCTTCGCCTTTAGCCGAGCCTGGCATTTAAGAGCGCGCGCTTGTTTCATTTGCCAGTACGTTCCGCTCTCCGTTGGCAACATGTTGCCAGCCCAAAGGCTTGTCAACAAGCGCGCAACAGTTGTGCCCAGCTGCACTTATACCAATTGCCACTTAACTAAAATGCCACTCAAAATTTCAGCCCTGTTGTTGCTGTTGTTGTTGTTGTAGCTCGAGCAAGCTTGGCTCAAAAGGCTAAAGCGACGAAGCAGCAATCAACAAAAGTGGCGAAAGGGCAGGTTTAAGCAAACACCTAAAAACAAAACTAAATTTCCTTTCACACATAAAATATGATATGATATATATGTATATATGTATTCATATAAAAATATTTGCTAGTTTTACAACACTGCCAACAGCTAGAGACAGCTACAGCCCCGGCTATATATCTACAGTTACAACTGCAACATTCACAAAAGTTGTTAAAAAGTCCAAAATAAATTTGTTTTCATTTTGCACTTTTTTGTTCGAAGCCTTTGACATCAATTTATGCGTTTTGTGTGCTACAACAACAAGAGCAACTACAGTGAAACTCCGACTCCTGTTATAGATCAGCTCATGGATAGCCTTAGGTATCTTGTATAACTCACTCAGCCCCAGCCTGACATGTGGGGGCGTGGCTGCGATTGCTACTGACAAACTAAAGTATATTTCGAAATTGAGTTGTCATAAAAACGAAACAGCCTGTTATGAATTACAGTGAACACAGCGTAGAGCAGCAAGAGCGGACGGAAGAGGCAAAGGGGTTGAGGCTGAAAAAAGAAAATATTCGAATTGAAGAGAATTGTTCAATCAAATAAGCCTCGAATTCAAATATTAAATTAAAAAAAAAATAATAATAATAATAATATATATATTTAAAATTTTTACATAATATATAAGAATATTTTATCGTTAATAAAATAAATTAATATATTTTCTATTTTTGCATTATATTTATGAATATAATTTCGTTTTACATTTACGCTTTTTAAAAATGTTTATAAAAAAAAACATTTATTTGAAAAATATTTGTTTGGAAAGGAAAATAAATGAAAATTAATAAAAATATATAAATATGTTTTCTGAAAATACAAAAATGAAAAAAAAAAAAAAATTAAATTAACAAAATATTTGTACATTTGAAAATATATTTAATATACATACATATATGAATATTGATATATATATTCGGTTTCTCTTATTTTTCCCAACTTCCTTCATTTTTTACTTAACCCAAAAATATTGCAAATGTATTGAAATTTGAAAATTCAACTGAAAAACCGTTAGTTATGGAGCTGTCTTCACTGTACTCCCGTGTCTGAGACACTGCCTGGACCTGGACTCTGAGCCACTTGGCATTACAACTAGTCATAAAATACACGACAGCTGAAAGCCAGGTCGACCGAACGGGCTTTGAGTAGCAAAAGTTTTTTCCCCCTTTTTTTTGCGTGCGATTTAAATAAAAGGGATTGGGGCAGAGAGGCAGACACGCAGGCCGAATCGTGGCCAAAATCAAGCGACAGAGGCAGTTTCAACTTTGATGACGAGAAAGCTATAAAAATGAAGTAGAACTTGAAGCAGAGGCAGAGGCAGAGGCAGAGGCAGAAGCTGTTACGACCTATCCAACACTTTTAACTTGGGAATTGAGCGAGTGCGCTGAAGGGGGAGGAAGAGACAGGCAGACAAATATAAAAAATAAAAAATATGTAAACGAATGTGATGAAAAAAAAAAAAACACAAGGAATTTATTTGTATGAAAAGAGAGAGTATTGCTATGGCGTGAAGTGACTAAGAGAAAGTATCTCTAAATTCATTTTCACTATAACAAATAATTATACTTAGTAGAATTCTCAAAATTGTCTAAAAGCAAGTAATTTTTAATGAATTTATACAATAGCGAGTAGTAAGTATATGTGTTTATATATGTTTATTTAGTCAGCTTTAATTCAATTCTTTGCTTTTATTTAATAAATTTTCGTTCTATTATCTGCCATGAGCATTGGGAGAATAACTCATTCTAGTCGCTCTCGCTACGCACACTGAAACAGACAAAATGCAATAAATAGCCATCGCGCTCACACGTAGCAATAGCCGGCATTCGTTCAGCTACAGCTATATCTGTCCCTTTCTCGTGCAAAGTCAATCGACTAATATTCTTAGAGCTCCGAGAGCAAGCTCTCAGCCAATCAATTCTAAAGCAGAGCACACAAATAACGGTTGTCCGTTTCTCAATCTCTGCAAATAAGTGTCTCTCACTCACACCTTGACAAATAACATAGAGAGCAAATCAAATCAGCAATTCATTCGTTGTTCAACGAGTTCGTTCGCGATCGGAGAGAGATCTTTATTTCTTTCGCTCTTTTGCGTATTTATTAGTATGCAAGCGAGTGTTGTGTATGTGTGTGTAAGTTTTGGCATGTCAATACGAATTTGAAGACCGTGTCGCTGCCTAAACGATAGTCGGTTAAGAGTCGGTGAGAGAGAAAGAGAGAGAGAGAGCAAGAGTGAATGATTTCTTTCGGGGTTGATCTAGTGATTAAATATGTGAAAGCTAGAATAGTTAATAGACTTTTTCGCGCTATGGCTTAACTTTAATATTTTTATAAGATACTTATTGACTTTTTGACTTTTCAGGATAATAATTGCTAAAAATAGTGGACTCTATACTATTGAGATGGTTTTGTACGTCTCCTATCACTTCATTCATTATCTTTTCCATTTATATTTTTTATCATTAACAAGCTAACAATCGATCAAAAGCATATTCAAATTTGTAGGTCGCCATGCATAAGATATATATTAAACATTCCGCAATTTCTCATTCCTTATGTGTTTGAGCTTCAACTGAATCTTTAGACATATAATGAACGCGCTTTTTAAATTCATTTATTTGCCTCGCACACTCTGCTGCCGCCGTCTCTCTCTCCCGTCCCTTCCAACTAAATATGTTATTTTAACACCTTCAAGGTTGCGCTCATTCGATCCACAAGTGGGAAGGTGCTTGCTGCCATCAAGGATGTAAATATGCCACGGCTCTGTTCAGCGGTAATCAATATGGCTTCAGCTTGTTTTTATCCTTGTGGCAAAGGATATTAACAAATTTTTATCGCTGGCTGCTGTGAGAACATGCCACGGCTGAGAAGTGATTTCATTTGACTAGCGGCGCGTTGAAACTGTTTGGAGGGTTAGCTAAGGCACTTTATAGACCAAATGCGCTGGTAAATTCAATTAAATTAGTTAATAAATTATGAGAACAAAAGAAGTAGAATTTCAATGAAATGTAATCGATCGCTAAGAAGAGCTTGTAATATTTTGCTTTAAAATGCATTTATTTTTCGTACAATATTTTACAATTATTTATTTATGGCAGCCCCGCTCTGTTAGGGCATTTAAAATTCGCTACATTGATTGGATAATTTGAAGCAATGTTTTACTTAACACTCAAAGACTTTTGCATAACATTTTGCTGCCCATTCCTTGCATATTTACAGCTTCTTCTTCTTCTTCATCTTCTTCTTCTTCTTCTTCTTGTTGTTGTCGCATTTCAAAATTCACAATTCAAAACGTGTTAATTAGGCAGTGGATGTGGGCGTGGCTGTCGCAGCTCGCTCGCTCCCATTCTCTCTCTCTCTTTCTCTCTCTCTTCCCCTTCCCTCTTTCTCTCGCAAATGTGTTAATGACTTGCCAGCCAGCTACCGTTAGTTATATACCACACCCATCTACCAGCTACCGCCCCCCATCCCCTCCTTCATTTCACACGCTCTACCGCTAACCGCTTTCACCTTTCTTCAATTTCCGCGTTTTCACTGCTTCAGTTCGAGTTGTGGTGGGCGCAGGGGGCGTAAGAGGGGGGCGTGTCAATAAAATTAGCATTTTCTTTGGCTTTGCTTGTGTTTTGTTTTGTGCTTTTGTGTTTTGTTTGGCTTGTCGCACAAATTAAAGCTGTGCAGTTCGCGGGTGGAGCAAGGAGGAGCTGGTTAATAAAGCAGAGGCGGCATAGGCGTGGCGCATTACGCAACTAAATATTCATGCGACTTGGTTAAAACTTTGATAACACACACACACACACACACATACTCTCGCACATTCGCTCACATTGTTAGCTCTGTTAGCCCTAGGGTAAGCTCAGCTTGTGTAGCTGTAGCGGGAGCATGGAGCATGGAGCATGGAGCAGGTGCAGCCATCAACTATCAAATTACGTTTCGACATGTGTGCCGGGTCGTAAAAAGCAATGTTTAAGCCCCATAAAACAGCCAGGCAGCCGTCTTTAAATATTTTATTGTAATTAAGCCGCGAATTGCTCCCCGAACGCAAACTTAAAAAGAATAAATAAAAAAATCAACGCAGCAGCTGTTAAACTCTGACCCCACATCCATAACGTCTTTAAGCAGTCTGTGTAATGTCTCTCAGCTATGCTGTTCTATTCGTATGTTCTACAGTCGTCAATAGTAGTTCTTTTTCGATATCATCTATATAGCTACTCTTGGCTTACAGTATTCTCTCCCTGCATTTCCTCTATACTCTCCTAACAATTGTTGCTCTGCCCTTTCTATACTCAATTCTTTCCCTTACTCTCGCGTCCCACCATCCCAAAATGTTCCGCTTTGCATTTTTACCGATTCGCCCTTGAGCTACTACTTCCACTAGACCGTCTCCACTCTTTATCACATATGCATCATTCCTCTCCTTCTGATCTATCTTCCCTTCACTTTCTGTAAACTTCATATCTGCTTCTCTTTCTCCTTGAACCTGCTCCTCCTTCCTCTTTGTTCTCCTTCTCTTTCTCCTTCTCCTTCTCCTTCTCATTCTTCCTCTTCCTCTTCTTCTTCTTATTCTCCTTCTCATATTCATATTCATATCCATATCCATATCCATATCCATATCCATATCCATATCCATATCCATATCCATATCAATATCCATATCCATATCCATATCCATATCCATATCCATATCCATATCCATATCCATATCCATATCCATATCCATATCCATATCCATATCCATATCCATATCCATATCCATATCCATATCCATATCCATCTCCATATCCTTCGCCTGCTCCTTCTCCTCTCCTTTTCCTGCTCCTTTTCCATCTCCTTCCCCTTCTCCTGCTCCTTCTCTTTCTCCATCTCCTTCTCATACCCATTCTCCTTCTCCTTCTTCCTCTTCCTCTTCTTCTTCTTATTCTCCTTCTCATATTCATATTCATATCCATATCCATATCCATATCCATATCCATATTCATATCCATATCCATATCCATATCCATATCCATATCCATATCCATATCCATATCCATATCCATATCCATATCCATATCCATATCCATATCCATATCCATATCCATATCCATATCCATATCCATATCCATATCCATATCCATATCCATATCCATATCCATATCCATATCCATCTCCATCTCCTTCTCCTCCCCTTTTCCTGCTACTTTTCCATCTCCTTCCCCTTCTCCTGCTCCTTCTCTTTCTCCATCTCCTTCTCATACCCATTCTCCTTCTCCTTCTTCCTCTTCCTCTTATTCTTCTTCTTCTATTTCTCCTCCTTCTCATTCTTTTTACTGTATTACTTTCCTCTACTTCCCTCTCCCTCTCTATAAACTCTCTACGTCCTTTCTACTTCCTCTTTACCCATTTTTAACTTTCGTCTCTCCTCTCTCTACTACTCTATACTCTATTCTCTCCTTCTATTGTTCTTCTATATTCCCTCTGTGCCCTATCTAAGCTCTCACCCTACTCTTGGCTACATGCATCTTCACGATGACCATCTCTGTCTAGGCTCTCTCTATACGCTATCCTCTATCCGCTCTCTATAATCGGAGTGTATATAATCTATACGTCAAGTAAATTCCTTCTGTAACCACTCCCGATCTTGAACCATCTCCTTCTCTTCCACATTCTCAACTATCTCTAGCCCTGTCTCGACTCTTTCTTGAACCCTCTAATCTATCTCTACTCTACCCTACTCTTTCTCTCACCCTTTCACTACTCCACTCTAGACTCCATTCTATACGCCCTTAGCACCCCACTCTCCTTCTATTTTCTACACCGTCTCCACTCTCCTAACTCCCTACACTCTACCCTGCACTCTTCACCCTTCACCCAGCAATCTAGCAACTTTTCTTGACTGCGCCTGAGGGTAGGCAACGAAAAATGTTTCCGCTTTTGTTAGTCCTGACGCTGGATTTACAGCCGCAAGTTTTGTGGCTGTAACTTGGTCTGAATAGCCGTTGCAGTTAACATTTGGCTTAATGCACTTCTTAACACTTTGTTGCCGTTAATAATGCAAACAGCAGCTGCCCTCCAGCAGCAAACCCTTCCTGTGTCATCTGCAAAGACAATGCAACAAAAAGCCAGAAACTAAATGAAAACTGTCAAATGAACCGCAATTACAATTGTTCATCTGCTAGCTAAGTGTCTCTCACTCTCTCTCTCTCTCTCTCTCTCTCTCTTTCGCTCTCTCTGCTGAAAACTTCCACCTGTTAATGACATTGAAGCGTGCAACAACAACAACAACAACAAAAGGGAAAAAATCGTGTGGTGCGAGGCAGCCAAGCGAAGCCAAAAAGTAACTTTAGCTGCAACTTTTTTCGTATTTTCTTCCTTTTTTATTTTTGGTAAAATTATTCCACAACTAAAACTTTAATTAAAAGCGGAAATGCATTATTGAAATGAAAAGCAGAGATTGAGAAACGAACGAAACGTAAATGAGAAAAATGAACAAAGCAGAATGAAACTAATTGAAGGAAAATCTATTCAAAATACTGAAAAAAAAAACAATTTTTATTTTTTATTTAATTTAAAATAAATATATGGAAAAATAATTTAATGAAATGCAAAACAAATTAAAAACACGTTGAAGCTGACAGATTGAAGTGTGATCGAAATGAAATCTAAGTGTAATGAGAGCAGAGAGAAACAGAGGGAGAGAGAGAGAGAGAGAGAGAGGGTAATTCTACAGCTAACCTCTCTCTCTCTCTCTCGATGTCGATGGAACACTGAAAATAAGAAATGAATACGTTGCTCAGACTTTGGATATTGAATAAGACATTTTGAATAACGACGGCTCTTCACTTGCTGCTCATAGCTCTAGCCATGGCCCCCAGGCTGAATCATTAGACGCCACACGACTTCTTATCGCTGATGCGCCATGAATCACAGCAAATGGTCAACTATCGATAACAAAAGTCAGGGCTTACCTAAACAGATAACAGTTAAGTGATAAGAGATAACAGATAATATTGATAAACAAACAAAAGTCAGTTTACACTATAAATGCAGACAGCTTGAGGCAGCTAGGCATTCAGTTAGCTAACAGCAACAGCAACAGCAACTCTAGCAAGATGACAGTGGTGCAACAGGTTAATATTCACTGCGAGTGCCATCATCGTCGTGGACTGCTCTATGTGGTGCGTCCTTGAGCCTGGGGTCGTCCCTGCCGTCACTGCCAACGCTCGATGGCGCGCAATCTCGTTGTGGTGCCCACCTCGGGTCCCACGGCTGTCACAATGAATGGAGGCTGCCAAAGCTCCTGCATATCACCCGTCGTCGTGACCACCAGCAGTCCAATTGTGAATATGGCATAAGTGATTGATGCGACATGGGAAATGGTGTAACGGTTCTCGAAGAAGCACGAAGCGTTTTCTGATGCTTCGCCAAACAAATACTGAAATGAACTAAAAGAGGCTTACTTTAAAATCTTCTTGTTTTTTCAAGAAGTTTTTTTTTTATATATCTCATAAAATGAAAGATAATTTTTAATAATTTTAAGTTATTTTGTAAGAAATTCCAGTTGTTGAAATAAATAACATTTATAAAAATTAATACAATTCCATATATAATTTTTCATAGCCCAAATCTATTTATAATTACAGTTATTATTAATATTATTAATTATTAATTTAAGCATGCGCTATAGAGTCAAAGACAAAAGCTGCAATAAAATGATAAAAAAAAAAAAAAAAAAAAAAATACAAGTTGAAGCTACGCAAAAGGAAAATTTAGAAAATTTTACAAAAAATTAAAAACGATAAAAAAAAAGTTAGGCAAATAGAGTGTACCATTTGAGGAAGCCCCCAGCTAGAGCAGGCAAACATTTTATTACACCTGCTGGAGTATTGATAAAAACAAATAAAAATAAATAAAATTATGAATCTATTATTGAATCACGTGTTTAATTTATAAATTATTGATTATTATTAATATCGTTCTATATATGATCTAGTTCCTTTGTATCAAAAGATATGCAATTCAATTTTTATTTCAATTTTAATAATAAAAAAAAAATGTCATCATTTTTATTTTCAATTTTTATTGTAAAAATTTAAAATAAAAGTTATAATTTGATTTGCATTTAAAAACTATTCTTATTTTATATTATTTGACTCTTATTTTTAATTTGTATAGTAAAAATTTACAATAAGAGTTATAATTTGATTTTCATAAAAAAATTATTTTTTTTGTTATATATATTATTTCATTCTTATTTTTAATTATTATAGAACAAATTTAAAATAATAAATAAAATAATATCAAAATTTGCATATGAAAAATTAAATTATTATTATTATTTAATTATTTAAACTTTTAAACTTGAGTTTTGACTCTTGACTTTTATCATATAAATTAATTTTAATAATTTAAAATATTTTTTTATTTTTTTTTTTCTTTAACTCAAAAAGTAAATAATTTTTCTTACTATTATTATTATTATTATTTGTACTTTTTTATTTTTTTGTATTTATTTATTTATTTTTTTAATTATAATCGGTTTGGTCCCTGGTTTTAGGGTATCTTCTAGTCGAATTCAATTGACTTTTAGTTTTTATTGTCAATTCAATACAATTATATAAAAATTCCACAGTTTTTTTTTTTTTTGTCAGCATCAAATGCATATTATTGAACGAACAATTAATTAATATCTGCGACTAGTCGCAAGCCACATGCAAACATTGCTCTAAGCCGCACTCGATTATTGAATCCTGTGGCCAAATGCGAGCATTCGCTGATTCCTTTTGACTTGGCGCACACAATATGCGCAGCAGGAAGGACCAAAGGACGAACGAAGTCAAAAGGTATCACTGAATCAGGTTGGTCAAACGTTTGGACATTGATGCAACAGCAACAGCAACAGCAACGCAATTGCAATCGGAATTGGAATTGAAAATGGAAATTGCAATTGCAATTGCAATTGCTGAGCGCATTTATTCAGCTGTAAATCAATAAATTTTAATTAAAATTGCAGCCACACGCAGACGACAATTGTGCAGTGACAGCGCCTGCCCCACTCCCCCCTCTCTCTCACTCTCCCTCTCTCATAAATTATATATGAAAATGGGCTTTTAACTAACATTTGTTGTCCGGCTTTGGGTCGATCCAAAGCCAAATCCCATAATGCGCATTTCCGCAGCGCTCAGCGTATAATTTGACAAGGTCGCAGCCTATGCCATTAAAATAGATCCCACGCTTTTGTTCTCTCATAATTTCGTTAAGCGTTTCGATTTCGATTTGGATTTCGATTTTGATTTTGATTTTCAGTTTGATTTTGGCGCAAAAACTTTCAATTTGGCTTTGGCCATTTTTGATTTCCGATTTCAATTTGTGTGATTCGTTGCGTTGTTTGGCTAACAAAAAAAAGGGTCAAAGCTAATTTGCAAACTGAAAAGCTTGCTAACCGAGTTGCGCCTTTTTGTCAATCGTTTTGCATAATTTATTGTGAAATTATTGAGCTAATGAAGTGCGCGCTTTGCGCCGTTCGCCGTTCGCTTTTCGCTGCTCTCATAGCTCTCAGATTACGAGCCCAATTTATGCAGGCGCGCGCGACTTTCCTGTCCTCATAAATCTTGCCACGAATCGCGCCAGCCAGCCGCATGCAACAAATCATGCAAGCAGCGAGGCGCGTGTCAAAGGTTTTCAGCACCAACAACGCGGAGCAGGTGTAAATGCTGAAGAGCTAATTGAATTTTGTATTTTTGATTAATATCAATTGGAATTTGGGGGCATGAGTTATAATAGAATAATGAAATAGAAATTATAATAAAGATGAGTAATAATAGGGATATAAAAGAAACTGCATTAAATGATGGTATATATTAAATTAATTTTATAAGTTGCATACAAAAATAAATTCATTAATGGGAAAAAGTATTTTCTAAAGATATAATTCAACAAAATATTTTTTATAGAATGTTCAGCTGAGTAAATTTATATAAAAACAAAAAATAAATAGCCAATTAGAAAAATAGCTCAAGTTGACTAAACAAAAATATAGAAATATTATTTTAAAAAATAAATCAAAAATAATTTAATAATATTAATAAATAACAAAATTTTTTAATTTTTATTTAATTTTTTTTTAATATTTAAAAGAAATAGCTAATCTGATGCGAAAGAAAAGCTCAAGTTAATTAAACAGAAATATAGAAATATAAAAAAAAATTAATAATAGTAATAAAAAAAAATATTTTAAACTTATATAAAAACAAAACGAATATATAAAAGGAAATAACTAAATAGGCACGAAAAACAGCGAAAATTTATTTTTTAAATTATTAAAATATTAAATGAAAAAATATTTAATAAAGTAATAAAAAAATATATATATTTGTACAACAATAAATTATCTCTAAATAAAATCACAATAAATATCAAAATTATGTATATTTTAATTCATTTACTGGAAATAAGTTAAAAAATATTTTTCTAAATGATGATTTTTTTTTCTTTTGGCTTTTATTATTACTGATAACTTTTTATTTTTTTATTAATATGATTTAAAAAAAAATGATTTACTTAAATTTTATGTATAGTGATATATGTAGTTAATAAAAAATGGAACTAACTATGGCTAAAGCACTAACAGCTAAGGCTTTAAGGTTTTATATGTATGAATATACATATATAATTTTTTGTTTAATATTTATTTTATTTTCATTATTTATTCTTAATTAAATAAATTAAAATTCAATAAATTATTTCACTTTTAAATATTTATTGATTATACATTAACATTTATATTTATTCTAAATTATTCATATTACTATTAAATAAGTATATAATATTACTATTAAATATATTATTTATATATTTTACTATTAAACATGCATTTATTAAATTTGTATTAGAAATTTTTATGATTATATTATTAAGTCAATTAATTAAAAATAATTTCTCTACAATTTCTTAAATAGTTGTATGCAAAAATTGATTACATGATTTTCAATTAGAATTTCTTTGCTTGCAAACCTCGCATATGAAATTTAAGTGCATATTCGAGAGCGCATAAACTTTTGAAAGCTAACACACACACACACTTACAGAGTGGAGCACAGTTTGTGACGAATTGTAATACAAATGAGCCAGAGTTAGCTAACGGCTAGAGCCTGCCAAATGCAAAGGAGACAAAGCGGGGGGAGAGAGAGGGAGAGAGAGAGAGGGAGGTTGGTTTAGAGTGAAAGAGTGAGCCCGAACCCGAACCTGTTTCCCGGCACGTCGTTTAGCGCAACAACTTAATTTGCATATCAGCGCCGCCAAATTGCAGGCGGCATGCAACAGCGAAAGGAGAGAAGATGAAGGAGCAGTAGCAGGAGGAGGGGAAGGGTATGGGCAAGGGCAACTTGACTAGAAATTGTTTTGCAGCGCAGCTAAAGCAAGGAACCGCACACGGACTCGACTCGCACACACATGTGGCATACGAGCACTTCATCAATTTGCCAATAAAGTTTTGTTGAGTAGTTTTCGCAATAGTTGGCAACATTTCAATCAGGCCAGAAAACACTCAGCTGGCTTGCAAAAGCAGTACCGAGTTTAGTTTCTGTTAGTCAGCGTAAAATTTTATGCACACGGCACAAATCGAAATGGAAAATCGGAATGGAAAAGCCAAAGTTGTTGCTGATTTGGCGCAAAATTAACAGGCTAAACGCGAACGCGACGCAACGCGACGACTTGAATAGAGCAGCTGAAGCAGCAGCAACTGAAGCAACTGAAGGAATGTGGGCAATTAATGTGAGCAGCCCACGCTGCTCGAGGAGAAAGAAGCCTTGGGGTGGAAAGGCAGCGTCGCGTCTCAAATTAAATTTGCATTTCAAATTCGCTCGTGTCCACAGCGAATCAAAGCATTTAGTTTGGGCCAAATCTATTGACAGTCGAGCGTAGGCAAAGCCATAAAAAGAAAAAGAGAAAGAGAGAGGGAGAGGGGGAGAGAAAGAAACGTAAAAACAGAAAGTAAAAAGAAAACAAGACGCTGACAGGCAGGTGAAGGCGGGCAGTGGGTCCAAGGCGAGTCCTGCGAGCCTTGCATATAAATCAAAATAATTTTGTTTGGTTCTGTAATTTGGTGTCTAGGAATGCGCAGCAGGAGGCGGGGTGCAAATCATGAAAAGGACAAATGAAGTGAAATTTAAATGATTGCATACTTCGAGGCGTTTGTTAAACCATTTATTTTCACCTAATTGCACACTCGAGTGGACGCTGCCCCAGCGAGTGGCAGGCGGACTCGAATCGAACTGGAGTCGGAGTCGGAGTCGGAGTCGGGGTCGGGGCCGAGCTCGGGTTTTGAGCCACTTTTACACTTGGCTTGACAACGAAGCTCCATGATGTTACGCAACATGGCTACAAAATATTTGCTGACTGACGTTTTGACATTGCCTACACACACACGCACATGCACTCCCTCTCTTTCTCTCTCCCTCACACACACACATTTCCAAAGAACTTGAACATTTTTGTTTTGTGGCCTCTGCTTCATTAGGTTGGGCGAGTGGCAGATGCGTGCGTGAATTGCTTTCTGATTAAATTTCGCACAACTCGTGTGTTTCGCTATGACAATAAATGAAAATCAATTAGAGAACGGCTCGGTGAGTGCGAGGGGCAACAATGCCAAATGAACAGAGAGAGAATGAGAGAGAGAGAGAGAGAGAGAGTGAAGCGAATTCCACGAATCATCAAATATTGAGGGAACAAATCATTTTATGTCAAATTAACTCTCAGCACATGAGCTTCAATAGGCATTAGTGCTAGCTATAAGTAATTAAAAGTATTTATAATTCTTTTATATATACAGTGGAATCCGCTTATAACGTCGAGCGTCAAGGGACCGTCGTTATAACCGGATTCTACTGTATATATAAATAATTATTAAATACTGTAAGTTTGCTTATAAAAATTATTATGGAATCTACAATTTTCGTTGCAATAACCGAGCGAGCGCTAAAGTGGAGTCTTTATAACCAGATTCTACTGTATTTTCCTGCACATAAGAATGAACTAGCGAAGCAGCTAATCGTGCTTTAATTTAGTCTCCTACCATATCCAAATAATATAGATACTAATTAGAGACAGGTTTGCTTGTTTTCAAAATCAATCTTATAATTTAAAAAATATATATTATTTATATTATTTTATTATTAAATAATTATAATCAATAATAATAACTTTAAAAAAAAATTATTTATTTTATTTTATTATTAAACAATTATAATCAATCATATAACTTAAAAAAAAATATTATTTATTTTATTTTATTATTAAATAATTATATTAGTTATTTAATATATTATTAATTTAATTATTATTTATTTATTTTTACTAAGAATTAATTCTAAATAACCATTTTTTTTTAAGCCAGAAACAATGACAGAGGCCTTCAGGCAGTAAATAATTATAATTTTTATTTTCATCAATATATATGTACATATAAATATTTAGAAGAGTTCAATGTCTTTTTTTTATTTATTTATGTAAACTTTAAGTTTGTATTATGTAAAAATACCTAAAAAAAACATTTATTTTTATTAATTATGCAAGTTTAAAATTTAATAAAATTCATTTACATTTTTTATTTATAAATATGATCATATTCACTTCGCCTCTTTTCGTTTTGGCTTGCGCTTGAGCATTCGTGTAATGCATCGTTTAGAGAGCGATACGATTGATGCTCGGCCCAATAAGGTTCAGCAAGCGAGCAGGCAAGTCACACGCTCTTCACTTTCACACATACAGGCACACATTCACACTCACACTCACATAAACTAATGATGTGTTAAGCGTAGACAACAGCATACTCACCAATACATACATAAAGAAGACTATTCTCTTTATAAAGCTCATTCAAGCGACCCGACCATGACCAGAGAGCGTTCAGTACGAACGCGATCAAAGTCGTTGACGAAATATTTTGCTCTTTGAGTTTTTTCTCAAAGTAGTATGTGTGAAAGAAACTCATTTAAGGGTCAAGAGATATGAATTTGCGAGTTTTTATTTATTTTATTTATTTATTTTTTATTTTTTTTTTTTAGGAAGCAGCAGAGCATCTTCTTCACTCCATTATATATCTATTTATTTTAATTTTTAAATATTATTTTATATGACCTTCTCTTTCCCATTTATGCATTTGCATCTCTTTTCTACCTTTCTCATTATCTATTTAACTGTCGTATCTATCCATCCACATCAATCTGTTATATATTTATTTCATTATTATCTGTGCCATATTTATAATATTCATTTCTACTCACATGTCTTTTCTTCTCTCTCTCTCTCTCTCTCTCTCTCTCTCTCTCGCTCTCGCTCTCTCTGAAGCAGTCAATTTTAATTTTATTTTATTTTTTTTTTCACTTCTTTTTTCTGTTTTTGTTCAAGACTTTTAGCTGTTGCAATCATCATGTAATCATAGCTGTCACAACTTTTAACCCACATCGACTTTTATTTCTATATAGTTATCGTTCACGTTTGTTGTTGCCTTTCTTGTTGTTGTTGTTGTTTCTGAAACTGTTTCAGTTTGACAGGCTTCAATAATTCATAATTGCCATCAAAAAAGTTGGCAAATGTTTTATTTTATATTTCGTTTTGTTTTCAAATTTTGTTGTGTAAAATTGTCAAAAATCAAGTCAAAATAAAATACAAATAAATTGAGTATGGTTCGCCCTACCCCTGCGCTTCCTCTTCCTACTTCTTCCTCTTTTCCCTCGCTATCAGCTCCTGCTGCTCTGCCTTTAGCTGCCTTTTACGAATCGATCTGGCCCATAAACTTTAGCATAGTTTTCGCTTTAGCTCTACTTCGACATTTTCATTTTCCTGACATATGCAGGAAAATGCGTTTCCCAGCAAATCCTGCTGCAGCTGCCGTTGCCGTTGCCGTTGCCGTTGCAGTTACTCGGTTTTCGGTTTGAGTTTTACGGTTACGGTTTTTTGGCTATGCCGTGTGCTGTTGATGTGGCTCTGGCTGTGGCTCCGACTCTGGCTCTGGCTCTGGCTCTGCCCCATGCGCAGCTCCATTAATATTTAAATTGTGTGCCGCCTCGCGACTTTTGAATCTGCCCTCGTTTGCGCCTCCCCCTCACGCCTCGGTGTGTCTTGCGTGTTGCTTGCCGGCTTATTTTTTGACAGTTATCGATTCACGCGCGCACCGCACAAGACGAAACGCTGAGACGCTGTGACGCTGGCGCCTTTATCTTGCACAGGCTTGCAATTCATTTCCTAAAATATGCATGCGAAAGGAGCCAAAGCCAAGCCGCGGCATGGCAGAGGCTCTGTGCGAAGCCAAGCGGCATTATTATATTGGCTACGCGCTGTCAAACTGACTGCCTCACTCTACCCCCCCCTCTCACTCTCTCTCTCTCCATCATCCTCTCTCTGCCTGCCTTAACTTAACACATTTTGCAATATGTACGAGTTATGCGGCATAAGCCTCTCAACTCGCATTCATTTCCTACTTTCAGCCAGTTAAAAACTTTTGCAAGTCGCTCGCCTTTGTGCATGTTTAACTTTTTTTGCGCCTGTCATAGCCCGTCGACCCCGCCCACCGTCACGCCCTCGACTTGTAACACATCTAACCTGCCTCGGCGCGCTCGCCCCCTCCGCCTTTGGCTTTGATCAGCATGACACTCAGACACACACACACACACACACATTCGTGACTGGCAACAACTCAATTAGCAAATGCCAAATATGAAAAGCTCAACGCATTTCAAATTTCAACATTTCAACATTATAATCGAAATTTTATAGCTGTATATTTAGAATGGAGAGCGCATGGAAAAAATGGATTGATTCTTTGATTAAATGAAACTAACATCGAGTGTTGATAATCTTTGATATGTGAAGTTTTCTAGCCAAATTCGAATTACATGCGAATTATTTTAATTCCCAAGAATTATATATAAAGACATTATATTATTATATTGTATTATTTATTTATTATTTATTTATAAAGATTATTATATACATATAGAATATTTCATTGAATTTTTTATTTTATTTTATTTTATTTATTTATTTATTGTTACTAAGAATTAATTCTAAATAACAATTTTCTTTTAAGCCAGAGCGACAGAGGCCTTCAAGCTTATTTTATTTTATTTGTGTTATTTATTTATTTATTTTATTTATTTTATTTATTTTTTTTTTTTTTATATTTATTTTATTTGTGTTATTTATTTTATTTATTTATTTATTTTATTTATTTTATTTGTGTTATTTATTTATTTATTTATTTATTTTATTTATTTTACTTATTTTATTTATCTTATTTATTTTATTTATTTTATTTATTTTATTATACCCTGAACCCATTGAAAATGGGAATTCAGGGTATAATGGTTTTGTGAAAATGTATGTAACAGGCAGAAGGAGACGTCGCAGACCCCATAAAGTATATATATTCTTGATCAGCATAAAAAAATAAGTTGATTGAGGCCTGTCCGTCTGTCCGTCCGTCCGTCCGTATGAACGTCGAGATTTCGGAAACTACAAAAGCTAGAGAGCTGAAATTTCACATGAACACTCATATGTTAGCTACGCAGTACGAGTTTATTTTGTTTTTTCGATAACTCATCCCATTTCCAAATTATCGATAAAAAATCGAAAATTCGTTTCAAGCATAGCTTCTAAACCGTTTTAGCTAAAGACTTCGAATTTGCATATTTAGATAGATATTATGAATACGCAGATTATGTAATTTTCAGATTTTGGATGCCACGCCCCCTTCGCCCCCAATTTGCAAAAAACGCATTTCAAATACTAGAGACTTGAAATTTGGCACATACGTACATTTAGATATTCTTAATCTACTCTGAAAATTTCATTAAGATCGTCCATCTAGAAATGGAGTTATAGGCGTTCAAAGTATAGCCCAACCCACCCCCAAGCCGCGGCAGCAACTGCGCGGTTAGCAGAGCTCGCGCTCATGCGATCGTAAAGAAGAAGAGTATCACTTTTTTTGCAGGGTTCAGGGGATCTCGTAGTCGAGCCGTCTCGACTAGAGCCTTCTTACTTGTTTATTTATTTATTTTATTTATTTTATTTATTTAATTATTTTATTTATTTTATTTATTTTATTTATTTTATTTATTTTATTTATTTTATTTATTTTATTTATTTTATTTGTATTATTTATTTTATTTATTTTATTTATCTTATTTATTTTATTCATTTTATTTATTTTATTTATTTATTTGTTTTATTTTTTTATATTTTTTTATTTTATTTATTTACTTATTCTGCATAAAAATCTCAATTTCGCGGAAATGTGTCGATATAATGTTTAAAATTGTTTTACTTTTATCATTACTTCTTTTACCACGACAAATATTCATAAAGAAATAGAAATGGTTCAGCCAATGATGCGTCATCAATGCTCAAAAACCTACTAAAAGTTAAGGGAAGCCCAAGTTTAAATGAGTCAACTATAGACTTAGTTCATGGTCCGCTGAAGTCTTCAAATTCCTTAGGCTAAAGACAGCAATAATTTTGGCAATTTCAACACGATTTCAAGCAATAAATTGTAAATGATAAAAAAAAAATTATCAATAAAATCGAATCGATGACATATTGATAAGAAGAGCTATAAATACTTTACGCTCTCTTTTACTCACTCTCTCTCTCTCGCTCTCTATCTCTAACTCTCTCAAAGCACACGCTGCGTATGAGTAATGAAAATATATTGATATAAAAGCTTTTCTTTCTGCTCTTGCAATTACCAAATTCGAATTTCGCTGCAGCTCTCAGTTCAGTTCAACAATTCAAGCGAGCGCGTCGAGACGTATTTTGCATCAATCGAAAAAAGAAATTCTAGAAACTTTTCGCTCTTTCAACCCAAGAAAAAGAAATGGCTCCCGGTGATCGTTGCGGTGGCCCACCACGTCGTGGACCCATCATCAATGTGCAGATCGCACCACGCTGGCCGCGTCGCCATCATCACAGCAACGTTGTGGTGGTGCAGACGCCACCACCGCCACCACGTCCAGCGCCCGTCGTTGTGGTGCAGCAGCAGGCACCACCACCGCCCAGACCCGCCAATGTGGTTGTGGTCCAGCAGCAGGCCCCACCACCACCACCGCCAGCCTATTACCCACCATCATCAGATTCTCACTATCACAATCCACCGCCCCGCTACTAGACGAAGAAGCCGCAGAACATTTTCATGAATTTACGCAGCACCAAATTATTTCATAGACATTTCACCTGAACATTCAATATACCTCAAAATAAATATATATCAAAACAATATGTATATACGTTTATTTAATTTAGCTTATCAGCAAATGTGTTCAATTGCGTTATCTATGCCTTGGGTCTCTATCAATGTCGTCTATGGCTGATAAGCTGAATGCCAGCTGTGCCAGCTTAGAATCGCAAACATTGATCGGGCATATTAAATAGTTGTAGCTTAGCTGGCAATATAGTTTAGCTGCAGACAGAAAATTACAAGATAAAGCTAATCAGAAAAGTGGAACGAGGAACGATTCCTAGAGCTATGTGGAATGGCTAACGTGGGCTGTTCTTGGCGGGAAAGTAAATCAAATCAGATCTTTCAATGGAGTTACTATTTCAATATGATTATACAAAGATTTAGATATAGTTCAGTATCCACAAAAAACTTTTTTGTAACTATGAAATATATATAATAGATAAATATACATAAAAGGATGCTCTGATAATTTTTTTTTAATTTATAGAAATATTTTTTAAGCCTTTTTATTTATTTTTGAATTACATTAAAAAAAAAATATAAATAAAAAATAAATAAAAATAAAAGTAATAAATATATATTAATATATTTTTTAATTTAATTTATATTTATATTTATTTATTTATTTATTTTTTTTTTATTATTATTTTTTTTTTTTGCAACACGCAGTGCCTAAATGTGAATTATGAATTACATTTAAAATATATATATTTATATTTTTTATATTTATATTTATATTTAGCTTCATAAATATTTCCCATAAATTTGTTGATTCTTATTAATAATTTACTATCGTCAGTAGATAGCAAAGTCTGCTGCTGTTTGATTTGGTAGCTTCTTGAAATAATAACTGCTTGGGGTTTATCTATTAAACATTATTTACTTTATTGATCAATAAATTCATGACGTTCGTACTGCAAAAAACTACCTGCATAGAGACCTCAAGCTGTCTGCTGTCGAAGAATAGATTAATAGACACACAAGCAGATACTGAGAAGTATTGCTACGACATCGAAGCCTACTCGCAAGTGGTCTAACTCCTGCCAGACCCCTCAGATGTCTTAAAATATTTATATTTAAATATTTATTTTTGATTAGCTTTCAAAGCAGCTGCAATCTTTAAGCTAATGAAAAGCAGAGACAAAAATATAAATAAAATACGGGAAAGTACTCTACTTTTAGATTTCCCCTCGACTTATCGCTTACAATTGCCATCAGTCGATTCTAGTCCACTCAAGGTGACTAACCACACCTGTCCGTGTGCGTATGTTTATGCTTATCGGCAGAACTGGAATGAAAATGCCAAATAAGCTCTGAACTGATTGATGGGCCGCAGCTGAACTGGAAGTGGACTGCGACATATAGTTGGTTGGCCAACGATAAGATTCAGTAGAGGAAAAGCTGTGCTCGAGTCAGCACAGGCGCAACCGCACGAGTCATGCGGGTATACTATGAAGATTCATATCGCTGTGGCTATCATCATCGCCATCATCGCCCAAGTGAGTGAATGAGAGCAGAGCAATAATAATACCAATAACAATAATAATGAATTTCTGTTTAATTTTTGAGCAGATATCGAGATTGATGTTATCTCCGGCTGGGGTGGCGCATATTATCAAGCGCCGATTGCTCGGCCCGAAGTCGTCGTAGTCAATCAGGCGCCCAGCTATATGCCCCCACCGGTTGCTCCTCCGATGATGATGCCACAGCCATATGGCGGCATGTCCGTATCCACAACGAGCTACTACCAGCAGCAGCAGCAGCAGCAGTTGCAGTTGCAACAGCAGCCCTATCAGTATCAACAACAATATCCCCACACCAATAATCCGCCCTATCCGCCATGGTAGAATCGAGTAACGAAAACTCTGTGAATTACATTATTTGAGCGCTCTCTCTCTCCCTATTTCTTAGAGTGCAAATAAATGAATCTATAATTTGCAATTATTAAATATTGAACTCTTGTGTGAACTATTTCATTATGAATTGAAATCATATAATAAAATCTACTAAATTGGAACATAAATAAACAAAAATGTGATAATTTGATATCGTTAGTGCTAAACTAAGCAATAAAAACTGAAAAATCGGACTTAAATTTAACTTTAATAGAGCTAAAGACTATATATTTTTATATATGGGTAAGTCAACTTTTTGTCACGTTCGACACTTTGGTTTATATAATTATCTTGAAAATGTATCAATTTTAGTGCTGAAAATGGCAAAAAAAACTTCTTTATTTTGACAAATAGTTAAATATTGCTATATTGCTCTTGATTAGTACTAAAATTAATCCGTGGTCAAGATAGTTACAAAAACCAAAGTGTCGAACGTGACAAAAAATTGACTTTTCTGGAGAATTACCCATATGTATAACACGCCCTCTGCGCCTTTAATTTAAATATTTAAAAATTTAAATAAAACTCGTTTCATATACTAGAGACAATTTCTTATACTATGACGATATTCCATCTAGATATAGATATACAAGAATCCAACATATAGCCCCATACCGTAGCCCAAGCGCAGGCGCTGCGCTAACTGCGCAGTTAGCAGAGGCGTTATGCTTGTGTATGTGTGAGTGTGTATGCGATCTCGTTCACGCACACGCTTGGAATTGAGAGGACGAACTGCCGCTGCCGTTGTGACTACGACTCTCATGACTATGACTGTGGGTTTGTCGGCTGTCGCGACTTCTATACCGATCGCATTCAGAGCGTGACCCAGATGAACTGAATTTGTGTTTCTTGTGTGCGGATGAAGACGATTCGTGACGCGTTGAGGAACGCTTAGACGAGGAGATGGAGTCATGGTTGCTGCGGCTAGATGTGCTTGTCGTGGAACTCCTTGTCATGCTTAGAGTTGAATGAATGTGTTGAATGGGACGAGGAATGTTTCCAGCTAGAAGTAGTTTTGCTGCGCGACTTATCATGTTCACGATGACGATTCCGACTCTTTAGCCTCTCTTTGCATGTATTGTTTGCTGCGTATATAACAAATAAGCGAAATATCAGCTTTTAGCAGGCTTCAGGAGCTCTCTACTAATCAAGCACTCTTTATTTTATTTAATGAAGTGAAAGGTTAAAGGTTAAAGTCCTACTAACTTCAAGGCAATTTAATCTGAACTGAAATTAAATAGAAAATAGATAAATTTTTTCTTTAAGACTATCAAAGATAACGAATGAGTACCTAGCTTAGGGAAACAAAGAATTTGAGAACAAGTTTAGAGCGTTATTTCTTAATAGAGCTTGTTTAAAGAGTTGGTCTAGTGCCTATTGGACTCTTCGCGTAGTGCCAACATAGCAGCTAACATTTAGAACTAGAATTATTAAGCGCAATACGATGAATTATAAATTTCATAACATAACTTTAGGCCTAAAACATAATCCGCTAATTTACCAAATTTATTTTGTTTAATTAATTGAAGTGTAAGCAATATATATGTATGTGTTGTTAAAGTACTAAATCTGATTGAATCGTTTCTACAATTAATAATAATAAAAAAAATAAATAAATAAATAAGACTTACACAATAGAACTGCCCAATAAGGACAGAACAAATCCACAAAGAGGTTATTGAAGTCCCGTATGACTTAACCCTTTATATGGCCTTGTTGCATATCTGCAATATACCACTTAAAAAGAGTTATATATATAAAGCGATAATGAACAAAAAGAGAACAACAAAATATTTGTTTCTTAAGGTTCTTTAGCTCTTCTAGCTCAATTTTTAGTGTGCAGCCATTAAATTAATTTTTTTGTAAAAATCTCTTTACTTATTTTGTTAATAATATATATTACTTTTGTGTGTTATATTGTCGTCAATTATTAAATATTTAATATATGTATTACACCCTTTGACCATTTAAAGAATTGAGAATGCGAGCCAGAGATAATTGTTATAGACAAAAGCAGCAGCTACGCCATGAATATTCTTTTCATATTCTTTTGACAGCAATTTGTTATCTTATTTGATATTAGGCACAAGTAAAATTGATTGACTAGTAAATACCCTTAATACCTTGTCGAGCAGAGTTTTTAACAACATTTTTAATTCAATTTTATCATGTAATAATATGATACATATATAAACAAAATAAATTTATATATGTATTTAGATCTATCTACTAATTCGCATAGAAGAGCACGGCCGGGCAGGGAGAAGCATTGACATGAGTTTGTTTTAACAACTGAAACGAATAACGAAATATGGTCTTCTCAAATGATTTTACAGAAACTGAAAAAGTTTTTGATATCAAATTTGATGCAAATAACCAGCACTCGAGTTGGTAATGAGACAGACTTGAGAGGCATAAAAACCGGCTAACACACGCCGAAATCCAAGGAGGCTCAAACGCAGGAAACCAAGAGACTTAGTTAATAGATCTCATAACTAGAAAAATAATTATATAAATGTATAAAGTTGTAAATATTGTAAATTATTTAGTAGAACTGCTACAGCTAAACTGCGATACCATAAGGGCAGCATTTATTGAAGACGAAGTCCACTGAGGGATTATTGTAGTTCCGTATGACTTAATAAAAATAATAATGAATAATGAATGCATAATGAATAAGTTTGCTGTGAGATTACTTCAAGAGGAACTAAACCCAACTTAGAGCTGTAAATGATATAGATGTATATGATATAGATATAGCTGATATAGATTTTAGTTGTTTGAGTCAAACTTTTCGATTCATAAACTAGATTGATAGCCCCCGACTAAACGATGCACAGTCAGTTGAGGGCATGGAGAGCTTATATTTTTGCTCATATTATTCGCTATGTAAACATGCCTCCAAAGCCTAAATACTCTATCCCTGAAACAGAGTATGGAATATTAATGAAATTCAATGTTAGCAATGACAAATGAGTATATTTATACCTACATATCGTATATCTTATCATGTTTTGCACCCGTTTTTATATAAACACGCCATTTAATTTAATTGTTATTGTTGACAATTTTTCTATTTTTCTTTTGTTTTGTGGATCCTGGAAAGCTTAGTTTATTTAAGCGCCACCGATGATATGAAGGAAAGTGTAGAAATCTATGGAAAAGTTGGGAAATGGCTTTATTTTATAACGAAATAAATAGACTCATTATTTATAATATATATATTTATAATATTAATGCTCTGATTCACATTTCTAAGTTTGCAAAAATTGTTCGCAATTCGTAATTTAGGGAATTTTCGCCTCATTTCTTCATGCGACCGCGCTGGAAGTTGTTTGTCGAGTGTTTATCAAAAGCAGGCTAAGACCACCTGACAAGATAGCGAACTAAGCTCCCAATCACACATAGAACATAGAAAAAAAAAGTACCCAACTGCGAACTGTTTGCTTAAATATGTTGAGCAGTGGCGAAAGTGCTTCAGTTAACGAAGAATTGCCAGAGCAGACGCTACAGCGAGACCTAAGGATATTCTGAGCGAAATATATACATAAATAAGGAATCATGTCTTACTACGACGACGAGCGCCGCCATCATCACCATCATCATCACGGACGTCCCATTGTGGAGGTGGATATTGTGCCACCACGTCTGCCACGCCCCGTCGTTGAGATCGATGTCGGTTCGCGCTATCCCTCCTACAGACCGGAATGTGTCGAAGTGATCCAACCAGCGGCTGTCTACCAACCACCACCAATGGTTGAGGTGGATGTGGTGCGGCCCAGTCGACCACTCATCGAGTTCAACATCGGCGGACGTCGCCCACGCGAGGAAGTCGTCATCGTGGAGCAGCAGCGGCCCTGCTGGTAACAACAGCGCATAGAACTCGCATTCAAATGTAAACCAAACAAAATACAGTATTTATTTTTAATTGAAATTATATGAGTAGCAAAAACGAAAGTTTTTATTTGTTGTGTTTGTCATTCGCATAAATGTAAAAAGTTTTGTAAAAGTTGTGACTGAATGTGTTTAATATTATTAAAAGCTTTTGACTAATGCGACAATTGTGACAATTGCTTTAATTGCATTATTAAAATCTATTTATTATAATTAACTTTAATTTGTGTTTTGCTTTAGGTTGACAATCAGCAAAACCTTTGGCTTGGGTACATGTTCCTTTAAAATGAGGACAAATTAAATGAATAAATTGAATAAAATGTTAGCTATAGCCATAGTAGAGTAATGCTTTTTAGCGTACAGCAGTACTAGTCTTAGTAATTTCTTTTCAAATGGATATAAAGTTTTATAGAAGATATAAAGTTATATATAAAGAAATCTCTCAACTTTCCAGCTCCAATCTACAAAGCCTTACATGTATGTGAGCATGTATTGCACTCAGTCTGCTCTGCTCCCATTGCACATTCCAGTGTCTGATTGGCAGACTTATTTAACACAAGTTTCCTCTCACACTCTAATTGCGTGTGATTTTGAGCGCTCGCAAACGATTATGATTGGCTCGCTCATTGGCATACTCAAATTGCGTAAATTCGTCTTGTACTTTTTTCTTCTTCTTTCAATCGTGCACACTGAACGCACTGAGGTTGGACTGAGCCTCGCTTTCTGCTCTCCTCTAACACTCATTGCTCACCCATCGCAGGTAACTCCCGTTGTTGTAACTAGCGAATATTTTACTCACACACTGACACTTAGCGCAACGACTCTTCTTCTTTCAATCGTGCAGATTCTGTGCACTGAGCATTAGACTTAGTTCAGCTTCTGCTCTCGCTCTCACACACTTGCTTCCGCAGGTAGCTCACATATTTTACGGTTGTGCCTAATAAGCACATGTTTACTTACTCTCTCACACTCAAATTACATGGAGCAGCAGATCTTGCTTTGCGCTAGCAAACGATTTTGATTGGTCATACTCTGTGTGACGAACCAGTTCTAACTCTTCTTCTTTCAATCGTGTAGATTTAGCGCACCGAGCTTTAAACTGAACTTCGGCTGCTGCTCTTGATCGTATATATCAACTCTTGAATGAATTCTATAAAAAGAAGCTAATTAGTATATATTTTTTTTACATATTACCCTATTTTTAGTTTTTTTAGGTGCGTACGGTAGTTATGATATTATTGTAATATATGTAGTTTTGATATATTTTTTGATAATGACAAAACTTGATCTTACGCAAAAGTAACTCGAGTGTGACAGCATTGGCTCAGAGTACAGACTTTATGTAAAACCAATTGCTATAACCTTGCATAACATTGATAGCAAAATGAGCTATCAACAAGAATTTTAAGGTATAGATAACAACAATTGACTACCGAATTATATAAGCAATCGTAATATGATTAGATCTACGAATCTTTCATGACTCGATATGTATATTAGTTGGCCATGCTTAAGACTAATTGGGCTATGCCTTTAAGATACCCGTGAGTCAGTGATAAAGCAGCAAAGTTGACCCCAGTCAAGCATTAGCGTTGCAATGAATCACAGGCGAGGGCATGAAGGTAGCTAGATCCATCATGAAGGCACTTCCCTGATAAGATACTCAACAGGATTAGAATACGAGCTGATAAGAAGCGAGCGTCAAATTATTTGCTGTGTTATAAATGCAAGAGTTGAAATTACTTTGCATTCAGTAACGAAACGAACGAGAAACAAGCAATATGGCCGAAATACAACAGGTGAACATACAGTGCGAATGCCCCCATCATCACGGGCCGCTCTTTCTGCTCAAGCCCTGGGCTTGGGGTCGTCCGTGTCGTCGCTGCCAGCGCATGATGGAGCGGAATGTGGTCGTGGTGCCCACCCAGGGTGCAGCTGCCGTCTCAGTGGGTCCCGCCATCTCGACTCGAGCATCACCTGTTGTGGTCTCCACAACAACGACACAGACGGTGCCAGTGCAGCAGGTGCAACAGGTGCAACAGATCACCACCACACAAACCACGCAAACAATGCCACCTGCATATAACGGAACCATGATCATTAACTGAGTCGCAGATGTGGAGAGAAATTTTAGAATTGTATAAAACTTGGATTAATAAATAAACTTTTCTTTCAAATGAAAATTGCATTTTTTTACTTACTCTTTACCTGCTTTTTATATAAATTACGTTAATTAACCTATATTGAAGGATTTTCAAATGCTTCATAGGCGGATTGTAGCATTTACTTGCATATCTGCAGAGGTGATCTATAATGATCCCAGCTAGAAATTCAGGTATAGCTGCTAATCAATCTGTTTTGGAGATCAAGATGAACAGCTCAAGTATTATGAAAGACTATATTTTTACAGTTGCCCAGCTTGAACAGGTCAAACTCGGAAGATATGGAATAATTTTGTTGATTGGAAAGCACCCATTGAGAAAGCTAAAACAAATAATCTATTGACCTATCTATGAAGGTAATAAATAGCACATGATACGTGGAGCGAGAGAGAAAGGTAGAGAGAGAGAGAGAAAGAGAGAGAAAGAGACAGGTAGGAATACGGGAGAGAGAGAGGGAGAGAGAGAGGGAGAAATAAAGAAAGAAGTAGAGATGGAGAGAGAGTGTGTGTGTGAGAGCAGGACATAGAGAGAGAGAGAAAGAGAAAGAAAGAAATACAGAGAACGAGAGAGGAACAAAGAGAGAGAAAGAGAGAGATAGAAATAAATAAAGAATAAATAAAGAACAAGAGAGAAAAAAAGAAATAGACACAAAGTGAGATAGTTGTCTTCGTAAGAACTCAAGTCAAAGCTTTGACAGAGGCGCCTTGATCACACATACTTGATATCCTCAATTCATATATGTAATATTAAGTATCTCACTCTTAGAGGTTCTGAACTCAAGTTTATATATACGAATGAACGAATAGACGGATAAACTAAGTGACAATGACAGATGAGCATAAAAAACAACAAACATGATCAGCTCAATTCATCTCTGGTCTCTGCCACGCCTACTTCTATCAGTCACTTACAAAACCATCAAGCCCTGAATTTCGTTTTTTAATAAAACCAATTAATTCACAAACAACTTTAATCAGTGCATTTTGGCTATTGATACGTTCACTTGAATGTTTTCAAGCATGCAAAAGTTGCACGAAAAGCACGAAGCACTCTAGCTGTTGCTGCTATCTCGCTCTGACAAGTGCTCAAGTCCTCATTACGAAACGTGTGTGGAGTGTGAGTTCTCAAGGGCGCATAGCTCTAGCCATGGCCCCCAGGCTGAATCATTAGACGCCACACGACTTCTTATCGCTGATGCGCCATGAATCACAGCGAATGGTCAACTATCGATAACAAAAGTTAGGGCTTACCTAAGCAGATAACAGTTAAGTGATAAGAGATAACAGATAATATTGATAAACAAACAAAATTCAGTTTACACTATAAATGCAGACAGCTTGAGGCAGCTAGGCATTCAGTTAGCTAACAGCAACAGCAACAGCAACTCAAGCAAGATGACAGTGGTGCAACAGGTTAATATTCACTGCGAGTGCCATCATCGTCGTGGACTGCTCTATGTGGTGCGTCCTTGGGCCTGGGGTCGTCCCTGCCGTCGCTGCCAACGTTCGATGGCGCGCAATCTCGTTGTGGTGCCCACCTCGGGTCCCACGGCTGTCACAATGAATGGAAGCTGCCAAAGCTCCTGCATATCACCCGTCGTCGTGACCACCAGCAGCGCAGCTATGAGTGTGCCACAAATGGTTGCAGCACCACAGCAAATGGCAACTGTAACTCCAGCTCAAACGGCCCTCGATTGGCAGCAGTCGCAGGAAGCATTTCCCTCCGCCTTGCCGCCCAAATACAACGATTTCGTGGTAGTGAACTGAAAGAGCCTCATTTCGAGTCACTCTCGGCTATTTCAACAAATTTTTGAATTTTTCTGAAAAAAAGAAAATATACCTAATATTTCAAATAATTTTAATATAATAATAATTTTAGTAAATAATTTATATATAATTGCTAGTAATTTTATGTTAATTTTAAGAAATTGTTAAATAAAAAATTGGTTACATAAATATCAAATGCAATATTATTTTTTTTATATTCAGAGTCATTTGCAATAGGTAATTATAGGTAATAGGTATTTCTGGTATGTACCAAAAATCACTTGATCAATCGCTTGGTTTGAACTAAATAATCAGAAACAAGTAAGAAAAATATTATATTCGTACCGAGAGAGGACAGACAGACAGACGGACAGATAGACGGACTTTCCACAAAACCTGAGGTATTAATTTCAAATCTCAACGCTATAGCTTTAGCTGAATTCATACGAACAGACGAACGGATGGAAAGATGAATATGGCTAGATCGATTCAGCTTATCAAGATATTATTATATATTTAATACTTTATCAATATTTGCTACGTCTTCCTCTGCCTTTTCCATACATTTTGAGACATCTATTACAAAGGGTGTCCAAAAAAAAAAAAAAAAAAAAAAAAAACATTCAAGAAAACACAGGAAAACACAACACAATTTAAAAGTGTAAATTTTTTATTATTTTATATAGCATACAGTACAAGGTTTTATAGCCGAATCGATTCGAATCAATAATCATTAGGCAATTCTTTTTTAATAAAATAAAAATAAATATTCTAAATACGTAATTAGTATTAAAAGAAGTAAATATATGAGAAATAAAAAATACATAAATAAATAATATTAAAACAAGCAGATATATAAGAAATAATAAATAAATAAATACTAAATATACAAATAAATAATTCTAATATATAATAATAAATAATAATAATATTCAAGCAAATAAATATAAAAGATAAATTAAATATTAAATAAACAAATAAAATAAAATAATATAATAAATATTAAATAAATATGAAATACAAAATTCAAAAATAAATACCAAATATACATATAAATAATAAATAATTAGTATTCAAGCAAATAAACATAAAAGAAAAAATAAATATTAAATAAACAAATTAACAATAATAAAATAAATACTAAATACATATGAAATACAAAATTCAAAAATAAATACTAAATATACAATTAAATAATACATAATTAAATTCTAAAATACTAAATACTAAATTTAAAGCAATTAAATATATGAGCAATAATAAATATATAAATAAATAAAAGAATAAAAAAATACAAATTATTTCACATAACATTTTATACTTTATTATTGTGTACAATAGATCTATTAATCTTATTACTAAACTAGCTAATGTCATGTAACTAGAAACCCCCATGGAACGCGTTGAACTGCGTACGAGTCGCGCTATCGCACGCAACTCGAATATGAATATGAATCACAGTGAATATCTATGCTTAACAGGCATAAGGGCTTAGTGATAGCTGATAAGACCAGTGGACGACGGCGAGCTCTATAAATATGGGACTTGAGTCGCATTTGGTATTCAGTTGCGAATCGTGGCACACAGGTGGAATAGACTCAAGGCGCAAGATGGCTCAGGTGCAGCAGATCACAATTGTGGGCTGTGAATGCTATCATCGACGTGGACTGCTGGGCGCCATGTTTGGCTGGCTGTGGGGTCCGTGCGGCGAGTGTCGACGCAGAATGAATGGCAATGTGATAGTTGTACCTGCGACAGGTGTCGCGTGTGCCAATCCGTGTGTGACCACGATGCGTACATCGCCCGTTGTGGTCACGCAGAACACTCAATATGTTGCCAAGCCACAGCAAGTGCAGTGCCCAGCACCACCGGCCTACACCCCACAGCAACAACAGCAGCAGCAGCAGCAGGCCAACAATTGGCAACAAGCAAATCCATCGACTCTGCCGCCACCATACAGCGAAAAGGTGGCGCTCAATTGAAATGTCCCTCAATCAAGCAATCAATCACTCAATCAAGATTCAAACAAAACAAATTGTATTCATTTTCATAAACAATAAAATTTTAATGCAAAGCAAATTTTGTTTAATTTCAAGAAAATAGTCTAGAATTATATTTAATTAATTTTGAATAAAATTAAGTTGATATTAATTTCCGTTTCAATTTCTGCAGCATTTTTATTATTATTAATTTTTTTATTTATTTATTTATTTATTTTCTTGGCGATTTTTAGAATTGCAGACAACAAATGAAATGATAAGTGAAAGCTTATTAATGACTTGGGCATTACCTGATTAGTAGATACTCTTTTTATGCATAAAGCAAAACGCATATACATATATGCCACATCTGTTGATACATATGTATATACCTTTAATATAACAACTCGCGTGTTTATTAGAAATTTATTCACATAGAAATTCCATTTCTGTACAACTAAGGAAAGAGTAATGTCAAATTGTTAAAAGTTTTGTCAAGCTTCAACCAAATGATTTTTATAGAAAATATTTATTTATTTTCAAAAATATATGCACACTCATACACACACACTTAGAAAACGGTATACGTAGTTGAGCAGCACTCACAGATATTTTATCAATCAATAATTTTATTTTGATTAAAAATTGCATGGTTCCGCTTGAATTTAAGTATTTTTTTTTTTAATTTTATTTATTCATTATTATAAATACATATCTAATTGTCTCTTTATGTTTACGATTATTTTTTTAGAAATTTTAAATTAAATATTTGCAAACTAAACAGTTGACTAAAAATTAATAATGTCATCTATTGAATATATATAATTTATTTTATTCTATATGGCTAGCATGTCACTGAATAGATATTGAAAAAAATAAAAATAAATAATAAAAGTAAGTAAAATTTATAAAAGTCCAATACAATGGGCTATAGAGATCAATAAGACAGCTCGAAAAAATCAAGATTCATTTATTTAGAAATTTCAAACTAATTTAAGCTACTGCATTCCCATACATAGACACGGAAGTAGAGCATCCAATAGAGCTGCCACTGCCTCAACCTTGACTTTGAATTGCGAGCAAATGAATCAACATTGGCCCTTTTGCAGAGTTCGTATGCAAATGAATGAGTGGCCCGAGAACAGCTAGCTGGCGATAAGGATCTGTTAATATCCTTTGCCACAAGGATAAAAACAAGCTGTTGCCATATTGATTCCTGCCGCTAGACCCAAGGCACAAATGAGACCCAGCCAAAGGGACGAGCTGCCCGCTCTTTGTGTCTGAAGGGGCGCAACCTTGAAGGTGTTAAAATAACATATTTCGGCGATTGAGGCTGGGTGTGGCAGACGAGGGGCGTGGCATTTGTTAGGCACCAAATGAAATTAAAACGCGCATAAATTATATGCGTCAAAAAGGGAAAGGAATGGAAGCTGACGACGAGCGCCAAATCGTTGAATATGTATATTAAGACATTTCTGGCGGCGCTGTTAATTTCTGGCATCAAGTTTTGCATACTTTTCTTGGGCAGGGGGCGTGGCCCAGGTGGGAGGGGGGAAGGGTGGTTGGCTGAGTTAGCTGGAAGAATGGCAGGCAGCCTGCATAATTGCTCAATAGTGCGCAGCATTTTGCTTAAGCAATTAAGTAGATTGGAGCGGGTAACACTGATTTATGTATGTCACAGCCACGCCCACTACAACAATGTGTGCGTGCGTGTGTGTGTGTGTTGCATGTCATTTGATTAACTAAAAGTTGTTGCTGCCTGCCGCTGTTGCAACAATTTTAATTTTACGCCTTCATTTGGCTGCCATCAAAGTGCCACGCCTTAAGCCCACTTACGTGAGTTTAATAGCAAGCAGCTGCTGTCAGGCTGCATTGTGCGCAACGTAAATTAATTAAAAATTGTTTAAAACCACGCGCAGCGCTTCGTGTCGCTATGCGGCGCGATGCGCGTTTGCCACATAAAAATCCGTGGAAGAAAATATTGAATAAAGAGCCGGGCTGTGCTGAAAGACGTGGTATATGAATACCCTGTACACATATATTTATAAAGGGTATGATTTGGTGTTTAGTTGCATGTATGTCTTGCTTGATCTATGAATCTGTGTTTGATTTGTAAATCAATAGATTCTCTGTCTATTCATAGCTTGCAGCTGCTTACAGGGTATCTCTCTGCCTAGCCGTGCTCAGGCTCAATCTGTCTTGTCGAGTTAATCGTCCATGAGACAACAGAACTCAAAAAACATATTTGACCGCAAGGAAAAGGGAAAATATTTATTCATATGAAAGTATTCGTTCTTCATAGATTGATTGATTGAAAGCATTTGACTCACTGACTGATTGAGTGATTGACCATGAAGCAGAGCTGAAAAGAAATATTTATAAACTTGTTCGCATTGGAAGCCATTGAGAGAGTATTAAAACATTCTTACATGGATTGCATGCGAGGGCTGTAAAAGCAGTTGTTGACTTTAAGTCAATCAATATCACATCTAAATGAGATTCGTCTAGATTGAATGTGATTGCCATTGATTGAGGAGGATTAACCAATCGAGTAGCAACAATAAAACAATGAAATATCGATATTAAATAATGTATTTGAAACACTCTGATTGATCAGCATGTTTTTTAAAATGAAAAAACTCTCAAAAAACCATCTTCCCATATATAAGAGATGAATGCTACTGACTGCCCTTCTGATTGATGGACTGCTGCTCTGATTAACAATCTGCAGTTGAAGTCATTAAAGCGCAATTGCAAGGCCTTGCAACAATCTGATTCGGCAAGTCGTTAAGCACTTGTGCCTCATCATCCGCAAGTCGGTCAAAGTTTCAATGTTCCATAAAGCTTATTGAAAAAAAAAGAAAGAAATCCTGCAAGTTTTTTCTTCGTCAGCTCGCTGAATATATATGAGCGGCATTTACGTTCTGTAATCAGGAAAAATAAAAGCGTTTAATCAATGATAAATGTGACGTCAGCCGCAGCGAAGATGCAAGTGTTTTAAATGTCTCAACAAAGCGCAAGCGACAACAGCAACAGCAACAACAACAACAACAACAAGAACAATAGTGCTAACAGTCTTTTATAAAGAAAAGGGCAGCAGCAGCAGGACGAGTCGTGAATCCTGCGGGCTGCTTGTTAAATGAAAATTAATTGGCAACACTAATAGTGTTGCCAACTACTTTGCGCAATTAAAACAAATTGTATGTAACAGATACAAGCAGAACAAAACACAAGTAAACCAAGTAAGCATATTGCATTAGGGCAGCAATGACTGCATGATACACGCTCGCCTCGATAGAGGCTGGAGACAGAGAGAAGTTGAATAGGGCTTATAATTCAAGTACCTAAGAATCCAAGTTTTATCTAAACTCTGAGCTGACTTGCCATGCCCAGACAGGCATATATGTAAGTATGTATTATATTTGACTTAATATAAGAGCTTAAAAGCAATTAGTTTTAGATGAAAATTTCTAGTTAAAAGGTCACAACTGTGGTCAAAACTAGTGCGAGGAATGCGAGCAGGATTTTTAGATTTGTCTTTACAAAATGTTGATTTATTATTGAATAAGGAATTATTATTCTATTCAAAGTAATAACTATCATATATGTATACATCAAACTATCATAACCAGCAGTGTATTCTCTATTGTATTTTTTTTAGTTCAGCTTTTAGTTTTATTTATTTACTTATTTTTTTTATTATATTTTTTTAAAATTAATATTCCTTATTTTTGGCTCAGTATTTGAGTATTCGTAATTTAAAACTATTCTATTTATTTTTATTTATTTTGCTGCTATTTGTATGTTATTTTTTTTATTTTATATATTTATTTCTTGTGTAATTAATTTTCATATTAATAAAAAAATCTCAATATTATTTTATTTTATATTTATTTTTTGTATAATTAATTTTCATAATAATAAAAAATCTCAAAATAATTTAATCTTTTTATTTTATATTTATTTTTTGTGTAATTAATTTTCATATTAATAAAAAAATCTCAAAATTATTTTATTATTTTATTTTATATATTTATTTTTTGTGTAATTAATTTTCATAATAATAAAAAATCTGAAAATCATTTTATTTTTTATTTGATATTTATTTTTTGTGTAATTAATTTTCATATTAATAAAAAAATCTCAAAATTATTTTATATTTTTAATTTATATTTATTTTTCGTATAATTAATTTTCATAATAATAAAAAATCTAAAAATTAAAATGAATCAATTCTATTTTTAATTTTATGTTTTATAAATTTAATATATTTTTTTTTTCACTAGACTACTTCATTAGAGTATATATTTGTAATTTTTATAGTATTTACTTTTACCTAAATATTTTTCAATGTCCACAACACTTAAAAAATAATTAAAAAATTTATCGAACTTCCATAGAACTATTCCTGGTCTAGCTTGACAAACTCAAATATATCACCTCATCTCGCTCTCCACCAATATGCTCGCTTTGCACATTCCAAGCGAGTATGGAAAGTATAAAAAATTAAAACTAGCAAAGAACAAAAAAAGAAATTATAAGAGAAATGTTTCAGTTGCAGAGTCCGAGCCCAGTTGGCAGACCGAGTGGAACAGCTACACTCACTACGTACGTGTGTGTGTGTGCGAGTGTGTATGTGTATGTGTGTGAGTTTACACTACTTCCTCGCCCCGCCATTCTCCAAAGACCCCCCCTTTAGGTAACTCAACTCGACTAGCTTCATGGAACTTTTCCGCACATAATAATTCATGTTAAACTTGCCCTCGCCTTGCAGTTCAGTTCGGTTTTCACGTCTTTGGCTCTCGGCGCCTGTTTGGCTATGTTTTCATTCAGTCATTCATGCATTCATTCCATCCGTGGGTCATTCGTTCATTCATTATTTAACAAAGCAGCTAACACGCAGACACAAAAACTTATCCGTTTAACGTGCCAACACCGAGGCTAAAAGATGGTTTACCTGTCTGCTACCTGCTGCCTGGCTGCCCCGCACGTCAAAAGTTCAAGCTGACGACCCGAGCTTTGCTTAATTTATGCGAGGGCAGGTTTGAAAATTTAAGTTTATATTGCATTTCTTGTTTAAGGCTGGAGATATGAAAAACTGATGTTGCAACGATGTAATACAAAGTATTCAATATTTATTTATAAACTTCGAATTGAAGTTAACGAACGAGTTGACTGCATTAGAATTGACTTGATAAGCGAGAGCTGCTAGCGAAAGATAACTGCATCAGAAATCGTAAGTCTAGGGCTTTATATATATAGATTTCTGCTTATGAACTCAATTGCAATCCAATTTATTTATCATTCGATGTTCTTATTGAAACCTCTTTAACAGAATTATTTTGTTGCTCCTTTATTAATCAAATGGAAACTAGTAAATTTTTAAAAAATTATTTTTATTCATATTTTAAATTTATTATATATATTTTAAATTTATATTTTCTTTTATAAAAATTAATTTCCATTTTTCACTCCATTTTAAAGCAATTTACTTTTCAATCCCAATTCTTGACTATCGATAAATACACAAATCGATTATTTGGCAAATCTAGAGAGACTTGGTATATGAAATATTCTCCCTAAGCTACTTTAATCTACATTTATTACTAAACAATACCTAAACCTACATCGCACATAGAACAACATGACAAGCGCACTCATTAGCTCGCGGCTTACGCGTATGTTAGCTTGCTTCAAGCTCGCTCAACTTAATATACAACTAGAGTGAAATATGCCTTGAACATATTTGCATTTATGTTAAAGAAACTTTTTCTATTTAAGCTATGCTTGTATGCTTTCACAATGATGTTTTTTAGATATAATAATCACATAGATACGGAAAATGCACTTATCGATATATATCGCATTGTTACAGAAGATATTTCACTCAAAAGCTACACGATAAACAGCGTTAGCCTTAGCTAAGTTGTGCACTGCACTCAATTTACCTCAACTTTGCACAATCTGCCACTAAGAATCAAGTCAAATATTAACTATCGATAAATACTTTTATCGATCATCTTAGCTGCACTTGAAAGCTTCTCTTGACTGCAATTTCTTTTACCTAGCATCACACGCTCTCTTTCAACTAATTGCAACTGCTTGAGCTGCCCTCAATTACCTTTGGCTTTCTTAATTTTTCGCTTTTTATCTGCCACTCGCCTATCGCCCATCACCTCTCGCCCGCACCCCGCTCGCTCTGCTCACCTTTTTTTTCCCACACACCTACGGCAGCAGACAGGCTGCCTGTTTTACCTGTTGTTTTAAAAACAATGAACATATTATGTATATCGCACCCAAACAAGACCATAAACGACTGCCGAGTGTGAAGTAGAGAAAAGGAGGAGAGTGCGTACATACACATACATACATATATGTATGTATGTGCTTCCGCTGTCGGAGGGACCTCAATTCTCATGGTAGGTCCACCCCTAGCCACTTGGCTCATGCTCCATTTTCTGGCTGATTTGAGAACTCGGCTTTAGATTTCTTTTGTTTTCTTGCAGCTGCTTTGTCTCGGTTTGTGCAGCCAGCTCTCACCTGCCACCCCTCACCGGCCACCTGCCATCATGGCTCACTGCAGTAATTCATTTGCTTGTATGGCATTCTTTTGCCTTTACTTCTTTTGGTCGTCTTTTCATGGCGCAAAACCCCATTTTTAATTGTGTTTCCGGCAATTTTCACTCTATTAAAAAATTTAGTTTTAGCTTAATGAGAGCCAAACTAAACTGAAACTCAAACTAGCTAACAACTTATATAGAGCCATCATCACCATCAGCATCATCATCATCAGCATCATTATTATTATTGTTGGCATCATTGTAATTGTCATTATTGACATTGTCTGCTGACCAAACGCATTACATTAATAACTCGATGTGAACAACATAAATCTGTTGCCAAACTTCCTCGGCAGCTCAACTGCTGTGGAGTAGAACTGGCATATCTCAATCAAAGCATCTGCCTGAAGCCCTCTCACTATCTCTCTCTCCCTCTCTCCCTCCCTCTCGCTTGCGCTCTCTAATTCTCACTTGCTTAGTCTCAGTTTGTGTTTGCATTTGGGATTGTGTGGATTTAACAAAATTTACAGCAAAATACGCACGTACACGAAAATTGGCAAGCTGGCATATTTTTAAACAATAGAAAAATGAGAGAAGCATATTACAGACGAAGTTGAAATACGCTAACTTAGCTATAGATGTGCATACATTACTGAGCTACTAAAAATAAACTACTCGAGTAATCATTATGTATATACATAAATAATATATAAATAACATATATTCTATACATAAATAATATATAAATATGTCTCCTCTGGCTCTGCTAATATGACAGATTATTGCAACAACAACAAATATCCAGATCTGTTTACAGTTCTCTAATTCTGTTAAATTTCATCGTGATTGGCTGCTGTTGCGGCTGCTGCAATAGTATTAGTGAGAGGTTGCGAGCTTGTATAGAGTTATCCAATTGAGTCTGCGCTCCATTTATGTTTTGTATGCCAATCAGATTCCAATTCTGCAAGCGAGAAAGAGACAGAGATAGCTACTGCTGCATGTAGTCACGCGCGCTTGGGAGTGAGAGGGAGACGGCTACTTAGGCTCTGGCTATGCTTTTAATACATAGCAATGGAAGACTAGAAATGGAGTCTTAAAGAGCGCATGGCGCAGCATAAGAGGAATTCATTTTTGAAAACAAATATTATATTTCTATGTAAGAAAAAGGCAAGCTTTAGGTATTTTATAATTTTCTATTTACTATGCTCAGCTTTATATTAGTTTTTTAATATTTTTCATAAAATAATTTTCTATCTATAAGAGATCATGAAAAATATAGAATTTTTTAAGTATTGAAAACTTGCCTTTACCAGTTTATGATTTTCAGTATACCCCTAACAAAATGTAGACAAATGAAAAGAGAGCCATAAGTGCTGAAAAGTATTTAGACTCTGTGCCACGCCCAAGCAAAATTCTAAAGCTTCCACTGCTCCCGCTACTACTGCTGCTCCCAGTGTTGTTCTTGTAATTGCCCAGTGAAGCCTGAAGCGACTGGGGCTGAGACCAAAAAGTAAGAGACCAAAATTGTAGAGCCAGACGATGGTGTGCCATAGTTTAGTTTAGCCCCAAAATGCATGAAATGTCTATTCTAATCCGGAAATTAAATTCCATTTAGAAATTTCGTATACAAAATGCTTGTCGCATGAGCCAAGCAGCAATCCACACACGTGTGTGAGAGCGTTTGTGTGAGTGTGTGTGTGTGTGGTTGAGGAGGTATATCTGTAGCTAGATATAACTACATATATGTTTAATTTATGGAGAGTATTCCAGCCAGCAGCAGCAGCAGCAGGCGCACAAAAAGCTAGCCAAAGCCTGCCTATGGCTATGGCAAGAGGGGGCCTGAGTCTGGGCTCAATTTTAACCCGTTAGTTAATGATTGCAGTCGAGGCTTTGGGAAATATGAAATCCAATGAAAATTGATGAATTCTCCATTGAAATCAAATTCTGAGGCTTGTCCAGCCGCAGCCAAAATGGCTTAAATGGAAACTTTAATAAACTTGGACTAAGTGAATAAATTATGTGCATGTGACAGCATTTGTGAACGATATTGACATCTTGTCAATGCATTCGAATGGAGTCTAAGCTGTGATTGGCTCAGCAATTAAAGATTAAATTGCATGGAAAGGATCCAAATAAATGTAAATCAATCTTCGAATATATTGAAATTCAGTTGAGTTGACAGATAAATGAAATTTCATGAGATATAAAGTGAATGAAAATGAAAATTATTAATACATTTCAAAATGAGTATATAAACTATATTTATTTATTTATTTACTTTATTTAATATAATTTAATTTAAGTAAAATGAATAGCATTAAAATGAGTTAATTATTAAAAGTAAATTAATTAAATATGTTAAGCTGAAAATATATTTTTATTAATACGATTAAAAATAAAAATAAATTAAATAAAAATAAAAAAATAATAGAAATAAAATAATAATAATAAAAAATTAAAAAAAAAATATTTTGGATATTTTTATAAATAAATATAACAAATAAATTTAAAATAAATCACTAAAGCTACAAAACAAATTAAACAAAATATTTTAAGGGAATATAAAAATTAATTTTAAAAAATAATTTTAAAATCACTTCAAATATAGCTCCTTTAATGAGTTAAACTAAATAATAATAATCAACTTTTCTTGCAGTTGTTCATTAAAAAAAGAAAACAATCACAAAAATAAATCAACTAGAAGAAGAACTCAACAATTTGTGACAGGTGCACAAAAGTGAGAGAAAAAAAAATAGAAACAAAAAATAAATAAAATAAAATGAAGCAAATCAGCAATTTATTATATTTGCCAGGCAATTTGTGATGTTATCCAATAGAGTGGCAAGCGACGGGCGAGAGCAGGTGAGAGGCGAGAGGTGAGAGTACTTTAGGGCATAAAAAGTGTCAACTAATCAAATGTCACAATAAAGAGAACAAAGAGCAGCGCATAAAAAGAGCTGAAAGCCGAGCGGAGCAATCAAAATACAAAAGTGCTGGCAATTTGTGTACTAGATGATGGGCGTTCAAAATGCCACGCCCACAAATTGCAATACCCACAGAGGCATACACATTGACAGCGCTTTCTAATGCGCCAAAGCCATTTAGTTCATTTGTTTTGCGTGCGCAATAAAATTTTTATCATTTTTTATTTGTTTGTCTTTTTCCGTTCTTCAATTTTTTTTTTTTTGTGCGTTTTAAAACGCGCGCAAACAGCGCCAAAGCGGTTAGCGCGTCGCATGGCAAAAAAAAAATGTTTATGGCTTGTTATTTGAACATAAAAGCATTTTGCAAGCGCCCCCCACGCCTCGCATACATATGTGAGAGCTCAAAGAACGTGACACTCTTTACATGTGCAGCATGCGCAGAGAAAAAAAAAATTGTAAAATTATCATTTGAAAGAGAAAACCGAAAAAGGGAAGAAAATAAAACAAAAGACAATGAAATTGTCAAAAATATGTGAAACGAGACACGCATCAAATGTTGAAGAGCCACAGAGGTTGGGGATTGAGCGAGGGCAGAGCAGATGAAGCAGAGGAGAAGAGCAGAGAAAACTGCGTTTAAGCATCGCCCATTGTTGTAACAAACAAATAAATTTATGTGCGCCATTTGCAAATGAATAAAGGCAGAGATAGAGATAGAGCTAGAGAGAGAGAGAGAGAGAGAGAGAGGGAGAGGGAGTGCAAGTGCGAGCGCGAAACTTCGTAGCCAATAAAAATTACAAAAGCAAGTGCCAAAGCAGCTGAAAGTTAGCTGAGAAGTGTCGACACTTGGCCTAACCCTTAAGCCAGGCGCCAGGACACGTACGCAGCAGCAGCAGCAGCAGTGGCAGAGGCAACAGGACTCTATAGGTTCCACTCCATGCTCAGCTATAATACGAATGTTAGCCAAAAGGTCTCAATGGCCAAAAGAGCGTGACGCAAATTGCTAACAAGTAATGGCAAATGAAAAGCAAATGAAAACCAAAAGCGAACATAATAAGAAATGTTGCCTGGATTGAGCAGGCGAGGGGAAAGCGGGCGAGGTTAAGCAGCTGAGTCGTGAGGTTAGCGCCATTGACCGGAAATGTAAAATGCACTTAGACGCCAAATAAAAAAAAGAGAAATATATATAAGTATATATATATATATATGTATATATATATCGCTATCAATAAATTCGCACGTAGCGCTGCCAAGTGCTGAAAGCATTGCAAAGCCAGTGGCGTGGCCAAGGCAAAGAGAGGGGCGAGGCGTGAGCTGGGCAACCAGCTTGATGTGGATATTTTTGTGGATAATTGCTAAAGCCAGTCCAAGCCAAGGCAACGCTGCACTTGCAGTTCGCCTCTCGCCTTTGGCCTGCTGCTTGCAATTTGAGCTTTGAAACAAACACGCGCCAATGGCAACAGCATGAGGCGCGTCGCGGGGCAGCTGCCTTAAAGGGGGCTTACACATATGTATGTAGCTTAAGGTCGTGCGGCTGCTGCTGCTTCTGCTGCTGTGGTAACTGCTTTTAGTGAAAATTGCTTCATTAGAAGCTGCGTCGGCAGCGAAATTCAACGATTCGATACGTTTCGATGCCCATTCGCTGATTGTGGCTGCAGCTGAGAGAGCAAGGGAGAGAGAGAGGGGAAGAGAGTGAGAAAACAAATCGAAAAGAGCGCATAGACCGATATGGTCTTTGGTTTATTTAAAATAATGGCTCAATTAGGACTTTCAAGTGGCATTTTAACTTTTTATTTAATTTATAAGAAAATCTAGGCTGAGGTGCTGAAAGAGGAGCAAAGGTAAAAGTTGAGAGAGCAGTAAAATAAAGAGTGAAAGATAAGTTTTTAGATGAAACGATCTTTAAAGATTAATGTCATTTACTTTTTTATTTTATTATTTTTATTTATTAATATTTTATTTATTTTACAATTATTTTTATTGATATACTTATTTTATTTATTAATTATTTTTATTTATTTTTTTATTATTTTATTTTAATTTTTGTTTTTCTTTTTGTGAGAATTTTTTGTATATTCAAATATTTTTAATCTATATTTATTAATTAATTTTTTCATATATTTTGATTTTTTTTTTTTTTTTTAATAATTTTTGTTTATTCCAATATATTTTATTTATATATATTATTTTATCACTTTTTTAATAATTTGTTGTATATTTAAATATTTTTAATTTAAAAATTAATTTTTGATTATTTTTTTAAATTTATATTTTTCTTTTTTTCTTAAATATTTAAATATTTATTTTACTCTTATTTTTATTGATATACTTGTTTTATTTATTATTTATTTTATTTATTTCTTTATTATTTTATTTTATTTTTTATTTTATTTATTTTATTTTTTTTTTTTGAGAATTTTTTGTATATTCAAATATTTTTAATCTATATTTATTAATTCTTTTTTTTTTATATATTTTTTTATTTATTTATTTTTTTAATAATTTTTGTTTATTTAACTATTTTTAATTTATATTTATTATTTTTTACTCTTTTCTTTGTTTTATTATTTGTTGTATATTTAAATACTTTTAATTTAAAAAATTATTTTTTATTTTTAATTTGTATTTTTTTTTTTTTTTTTATTTAAATATTTAAATATTTTTTTGTAAATTCATGTATGTTTTTTTTTTTTAAATTTATATTTTAATATTTAGGTATCATAATGTATATAATAAATCATTTCTAATATGCTTGGCACTTTTAAAACTGAAATAGAAGACGATTGCTGTCATTAAAGTATTTTTTATTTCCATGTCCTTTTAAGTATTTCATTCTAGATACAATTGGAGTACAGTTTATTTATATCCCGTAACACATTGAGTAGCAGAGTAACACTCATAGACACAAGAGTAAGCTCAGCTCGTGTTTAGGCATACGTATCTGCATTTGTTGCTCGTCATATATGTCTAAAGGAGGCATGAAATTTCAGCTCTGTTCAGAGCTCAGCGTATCTCTTAGTCGCGTGTGCGACTAAATTTCCTCTGATATACTTTAACCAATGTCTCACTCTCTCTCTCTCTCTCTCTCTCTCCGTCTCTCTCTCTTGCAATCCAAACTAATTGAAAGAACAAGTAAGTAAGCTATTCCCTTTCTTTTTTTTGTTAGCCATGCTCGATACCCTTTCTGCACAGCCACAGTCATTCAATCAGTTGCTATAGTAACTACTAGAATCGTCTGACAATGAAATTCAAAATGGCATGCAATAAATGAAGATTAAATGAAGTTTAGCTAATGAAATTTAAGGTAACATCATTCTATCAGGCTAATTGCCAAAATAGAACTGGCAAAGGCTGCGTGGGTCAAGGGAAAGAGTCAAATGCGGCAAGCTGACTAAACAAGTTGTTTGCTGTTGTTGCTGTTACTTGACTCGTTTGCATTCATAAATCAAAGAAGCATATGTCTGTGTCTATCAAAGAGAGAGAGAGAGAGAGAGAGAGAGAAGAAAAAAGTGGCCAAACAATGGAGCTGCCCAACAGATTATAGGCAAAATGGCCGCACAATAAATATGAAATATATATATACTGAATATATATATACAATTTAGTATATATATATATATATATATATATCAAAATATGAAAGAGGCATAGCAACAATCGGCAGCAGCGGCGCCAACAACAAATGGGGCATAAATTACACATGGCCATAGAAAAATGATACGCCAACAACATGAAACAGATGCTGAGCAGCAGAGTGGGGTGGGAGGGGGCACAAGGAGGCGCAGAGCTAGGGAAATGGGGGGAGGGGGACAGATTTTGGGGAGACTGCAGAAACGCGCGCGCTCATCATTTATAAATGCTCGCGGGAACACGGGAAAGAGAGAGAGAGAGAGAGGGGGAGAGACAGTGAGATTGAACGAAAGAGCGAGAGAAAGAGGGAGGAAGAGTGTTTCTTTATAGAGTATATTGGTTTTGTGCATAGTGCGAGCTGTCGTCCGACCAACCTTAGGTGCATCTTTGCGTCCTTTCAACCGTACGTTCTTCCGTTCATCCGTCCTTCCATCGGTCCTTTCATCCTTTCATCTATCCTTTCGCAGCTCTGTCTTTCCGCTTCGCTCTTCTCAATAAACGCAAGCCATTTTCTCTTCTCGCTATTGAACTGAACTGAGCTACAATTTGGATTATAATTTTATGAATATCCGAGTGTTGGACTGTTCAGTTTTTTTTTAATAAATCCATCGGGAACATGACAAATTGGAAATATTATTTCCTCTATGCCAAAACCCCTTTTATCGTTAGCTTATATAGTCCATTACGTCCATAGTGAGCTTGACTATTTTATTTATTCGAAGAGCAGCTCAAACTAGTTTACCTTAAAAAAAAATTAATTTAAAAAAGTTTATCGTTAGCTAATATTTAACAAAAATATTAAACCATATTGAGCTTGGCTATTTTCACAAAAATTATATCTCTAAAATTTGTTTAGCTAGAACCCCAAAAATTCGTTAACTTAGAGGAGCCAAGTCCTCAATGACTGCAGAACTAGCATATCGCACAGAACTCTTTAATTTCCAAAATTTTGGAGTCCTAGATCTTAAGTTGAATAGCTTTGATAGTCTTTAGTTAGATTCCTGTTGATGCTTGACCAAAAATGATATGAAATTGCTCACTGAGCACTTGGTTGTCGGCTAAAGCTATGTATTCTATTGTTTTACGACTAGAAACTCAAAGGGTGACAAGTAATGAACGCTTGTCATGCTCTGTGAATTTGTCAAAAAATATATAAAAATATAAATATATATATATAAATATAAATATAAAAATATATGTCGCAGATTGATCAGTTGCCATATATTTTATTATACCTTGCCTTGTTGCTCTCTTGTTCTCTTCACGTTCAACCTCTCAAAGTTTCTTAATATAACAACGTCTTCAAGTCATCATCTAGACCGAGTTGGCAGGTCTCTCTCCAGCAGCAGCTACATACATAAATATAGCTAAATTACTGTACCAACAAAACGAGACTAAGAACTCAAGCATCCATGCAGTAGTAGTGAAAATACAGACCTTTGAAGTTACAATATTGAATTCGTGTTACAGTTTTGCTTCTCAGTGTATATTTGTCTCGCTCTCGTGAAGCTCCAATTTGAATAAATCAGGAAGCATCCTGCCAACTTGGGTAATAACTTTGATACCTACTCCAACATGTATGCCTTATGGAATGATAGCTATAAAATAAAAGAAAGAAATTCCATAAAATGCTGGGAAATGAGCTGTGCAATGAGTACTTCAAGTCACAGCAGAGCTGCTCCTCTCTTTGACTATTTAAACTAACTAATATTCAGCTGTGAGCGTGTATTCTGCAGTCGTTAAAACACGACTACTTCTTTTTGATGTGTTTTTTTTCTGCTCCTCCTCCTTTTTTGTGGCTGGGGTCAAAATGATGTTAGGCACGAAAATTCCGTTTTGGCTGGCCAAGTTTCCGCTGCTCCTAATCGTATTACAATGAAAATTGATGATGATGTGGAATGTGAAATGTGAAATGCGAAATGTGAAATGTGAACTCTCGAATGTTGCACAAAATAAACCGAAATAAACCACACAAAAAAAAAGAGAACCCAAAAACTGACAAGAAAAATAAAAATGTTGTTGCTGCTGCCACAAAGTGTGACCAGAGCTGAATGGCATTTGGCTCGGTTTCCTCTAGTCTGGCTGCTGGTTGCAAACGCACTTAAATTCAATTGCCAAAGCCAACAGCAAGCAGCTGCAACAACAGCAAATATTGTCAAGCGAGCTGCCAGTTAACAAAGTTTTCCAACCAGAGCTGAGCGACGCACTGCAGCCCGTTGGCTACTTAAACTGCTCAACGAGCCACCAATGGCAAATGCCATCAAAATATATGCAGCACTATTGCTATGCGTGTCTCGCTCTCTCACACACTACCTCTGCCACTCACACTCTGTCTGGCTCTCTGTAAACAGCGATTGTGCCGAAATTGTGCAACGCATTTAATTGAATCGAAAAACTAAACATCGAATGCAGCAACAAAAACAACGCAGCAATAAAACTGATGCTTAAATGCTCTGACACAACTGACGGCCATTCGTATTAGCATCTAACAGCTCTATAACATAACACATGTTAACTACATATGTTAACTACTATTACAGAATCTACGTTTGGCATTCGTCAGGCTTTCATCTAAGCTGCTGGCTTGCTTAGCGATCGTCTTATTATATGATATGATATGAACTTTATAGCTGCAATAAATAGAATGGGATATCAGAAATTCAGATGCTTGAGTAAAAAGAGTGAACATACTCAATAATCCAACTGTCTTTCTCTCATCTCTCATTTCTCATTTCTATACTAATAAAGTCCTAGTTCATTGCTTCTCATATCCAAGATTTCTTTACTCTTTATTTCTATATTGCTAAATTTCTAGATTCATAAAAAAAACCTTATATTGTTAGATTCTTAAATTCATAGTTGCGAAAATTATCAGAGCCGTAAAAGTTCTTGCAGTGGATTCGTTCCAGAATCTTGTTCGTTAAGCGAAACATAGTTTCCCTAAAAGAAATGTACTCGTTATGCAAAATGTTCGTTCTTCGAGGCTTACGTTAATCGGGTGTGAACGCTCTATCCCTCCTAGCATTTGGAAGACTGTTTTGTAGGAAATGAATTTGGTGAGTCGTTTTTGAGTCCCCGGGATGATCATATGCGCGATTCTAGAAAGAGTCAAAAATGACTCGCCTGTATGATCAAAATGTGACTTGTTTGCAGTACAGCAACAATGAGTCGGATGAGTCATTTATGATCGGAAAATGAGCTCATTTATGCCTATTTCAATCAGAAAGAGTACTCAAAAACGACTCGAATATGATCGCAAAGGTTTGGTGGGATGTATTTAGAGTTTTATGTATATAAGCCAGTTTTCTAGATTTGTAGTTAATATGAATCTGGGCTGGATAAAGTCTTAGATGCCTTACCGTAGAGAGAGAGGATAGTCGTGAACTTCTGAATTGCTAAAGTCTATTTCTATAGGCCCGATTTTGGTATTTACTTAGCTTCTTTTTTTCTAATTTTCATTCAGTACGCTTTTAGAAAGAATACAGATTTCATGTTTGCAGAGATGCCTATATGCATATGTTCTTAAAGAATTAAGTTCTCAATTACATATATGCCTAAGGAATTAGTTTCTCAAGTACGCAATATATCATGTTTATCATATATGTATGTCGTCGCGTTTGAATTATTGTTCTGGCCTTCCAGCACAAAAGTTTGCTTAATAACGAGTCGGAGTCGCCCGCTTCTATGACCAAACGTCTTTCTTGCTCAACCAACTCCTATTGACTGCCCCTTATCAGCTCTTCTGTCAAACTGCCTCTTGCTTGCATATTCTCGTTCATCAATATCAGAGCAAGTCTGTGCGAAGTACATAGCCCTCTCGCTCCCTCTCACTCTGCGACATCCTAGACCACCTTCAGCAAAACCTATGGTTGTCTCTTTTCTAATGACAATACATCCTTTAATTGTCACTAAATTGCTAACTCATTCGATTAGCGCTAGTTGTCAGTTTCTCTTTAATACTACTGCAACTGTCAATCACAACATAATAACGTCATAAAGTCACACCGATACGATATATATAGCAATAAGTAATGCAATATGTAGTCAACAACATGTAATGCAGATCCTTACATACTTTTCATATTATCCTAAAGCTCTAAAGTACTCGGCACTTGGAATCGTAAAGTGCTTAGAATCCGTTGATCTCTCGCATCTAATGCTGAAGATTATAGACTTTGAATCTTAGAGAGATTCTTAAACTCTTAAAGATCTTTAGAGTTACAAACACACATATTCCTGGGGCTTTACACTTCGAGTTCTCCATTTCTTCAGTCATATATCCTTTGCTTACAACTCTAGCCAAGTATTAAATTCTTCAATTGTCTAACAATCTTTAATACTCAAAGTTCTAGTATCGCCAGCTTCAGCGATAGATGATGCTATAGATATGATTTGCCTTTCTCGGCAATCAAGTTATCTTTAGTATATATAAAATTATTTGATTTTTATAATCATAAAGCTTACCCTCAACATCTCCCTCTGATCTATGAATACCATAAATACAAAACAAAGCCTTGGCCCAGTCAAAGCAGCAGCAAACCCTTTGGCAGTGAGGGTATTGAAAACATTTTGGCAATTGGCTGAAAGCGCGCGACGCAGTTACGTTTCCAATTACACACTTGATGTTTGGAGATCTCTGTGTGAGTGTGTGTGTGTGTGTGGCTGGTGTGTGTGGGTGTGTGTATGTGTGTTGCCATGTTAAGTAATATGATGAGGCTTTAGCCTGGCCAAAAAGGTATTATCCGCGCAAAGTCAATTAGAACGGCGATGCCGTTTACCCATTTGGCCAGGTGCAGGGCACACACACACACAGAGAGAGAAGCGTCGAGGCCCGCGGCTGGCCGACAATGCGCATTAGCAACGGCGCCAGTGTTTGGGGGCGTGGCTGCTGTTTAGCTTTCGAATTTTGGATGCCTTTCAGCTAAAAGCGTCGAGCTTTCACATGAGCTCAATGAGGGAAAGGGTGCGGGGGCGGGCTAAGGTGCTTGGACTTGTTTGTCAATTACGCCTTGAATTGAAATATGCCAGGCAGGCAACCGACTTCTGCCTCGCCCGCCTTCCGCCTCCCGCCTCCTGCTGCTACTATTATCCATTTAATGCCAATCTTGACTGCCTTGACGAGCGGCCTAACTGGCTGCTGTCAGGGCAGGTGGAAATCCACAGCGTAAGTTCACATTTTAAACGGAAGTTTTTCAGCGTGCAACGAGCTAAGCTGAAATATTTAGAGCGCATTATGGACGCTCAAACTGCCGTTGAGCTGCAGGCATTTATCGTAAACTTCAACTGCCTCTGTGACGCGTCAAGGATTTGCCAAACATTTAGCCAACATGACACTTCATAGCGCCACACACACACACACGCACACAAATCCCCAGCATAACCCAAATCACACACACACACACGCACACTCAGTCGTAGGCCAGCTCAGTAGGGCGCCCGACTATATCAATATGGGGCATAAAAAACAATGACAACTCTTTTAAAAGGGGCTGTCGCTGCTTGCACAGGCAAAAGGGCTGTGTGAGAGAAGAGTAAAGGGGCAGTGAAAGAGGGTTGGGGAGGAGCTGGCAGAGTGAGCTGTCCGAGAGAGTCAGCTACAGCAACAATGAGAAATGCTAATCCAATTGTTGGGCCCGAGCCGAATACACATTTGCACAGAGCTGACGCAGCTGTAGCTAAATAAGGATATGATTGTGAATGCACTGAGAGAAATACGTGTGTGTTCGGAGAAGCTGAGAATGATATTAGAAGCTACTACTAAACGAGATAATCATGAGGGAAGAGTTCAATTAGAGCAGATAATTTACAATTTGAAGGGAACAAGACAGATCAGGAAAAGTCAAATGGAGACATACACGTGATAGAAGTCAATAGGGAGACAAAGACTGAGACCGGAACAAGAAATGAGAAATGCAAGACGAAAATCAAAGTGAAAACATTAATCAAGTTTCTCTCTTTATCTCGAAAACACTTCCACACCCACAGTTGTCGCCTCGCTCTCCGTCCATCTCGTTCCTTTCCATTGTAATTATATTTTCCTAGCACTTTACATACTTTCATCTTTTTCTCTCTATATCTCTTTCCATTGATATCTCGTTCTCGTATCTGTCTCTCAGCTTACCTACATTTATCTGCTTCGCTTATTTCCCTTTCTCACTTTTCTACTCAAACGCTTTCGCATACTTTCTTTTCTCTCTCTCTCTCTTTTCCCTTTTAGGTCATTTCTCTTTAGATGAATGAACTCTCTCTCTCTCTCTGTCTCGCTTTTGTCTCTTTCCTTGCATCACTTTCTCTCTCTCTCTCTCTTTCCATTTTTCCTTGACTTGGTCTTTCCCTTTCTCCCTCTGTCTCCCTCTCTCTCTCCCTATCTCTTTTTTACTTGTCTTTTCGTTCTAATCTTATTCTCCCTCTCTTTCCCACTCTCCACTCTCTCTCTCTCTCTCTCTCTCTCTAATCTCTCTTTTCCCTTTCATTTGTCTTTTTATTTCTAATTGAATTCTCTCTCTCGCTTTCTCGCTTTTGTCTCTTTCCTTGCATCACTTTCTCTCTCTCTCTTTACAAATCTCCTTCAGTTTCTCATTCTCTTTCTCTCTCTCTCTCTGTCTCTCTCTCTCTTTCTTACTTGTCTTTTCGTTCTAATCTCTTATTCTCCCTCTCTCTACCACTCTCTCCCTCTATCCACTATCCATCTCTTTCTCTTTCAGCTCTCAATAAATGTTTCTCTTATTGTTAATTTCTATATTTATTAATAAATCAATATTTCTCTCTCTTTCTCTCTCTGTCTCTCTCTCTCTCCCTCACTCTCTCTCTCTCTTTCTAATCTCAATGGACGTCTGTTTACTTGTCTCTTCTTTCTAGTCAGAGAGAGAATAACTCTCTCTATCTCTCTTCTACTTCTCCCTCTGTCTCTTCCTCTCTCTTCCTCTCTCTCTCTCTCTCTCTCTCTCTCTCTCTCTCTCTCTCTCTCTCTCTCTCTCTACTACCAATCTCTTTCTCTTTTAGTTCTCTGTAAAATTTTTCTCTTGCTGTTATTTTCTATACTTTCCTTAGTCTCTCTTTCCCCATATCTCCCAGAGAAGATATAATTATTATACTATATTTATTTATTTTTCTCTCTTTCCCTCTCTCTCTCTCACACTATTATTCTCTACTCTCCCTGCCTCCTCTCCGCTTATTTCTTTTAGTCTCTCTCTCTCTCTAACTCTCCCTCTTCATTTACTGTTGCTTTTGTCTACCTCTCCCCCTCTCTCTCTCCCTCTTTGCTCTGTGCTTCTCTCTGATTTCATGCCTCTCCCTTTCTTGCATCTCTATCTTAATCTATCCCTATTAAAGCCACCTCACTCAAACTGCAAATATTTCTCAGCGCGAAATTACATGAATAATTCAAGTCAAATTCAATTTAGCTTAACCTCAAGATCTTGGAAAATCTGCTTAATATATATATATATTTTTTTATCTTCTTCTTTTTTGCAGTGTAGTTGGAACGAGCTTTAACTACGTCGACTTGGCCAGTGCCAATGCCAGCAGCTATGAGTGTAATAAACATAAATAGGCATTATTTATTTATGTGACCGGCTGGAACTTTGGGGCTTACTTCTATTTGATGATGTATTAATTTCTCTCGATATGATGCCACAGCAAAGCGAACGAGAGAGAGGGAGAGAAAGAGAGAGAGTGAGCAAGGAGTTAGAGAAGATTCTGGTCTAGTCTGTGCCTGTGCCTTGGCCTGTGCAAATTTGCCTGCACATTTCGACCAGGCATTAGTTTAATTGGCCAGGGCTTTTGTGAAATTGGCCAACTCGAATGCTGTCGCTGCCGCTGCCGCTGTCGCTGCTGCTGCCGCTGCTGCTCCTTTGCCCTAATTGCACTTTTCGCTTGAGGAGCTTTCGCTTTTCCTAATGGCACGAAACGAGTTCAAAGCTGGCTGCGTCAAGCAATTCGAATCGAATTCTGTTTCTTGGGGCCGCTTAGTTTTTCATTAGCCACGGGGCTAAGCCTTTTGATGGCCGTCTTTTAAGTCTAATTAACTGCTAATAGGCAATAAATCATTATTACTCAAATTTCGAGTTGGCCGTGCTGCACAATAAAACCCACACACAAACACACACGCACACTTATACTCACACATACATGCATAGAAATAAATTCATTAAATACATGTTCAGCTTGGCCTAAACGACTAGCTCAATACCCTAACGTTAACAGAAAGGTAGAGGAAGAGAGAGAGAGAGGGAGAGCAGGAGAACAGGAGAACTATGATGCTCGCTGTGGCGCCATCTGGCGTGTGTTTGGACTAAGCTAGATGTTTCGTTTCCATTTTGTTTCTCAGCTATAGCTACTATATTGTTAAGCAATGGATTTAGCTCTTTTGCTATATGAAGAACTGAAGCATTGCACAGTGGTGCCGTCAGAGTTCATAAATGCAAAAAATGAAAGTCATAAATTTCAGATGAATTATACTGAAATCATTTCAGAATTGATCATATTCTTCGCTGATCAAGTTCACTTTGTTCCATTCAAATCGCTCTTTTTGCAAATAATGTCCAAAGAGCGAAGATCTAAACGACGAAATGCCAATTTACGTTTAGCTCGAAATGAAGCGCATCAGTCAAGTGCAAAAAATCAATTGAAATAAAAATAAATATTGAACACAGAGGTATTTTCTTCAATTATATGTGACAGACAATGTTTAAAAACTTGTGTTTTACTAATAAATGTTTTTTTTTTTTTTTTTTGTCAGCGTCTCAATATGTGTTTTGTCTTCTTTTTTAGTGACTTTTAGGTAAAGTTTTAATTGTGATGTCCCCTTAAGCCCCTCTTGAAAATATTTTTGTAGTATATGTTAGTGTTTTAAGATTATAAAATGATTATATTTAGCTGCCACAAAGTGACACACTACGTTGTAAAATTCACGAAGCATAGCCTCTGCCGTTATGAACACGCTACTCTTAAGATCAGATCCATTCATAACAGGACGAAGGGAACTTCTCAAAAACGACATGTCGACTTCATTAACGTCTGTGTATAATTTGTTAGACGATTCTGTTTAATTTAATCCTATTATTATTAATTTGTTATATCTTATTGTTGTTCTTTCTTGAGTACTTTTAATATTTTTTTTTTTTTTTTTTTTTTTTTGCTTTTGAAACCTTACAAAAACCTAGCAAAAGTCTTAAAATTGTTGTAAATTTCACTGCCCTTGCTAAAAGGTTTACACTGAATAAGTTTATAATTATCTTAACGTTTATTGGAAGTGAATAATATGTATGCGCGTCATTCCGTTGCGCGTGCTTAAACTCAACGCATCTCTTAAGTACTAAGTGTTGCCAGACATCTCAATCATCAGCATACAAGTTTTAGTGTTGCCACTAAATAATATCGATAGATTTTTAACAAAAATATAGCTAGAGGATACATTTTTTTTTAATGTTGATATTTAGTCACAATAATTATAAATTTGACTTTCAATTAGCTCATAGTGTCTTGGTAAAAAATTCCAAATTATGGCCGCTGCTTCATACAAGCGGAACCAGTGTGCGTTGGCTCCTCACACATAGTGTTTCGATTCCATATTGTTTCACTGCTGTAAATTGTACTCTGATCAACAGCATTGAATTGTTGCTGTTATTGAACATTTTAATGGTTTACTAATATTTATTATTATTATTAATTAAACTCAATTGATAACCTTTTAGTATTATTTGAATATATATTTTGTTAGCTTAAGATGAGCCGAGTCAGTTGTCTGCTCAAACGCTTGCTCCTAGCGCGCATAGCCAGTTAACCCATTTGCAGGGCGCAAAGTGTATCATAATTCATAAATAAAGTGTGACTAATGCCAATGGCGACGCCAGTGACAACAACAACAACAACAACAAACAGTCAAGACAAAAACAGTTGAGGAAATGTAACTGCAATCCATTAAACAATAAAATGTATTTATTATTTATTATGATTACACTTTGCACATTGTTTTAGCATGAGTGTGCGTGTGGAGGCTTGCCACGATTTAAGTGGTAATTACACTGAGCTGCCCCCTTTTTTTTGCCACGCCCACAGACATATGACGTGCGCCGCCCACGCACAAAGCAAATGGAAATCATAAACATGAAGAGCTAAAAGCGCCTGGCAAATGAGGCCGAACTGGCTAGGCAAAGAGTGAAAGAGAGAGAGTGGGAGAGAGGGAAAAGGCTAAAGCAGATCATAAGCGTAAAGTGCTGCCAACGGACAGCCTCGGCTCAAGCGTAACAAATGCAATAAATGCGAAAGCGAAAAGGGAAAAGGGAAGAAAAGGCGACAACAACTTGAGCAGCCAAGTGGGTGGGTGTGGCCGAGGCGAGGGCGGGTGATCGGGTGAGCCTTGGTAGCCATAATAATAATTCGTAAATTGATTGTGTTTAGTGAAGTTTGAATAAATTCACTCAAACGGGCAGCAGCAGCAGCTCGAGCCGGCAGCAGGATAATCCACTAAAATTTACAACAAACGGAAACAGCAACAGGAAAGCAACAATAAATGCGCACAAGAAGAAGAGAGAGAGAGAGAGGAAAGAGGAAGAGAAAGATGAAGCAGTGTAGCAAAATGTAGCAAATAAAAATAAATTTGTGCAGAGAGAGAAAGGAAGAGAAGCCAAGGCAGAAGCCAGCGAACATATGCGCGCTGATGAGTTACGGGACGAAAGAGGACAAAGGGGCAGGATCTAGAGGCGGTGAGGGGGTGTGGCACATGTGTAGTGGCTGGGCAGCGCTTATAAATGAAATAAAAATGGAAAGCAAAGCAAAACTTATGACTGTCAGCAGATAAAGCAAAAGCTACCAGCCAAGGACCAAGGACCAAGCAACGACATTGCTTTGCTCTCTTTTTTGCGCTCCGGACTATCAAAGTGAAATGCTAAAGCAGCCAAAAATCCACGAAATAATGGCAACATAACATGAAACAACTGTGACAACAACAACATGAACTGCGTGCCAGCAGCAGCAGCAGCTGTAGTCCTGCATGAAATCCTTGCTTTGCTGGCTTGCCACGGTGTTGGCATTGCCATTTGATGTCATTTGGCATCATCATCAATATGGCTAAAAGGACAATGCGTTAAATGCGCGCCAGAGAGATACAGAGCGAGAGAGAGCGAGAGTGGGAGTGAGGGAGGAGGGCACTCAATGGAGTGAAGCTAGCAGTGACAGCTGCGACTGGACTGAGCAGTGAGCGAGCATATTTTCAATGGCAAAAGCCTCACTCAGACTCCCAAAAAAAAAGAAAGGAAAGGGAAATTGCGAAAGGGAAAGAACTAGGCAGCGCCATTAAAGGATTTCTGCACGCACATTTTCATAGTTGCTCAATAATTTTGGAAGCATTGTCTACAAACAGCCCTAGCTCAAGAGCAAGCATGTCTAGTTTACTGTACAGTAAACACAAGCCAAGTGCGCAAGCAAACAAAAGATTTCTGAAAAGAGTAAAAGCTAAATGAATATTATAGTGCGCACAAAAGTATGCTATGATTTATTATCCCATACCTAGCCAAGACGCAAAGCAAGCTACAAAAACCATTGCATACTTTTAGCTGCTCTGCTTAAATCGCGCTCACTCGCTCGCTCGCCATCGACAAGCCCATAAATATGCATTGTGTCACATTAGGCGTGCGTGTGTGTGCGTTGCTACATGTCACTGGAGGTTAATAGATTTTCTTTAGGAAAAGCACTTGCAAACTGCATGTCACGATGTCAGTGCAAAACATAAAGCACTGCCAAACACAGCGAGCGGGCGGCGCCTGCACGGCCAGCCATAGGCTTTCTCCTTCTAGTTCTTGTTTTATTTTATTTTGTTTTCTCTAGCTTCTTCTAACAGGCAGCCAGACAGTCGCTTCCGGTCGGCCTAACACATTGATAAACTACACTTGAGCTAAACTTTGATATGCCTGCAAAGTATTTTTTTTTATACGGCTCTCGCTCTCCTTCACTTTTATAGCAGTTCTTTAAGTGTTTTATGTGGTTTGCCAACGTTTTGCTAAGAATTGTTGAATTAAACGTGATATGACTGCAGCATGAAAATTGGGAAAAGGCATTTTGTAAAAGTTGCATATTTTTTAAAACGTATTTTTTAAATTAAAAAAAAAAAATAAATAAATAGGTTATTTTCAGTTAATTTTTTTTGTATAGTTTTTATCTTATTTTATATATTTTTACTTTATTTTTACTTTATATTAAAATCTTTTTTTAAGATTATACATTTTTGGCATTTTTTATACATTTTATTATACTTTATTGTCTGCTTATAGTTTGTGCAATTCCTGTACTATTTTATTATTCATATTTTAATTGATTTTTTTTATTTATCAATTTATTTTTATTTTTTATATATTTATTTCGTTTATCTTTTTATTTATTTTTACTTTCCCAATTTTTTTATGAAATGGTTTTTTTTTTTTTTTTTTTTAATTTATTACATCCTTATTTGTTTTTGAATTATTTTTTAATTTTTAGATTTATTTATTTTTTTTTAGTTTTCTTTTAATATTAATTTCTTTTTAAACTTATTGATTTTTATATAAGTTTATTTATTTTTTATTAGTTTATTTTTTTAGTTATTATTTTTTTAGTTTTATTTTAATATTTATTTCTTTTTTTTCTGTTTTTTTTTTATAAAATTTTTAATTTTTTGATATTTATTTGTTTAGCCATTTTTGTTTTATTCTCTCAAAAATTGTATTTGTTATTTTGATTATATAATTTTTTAACTTTTATATTTTTTACAGGTTTTTTTCTGTCTTTTGTATATTTTATTATTATTTTTTTTTTTTACTTTCAGATGACAAAGTTTACGAAGAGGTAATGGTTATCTCAGATGACTTAATAAATAAATAATTAATAAAAGAAAAAACTTTCAGTACATACATATTTTTACTAACACTTTTAATTTTTTTTTCAGTTTTTCTTCTAGATATTGTAATTTTTTTTAGTTTCAGTACAATTATATTTTCCTCGCCTTTTAGCACAAATATGTTTATGCTTGCACATGCTCTAAATTTGGCACTCTCCTCTGTTGCCTGCATTATTTTGTAGCATACTTTTAAGCGCGCATGAAAAATGCAAAATATTTTATATTATTTACAAGCAGCAAAAGGCAATCTAAAATAAATGAAAATAATGAAAAGATTGAGATAGCTTAAGTCGAAAGGAAAAAAAATAGCAAAACGGATGCAAAACGTTTTTTAACTGACCAAATCTGATGAGTTTAATTGGCAAGAAGAAAAACCCAGCTCAAATTTTGAGAGAGGCACGTTTGAGCATTGCGTGCGTTTCTTTCACTTTGCTCAGAGAGCGGGAAAAGTCCAGGCTGTACGCCTTTTACTTTTGCCAGGGCCACAAAGCAGACGCAAGCTTTATTACAATTTGCTGGAAAAGCAACAGCAACAGCAACAACAACAAGAGGAAGAAACAGCAGCAACAGCAAAGAGAACAACAAATAAGAAAAGCAACAACTTCTCCGGCAGCAGCTAATGGATTCTATTTAACTTCCACCGACTGCTAATGGATTTTTCTTGACCCCAAATGAAAATGCGCATCGAAATGCGATTGAAAAATGCTTATAAAAAAGGAAGAAGCAGAAAACATATATATATAAAGGGAGAGAGAGAGGGAGTAGGAAGAGAGCGAAAGAAAAGGAAAATGCTAACGTATAATGGAGCAATGAAAAAGAAAAACAGGAGAACAGCTACAACAACAACAACAACAACAACAACAAAAGCTAAATGAATTTCCGAATGCCAAGTGAAATGCAATGCTTGAAACTCTTAGAGGCAACTTAAGAGGCAAGCGGCCAAGGGCCAAGGGCCAAGGCGTAAGGGCCACAACATTGGACCATATGGTGTAGGTGGCAGGTGGGAAGCGTGCCTCGAGCCAGAGACGCTGCAGTCGCCGCTGTTGTAAGCCAATCAAAGATTTGGCCAATTGTTCGATGCCAACTTCAATTTTTCAACAGCAATTTCATAGCCGTTGCCCTATAAGTTGAATGAATTTGGAAAATGGGTTTGATGGAGGCAAGTGTGAGACATGTAACAGGTGCAGAAGAGAGAATTTAGACTGGAATATCAAATGATCTGAAGTGAGAGAGAGACTAGCATTGGAATATATAGTTTATTCTGATTGCCTCGAGTCCAAAAGTCATATATATAAGTATAATTATATATATAGAATATAATTTATATTATATTATACTAAATATACTTAGATAAATCAAGAGAGCAGGCTTCTAGATTCTGCCCATAAAACTGTAGATGATATGGGCTTTACTCGATTAGCCTAAGCATTTCCCGATGGTATATGGACAATATATGTATTCCAAATTTTACATCCATAGCACTTGAAATAATAACGTTTATGCAAGATATTGGCCACGCCTCGTCCCTTAGGGTCTAGAAAGCTAAAAATTTTATGAAACTTACGTCTCAGTTGCATATATTCAAAATTTCTGTTCTCTAGCTTCAATAAACATAAACTGAACTGTATTAAGATGGATTGACGAACGGACGGACGGATAGTCTGGCTGTCTACCAGGCGTACGAACAAGCAGATTATTGGATAGACTGATAGACGGATGGATGGATAAGCGGAAAGACGAAGGGACGGATGGTTGGAAGGATGGATGGATGAGTGGATAGAAGGATGGAAGGATGAATGGACAGCCAAATGGACGGAAGGACGGACGGACGGATAGAAGAACGGACGGATGGAAGAACGGACTGATGGAAGAACGGACGGACGGATGATTGGACGAGCGAATGGATAAACGGGCGGACGAGTGGATGGATGGATGGACGGATAGTTAGACAAATAGATAGATAGTCAAAAGAAAATATAGTTGAACGTACAGGATATACGATGGAGATTCAGACGAGCAGATAAACAGAACGGATAGACAATCAGATAGATATATAGACAGAGAGAAAGAAACATAGATGGACGGACGGATCGACAGATAAATAATCGGACGGACAGTTAGATGAACGAACGGCAAAACAGAAAGTCTGAAGAACAATATGGAAGGACAGACAGACAGACCGGTCGGAACGATAGATAGAAGTGGATATAAAATATATAAGAATATAAAAAGGATAATCGGAAGGACAAATCATTAAATAAACCCAATCTATATTTCATTTTTATAAATGGATACAATAATGGATGCTTGGTACACTTGATACAGTTAAAATATATTATAGATAGAAGCATAGATCTGCCGCACCAACATCATTAAATTAATTGGAAAAAAGATTTATAGTTTATCCTTTTTCCAATCCCCAATGCTTGCAACTTTTTTTTACATTTTTTTTTACAAAAAACAATTTATTTATTAAAAACTTTTTATTTAATCTATAAGTGATACAAGTGATAAGTGATACAATATTTTCTTAATATAAAAATATAATACCTGTTGCAGCAGCTGCATCTAACCCATCTAGCATACAGGGCATCAGCGCGTCAAGAGCCACAGCCGATCTCAAGTCAACGCACGGCTTTAATGTGCATTGCCAATACGCATAAATTGTGCAGCTTGATGACAAAAGCCACACACAGAAGCAGAGAGAGAGCAGGAGAGAGAGAGAGAGTAGAATAATTTTTAGTTTTTAATAATTTCTTGACTTCTTCAATTAAATTCTTTTTTGTTGCTCTCTGCTTTCATTCTTCTGCTGCGGTTGCCTTTGCCAGACCTTTTGTGCCCGAAATGAAATTGAAATTAAAATTGAAATTGCCAGAATAAGCAAAGCAGGGAACAACGAACAGAAAATGAAAAGTAAGAAAAAAAAGCTGCTCTAAGCTAATTATTACAAATATTTCTTAATTTTATATGAGTCCCAAAGGCAAAAGTTCTGCTTGAACAATTTTCTGTGCGACTCGAAGGTCTCAAATTATGTTAAATATAAGAAACGCGCTGCCAACTGGTTTCCTTGGCTTTTCTTACCTTTTTTCTTTTCCAAGTCTCTCCCTCTTCATCTCTCTCTCTCTCTTTCATTTTTTATCGGCTGTTGTAGGTGTGGCAGGAACAATGCAACACATTTGTGAAAATTCTCTCACCGTAGCGCGGAGAGAAATAAATCAACTTCCGCTTGGCTGAAGAAGCCGCAACCTTCTGACATAACTGCGAGGCGCTCGGCCAGTCATCAGAAATTGAAACTGCCCACCTGAGCGGAGCGTCAACCCCGAGCCACAAAGACCAATTTACACTGAGAGAAGGAGTTGATGATAGCTGTGAAGCTGAATATATGAAGAATAAGCCACGAAGCATGAAAGATGCAAAATATTATTTTTCATAGTGCCCTAAAAATATATAAATATTTTGTTTTTAATAATTATGAAAGCAAATTCTCAAATACAAATAATAAAATAAAAAATAAACACATAAGAAAAAAATATATATATTTATTTATAATAAAATAATCCAAAATTTCTTATTCAATAATAATTTCAGAAACAAATTTTCAAATTTTCAAAATTTATGAAAAATTTTTATAAACTAAAGAAAATAAGATTTCTTTTGAGAGATTAAAACAAAATAAATCAATATGTAACTCATTTAGAAAAATTAGAAAATTTAGAAAAACAAATTTTTAAAAATCGAATTTTATTGAAAAGAAATATTTCTGATATGATAAATTTCATTATGCATGAAATAAGCTTTTTATTTTTATAAATTTTTCCAAATAAAGGATAATTAAATAAAAGCTAAGAACATATTAAAATAGAATTACAATAATATTTTGGTATTTAAATAAAATAAAATATAATACACAATAATAAATATAATTCGTAATATTTAATAAATTAAATGATTAGAATTATTGCATGTAATAATTTTTGTTTTATTTATTTAAATTTAAAAAAAATAAGTAAAACTAAGAACATTTAAAACTAAAATTCCAAATTCCAAAAATTAAAATAAATAAATAAAATAAAATTAATATACACAATATTAAATATAATTCATATAATGCTTATGTAATATTTAATATATATATATATAATTCATAAAATTACCTAATGCATGAAACAACATTTTTTTTAAATAAATTAAAAACAAAGATTATTTTTAAAGAAAGCTCATTTTATAAAAATATTATAAAAAAAATATTTTTTTCATTTAAATAAATGTAAATAAAATAAAAATATAAATAAATAAATATAAATATAATTAAAATATAATAAAAGAAAAGCTCATTTTATAAAAATATTATAAAAAATATATATATTTATATTTTTATTTTTTTTTTCATTTAAATAAATGTAAATAAAATAAAGAATATGATTCATATAATCTTTATAAAAATTTAATATATATGAAATTAATAAAATCTATGATTTATTAACTTTTTTTTTGTTAATTTAGAATTAACTTTTTACTATCAAATGCAATTGATGATATGCCTCAGCATTACACCTGACTAATTACTTAATTTTTTTCTGTAAGTGCATTTGAAGTCTTCAAATCGTTGTTCAGTTTCGTAGCTGGAAATGCAGGCGGCCGCAACTGTTGAGCTGCCAAGTGCCAACAACTCCGAGAGCCAAGAGCGGAGGCAACTGGAAACCGTTTCAAAGTCGCGTCAATCGTTACGCTTCGCTTACGCCGGGTGAGCAGACGCCAACGCTTTGCATAAGACGAGTGCAAGAGAGAGAGAGAGAGAGGGAGAGCGAGAGGCAACTGGCAACTGGCACTGACCTAGCCCTAAGTACACCTACCTCATAAATGATGTTGCTCTGCCGCACTTTGGGATCCCAGCGTCGTCATCAAATGGCATTTCGATGCGCGTCAAAGTCGCTCGAGTTCAACTTGAGTAGCAGCCATTGTCTACTTCGCTCTTCACACACTATATCACACACACACGCAGAGAGAGAGAGAGAGAGACATGGAGATAGACACACATACATGCGATAATCATTTCACATTACGGTAAGATAATAATTTCATTATGTATTTTCCATGTTATTAATTATATTGTTTGCCATGGAGTTCCTGCTTCGCCTCAACTCGACTCGTCTATCCGATCTCAGCCACAGCTGGAAAATAGTGGGAAAATAATTATCGGTCTACAAATTTTGCTATCATGCTGATAATTACGAGCGCTCCACCCTCTTTCGCTTGTTATTACAATAAAGAAAAAATAATACAAAGAAATACTTGAAGGAAGTTTGTCGTTTGCTCTAAGTGGAAGCGCTTTACCAGAGGCAGGGACTGACACAGAGAGAGAGAGAGAGAGAAAAAGTGAGAGGGCTAGCGAGAGAGAGAGATTCTTGAGCTACTCAGCTGCAGCTAATGGCAATTGCGTGTTTTGATCTAAGCTCAAAATTTTTGATGGTTTTTTAATGGCATCGAGAAATCAGAAATTTAAGATCTTCTAATTTCTATGGGTTGCTCCATCTAATAGGGCTTCAGAATTTTGGGAATTTTTTGAAAAATTTTAATATAGATCATTTTAAAATTTATGAGGCAAAGAAGAAACGGAAAGAAGATGCGAGATAGAGTATCGAAGATAAGAAGCGAAAGGTAATATATAAAAGTCCAAAGATTGAGGCAATCAGACAGATTATGGGACATAGGAAATGAAACAAAATGGAACATGAAATATGGAAAATTAAAACAGACCTTGGAATTTAGAATATGAAACAAGGAACATGAAACATGTAAACTGGAACATGAAATATGGTAAATGAAAACAGACCTTGGAATTTAGAATATGAAACAAGGAACATGAAACATGTAAACTGGAAGTGGAAATATGGCAGATGGAAGGTGGAAGATGGAAATGGAACAGAGCATGAATATTGGAACATTGAATATAAAACATGAAATTTACAAAATGTAAGATGAATTATGGAACATTGAACTTGAAGCATGGGAAATTGAAGATGAGAGATAAAGGATGGAATATGGAAGTGGGAAGATGGCAGATGGAAGATGGAATATGAGATATGGAACTTGAAACAATTAACATAGAACATGAGAATTGGAACATGGAATTTACAAAATGTAATATGAGTTATGGAATATATATCTTGAAGCATGGGAAATGGAAGATGAGTGATAAAGGATGGAATATGGAAGTAGGAAGATGGCAGATGAAATATGGAATATAAAACTTGAAACAATTAACATAGAATATGAATACTGGAACATGGATTATAAAACATGGCATATACAAGGTGAAAGATGGATAATGGAATATGGAGCTTGAAAGATGGAACAAGCGAAATGGAACATGATGCTTCCATTATTTATGGAACATAAAAGATGCAAGATAGGCGATGGAAAACGGGAAATGGATCATAGAACACGGAACATGAAGTTTGAAACTTGTAACATAGAATATGAAAGGTAAAACATAGACTATGGAATCTGGAACCAGCATGGAGTATGGAAGATGGAATACGTAACATTGAAGTTGGAACATGAGACGTGACATATGAAATAGGGAATGGGAAACATGGAATATGAAAATGTAACATAAAATATGAAGCATGAAAGCTGACATTCGATAACTCAATCAAAGCTTTAATTATCGATGGGAATACTTTCACTCTTCAATAGACTACCTAGGTTTCTGTGCTGACTATGCTTATATTAAAATTATATGCCATTTGCATACCTATAACAACTCTTCGCTCTTGCTCTGCCCTATCTAAGTAACAAGTCAACAAATAGCCATCAGCTGAGCTAAGCAGCTGGAACCTAGTAGCTTCATTATGATGGAAAATGTTGAAATACAAATGATTTTATAATTACGATTTGATGTCATGTTACGCACTCCATAAAGATCCGATGGCGTCGATAATTAAAGTTTCTCAATATTTGCTCTCGGCGGCAAGGCAAGTGGAGCACTTTGAATTGACCCCAGGAGACTCTGGGCTAGCGTCCATGGCTCGCATAACTTGAGAAACTTGTAGCTCAGCGCTTGATGTTGCCGCCACGCACCTGGCGCTATGCCAGCCACGCCCCCTGCAAGCGCCCTCAAACGCCTTTGTTTGAAAGCCGGGGTTCAGAGTGCAGGTTAAGTTCGAACTTTGGTTATTCGAGCTATGCAACCGCAGACAGCAATTAATCAAAGTGTGTGCGACGCTCAAAAGTGAGGTGAGAGGTGCAAGATGCTGTTGCTGGGCTGCGGGGCTGGGGACGTGGCAGTGCCAGATATTAAGTTGCAGTTGCTTGCACTATTTTCATAGCTAAAATTCGAGACATGTCTTGAGTCAGATTTACAGCCACAAATTCAAAATGCACTTTGCCACTTGCTCGAAGAGTAGCTGCCCCGGCCAGACTCTTGCTTGCTTATTTACAATATAACCGCAAATGAAGTCGTGTCGAGTCGAATCGAGACTAACACGTTACGCACAATTGCGCAGACACCCGCAAAAGTGTAGGTAGAGCAAGAGCGTGAGCGAGAGCGGGGAGCGACCCTTACCCCAGAGCTGAGTCGAGGTGAAGAAGCCAACAATAGCAATTATTAACCATCCAGCAATTGAGAAATTCCCACAGTCGAGCGTTCAACTCACCCTCGCTCACACACATGCAGAGACGACACCAACACAGTCGAGCTCTCGCTGCCCTCGCCGCTACCGCCGCGCCTCTACCCTCGCCTCTACCCACTTAAAACAATAGCAACAGCTGGCAATGGCCAGGAACTTGTTGAGCTGGACATTGTGCTGCTTGGCTGACTTCTTCCTTGCGAGGGTAAGCGAGCAGCACCAAGTTCAGTTCACTCTGGGAGGGTTTCATTGAGACGGTGCTGCAGGTGGCCAACCCTTCGACCCTAAACAAAATCAAAATTTCTAAGCACAGTCAGCAAAAGGTGGAGGGTCGTGAAGGGGAGCAGCGCGCACCAGTTGCATAAACAAGTGCTCAACTTTACAATAACAAGCAATCAGCTCTAAGCAGGGTTGTCATCTACCAAACATGCCATCAAGGCAGCTCAGCGCTCAGCGCTTTTTGTAGGGTTTCCAACTCACGCGATGTTCACACAACAGCCGAAGCCTTTCAGTCCAAAAGCGAAGGTGTATCGCAATGGAATGTAAGTCGATATTATCAAAGAGGCTATGCTAGACTGACGGGGATGATGAAGATGATGATGATAATGATGATGATAATGATGATGATGATGATGTTGATTACAATCATGATAATGATGCTGACGTTGCTAATAGATGTAATACACTCATATAAGGCAAAAGAGAAATAAAACATTTTTGCTAATTTATTTTTATTTATTTTTATTATTTTTATTTTTATTTATTTATTTGTATTTTTTTTATTATTTTTTATTTTTATTTATTTTTTATTTTTATTATTTATATAAGGCAAAAGAGAAATAAATCTTTTTTGCTAATTTATTTTGAATTTTTATTTATTTTTTATTTTTATTATTTATATAAGGCGAAAGAGAAATAAATCTTATTTTCTAATTTATTTTGTATTTTTATTTATTTTTTATTATATATATAAGGCGAAACAGAAATAAATCATTTTGATAATTTATTTTTTTATTTTTATTATTTTTTATTTTTATTATTTATATAAGGCGAAAGAGAAATAAATAATTTTTGCTAACTTATTTTTTATTTTTTATTATTTATATAAGGCGAAAGAGAAATAAATCATTTTTGCTAATTTATTTTTATTTTTATTATTTTTTATTTTTATTATTTTTTAATTTTATTATTTTTTATTTTTATTTATTTATTTTTTTTTTATTATTTTTATTTATTTTTTATTTTTATAATTTTTTATTTTTTATTTATTTTTTTTATTTAGTTTTCTTATTTTTCTTATTTTTTATTTTACATTTATAGCTCCACAAAATTCATTCAAGAAAATAAACAATGTTAATGTCAGATTGCATTAACAGGAGCTGCTCCTAACTCACGTCAACATGCTATGCTATTGACAGTATTATGCGCTGTTAATAACATAACTCCGACTCCAGTTCTCCTACTGGTTCGCAATCGGGAATTATTCTTCCTACTTTCTTTGCTAGACACTTAACTACATTTAACTAATAAGGAAAAAGACACAGCTTGTCACTCAATAAAGTCGAGGAAATACAACCACGATTTTGTATTTATCATCGGGCCGCCACTACAACATTTGGTCCTTCGAGCCGGAGATCATCCACCCACAACACACACCAGCGTTCTTAGGCTTCGAGATAAGTACTCCAAACTTGCATTACCTAGTACATATATACTGGCACTTCCCATCCGCCATATTTTCATGTATATATGAACTAGTTTCGCAATCTATATATATATATCCTTATATATATAGATACGTACCAAACTGCAAGATATTTATCACATGTACTAAACTGTGTCATTCTATTTCTTGCACAAACATATCTACATTTGTATATATGTAAATACCGCCGGCTGTGCGACATATATACATACATACACATACCCACATATCTTTTATATGTCGGCACTAGTTACCGTTTCGCCTATTCAATCAAAAGGAATAAAATAAATATTAACCAAAAAAGAATAAAATAAACAATCAATATCCTTTGTTGTTTTTACATATTCTTGATTGGTTTGTTTTATTACATTTGCTTATATCTACGCGAATCACTTATAACTACATATATATCAGCTGTTTATGTTACTGCCGATCCTCAGCTGTTTTCACTTCAGCACTTGCACCTATGTACATATGTAGTACATATTATGTACGGACATACACAACAAATCAAATTTATTAAATAACAAACACAATATTCTTTGTTTTTTAATTTATTTATTTTTCAATTTCTCATTTCTTCATTACAGTCATCATTTATTTATTTATGTGCTACTTGTGTTCTCAATTGTCTACTTGTACGAACATACGCACATACATACGTAACATATAGAATATATGTTATTTTCTTTTAATTTTTCACTTGCGTCCGTACAAACAATTTGGCAACACAATTAACACGTCAAATAATCTATTACGAATATATTTAATAAACACATAGCACATTCCATAAAGAAACAACAATATCCAATTGTTTGTTATCTTACGTCCAATCAGCTGTGTACTCAGAACATATCACAAAACTATCGATAGCTCTTGCCGACCGCCACAATTTCTTTCGATAGTCGTTCCACGATCAGAATGTTCTCACTTCCCGCATTCATCGTAATTCAAACAACATTTTAAATAAATTTTATAAGATAAAATAAATGTTGTTCGTCTTGTTTAAATTTTTTAGTTTATTTAAAAATATAAAAGGAGATATACAATTAACAATTGAATTAAATTAAAATCAATTCATTAATTATATATTAGTTAAATCATTCTTCTTTTTGTTCTTTGGGTTAATAAGACACTTTTTATCTACTTATTTCTTCTCCGTTTTGTTGACAACTTCCTACTTTTTCGTCAACTTCCTTATTTCACGCTTTGAGCCATTTTCTGCCTCAATTACATAAATTTCGGTCAGCTTACTCTTAATTATCATCCATGTCCAATCGTACTAGCCGTGCACAGCTGAGTGTACCCGCTCCGCGCTTGATTAAACGCAGTTCTTCTGCATCTCCCATTCCGTCCGGGAAACCGCAAGCCACCAGCGCGTTCAAACGCAGTCCGGTCGTAACTCGATCCAGTCCAAAGCCTGCAAGTATCTCAGCAAACATGTCTCTGTCTGACTTTATATCCGTAGCTGATAGGCTCATCAAGTTTGAATCCCGCATCGAATATTCTGAGGATATTGGCTCCACTCCGGTAGCTCAACTCCAAGCCTTAGAAATCCGACGGGATCGAGTCAAGGTCCTTTGGGAAAAGTCAGAACAAGAGTATGAAGCGTGTTCCAAAGCGCTTAGCCAGGGGGCTGGTAGTGGCGACGTTGAAGCCATGGAGGCAAAATTCGACCACTGCTATACTGTCTTTGAGCGGTGTACCGCCCAATTAAGCAGGCAGATCGACGCCATTTCACCGTCGAGTGCTCCGTCTGCCCCCCTTTCCGCTCCTTTTGCCTCTCCTGGAGGCTGTCAACTTCCACCAGTTGACATAGAAATGTTCCATGGCGACTACTTGCGTTGGCCGACTTTCCGAGATCTTTTTACGGCCATCTACATAAATAATCCAAGTTTGACTCAGGTGGAAAAGTTATTCCACCTTAATTCCAAAACAGCAGGCGATGCCAACGCTCTCGTTTCAGAATTTCCTCTTACAAACGACGGGTTTGCATCGGCTTGGAATTCGTTGTGTGACCGTTTCGAGAATAAGCGGATGTTAGTCAACAGTCAGCTTAAACTCCTCTTGAATTTATCCAAGGTCACTAAAGAATCAGGCTCGGCTCTCAGAGAGATGCATGGCACTATCAATAGGTGTATCACTGTACTCGAGCATGCTCAAATCTCTACAGAGAATTGGGACTGTATCCTTGGGTTCCTGTGCACATCCAAATTGCCGGAACACACTCGAACTCTCTGGGAGCACTCGTTAATACGAAAAACAGAAATTCCAGCCTGGCGGGATGTTAGTCACTTCCTTAGCGAACGTGCTCGCGCACTTGAAGCTATGGAAGGTGATCTTTCTGATCCAACAGTTCCAATCTCAATTCCGAGATCCGCAAACCCTGCCCTTCCAAACCAAGTCAAATCATTCCACACGCAAGTAGACACGAAACGCATGAAGTGCGAGCTGTCCTTGCAAGAGAACCATCCTAGTCCGAGTGAAGTTATGCCGAACACCCAAACGTATTTGGCTGCTAATACGCAAAGAGTCCTCCTCGGCACGGCGGTGGTCAATATATGCCACTTCGGAGCCATCTATCCCGCCCGTGCTTTAGTCGACTCAGGGTCCGAAACGACTTTCATTTCTGAACGACTATTCCGTAAGATCAAGTTGCCTTTCACATCCGTGAAAACACAGGTTTCTAGCCTGAATCAAGCGATTACGGCCGACGCCCAAAAGCTTTGCAACTTTGATATTGGTTCTCCGTTGAAACCGACATTGCGAATTAAAGCTTCCGCTCTCGTAATTCCAAAACTTGTCGGCAACCTCCCTTCGTCTCCGATTCCGCAACACTTGTTGAACATTCTTCCGAATATTCAGCTAGCTGATCCCGAGTTTCACAAGAGTTCGGAAATTGATATCCTTATAGGAGCGGATATCCTTCCGTCTATTATGCAGGGAGGCTGCCATCCTCAAATTTGTGGACCTCTACTAGGTCTAGAGACTGTTTTCGGTTGGGTACTCGCAGGCCCACTAACGCAAACGCCACCGGAAACTGTCTCCTCCTTCCCACCACAAGTTTTCGTCGGTTCCAACGCGCTCCGTCCATTGCTACACGATAAAAGGCTGAATGATATCCTTCATTCAGCCCCAACACCACAAACAATTTATCCTCCGACGCCTTCCACCTTTCAGGTAAAGCTCCCGTCATCGCAAGACAGCACACCATCCAGCGCCAATTCCTTCCGGTGTCGCGTATGCAGAGGAGTCCACGCTCTTCGGAAGTGCCGACGATTCCTGGAACTTCCGACGAAGAAACGGATTCGTGCGGTACTTACCACCAAGTACTGTACGAACTGCTTGGCTCACGAGCACTCTGGGCAATCCTGCCGTAGCAAAGGAGGGTGCAAAACATGTGGCCAGGATCATCACACTCTCCTGCACCTCCATGGATCAAAGCAGTTCGCCGCTTCAGCTCCTAGAGAGGCGGTCACCAATCCGCCCTAATTTCGCAATCCTTGCAAGGGGGGGGAGAATGTTAATGTCAGATTGCATTAACAGGAGCTGCTCCTAACTCACGTCAACATGCTATGCTATTGACAGTATTATGCGCTGTTAATAACATAACTCCGACTCCAGTTCTCCTACTGGTTCGCAATCGGGAATTATTCTTCCTACTTTCTTTGCTAGACACTTAACTACATTTAACTAATAAGGAAAAAGACACAGCTTGTCACTCAATAAAGTCGAGGAAATACAACCACGATTTTGTATTTATCATCGGGCCGCCACTACAACAAACAAAAAAATATATCTCTCTTATTTTTTTACATTTTCTCATTTCATTCCAATTAAACTTGAATTTTATAAATATTGAAAAAATCAATTTAAAGTTTCTCTTTGCAATTGCATGCTCTTTCTTTGATGTTGCTAGCTTCTGTGACTCATATGTCGGCTTTGCAGCAACAACAAACCTTTTTTAATCGGCCAGCAACGAGTGCGGCTGAAATTGTTGCAGCTGCCGCTAGCCACAGTAGCTGCTGTCCTTTGCTTCAAAATCCCTAGAAACACGCTCCTCTCCCTCACTCTTGCACACTCCCTCCCTCTCTCTCTCTCATTGCTAAATGGTCGACTGCTTTGGAGGCTGGTGTGTTTGCTTGTTGGCCCTGTTTGTCCACTTTCACGCTAACCAGAAAGTTGCTCAATTTGCGCCATCGACTGCTGGCCGTCTGGCAATTTGGCAAAGCTCAGCGCCAAACTTGAGGTATCAATAACAGACTCGAGTTTGGCCAATAGCCACACACACACTCCCCTCCCCCACTGCGCTTAGCCTACTCCCAATCCTCCCCTTGCAGCCCACTCAAGCCGGCTCAGTGGCTGCCCGTTGCCCACATATGAGGTCACATAACGGTGCTTTTTGATGCAGTTGCAGTTGCAGTCGCCGTCGCCAAAAGCTGCCACAGGCCAAAACAAGTCACACACAGACGCACGCACGCACACTCGATTTGCCGGCTTCGTCTTGGTCTTTGGTCTGCGTCCAACACACACACAAAAAAAAAAGAGCTAAAACTGAAACCTGGTTTTCAGCTGCTGCTGCTGCTGCTGCAGCTTTTGGCTCGTTTCTGCCGCATGTCGAGGCAGCTTATAACGGTAACTGCTCATTGCCAATCGCTTGCCTGCACACAGAGACACTCTGCTCGCCTGCCACGCCCCCCCTCCCCTCACACGAGTGTCTCACCTCTCGCCTAGCCTTCACTTGTATCGTTCCCTGTTCAGCAGTTAATTAATTTGGCTTAGGCGTGCCAAAAATTGTATTGGCCGCAGACAAATGTGGACAAGTCGAAACAATTTGCTCAATGTCATTATGAATATGCAATAGAACGACTTGAGAATACCCTAGACTGGTACAAGAGTGGGCATATAATTATATAATATATATAATATATAAAATACAATATATTATAATAAGAATAATTTTTTTTATTAAAGTATTTATTTAGAAAGTTAGAAAATAAAGAATATGTAATATTTAAATTTTTATTTTTTATTTAATATAATATTTATAGGTAAAGTTTGATACATTCAAAGATTAACATGAAACGAATTTTTAATAATTTTTTAATATTATTTTTTATTTTATAGAAATCGTATGAAACATTATCTACATAAACTCATTTTTTCATTAATGAATATTAAATAAAATAATAATATTCATTAATGAAGTTACTGACCAAATATATTGATATATAATTGTTATAATCCTCGAGCTCGATAATATGCCAATAGATACTTAATAAAAAATATTTAGCTTTATTATAATCTATCTTATTATGTTCTATTTACATATTATATTATATTCTGAATTTATCTAGCTATTTATCTATCCATTTATACGTCTAAGACTAAGTGTTTTATTTGTTTATATAGCTTATTGTTCAATCTAAATTTCCATTAATAATCTTTTGAACTATTCATGCGCAGACTTATCATTTAATTTAATCAATATCTCATCTGGATAGAGATCTATGTTGGATAGAGACTTTTCGTTTCTCTATCCGTATGTACTGAAGTTATACTTAAATTGAAATAAAAAAACAAAAGAAACCTCGCCTGTGTGCCTTCACAACAATGGTTTATTTTTGACAAACTTAGAGATGATACTTATCACCTAGATATGGTAAATGTTCGATACATATCGAACGCTACATATGATATTTTCAACAATCTATACATCTATCCATCCATATACTCTGTTCAACTGTCAATAATAAATCAATCCAAGCTTTTCATCGCCGAATGGTTCATGAGGAACGAAACACTCCATACAGATCTCAAGATGCCGACTACAGCAGAGCTCATTGACCAACACAGCTCAAGGTACGCGGATAGTCTATCCGTCCACGTCCGTGCATATCAACACGACAATCAGAAGACTAAGAAGATGCCATCCCCTAGATAATCGTGATATAAATTAAGTAGAATATAATAGAAAATAAAGTCATTAAGCCATCTCGTTATTTAAGGTAAATTTAAGCATGCGCTATAGAGTCAAGGACAAAAGCTGCAATAAAATGAAATCTAAAAAAAAATAAAAGTTTTCATCAATTTATTATCGATCCTTATTTATATTTATTTGCCTATCTATACACTCATTATGATTATGCCTCCATTTAACCGTATTTCTATACAGTCCGTATCAAAATCTACTATTTAATACATTCACACTTCAGCACATCCATTTATCAAGCTAGCCATCTATATATCGATCGCTATTCTGAATATCTATTCAGTTTTTCATCTAGCTTATTTTTCGTCTAGTTATATATTATCAGAAAATTCGTGTTGTTATCCATTCAGAATTTCAAATTATCTCTTTTATTTTTTTATCGCTGTTTTTATCTTCTTCTTCTTCTTTTTACTTTTTTTTTTTTTTGTATCAAAAGATATTTTAGTTGAATTTTTATTTCAATTTTTAAAATAAAAATTATTTTAAATTTTTATAATAAAAATTGGATTTTGATTTTTAATTAAAAAATGATGCGTGATAATAAATTTTGATTTTAAATAAATATAATAAATTTTAATAATTAAAAAATAATTAAAAACAATTTAATTAAAAATATTTTGTTTATAAAAATTATAAGTGTTGTGCTTTCTGCTTTCTATGCATCTACAATTAAATAAATCTATTTTCTTATCCAATCCAATCTGTCATTAATCCATATATCTTAACACCTCTTTTTCTTTCTCTCTCTCACTCTCTCTCTCTCTCTCTCTCTCTCTCTCTCTCTCTCTCTTTCTCCCTCTCTAGTCTATCTAGTTTTTCATTCATCTCATACATCTCACACTTAATAGTCAATATACCCTATGCAAAAAAGGAAATTTCCTAGCTGAACTCAGGAGCGATTTCGCACAGAAGGATTTTGTTGCAAAAATCGGCAAACAAAGGACGAAGGTAGATGGAATCTGGTTAGAGATGTTACAACAGGATGTGTTAGCACGCCTGTGTGTGTGTGTATGATTACGACTACGTGTATGTGTGCGTGTGTGTGTGCTGTAGTCTTCGACTGCTGCCAGTCAAAGTTTGCACAAAAAATTAGACGCTTTTGGCCAGAACTTTGACTAATGTGGATCCGGCAAACCAAGTTAAACAGATAGCCACATGGAGATATGCACAGAGAGTGAAACAGACAGAGAGAGAGATAGAGTAAAAGAGAGAGAGAGAGAGAGAGAGAGATATTGTTGATAATGCAACACGCTGTAGCAGTCCATTCGTGACGATTCAATCAGTCCAGCCACTCGCTCTAATTGAGCGCCAGGCTGCAGATGCCACGCCCACTCAGCCCCCACCCTCGGGGCGAAGCGTAGAGAGAGGAAACTCTGGATGTGAAGCAGCACAGATCCAATTATGCAGTCGATGTGCATAGTTCGAGTGGTTCGCATTGGCATTTCCTCAATTTCCTTTCGACGCAGCAGCAAAGATTTCATCGAGCTCAGCATTTTTCGCATTTTCGCAATTTCCATTTCACTTGGTCTTTCGCCTTGACTCTGACTTTACTCTCTATTACCTATTTCGCACACGTAAAATGGCCAAATTAAAACACCAAAAAAACAAAAACAACAACAAAAATTATTAATTTCTCTCTCAACGTCCTCGCCCCCCACCCTTTCCCAAGGCTGGCAATTAGCAAAATGTGCTTGTTGGCCATAATTGTTGATATGGCCAAACATGGCCAGGTAAGTTAAGGTAAAGCAAGGCTGTACGCGGCGCATCGCGAAAATTCTCACCTGGCCAATTTTTAGCAGTGCCTAATTGTCTCCCTCTCCCCCTCTCTCTCCATCTCCCTCTCTCTGTGTTGGGTTTTCTTAGCTTTTCCGGCGGTTGGGCACAATTAGCTCACATTGCTGGCCAATTTGCACAAGGCCAACAACAACAACAACACACCCACTAGCTAGCTAGCTAGCTAGTTTTGGCCTCTCTGCCTAGACAGTGGGCGTGGCAATTTACATGTGAACCAAAAGTAAAATAGTTTTCTGCGAATTCCTCTTCGCTCGTCTGGACATTTAGCTTTATGAGCTCCGCAGCCCACTTAAGTTAAATGGTTCTGTGCAGCCACGCCCCCTTAAAAGCAGCCCCCAGCTACTTAATAGCCAGCTTTGAAGTTTCGAAATGCATAAGCCAAAGAAAGCCTTGCTTAGATATGCTAATGTTGTTATCGATTTATCGGAATTCTTTTATGAAATATTATTCGATGTCAGGTCAGTGACACGCAGCAAATAATTTGGAAGTGATGAAGGACGAAAAATATTTTTAAAATTTATTTTTTAGTACATATATATTTTTTTAAGTTATTATATTTATTATTTAATTTTTTAAGTATAAGATTAATTTATTTTTTACATTTGTAATAATAATATTTTATTTTTTATAGTTTTTTAAATTAATTTTTTAAATGAAAAATATAAATTTAATTTTTATATATTTTATTTAATTTTTTTAATATACAACTAATTTATTTTTTATATTTTTAATTAAATAAATTAATTTTTAAATTAATTTTTTATATAAATAATTTTTCTAAAAAAGTTTTCATACATTTTTAAGATTTAAAAAAGTTTATATTTCTTTTTTACTCAATATATTCGCCCAATTATTTTATTATTATTTTGATTTTATTATTTATTTCATTTTATTATTTAGTTTTTGAAATATATTAGTTTATTTACATATTTCTGAATATACTATTAGTATTATCAATATATTCGATTTATAATAATTTGTTTTTTTTTTTTTTTAATATGGATAATTTGGATGTTATTGCGCTGCGCTTTAATATTTATGCATGTTTCATATATATTTTTCTATAATTTTCATTTAGCTTTAAAGTGCCCATTGCCATTGCCACGCCCATCATTTGGTGCGCCTCCTTGGCTCGCACTATTTTTGGCCTCCATCAATTTGGCAATCGCTTCACAATATTAGCGAACTCTTCAATTGCGAACCTCAAATGTCGCATGAATAATTCAGTGGATTGTTTGCCACGCCCCCACTTCCGACAGCCGGCGAACCCAACCCCCCGCGCCTACCGCCCTCGCACACAAATTGTGAATGCAAATGCGCCATCTAGCGGCCGCAACCGTGTGCAGCCGCTGCAAGCACCCAATGGATTTGTGGCATGTGTTTGAGTGTGTGTGAGAGTGTGTGTGTGTGTGTTAGTTAGTTGTGTGCTTAAATCCTGCGAATGCACAAATTTAATATTTAAACTATTTTGCGGGCAATTCCCTTGGTTAGTTCTCTGGCTACTCAGATATAACAAAAAAAAAAAAAAACTTTAAATCAATTGTTGCAATTTGTTGTTGTTGTTGTTGTTGCTGCTGCTGCTGATGGTTGAAAATTTGTGTTGTAAATGTCAAATTAAAAATGCAATGCATCTAATGGATTAACTTGAAATGTAGCGAGAGCGAATGGAAACTAGAGAAAAGCAAGAGAGGGAGACAGAGAGAGAGAGAGAGAGGGAGATAAAGCGGAGCTATATGTAGAGTGGGTGGCTTGACTGGCTGCCTGTTGGCGCAACTCTTTGAATAAACAATTTGTTAATCGAATTACACGAAAAGCAGCTGAAAATTATTGCAAAAAGCAAAGGCAGATGCAAAAAAAAATATATTAAAAATTTAAAATAAATGAGCATGAAAATCAAAAGCAAATGAAAGTTAAATAATTTTTTAAAATGTTGCAATCAACTGATTTGCTGATGCCCAAAGTAATTAAAGAGCTAATGAGATAACTTGCAACTAATATGGATTTTATTTTTGTACAATTTATAATTTTGTTTATTTTTTACTTTTAGTAAGCTTAATTACATAGATATTATTTTTTGTTTATATTTTTTGTCTTTATATAGATTTTTTTTATGTACATTTATATATACAATTTATTTTTAATGCTGTATATATTTATGTGGATTTTTTTTTAGTTTTATTTTTATTTTGAATATATTTTTTAAAATTATATTTATTTAATTATTATTATTTATAAACATTTCTCTTTATATGCCCAAAGTATTAAAAGCTAAACTAATTCAAATTATTTCATAAAACTATTTAATAAATATTTTTATATAAATTTAAAATGTTTAATATATTTAAAAAATTTTAATTAATAATGATTTTTATCATTTAAATTCCATTTAATATTTTAAAATATTTGTATTGTGTTTTTTTCATATAATTTTCAAAACAATAATTTTTTAAGCTTAATAATGTAAATAATTTGTATTCTTTTTGCAAAATAATAATTTATAAAATAAATATAAATATTTATAAAAATAAAATATAATGTAAATCTTTTTTTTTAATGATTTTTAAAATTTTTTTTTAATGTAATTAATTTGCTCTTAAACTTTTTTCCAATAAATATATTCAAATAATTAATTTATATAGCTTTGAGTATTTGGAAAATATTTTAATAAATAAACAATTTAAAGTTACATGAATTAATAAATACTAAAGGTGATCTATGGGCATAACAATTGTTCTGAGAGTAGTTCAATGCATAAATATAATAAGCTAAAATTATGTAATATTTCACAAAAGAAACTTCAAACTTTAAGCAGCTCATAGCATTAAATTTGTATATAAATATTTTTGACAAAATAAAAATACATTTTTTCTTCAGTCGTTCACTAGCAATAGATTTACTCAATTATTTAGCCAAGTCAATGTACAAAAATACAAAAATTCACTAGCTGACGCCTGTGCTGTTCATTTATAGCTGGCGCAAAATATATATTTTCCAGAAAGAGAATCTTTTCTTCTTCATGCTTCAGCCAGAGCTTATGTAATCTATAGAAATTGTTGAGTAACTCAGCTGGAAATGCATTCAAATTGTCTTTAAAAAAACGAACTTAATTCCCAGTGCTGGAGCTAAGTGTTGCTGCTACTGACAAACATTTTATTATTATTTGTATTTGTGTTTGTGTTTTTGTTTGTGTTCTGGCCAAATAATAATGAAACATGAAACGTAACAAGACGAGGTGTCGCCTACAGTTCCCTAAGCCCTCTGGCAATTACAAGCTGCACCAACAATTTATTTCATTTCGTTTCATTTCATTTTACTTTATGCCAATGCCCTAGAGTCAGTAAGCATGACGACATGGGGTAGCATGAACTTTGGCAAGTTCAAAAAGATTATTCGAGCTATAAACTCAAGGAACTAGGGAACTATAAGAGTTAGAGTTGTCAAATTTGGTATGTGGATAGCTATAGGATATATATATAAGAAATTCTTAAATTTCATTAGTAAACTTTCATATCTATTATAATCAATAAATATTACTTGGATTTTTATCTGTAAATGACATTGAATTTCATTTCTATGCCCTGCATTCTGCATTTTATCCCAAGGAACTTGGGAACTGCTAGAGCTACAATTGGCAAATTTGGTATAAAGTCTCTAATTAACTTCAAAATATTATAAATTGTGTCATGCCCAAGATTATAACACGCATATCTATTATAATGCTTAAAATATTAAAGATATTTCAATAAAGTATTATAGACTTGAACAATACAGTTAATGCAGACGTTTGAATGTGTAGCATAAAAGTATGCTTTGAGAATAATAAAAATCTTCATGAATCTCACATGAGAACTTATAAAACAATCCATTAACCTCAAGGAACTCAGGAGCTGAAATAGCTACAGCTCTCAGATTTAGTATGTCGGCTCCTTAGAACCAAATATAGGCAAAAATTATGTGTTGCTTTAGATATGCAGCAGCATATCTATTATAATGCTTAATAATATAGAAAATAGTAGAAATATTTCATAAATTTTTACAAATTATATTCCAAACTTGTATCAATATAATAAATTTTCAGTTAATCCCATTATCTAACCATAGAGTAAATTTTTCTCAGAGAACTCAGTAACTGGAAGAGCTACATTATTCAAATTTACTAAGCTAGTATACAAAGCCTACACAACACGCAATCCGATATCATTTTCAAGACTTTGCTCAATTTAAGATTCTAAAAAATTAATTTTATTAACCATCTTTATGCCTCCTTGAAGGATATCTCCGAGTCTCTCAAGCCTCGCTGCTTTCCTGTGGTATTTTTATGATTCCTGTATTTTTTTTTTATTCTTCTGCTTTTATTTACGCATCAAATTTTATGACAAATACTCGAGCAAAACGGAAAACGGATTATGTGCAATTGGAAATTAAATTAGAGAGTCCAGAGAAAACGCACAAAAGAACTTTTGTAAGAGCAGCGCTCCCCCCACATTCAGTTCAGTTCCCCCTACGCCTCAATCTCGGCCTCACTGGGCGGTCTCAAGTGTTTCGTAGCTGAAGTGTATTCCATTGTTGTTGTTGTTGTTGTTGTTGCCTGGCCAATAGGCACAAACAAACATTTTAATTCCCATTGAGTTGCTTATGGAGCAGTTAGCCCCATGCGCCTGGCCTTTGATAGCCAAAAAAAAAAAATAAGAGAGAAGAAGAAAATTACGTCGTAATCGTGCCGAACAGACGCTGAGCTAATGGCTCACATGAGCACCACAGGCGAAAAAGGGGCGGGCTGCCGCCCCTCTTCCCATCTTACCCTCTCCCCCTCTCCTCTTTCTCATCTATCGCTATCGAGCTGCAGCCCTCCTCAAGTGTTGCGTGAATTGCAGCATCTCTTTACCTCTATCTCCTCTGCTTCTGCTTCATCGGTTCTATTTTTTTTAATCGAACATGTGGCGCAAAGCAACAGCAGAAGATGTTGTAGCCGAAGAAGAAGAGAGATGTAAAAGAAAAATATTTTAACCGCAGGCTGTTCCCATTTTCATAGAGCCTGCAATTTTTCGATTGCATCCTTTGCAGCTCTTCTCAACTGCTGCTTCTGCTTTCAGCCGGATTCTCGCTGGATTCTCGTTTCTCGTTTGTCTCTGTCTCATTTTCCGCAGCTGGGCTGACTGGCGGGTTCGTAAACCTCAACCTATAATTAACTTGGCCAAGCAGACACAACCAACGACCAGCAACAGGCAACAGGCAACATGGAGACAAACACACACACACACACGCGACGTGCCACAGCGACAAACTGTGCAGTCAGTTGTCCAGTTGCAAAGCTCAATCTACTAAAAAAATATATATATAAAAAATAAAATAAAATAAAATAAACACTAAGCAACAAATGTTTATTTATGAAAAGTATTTTAATAAATATACAAACATAATTAAATATTTGATTGGTGTATAAGTTATTTGTAATAATAATCATTATTTATACATGTATAATTTTAATATATGTTTTAATTTAAAAAACTGTTTATTATTTGTTATATTAATAAATATATAAATATTTTTCTTGTTTGTCTAAAACAATTTTGTAATAAAAATAATTCTTAAGCTTTTTCTTGAATATTTCATTTTAATTATTTAATTTCTTTTAATTATTTATCTTATTAACTTTCTTTATTTAATTAATGCACATGTTTTTTCTACCTTGTTAAATTATTTAAATGCGATATTCTTGTTTCTATTTCTATTTTATTTATTTAGGTGAGATACTTTTGCTTTTTTTTTGTTCTTTTTAAATTAAATATCATTTTTTTATATTTATTTTATTGATCTTTTATTTCATTTACAAAAAAAAAGTAATAATAAATAAATAACTAATTAAATAAATAAAATAAAAATAGAACCAAAACTCTTTCTTATTTTATTTATTTATTTATTTATTTATTATTTATTAATTTATTTATTTTCTTATTTTTTATTATTATTATTATTTTTTTTATTATTATTTTTTTTTTTTTTGGAAATGAGATATTTTTGGTTCTCTATTTTATTTTTTATTTTATTTATTTATTTATTTTTTTTTTATTTTATTCGTATACTTTTCTATTCGTTTTTAATTTAATTTTTTTTTTTTTTTATTTTCGTTAATTGTTTTACTTATTATTATTTGATGTATTTCTTTTTATTTATTTATTTATTTTTTTTTTTTGGGAAGGACTTACTTTTCTCCGTTATTAGCTAGTTTATCAAATTATCTATTCAATCACTCCCCAATCTTGATATTCAACTGCCTCACATATCTAATTCAGACTTCACTCCCAACTCATTTAATCCTCTTCCAATCAATTCCCAATCGATTTTCCTTTAGTAAAGCTCGCATCCAATTCATATTCCCCAATCCTGTTGCTTAGTGTTGCAATCTTGATGCATCTTGGGCCCATTGGCTCGCGCTCCTTCTGGCCACTGACCAACGTTTGTCGCTCTTTTATTTGTCCTCTTCTACTTCTTCTTCTTCTTTCTCTTCCTCCTCCTCCTCCTCGTCATTGTCGTCGTCTTCTTCTGCCCAGTTGCGGATCTGTCCATATGGCGACGTCTTTGACTGACAGGCCACAATGTTATGTTGATGTCGGGTTGCGTCTGCAACGACTTCTCCTTGCCTTCCCCCATCCAGCTCTCCCTCTCCTTTACCCATCGCACACCTGCAACGCAGTCAGACTGCGGTCGAGCCAACGTTCCGCATCATTTCTGTTCTTAGTCATTGTTCTACCTGGCGATCGCTGCGCTCCCTCTCTTAACCCTCTCCTCTCACTGTGTCTTCTTCTTCGTTGACTTCATTGTTATGCTGCCCCCGCAATCTAAGTCTCTCTCTCTCTCTCTCTTTACCCTAACTCCCTCCTCTCTGCATTTCTAACGTAATTCAAGACGCAGCAGATTTTGATGGATCATGCGATCACGGCTTCTGCTCCCTCTCTCTCCCTCTCTCTCACTCTCTCCCTCCCTCTCTCTTTTCCTCTCTCTGCTTATTTTGATTTTGTTTTCATTTGAGTTCGTGTCATTTGTTTATTTGACTTTCAGCCCCCGACACGATCGATCTTCAAACTCCATCGATGATCGGCTTTCATTGCGTAGCCCCAGGAAACTCGATACGTAAATCCACTTTTCAAAACTCACTGATCCGAATTGACTTTTCTCCCTCTCCCTACCTCTCTCTCTCTCTCTCTCTCTGTTTCTATTGCTCGCCTTTCTACACTTTTCTCACTTGATCGCCTTTGACGATCGTCACGACAGAAACGCTGAAAGGTTCAAGACTCTGGCTGAAGTGCGCTTCACTGGGCAGCCCTCAAAGCGGAATGGGGGCATTACGTTGAGACTCTGCGTGAATCTGTTGATTTTTCAATTCAATTTCAATTATTTTATACGAAAATTGATTCGGTGATCATTTAGGGCCTCGAGTGTCGTTGGGATTGATGGACGGCTAGACATTTGAATAGATCTCAGTAATAAAATAAAATCAATTTTAATATTTTTTTTTAAATTTTTATTTTGAGTATCTCTAATCTCTAATATTTCTCTCTATCTCTCTCTTTTAATATCACTATCTCTATCCATTATTCATTCGTTTGATATATATATATATATCTCTCTCACTCTATCTCCCTCCCACTTTGGCTCTTCCTCTCTCTGTATGTCTCACTATCTCTCTCTTAGACATATTTTTCTCTCTCTCGCTCTGGCTATCTCTCTCTCTCTTTCTTCTTATTATTCTCTATTCTTAGATCTTAACAAAATTCCTGTTGATTCCTGGTGCATTAATCAAATAAGTTTTCTTAATAATTATATTTAGTTAAATTAGCATAAATATTAATCCAATTTCCAGATCAAAGTAATTCCCAAATTCTCAAAAGAAAATGAATTTAATTTCATTCCAAGCAGACAATTTTAATGAATTCCCAAATTCAAGTTGGGAAATCAATAATAAAATAAGTTTAAATACACTTTTAGTGCGCAAAAGAGAGAGAGAGAGAGGGAGAGAGAGGGAAACAGCGCCTACTTATATATGAATATATAATTAAGCTCACGCCTCGATTTGGGTTCAAAACACGCTGCGACTTATTGAAAAGTGGAAGAAGAAGAGGAAAAAGAAGACGACGACGCAGTAGATAATTTCCCAGCAGCCGAGTTTTCCTTATAGATTTATTAATATTCATGGAAATGCGACGAAAATTTATGCGTCAAACTGTAAAATTAAAGCAATTACAATAAGGGGGAGAGCAGGAGGGGCAGGAGAGCAGCAGGAGGAGGCGCTCAACATAATTAAACACGAGATTTGCGTGTTTGGTGGGCGCAACATGAGCGTGACAACTGTGGGCCAAATCGAAGTTCTATTAACTAACTATACGCCTCTCTCTCTCTCTCTCTCTCTCTCTCTCTCTCTCTCTCTCAGGATTTGTTAACTCGTCATAGCAGTGCTGAAAAGAGAAACAAACAAAAAAAAACAAATTCAAATTTATTTTATTTAACGATTTGTCATGCTAAGCGCGTGCCTGTCGCATCGCATAGCATTCAGCTTTTTGTCATGCACTCGAACAAGTTTCCAAACAGGTTGCGGCAGTCTGGCAAGGGCAGGGGGGTGAGCAGGAGGAGGAGGAGCAACAACTCCACACTTCCAACGGCAGCTTAAGCAAACATGAACTCTGGCGACAGCGCAAAGAACGTTAAAAGTGCTGCGCAAAGCAAAGCAGCAAGAAGCACACACACACACGCACACACACACACACACACACACACACGCGCACACAGGTAAGAAAACTGGTTAAAAGTAGATCTTGCGCGCGATCGGTTAAACTGAACGAAACTCAACAGAAGAGTTAAGCGGCCCCAAGCTGGCCGCGCCGCTAGTGCCATCTCGCTCTGGCAGGCGTTGCCCCTGCGCAGTGGCTGCCAACTGCTTGGCGGTTGATTTCGGTTTGGTCTAACTTGCTTACATGCTGGCTTGCTTACTTGTCAGCTAGGCCAAGTCAACAAGTTTGTGTACTTGTTTTCTTTTCGTTTTGGCCAGCAACTGGTTTTTCCGCAGCGCCGTTTTTCTTAAACAAGTTTTTGTAAAAACGCTAGCAAAACGCGCGTAAAACGCTACGTGTTGCTATGCCTTGCTAACAGTGGGCTGTTAATGTTAAATTGGAGAATAAGAGCGCGCGCGCAATGTTTCGTTAAGTTGTGTCGTTAAGCTGACAACGTCGCTCTTTGGCTAATGCGCTCTTTGCTGTCGTCGTTTCGTTTGCCGAACGACTGCTTAAAAGCAGGCAACACAAATGTAATTAACAGCGGCTGTTAACAGAGGGAGTTAAGCTGGAAATAAGTTGGAGTTTGTAAAATAAATAATATAATTATTATTTTAATTTATACAAATAATGTTAAATAAATAGGACAAATTAGTCAAATTTCTTATGTTATATGAAAACAATTTTTTTATTTTTATTTTAATGTGAATTTTCTTGTTTAGGTTAGGCTTTAATATTCTGAGCATTTCTTATTATTCAAAGAGCACATTTTTCTTCAAGTTTGCTGATCTTACTCTTTTGCTTAGATCGTTTCGCGCTCTCGCCTGTTGCTGCTTGCGCAAAAAAAAAGACAACAAAAACAAACGGCTTAAACTCGTTTTTGTTAGCCCCAAAGAGCAATAACAGAGCGCGCGAGCTGTTAACGGTCGTGCGACAGCGTAAGAGCGCAGCATTTACAGTTGGCTCGCTCTTTGTTTTGACGCCTAACAGCATTCGTTTCGTCAATTCGTTTGCATTAACATACCTCATTCTCTTTTCATTTGCCGCTACGAACGGACGTGTCGCGCTGTCGCTGAGCGTTTAGAGCTGCAAGCAGCAACAAAAACAAACAACAATATTTGCGTCGCGTCGTCGTCGTCTTTGTTTACAGCAAATATCCAAACACAGATAAATTATACAAGTGCTGGCAAAAATAAAAATAAAATTATAAATTAAACAAAAGGCCACAACAAATTAGCAAATTGCAATAAAGAAAAAATAACAACGACAAATAGTACTGGAAGTGTTTGTGTGTGTGTGAGGCGTGTATTTGTGTTAGTGTTGCAGCAGCAAAAGAAGTAAAGAAACAACAACTCTTAACGAAAACCAAAGCAAAGCAAAGTAAACGGCAGCAGCCGCCGTCGCAGCAGCTGCGTCATCAAACAACGTTGCGCAGTTTCAGTCAACGTCGACGCCGACGCCGACGCCGACGCCGGCTTTGGCATCATTAGTTTTGCTTGATCTTCGAGTGACGCCGAGCTGCTTGCGCCTGCCTGCCTGCAGCGCGGCTCTCTTACCGGTCAAACAGGTTTCCAGCCGACAACAACAACAAGCGCAAGAGCAGTGTATAAGACAAGCCATAAGAAGAAGCAGAAGACGAAGCAACAAAAAAAAAGGTTTACTACGCGCGCGAGTTGAAGTGTATGTGTGTGCATATGTGTGCGTGTGTGTGTCTCTATAGCTGCTTCTTGGAAACCTTTCAAGCGTCGATTGTCGTCGCCTGCATGCAGCTACAACAACAGCAACAACAACAGCAACAACAACATTGGTGATTTCTGATTCAAAGCAAACGGCCGATTATAACAGTGAAACGTAGTGCGTGTGTGTGCGTGCGTAAAGTGCAGGCAGAGAAAAAAATGCTTGAGGTTTAAGACCTGGCCAAAGCGAAGGGCCAACAAACCTGTACAAGAAGAAGAAGAGACGCCATCTTGAATTTTGAGTTGTGTGCTCGTGTTTGTTTTTGTTGTTCTTGATTCTAAATATTTTCCCGCAAAAGAAATTATTTGAACAAGAAGAAAGAATACGAAAAAACGAATTTTTGATTACTCGCCCGCTATGTGGCGCTGCAGTGAAGCTAGCTGCTAGAGAGCAGCAGCAGCAAGCAAAAGGAGAGTGTGAGAGGACAAAACTTTTACCGTAATACAATTGGCTCGGGAGCGGAGAGGAGCGAGTGAGTGCGAATATAGTACATATTGGAAAGTCAGCGTCAACTGCAGCTGCAGTTTATAACAAATAGCAACAACAGTAAACGACAAAGCAACAAGATGAGAGCCACAACAGCAACGGCAACAACAGCAACAGCAACAACAACGACGACAGCGACAACGAAGCTGAGCAGCAGGAGAAACAGCCGCAGCGCCAGCAGCGCGCAAACATATTGGAAATTATTTTTGATCGGTAAGCAAAGCGAAATGAAATAAGAAATTATGAACTAAGGATAAGCACAGCACTCTTAAGCAAAGAGAGCGCAAGAGTGCTAGAGAGAGAGGCGTGTGCTAAAATTAGATCAGGCTTAAGCTTAGCTCAGCTCAGCTCTGCGCTGCTAAGCGCGTGTTATGATAGCAGCGTGTGCTAAAAAATTTTATACAGCCTAGATCAGGTATTCGCAATGCGCTGTATAACAATATTTGGCATATTTCTAATGTTTATTCAATGAACTAAATATGAATATGAATACATGAATATGTTTATATAATACGTATAACAGTTTAATTAAAATGTTCCTTGGCTGCATTTGCTTTGCAGGCATTTCTATGCACAACTGTCTTGCACAATTGTTTAACAGTTTATATCAAATATATATGTATTATTTATATTCCAAATTGGCATTTGTTTATTTCTGCCAGGCAAATGCATTTTTCTTATAATTGGAAATTCTTTTTTTTCCAACTTCTGCCATAAACACTTAAAGCCAAGCATGAAATGCTCTATTAAATTGTATCTGAGCCACTTTTCAATTTTATTTTCGCAATTTTCTTAACGTTCACATTTTTGTTTTTGTTTTATTTCACTCAATTTTACATTTTTCCTTTTTGCTCTGCCATGAGACAAGTTTTGTTTATGACAGCTTCCAGCCGACTCTCTGCGTCGCCCTCTCCCTCTCCCTCTCGCTCTCGCTCTTTCTCTTTTCACTTCCTGCACCTGTTGTTGTTCTTGTTCTACTGCTCTTTGTTGTTGTTGTTGTTGTCGTCAAGTTTTAGCTGCTGCTTTGACGTTAAGTTTGCTTCTTTTGCTCTTTCTTCTGCTGCCTTCTCTCTTCATCTTCTGCTGTCGTTCATTGACAGTTTTTACCGTTGGCTTTAGTCGTTAACTTTGCTACACTTGTGCCCCTCTCTCCCTCTCCCTCTCTCTCCCACTCACACTCGCATTTTGATCGTTTGTGCTAAAGTTTTGTTGCCTCGCAAAGTTTTTTCTGTTTTGCTCTGCTCGCCTGACTGTTTTTTAATGCCACGCCCCCTACGCCCAGCCTTTGCTTTCAATTGCTGCATCAGTCAATCAATCAGTCAATCAACACGATTTCCAATTTGTAAGCATTTAACAAGCAATTCCCCAAATGCTCCCACAACAAATTCTTTTAACACTCAACAAAATATGCCATTAGCTACCCTACGCACCACCCTCCGCCCCCCTCCCATTGCACAAACTGTAATTTTTATAGCGCGCGCATCTTTTATTCTTTCCTCTTCCGCTTGCTGCTGTTTTCTATGGTTTTTTTTTATAGCGTGAATCATTTAATAAATAAAACGTCTTGATTTGACATTTTAATTGCACCTTTGACACAAGCACACACATGGATATGTATGTACATATATATGTGTATATATGTGTATACATCTATCCAAATCGCTTGTGACTTGTCATTGAACTCGCCGCGCTGCTTTAGCGGTAAATGATCTCTGGGGGCATTATTAGATTTGACAGTCTAAAACCCGAAAAAAAGTCAACAACCGTCAAGCGACGCGAACACACACACATACATAGCACATAATACACATATATCATCTTAATATCAAGCCAAGCAAGCACAGTTATATAGTTCAGCTGTCAAAGTTTGAATACTTGGACAAAAACAAAGATTTGAATCTCTATTAGAAGATTTTAAAGAAATATAAAAGAAATAGTAGAGTAGAGCAGAATGAAGAGAATCATTTAAATTTGATGAAAGTAGAAAAGCAATTATTTAAATATATTATTAAGATTATATAAAATTTTATTATTATATTTATACAAAATATTTTTTTTTTTTAGATTATATAATATTTTAATTTTATATAATATGAGAGAATTCCCAGTAAAATAAAAGTAAAATAAAAAAATGAAATAAGTAAAAGAATTAGAATATGCGATTTAATTGTACTTCAAAAATTATTTAAATATGTTTTTTAAATAGTTTATTAATTTATAATAATATAGGGTCATAAAAAATAAAAAAAGAGAGAATTCAGATTAATAAAAAAAGGAATTATAAATATGAGATTTAATTATAATTGAGAAGGGGAAAAAAGGAAATTTTTATATATTATATTATTATTATATAATAATTTATGATACAAAATTATGAAAATTTAATATGAGCTAATAAAACAAAAATAAGTAATTAAATAAATAAAAATAAAATAAATAAAAGAGTAGAATTAAGAGTAAATAAAAAATTGTATAAATATGAGATTTACTTTAAATAAGAAAAAACTAAAATTTTCAAAAAAACATAATTATAATTAATATTTTAAATTATATAATATGCTATTATTATTATAATTATGTAAGCAAATTAAAAAGTTGTTTACATAATGATTTATGTATTAAATATTCATTATATATTCTAGTTTATTGCTCTATTTAAACGCACTGACTACAAATAAAACATTTAAATTATGTTGCCTAAATAAATACACAGCGAAAAAAGGGGTTTGCATTATGCATTGGGGAGCCTCTGCTGCGCTCCAACTGTTCCCAGCTATGCCCCAATTCACAGCCAAATATATTCAGAGATATTTTGGAACAATGAAACATGATTGGAATGTCCTAATGGAAACTTGTAGCAAGACATTTTTAAAGAATCTCAAGTGGAATTATAAAATACAAAATATATACATATGTATTTTAGTTAAAAATGAAAAAAAAAAAGAGAAACAATTAAGAAATGTTAAAGGGATGGGAAAAAATTAGTAAGAGCAATTAAAGTGGAACGAGATAAATGCAGAGAGTGAGCAAAGTTATAAATTATTTCTTAATATTAATATTCATTAAATTAATAATAATAATTTTTTGAGTTTTTAATTTATAATATATTATTTATTATTTAATTATATTTTTTATTTGCAATTTTCAAAATTGATTTATATGATTAAAATCAAATATAAACAACAATCAACAAATCAATTTTTATATCAAAATAAAATCATAATTTATATTTTCAATTTTTATTATAAAAATCAAAAATAAATAATAAATATAATATATAAATAATAAATAATTTTGTAACCGATTTTTTTTTTAATAAAAAATATATATAATAAAAATAAAAAAATAGAATATATAAATAATAAATAATCGATAGCTTCTATTAAATACAATTTTTGTTTCCAATAAATCAGAAATATATTTAATCTTTAGTTAAACAATATCTCTCTGCCTAGAAAAGTTCTCTATTTGCTAATATTCTATGTATTCTATCTCTATCCATATTCTCCAGTTGTAGTCGTAATGGTTCTACATATAAATATCTCATAAAAGAGCAGCAGACCGAGCGACAAATGGAAAGACAATAATTAAAAGGCCATTAGACTAGCTGCCACAAAATGTGGCTGCTCCCCACAAGCTGTTGTTGCTCCAGTGCCTAGCGTGTGTGCGTGTGAGTGGCATGCCACAGAGTGGCCTCGCCTTTGTGCTAGCCATGGCTGCTATCAATAGTTAATAGCATTAACTGACTATAAATATCAATTACAATTATATATATAAAAATGTATATAGTATTATACTACATCATATATATATTCTATATATCCTTCTCCTCCACTACTTCGTTCGCTTTGCCTTTAAATTTTCATCGAGTTTTTTTTTTCACGCTTTTCCTTAAAGTGCCTTTCAATTTGTGTTTTCACAGTCCAGCAGGATGCGCGCTCAGAAGGCGTCGCCTACTTATCCACTATTACCCATCTCGCTTCCTCATCACACACACACCCTCTCTCTCACTCTCTGTCCCTCTGTCTGCTTCTTTTTGTGTGTCACACTTGGTCCTCGCTTTATTTTTGGGTTTTTATGTTTATTCTCGTTTCGCTCTTTGCATTGTTGTTGTTGTTGTTGTTTTTTTGTGCCTCGTTTTTCATTTGTTTTCTACCTGCTTTGAGTTTTTCCTTTTGAGTTTCATTTCATTTCCTGGCCAAGTGCCTGTACCTCTCTCCCTCTCTCTCTCTCTCTATCGCTCGCTTGAATTATGATTGCGTTGTTTTTCTGATGAGTCCCGGCCCGGCGCATCCTTTTGCATTGCGGACAAACAAACGCGCGTGCAGCCTGCGGCTCACGTTTTCTGGCTGACTCCACATGCAGCTCGTTGCCAATCCCCCCTCCCCCCGTGCCGCGCCTCCTTTGGAGCTGTGGCAACTGCTGCAAAAACTTTGAAATTAAAATAAATTAAACAAATATTTTGTTTGTTTGCAAATTTACGTGAAAAACGCGGCGGAAATGTCGCAAACACCCAAAAAATATATAGAGGGGGGGAAAACAGGGGAAACGGGGAAAAGCAACCAAAATATACAAATGCAGCAGCTGCAGCTGCTTCCTGACAGGACTCCACACCCCATCTCTGCTCTCCCCTCTCTCTCGCTCTCTCTCTCGCTTAGCTGTTGCCAAATGAAAATTCTACTGACAATTCTGAAACAGTAAATCAAAATTGGGTTAGGTAAATACAAAGAGCTGGCAATATATAAATATAAACAAATTTCATGTACTATATACAATGCAGTATATAGAAAATATAAAGTGTTTCCATATGTTGATGGATGCGTTTTTCGTTGGGTATATCCTAGAAAAAGTGAGCATAGCAAAGTGAGGCATGGTAAATCCCATGAAGTATACAGTCCAGAGAGAAGAGAATAGAAGAGAAGAGATGAGATGAGATGAGATGAGATGAGATGAGATGAGATGAGATGAGATGAGATGAGATGAGATGAGATGAGATGAGATGAGATGAGATGAGATGAGATTGGATAGAATGAGATCAGAACGGATCAGATGGAATGACGAAAGAGAAGCGAGAAGATTTAATAAAAACAACAGAGATATTTTGGAACAATGAATTGAATTGGAATGTCTTAATGGAAAAAAGTAGATGACGCAGAAAATAAAGAGAAATTAAAGCACAGGAGGGAAGCATAGAAGGTAGTAAAATAAATGAGGAAAAAACAAGTAGAATTTTCTATTAAAGAAAAAAAATATTGTAAAATTATAAAATAAATGAGAAAATAAAATAAAAAAGCAGAAAAATTTTCTATTAAAGAAAAAAAATATTATAGAAATATAATATTATTTATATGCACTTAAAAAATTTAAAAAAAACTTTAATTAAATAAGTTAATAATATTATTGATATATATTTTATATTTTTATATATTTTATATTATATATTTATATACATTTTAATTATATATTTATATATTGGGCTCCAGAATAATATTTTATTATTTACAATTTTGATAAATAAAATTTTAACAAATTTAATCTTTTCGCAAGTTTATTTCGTATAATTCTTCACATCTAAAAAAAAAAAACGCCTATTTTATGTATATATTCTATATATCATATAATATTATATCATATCACTTGGATTCCTTATCTATCTTATCTCTGCTTAACAATTTTGTTCCTTGCCATTTCCCAACGCCAGATGGCGCTGCGCTCAGCTCTTTGAAGCTGTCTTTCAAATGTGTTGCTGCGTGAGGCGTTGCTAAACATATGAACTGCATAGTTTATCTTCTTCTTACAATTGCCCAGCTATTTATCTAACTCTCTATCGCGCTCTCTCTCCCTCTCTCTAGTTTGCTTTCCTCTCTTGCTGTTAGTCTACACTTTTAACTATCCCTAATCTCCTGTGAGTTCTCATTCTATTTTTTTTGTTTTTATTACATTTGGCATTTTGAAACTTTTTTGGACTGATAATACTTTGAGCCAGTTTTTCGGGCAACCAGCGCGGGATAAAGAGAGCTAGAGCGGGATGGGGATAGACAGAGTGAGAGAGAGAGAGAGAGGGGTGAGAGAGAGCTCACTTTAGTTTAGCGCTTGGTATATGAAACACACACACACACACACAATTTGTGTACCGTTATTTGTATCTAGGTTTATGCATGGGACACGTTCCTGCTTTAGCTTCAGCGAGAGCGCGGGGCAACTGGGGCAATTCGTTGGCAGCTGTTTAAACAAACGAAACACGCTCACACACACGCACAACTTTGGCAAAAAATAATTGCAAATAAAATTCAGATTCTTGTTTTTCATTTGCGTATAAAAATTCAATAACATTTGCTGAGCATTCAAAGTGGTCAAGTTTTTCGGCTGTGCAAAAACCTTCGACAAGTTTTCGTAAAAATTTTGCATTTGTTTGCAAGTTTCCAATATTTTTGTAAATGTTTTAAATAAAGTTTTTGCTTTAGCTACGACTTTTAGCTCAAGCGTGAGTCAAAGATTTCTTGAGCGCGCTCTCAGACACGTTTCCAACTCTGACTCATTTGAGCATTGAGTCAAATGTTTTGTTATTTGTGTTGTTTTTTTTTTTCAGCATTTTTCAACGTTTGTGCATAAATTTTAATTGCATATCTAGCACAAAATATCTTTCGTTTTTTTCATTTCTGATTTCCGTTGTATTTTTATTTTTTACTTCTTTTTATCGCCTTTTTTTTTTGTGATTTGCATGCGTCGCGCGTTTTTAAACGCCCGCAAAACGCTAGCGAAAACGTGCAGGCATTCACTTTGACCAAAGCCCACCAAGCTAACACTATCTATTGTCTGTCTCACTCGCTCACTCTCTTGCTCATTCTCTCTCTCTCACTCTCTGGTCACACCTTGTACATTTTGATTGAATTGCGTCTGAAAAACATTTTTTTTTTTATTGGAATGTCTTCAATTTGCTTGGTTTTTATCGTCTGCTTCTGTCTTACGCCTTTGGCTACCGTTTGCCATTAGCATTTGCAGTTGTATCTCTCTATATATGTGTATATATATGTCTGCCTCAGTTCGTTGCCAATTTGACAACATTTTGTCTCTTGCTTTTTGCGCCGAGTCAAGACATCAGAAAAGTCATCATCGATTCACAGCAGGCACTTCTTTTTACCTCTATGTAAAGTGCTCTACGAATGAACAATTTCCATATTCTGGTTGAGTTTGTAACGGGCTAAAGTTGTCTATAATATAGTTTCCTAAGCTTCGACTGAACAGTGTCATCGAAAGGTGTGAGCTTTTCCAGGGAAATCAATTTCAGTTATTTTTACTTCGCTTGATTATTGTGAAATGTGAAACAAGCTCAAACATATATTATTTAAAATAACTTTGAATAACAGTTAAGTTCTAATTAAAGCAAAAATGTTCTGAAACTTATGTTAGATTTAACATTAATGTTAAGAATTGTCAGCAGGTTGAGCAATAAGCAATTAACATAATCAGTTTGTAGCTAATATTATTGGATATCTTATATTCTGCAAAACTGTTCTATATACTCTTTCAATACGTTGCGAGGTGTGCTCTTTGAGTATAGCAAAATATCATAAATATATAGTAGAAACGTGAGGATACTTTATCTATATAAATTTGCTCTTTTAAGTTTGTGAGAAGACCAGATACGAACGCTTGAAGCGAAGTCGTTATAACCCGATTTTATTGTGCATGGTATATGTTATATAAGGTATATAGCTTTTCAATTAATCTTCTTCAAAATACCCCACACTTTTTCGGCGCATCTCTAATTCCTTTCTACTTTACTGCCTCATAGTATTCCCTATAAAGAATTGGGCCAATGTTTCGAACACACCTCGTATTTTTTTGCTTTGCATTTATCCTTATTCTGATTATTTTTGTATTTTCCCAAAATAATCCCCAGACGTAATTTTTCTTTGCTATTGAATCATCTTTATCATGATAATATCTTCATTGTCGTCTTCGGTGTAAGATCTATCAAATTTCTTAATGATTTTTGAATAAAGCTCGTATATTTGAATATATATAATTTTTTATGTAAAATTTCGTAATACTTTTTGAGCACACCTCGTATATCTTAAATTTTTAACACACCTCGTATATCTTAAATTTGTAATCTTGAAAAATTCCCATAAAAATACGTCATACTTTTTGAGCACACCTCGTGAAGTTTTCTCATATGTAAAAAAAATTATATATAAAATTCCCATAAAAATTCGTAATACTTTAATTAAGTTTTTATTCATATGTATAAACTATCCCCCCTTCAAAATTCCCAATACTTTTTGTACACACCTCGCTATACGTTCAGCTTTGCTTCACATATATCATGAACCTCTTTGTTCCACTCTTCAAATTAGCGTTACTTTTTGAGCACACCTCGTGTTTCAAGACTTTTCCTTCACTCTTCATATCTTGTTGCTTATAGATCAAGTGGAGTTATAGATTATTGAGATACTTTCATAGCTTCTTTCTTTCCACTTCACTTACTCCATCAGCTAATCAGTTAGGGTATTTCATAGTCGACTTGTTTATCTTTTTCGTGTCAGCTTAATTAAAGTGTATCATTGTCTGTCGCAGAATTTGAGTTTTTTTTTATTACGTGCCCCTTTTTGGTCAACACTTTCTGCTGTCACGTTTTTTTTTTCTGCTTCTTCTTCCACTTCACTTTGCTTCTTCTGCTCTACAGATTTTGTTTTCTTTTTTTTTTTTGTGCTTTGGCGTTGGCTGCCCCCACTCCATTGTGTGTGTTTGGAGCTCATCGCTTGTCGCTTTTGCGGCTTCTGTTTGCCGTGTGCTTTTTTTTTCGTCTCTTTCGTTTATTTTTGCAGCTGCTTCTTTGGCTTCGCATTGAGATTGGCTTTCGGGGGCTTTGCTGCGCTTCGCCTTCGCCTTCGCACTCTTTGCCCAGCGAATTGTGCTCTAATTTGTATGCGCAACATGTCAAAATTATTGTGGTCAATACACTGATTGCTTTTCATGCAGCTGCCCCTTGAGCCACGTCTCCTGATATTTATGGCCGGGAGCCGTTTGCCCCCAAGTCTTTTTGGCCAGGCGATTGTGATCTAGGCCAGCTCTCTGCACACTCTACACTCTCTGGAGTCCGTTTAGCTCCAGCTCCATCTGCAGTCCTTTTTGCTGCATTGCTGTGGGCGTTCGCAGCAGACAGTTCCCCGAACTGTCAGCCCATGCTTGGGTTTCATTCAGCCTCAACTCGAGCCAAGTTTCTGAGTTTCGTTGCCGCCGCTGCTGCTTGAGCTTGACATTGATTTGGGCACTTGGTTAGCTGAGATTGAGGCAAATGTGCAGAGATTTAAAGGCTGTTTAAGGTAGACAAAACTTTTCATAAAGCAATTACACAATTTTTAGGCCATGTTAGCCCGAAAAAGTTTAGGTTATCTTTGCAGCTACGATGATATGTCAAAGTATTTAAATAGAATTTATGTAGCTTGACTGAGATGTTGGAGATGTTTTAACAGAGCTCTCTGATTGTTGTTGCCAATGTAGAGTTAGCTATTAGAGTTATATAACATTATATGTGTTGAGATTTTACTAGCAACTCTAGTTGTAAATGAGATTACTGAGAACTTGAGGATCGAGAGGCAGCTCAGCTGAGTCGATCTATGTCTGGCTGGCCTTTAGTATGCCCGTCTGTATGATCACATGGCTCTCGATCTGCAAAAGCTAGAGACTTGAAGATTTTTAAAAATATTTACAATAGCATCCGCTTATAGCGTTGTTCAAAGGAGCGTCGTTATACCCGGTAGACGCTATAATCATATAAGTTTGCTTATAAATGGTTTTGAAAAATGAATTTTCGTCGCAATAGGCGGCTGAACGCTATAAGCAAAGTCGTTATAACCGGATTTTACTCAAATAGACTCATAGATTTCATTAACATGCTCTGAAACGTTACTAAGGAACTCTAACTGGAGCAAAGGGTATTCAATCATAAACTACCAACAGTAAATGCCATTAAAGAAGCCATGATACAGGGCTAATTGGTATCTCCTAGTCGGTTACGCCCCACTTGAGCACATTTACTTCTTTCTCAGTCTACGCGGTATCTTCAAGTCGAGCACTCCCCACTTTATGCAAGTAAATTTTCATTTGTTGCCTGCTTCAAGTGAGCGCTGCATAACATTTCTTCGAGCCTTGTTAACTCGTTAACTCTTCAAGCTGAACTCGTAATCCATAGACCCATTAATAATAACATATTTCATAATTAATGCACAGCAGCTTGCCGTCAAGGCTGCTCAATTGTTTTAACCCCTCAGCTTGAACTCGGAATGGTAAAAGCCAAATGAAGAAGAAGAAGCAGCAGCAGCAGCAGAAGTAGAAGCAGATAAAAATTAATCAAAAATTGAGAAATTTTTATAGAAAGCAGATGAACTTAACGGCTGCCCTGCGCATTGCACCCTCTGCCACTACCTCTCCCACTGGCACTACAGAGGTCTTTCTCTCTTTCACTCCTTATTTAATTTCCAGCTTAATTCACTTTTGGCTGCTTAAAGTTTTTAATTAAACGCATATTGGACTTAAATTTCCATTCATAATTCAAAATGTTGTATATTTGAGGCGGACCCGCCGTCCGCCGGTAGAGCTGTTGAGGGGGGGTTGCTTTTTCGTTCGACTCGCATTATGGCATGAATAGACTTTTATTGCAATTTTATGCGCTTCAATGAAACTCAATAAAATGAAAATTTCTGCGCGTTGCATGTGCATAAAAAAAATATATATCGAGTATATATAATATAATAAAACAAACGGCCAAACAATGGTCGAAGCAAGCTGAAAAAAAAACACATTTACAACGAGAAATTTTCAACAAAAAAAAAAGATATTGATAAAAAAAAAACATAAATTGAACTTTTTTGCAATTTTCTTCTTTTTTATTTCCATAAGTTTGGGCATTAAAAAATTGTATCGGAGTGCAAAGTGAAATCAATTATAGCCGAAAAAAAATGTTTGAAGTGCACTTTGGCTAGTGAAATTAATAAAGCTTCAGTCTGGGCGAGAGCTCTAAGGGCTGCTTGCAGGCTGCTATGGGGTAGTTTACATAGATATATATATGGATATGCTGTGGAAATTTCTTTTTATTTCACTTTGATTTATTAACGCATTTCTCATCAATTGATTCCGACTAAATGCGCATTAGCAAACCATAAAAACTGCCAGCGGGATTTGGTCTTTAGCTTTGCGGGTAGCAAGGGTTGCTGGGCGGGGGTAGATGGGGTAGTGAGGTGGGCTGGGTAGGAATAGGCAACGCCAAGTGACAACTGTGAATGCAAATGAATTTTACACTTGAGACGTAGCGCTGCCCCCCCCTCAGCTCTGCCTATAAAGCGGGGTGAAAACCACCCCCTAGCTGTACCCCCAACTCACGTTTTGTTGGACACTTTTCAACAAATGAAATGGAATGTTTGATTAGAAAAATGTTTTGCATAGCGTAAAATTTTATTTGATTTCTTTGTGCATGGGCGTAACGCAACAATACCTGGGGGGGTTGCTGTTGCAACCCTCTGCACAGATTTAACACTGCTGGCAAAAAAAAAGAAAGGTTTACAGTTCATTTTGTATAATTTGTTGTTGTTGCTGCTTTGTTTTCGTATTTTACAATGTTGCTTTAGCAGAGATAGACAGCTGGAAGAAGAAGAAGAAGAAGTAGCAGAGACAGCCCCTTTGCTGCTGCAGCTACCCCCTTGCAGGGGATGCAAAAAGTGAATTGATATGCTTGAGAAACCAAGCAAAAGTAACGAAACGACGAATTGCATTCGTTTAGCGAGTGACAGGGGGAGTGGTGGGGAGGGGGAAGGAGTTGGGGTGGGAAATGCGTTAAGGGCTGAGCACTGATTTCAGCTGCATGGCAAGGGTTAGCTGTTGCCTTTTAGCTGTGTTTTCCAGTTGTGCATTTCTTTTTTATCCGCCTTGTGCGTGTTTCACAAATCCAAAAAGGCTAAATGCTCATTTTGTTGGTTTTAAGCCAGAGCAAACAGAAAGGGAAAGGAACGTGGCAGTGGGGGTTGCTTTGTGGATGGATGCCTGGGGTCTGTTTGTCTGGCGGCGCGAATGCAATTAATTGCAGAACAAATTTGAAAAAGAATTATATTTCGAATTATATAGAAAACTTTGGCCCAAGTTGCCAAGTGAAATATGAGCGAATGTGGCACTGAATACTGAATAAATGAGCAGTTGAAAAATATATATGGAAATGAGAAATAAGAAAATGTAAAAACAACCAAATGATATATACGCATGCCATTTAATTGGATAATTAAAATTTAAAAGCAAAAAAGCTATGGAAGAAAAGTTGAAAGAATTTTAAGAAGAGGCTCAGGCTAAGAACTAAATTTAAGCATTATTATATAGGTCAGATTAAGACATGTTAAATTTGAGCTAATACATAAGATTATACTAATTATAATAAGAAATTAGTATTGTTCTATTGGAAGCTCTAATGGGTTTAAAAAATGATAAAAAATATCAGACAAAATTCAATTCATATTTAAATGCGAAAAATGTAACTTGAATTGTAGATCGCTAAAGTTCTTTAGTATTAGAAAAATTAAATTTAAATTTAATGTGAATAAAAGAAAACGTTCTTTAGGCTGCTCTTGCCCAAAATTTGTTTCCAACTCCACCTAACTCAAAGCATAAATATCTCATTTCAATAACAATCAAAAGACTTTAATAAAAACCTAAAGTAACTTTGAGAATATTGGACAAATCTTCAGCTTTAAATGAACTGTGCAGAATATTTGAAAGCAGAATAATTCAACTTTCTTCCACAAGCCCAAAATTGCTCCCATCTCACTTTTAATATAATTTTTTTTTTCGCCCCAGAGTGCAATGCTCGAAAATGTTTGTCACGCTAATCACCTGTCAAATTTCGAATTTCGACAAATGATGCTGACTAGAGGGGAGGCGATACGTATATATATAAAGAGAAGGGGGGCGTGACGATGCTGCGATTGCAAAATTTGTAAAAGTAAAGCAAATAAAACGCAATCATTCAATTGACAACTGAGCCGCAGCGCGAGCCAAAACCAAAAGCTGATGCCGAATGCCGGCGTTAAGCGCAGCTGAGGGAAAATCAATTTGGGCTGCCTTACCCAAGTACATATAGACACTATATACATATATAGTATATGTATGTATATATACAAAGGAATTCCTATGCTTGACGGCGCCAGCAAAAGCCAGCAATCCGCGACACAGCTCCACGAATCACGCAGCAAGGCAATGAAAATGTGCTTGTAATAATAACTGAATGGTTAAAGAGATGGGCCAAAGCGGGCGAATGGTTGCTGTGGCGTCTGCTTTTCAAAAGGAAAATTCAAGGACAAACAAACACAAGTCAAACAGTCGTGAGGTTTACGCTTTTGTTGCCCCCTCTCTCTCTCTCTCTCTCTATGTGTATGTGTGGTTGGCTGTCTCTGCTTCTTCTGCAAGTTCTTCGCTTGGCCCCCGACAAACATTTGGCCCGGAAAACTGCTGCCGACTGCTGTTGCCGCTTAGAAGTTTTGCAGCCTGGCCTGCGGCGCATGTAATTTTCATTACACGCTGCCCTAGCCCAACTTGCCAGCCCTCCCAGAACTCCCCTTAACGGCAAGAACCCTAGACCCAAGATCCAAGACCCTATAAACACAACGCTTTGCTACCTCCCTCTACAAAATTCTCTATTTGCAATGACTAACACGCGCAGCGAGTGCCAATTCGAGGGTTTCTACATGTAATACTCCAATAAATTCTTGAACAATATCATTTAAATATTTATAGAAAATGTCACAAAAGTTTTTGTAACTTAAAGACAATTTACAATGAAGTTAAAGGAATTCCCTTAGTAGTTAATTGCAATGCTTCACAAAATATTTATGCAAATTAGGTAAATATTGAAAAGAAAGTCGTGAATATAAAGAAAACTTCAAGTTGCATTTTGACATGAGGTTTGCAATGAGGTTAAGTTAGCTTACCTTATTGAAGGTGTATGTTGATCAAACTGCCTGTTATTAAACTTATAAAAAGTATTTATTATCTGACATTTAAATTTGCTTATATATAAACAAGTTCTTAAACTTTAAGTTTAACATGAACTTTGCCATGAGGTTGTACGATTTGCTTATCAAACTTAAAAGAACAACATAAATAAATTTAATTTATTTACATAAACATTAACTCCAAAACTGAAACTTAAAATTTAACATGAGCTTTATCATGAGGTTTAAAAACATGCAATACAAATCTGTCTAATTGTAATTATGTCATATATGTATAAATACTCACTAAATCGTCTACACAGTTGGCTCATACAAACTACGATTCCAAAGTCTTAACTTCAAATTTAACATGAGCTTTACAATGAACTGATATAATGTGCAGATTGGAAGTTCAAAGAAAAGAGACAAAAAGAAAGAAATTTTTTTTTATGGCAAGCCACATGAAGCTTCAGCTTAACATGCACTTTAGCCTCAAGTTAAATGACTTTAGTTTATGAAATGTGCTTAACGGCCCTCGCTTTAAGCTGAAGTGTGTATGTGTGTGTGGGTGCCTGAGGATAAGATGCCCAACATTTGCCTAAATGTGTTGGGCAATAAATTTTAAAGTCATTGCCGCAGGCTGCTTAAAGTCTTGTGCGCGCTGCCTAGGCGGGAATGCCCCTAATGTTAAGTGTATTAACTGTAAGGCGTTTGCGGTAATAAGTTTAAAAAGTTTTCGCGCTAACTGCGGCTGTGTCAATGGCTGCTATATATATATATTTTGATATATGCATATATATATATATGTATATATGTATTGGAACGTTACCGTTGGCAACTACTTTGCGTAATTATGTCAATGGCCATTAGCAGCTGCCGCTGCCGCTGCCGCTGCCCAGCAACCCGCAGCAGCACAAGTCATCGATATGCCCTTTGATTTCAATCTGGTCTTTGACTTTGGCTTTTTGGTGTGATATCTCTGTAAGCATCCAGCCATCCATCCATCCATCCATCTATGGCAATGCTATCTCTAGTCATTATCTCGCCAGCTAACCAGCATAATCCTCGCATTGTCTGCCCTCTCTCATATGTCAAGGACATGCGATGTTGTTGCCAGCCTATTTGGGTTTAGCTCACACGAGTCACCCACAGTCAGGCCTTGTCTAGTTGTTTGCGTGCTTCTTAGGCATTCGAAATGCGCTTAATAGTGCCACAAAATCAATGTATTTTAGCGTTTTTGCCACGCTTGATTGGCCAGCAGCAACAGCGGCGGCAGTTGCTGATGATGATTCGATTTGGGTGTAGGGATGTTCGGGTGCTTGGGTGGTGCTGGGATCAACTCTTGAAGAACTTGATTAACACAACATACTCAATTGGATTTTATGCTGTCAGTTGGCGAATGTCGTGTGACAAATCATTTCATTAATTTTGCACATACTTAATGGCAAATTAATTACGCAGGAAGGAAAGAGAGAGTGAGGGGGGTAGCCAACAGATTGTATGACAATGTTGATTTGCAGCGCCATCTAGCGCTCAATAGCTGTAAAATGTGCAGTTCAGCATATTAAATATTCATTTTATAGTAATAACAGTAAGGGAAGTGAAGGGAGTACGCCACCTAGCGCCCAATAGCGGCAACGCTGCAAATGCTCAGTGCAGCATATTAAATATTAATTAATTTCAATTATTATGTTATTTGTGCGTGTCTGATTGCCACGCCTACAATGCGCCCACTTGCCTAGGATAATAATAAAAATGACATTTTAAATTTTATAAATGAAATGCATTTTAATTAATTTTACACAGGTTTATAGCGCATTGTTGTTGCTGCACTTTTGTTTGTCATGTTTACATGAATATTTGATAAAGCGTATAAATTTCAATCGTTGCAATTGTCGTTAGCGTGTAGCTCCGCCTGCCATTTGCCAGCCAATTTTACCTTTTAAATGCCAACAATAAACATATTAATTTATTTATTTATGCCAGACACAAACACACTCATACCACGTACAATATTAAATGCCATTTTCGTAGTTTTTTATTTATTTAGAATTTATTTATGCATTTACTCATCGATATTTCAAAACAAATCAAAAATTGTTTTTGTCACTGTCTTGGACAATATTCTTTAGAAAAATACTTTTTGCTTCAGATTTGATTCATATTTAAATTGATCAACTATAAAATAGGGCATTCGTTGATTTCAGCTGTTGTAATAGTTGACTTAATACCCCTAATGAGCAGCTTTAAAGGTGTTTAAACTATTCAAGCTTGGCTAGCCTGTAAGAGGCTTAACCATAATAGTAGCTGGTTGAGGCATTTATTAGCAACTACTAAACACTTTTGTATTTCAAGCTACGAATACTGCTCAGCTATGAACAGATGTCAATGCTTGAGATAAAAGAAGACTTAGTCAATTTCTACACTTTTCTGTAAACTTCTGTCAAAGTAATACAAAAGGCCTACAATACTTCTGTTAAGAGTTTTCATATAAAAAGTTTCGCAACTTTCAACATTATAGCATTTAGCGAGTTTGTTTGTCTGCTTTGCTTACTGCTGCTGATAATAAAAAGATAAGGCAGTGAACAATATAATATAACTATTTACATGATGATAGCTCTATATGAATGGCTAAATAAATATGTAGATTGACTGTATATAAGAAAAATAAACATATGCTTCATTGATCCTTATAGAAGCATAGAAATTGCTTTACTGCTTTCGTATCTTATCGGAACTCGGTCTGCAAATAAAAATTCTAGATATATTGAGAACTTAGCAGAGTTCAAATAGAAATTTAATGAATGAAAAATGTCTAAAAAAAATATTTAAAAAAATTTTAATAAAAAAAAAAATATGTATAAATATAAATCTAAAATGTAAAATAAAATGTATAAACTAATATATATAAATAATAAATATATACATTTAAATTAAATGTAATGAATTAAAATTATATATGTATGTATATATAAAAAAAGAAATAAAAAAGGTTTAAAATATAATAAAAAAAACACAAATTTAAAATGTAAAATAAAAGTAATAATTAATAATAAAAACAAAAAAAATAAAAAAAAAATAATAAAAAAAAAAAATAAAAAAAAAAATAATAATAATAATAATAAAGACAACAAATATTAAAAAAAAATAATAAAAACAAAAAATATAAAAAATATAAAATAATAAAAAATATATATAAAAAAGTAATAAAAACAAAAAATTTAAAAAATATAAAATAATAAAAAATATATATGTATGAGCATAAATATGAAATAAAAATTATAAACCATAATACATATATAACAAGTAAGAAGGCTCTAGTCGAGACTGCTCGACTACGAGATCCCCTGAACCCTGCAAAAAAAGTGATACTCTTCTTCTTTACGCGCGTATAGGCGCGCGCTCTGCTAACCGCGCAGATGCTGCCGTGGCTTGGGGGTGGGTTGGGCTATACTTTGAACACTTATAACTCCATTTCTAGATGCATGATCTTAATGAAATTTTCAGAGTAGATTAAGAATATCTAAATGTATCTATGTGCCAAATTTCAAGTCTCTAGTATTTGAAATGCGTTTTTTGCAAATTGTGGGCGAAGGGGGCGTGGCATCCAAAATCCATAATCTGCGTATCTATAATATCTATCTAAATATACAAATTTGAAGTCTTTAGCTAAAACGGTGTAGAAGTTATGCTCAAAAAACATAAAAAATTGAAACGAATTTTCGATTTTTTATCGATAATTTGGAAATGGGATGAGTTATCGAAAAAACATGTTCATGTAAATTTTCAGCTCTCTAGCTTTTGTAGTTTCCGAAATCTCGACGTTCATACGGACGGACGGACGGACGGACGGACGGACGGACAGACGGACAGGGCTCAATCAACTTATTTTTTTCTGCTGATCAAGAATATATATACTTTATGGGGTCTGCGACGTCTCCTTCTGTCTGTTACATACATTTTCACAAAACCATTATACCCTGAATTCCCATTTTCAGTGGGTTCAGGGTATAAAAATAAATATATAAATATAAAGTAAATGCAATAAATGAAATATATATCATATAAAACTACAAACATTTAGTTGAGTAGATTTTTAAACATAATTAAATAAATAAATAATTTATCACTTTTTATAAACTATAAAAAATAAAATAAAATATATAATTTTAAAAATATATTGAAATATAATTTATATAATATTTGCATCTTATTTATTGTTCTTAAGTCTATCTAAACAAAATTTCATTAGCACTTTTTTTTTAAGATTCTTTAAGTGTCTTAATTTTTGTTTATTTTGAAAAACATTAAATATGCCATTACATAAAAGTATTTGTTTATAGCTATATTCTTTTTATATAATAATGAAAGTAGTTAAAAATTTAATTTTCAAATTAGTTGCCTAATGCTCAGCATTTGGGGTACTCCACAGATACTACAATAGTTTCTTTTTATGTTATAAATGTCTGTTTTTTTTTGCCGCTTCTCCTTTACGATCTATCGTAAAGTTTCGAGGGCTATCAAAATTGAGAGAAGAGGCAGAGCGAGCATATTGCACTATGCTGCTAATTAATTCATTGTACAAATATTTTTTTCGCTCATAATTTCGTGCGCTCTCTCAATAAAAATTTATATACATATATATAGATGTGAATATACTCGTGTATAAACAAAATATTTCATAGTTGAAATTGTTGTGTTGTTGTTGCTGCTTCTGCTACTTTTTGTTTTATTGTTTGCAGCAATAGTAAAAAAATATTATTCTTGCTTTTGTTGCCTTTTCTCTTTTGTGGCACATTGAAATTGAAATATTTTTTATGTAAATATTTGTGGTAGAGAGAGATAGAGAGTGGGAAAGAGAGGGGGTATAGTGGAGGGGATCTGGCGGTACTGGGTGTTCGGGTATAGCTGGTTTTATAGGCGTGTGCCGCATAGCTGACAGCTGAATGTCAGCGACTGCTCTTTAACACACGCACCTCAGTCTCTCTCTCTCTCTCTGTCTCTATCTACATTTCTATGGCTCAGTCTTTCTCTTTCCGTCACCTGCTGCTTAATTAGCGTGAGGCAACAAATTTAAGGTGCTCCACTTAAGTGTGTCGTATTGTAGCTTTTATACTCTTGTACTCCTATGGAAATGTGTTCAACAGAGAGAGAGAGAGAGAGAGAGAGAGAGAGAGAAAGAGAATTAGGGTATAATGCCTGTGTTGTAAGGTGGCGTGGCTAAGTTCTAATCATATATATATTCTAGTTCAGGTAGAATCAATTTTACGCTGTCTTAGCAGACCAATTAGCAGAGCTTGTATTATGATGACTTCTTTATAGCTCCTGCTTACATCTAGTTTTGATTGAGTTATCGATTTATTTTGACTTTAAACCGATCAACATTATTAATAAACTTTAGTTCTTCGAGCATATATAGCGCATGTTTCGAACTGAACTGAGGCACTTCTGCCTATGTCTGCTTATATTTGCTCTCAGCGATAACTTTAGCCAAGAAATCGATAAAAATCATTGTAGAACTTGGGCAATTTTGAGAGTAAGAATAGTTCTAACTATCCAAGAATATCCATAACTTTCCTTTAGCTTTCATATTTACTAATCAACACACGCTTCAGGGTATTTCGTAGTCGTATACTTTCCTTCTAACTTTGCGGTTTTTTTAATGCGCTTCATTTGCGGCTAGTTACAAATTTCAACTGAACTCCAGCGGCTTGCTCAACATTCAGCTAGGAGAAAGCCGCAATAAGCAACAACAGCATTCAAATGTTGTATGCACTTTATGAACTCGAATTGGGTTTATTGCCACACAGACACACACACACACACTTACACACACTAACATACACAAACACACCTAAGTACACAAGAGTCGAGCAGTTGTACTTCATTTGTTGCAGCTGCCACAAAAGGTGCACAAACAATTGACGCAGTCGCAAACGTTTCTCACCTGCTGCTCGCAGCTTGTAAATTTTATTGTCCAGAAATATCGTGTTGAACTCTTGCTATTTGCATGATTTTTTTGAATTGTAGTCCATGATTATGCATTGCTTTTGAAATAATTGTATATCTTTAAGACTCTGATTCATTAATAATTTATTTCACAAAGGTTTTTGCATGCCTTTCCGCTCGTTATTAATGGGTTTTAGGCCTAGAGCAAGACAGAAATTACTTTTAATTGTTTCAAAATTGATTGATATTTAATTATAAATTGTAGCTTGTATAGTTCCTTGTTAAATTTAACAATATATAGAATATGAGACTAATATAAGACTGTGCCTTCGCAGTCTTATAATAATAATTATAAAACTAAACTTATTCATATAATTGCACAAGATACAAATAGCTCAGCTTAATCTATTTTTGGCTAAACGAATAACTGAGTAATATAGGATTATAGTTTATCAGTCTCATTTAACATACATACATATAATTTTTTTATTTGTATAAGACTGTTTTTCTCTTATATTATTATAAGAAGAATGAATTGAACGTGTAATGAGAATATACTCTCATTGCTTAACTCTTATAACTATAGAAGGCTAAACACTTATACTTCAGGAGTTACTTAAATACCTTAACTCTTATACGCATTTATGTGTATCTTATACGTATATCTTACATAACTTATTTTTTATATATTTATGTGATTCATTGAAACAGTCTTATATTATTCGAGATAGGGAGCTCTAGAGTTCATATCTCTTATATTTTTATGCGACTCACTGAAACAGTCTTATATTATACGAGATTAACAAATCTAGAGTTCATATCTCTTATATTTTTATGCGACTCATTGAAACAGTCTTATATTATACGAGATTAACAGATCCAGAGTTCATATCTCTTATATGTTTATGTGACTCTTTGATACAGTCTTATATTATACGAGATTAGGAGATCTAGAATTCATATCTCTTATATTTCACTCGTTGAAACAGTCTTATATTATTATAAACTCAGAGCTCTAGCATTTCTTCTACTCTCTACTCTTATACCAATAGAAGCGTAAATTACTTCAGTAAAACTTGCTCAAATTCCTTAAACTCTATGCACTAAAAGCAGAACAAATCAATACGAAATCAGTCTTATACTCATAGAAGACTTCATCAATTAGAGTAACTGGCACTTTAATAAATTTCTTCACAAGGTTCAATGGAATTTACACATATTTATAGAGCAGCTATAAGAAGTGTCTGCGCGCTTGTACTAAGAATAAACACATGTTTCCGCTTTGGGATCGTTTAAACAATCAAATGCTTTGTATGAGCAACAGTTCGTATACGTTTATGCTAGACTATGCTTGAAATCAATTTTGATGTAAATTCAATTCAGTTTCGATTTGCAATTTGTAAAAATATTTCAATTATGTGAAAAAGTCTGCGTTGTCATTTAATGTGTGCAATCATTAGCTCCAAGCCCAAGATCCACATTAAAAGCAGTTGTCGCAATTTTTCTTTCGCACAATTTTCCTGGCACCCACATTTTCTTTTCTCCCTTCACTTTAAGCACAGACAATTTAATTTCAATGTCGTTTGGCGCTGAGTTTTAAAGAAATGAAGTGCCAGCAAGTGGTTGGCGGGGCGGAAGTGCGGGGCGTGGCATTTAGATGACACTCTGCGCAAGGGAGAGGAAAATAAATAGTTTTGTTGTGACACTCATAAGTCGACGTGGCGCTGCTGGCGCTTACTTCAACGCTTCAACTTATTCTTTTTATTTTTGTGGCGACTCGAACTGTCTGTCGCATGCATTTGACAAGTGGATTTTGGATCAAGCATGACAAACTGCCAAGCAAAAAGGGGCGACAAATGTTGCCCAACTCGCGTGAGTTGGCCAGCTGTTGTGTTTTGCGGTTTTACATGTGACTGTGAGGGTGTGAGAGTGTGTCTGTGTGTGTGTGTCTGTGGGCGGGCGTGACCAATGGACGGCGCAACAAGTTGCAGTTGGCAGCAACAGCAGCAGCAGCAGCAGCAGCAGCAAAAGGGGCAAAACTTGGCCGCTAATGAGTTTTTAAGCATCGCGGGTTAAACATGCCGCACAGTGGGGCCAGTCAACCAACCACACACACTCACACACACACACACACACTCGCACAGTTCGCTGTGCGTTAAGCTTGCAAACAATTTACTTGGCTGCTCCCCCACTCAGCTCTACCTCTCGCTGTCTTTCTCGCTGCTGCTTCTTCTTTGTCTGTTTCTTCTATTTATTTATTTTATTTGCTTATGCCATTCGCTGTGCACAGTTATAAATCAAGCGCAAGTCACGTAGCTGCGGTGCAGTCAACGATGGCAGAGGCAGAGGCAGCGGCAGAGCAAGAATGCTTCAAGCAGATGAGCTCGTTGGGCGCTCTCTTTTGCACACTGTACTCTCTCTCTCTCTCTCTCTCTCTGTAAATCTCTTTAGCATTATCTTAATAGCGAATATTTAATATTATCATAGTAAAGTTATTATATAAACAATTTTAAATATTTTTGTATTATTAAATTAATTAAATATGAAAAATAGACAATTAATGCTTTGAAAAATTAGTAAGAAAATTAAAATATAAATTAATATGAATTACTTCCAAATATTTACATTGAAAGTTACATTTTAAAAATAAATAAATAAAAATACGAATATTAAAAAAAAAGGATAAAAAGAAAATTAAAATAAAAATGTTTAAAAAAATCAAAATGATTAACAAAATAAAAATGATAAAAAATATTTTTAAAAAAAATCTGAAAAAAAAATCAAAAAGGTAAAAAAAAAAAAGTAAAAATTATAAAAAAAAAATAAAAATGAAAATGTATTAAAAAAATAATAATAATAATAATTATGGTAAATTAAAAATAATTAAATAAAAATGATAAATTAAAAAATAAATAAATAAAAATTAAAAATAAAAATAAAAAAGTAAATAGAAATGATAAATGAAAAGAAGATAGAGCTAAAAAGAATGAAATTAAAAAAAAAAAAGATAAACAGAGAGATAAATAAAGACAAATAAATTAAAAATGTAACTAAATTTAGTAAGTTCTTTCATTATAATAAATAGGTAAATATATATAGAATTATATATATATACAGCTGCCGCTGTGTATAAGAACTTTCCATCAAACTTGAACAAGAATGCTTCAAGCAGCATTGCTGCTTTTCCTTGTGCAGTTTTTCTTTGGGAAAATCAAAAAACTAATTCGCGCAGTCGTAATCAAAACTTCCTAACCAACGCCACTCAAAATAAAAGCAAATGTCAAGGTAAAGCAATTAAAACCCATCAACGCGATGATTATAGAGATCATGATGACGAAGAAGCATTTTCTCTGGGAAAACTCGAAAAACTCAACAACTCTTAAGTGGCTGACAATTTTCTTAAGGCAAAACCAAAAAGTGAAAAATTAAGAAAATGCAGTTGAGTATGGATGGAAGAAGGAAGAGTGGGTCATCAGAGAGGGGGGAGGTGGGTGCGAAGGTTGTAGGAGTATGCCATTAGTTCAAGTCTTCAGGTGGAGACTGCCACGCCCCACTCGAAGCGCCCTTTTTACTGGAGTTTTCAGTGCATTAGCTGAGGATGCAGCCGCAGCAGCGAAATTGACAAGCGAAACATTGAAATTGTTACAATGACAAACTGTGTGGAGTACAGATGTTGAGAGAGGGAGAGGGAGAGGGAGAGAGAGTGGGGCTGCAGCTGATGCACTGCCACTTGACAGAGACGAATGCGGATGAGCCAAGAGAGAGGGAGAGGGGGAGAGAAAGAGAGGATGCAGGAACTGCTGCACGTGCGTCTCGACAGACATTTAAATATAAAACGAAGATTGTTGCAGATGTTGCTGTTGCTGTACGTCCGGGGTTTGCCAATGAAAAATCTACACACAGTGACGATGAGAGCGAGAGAGAGTGAGAGGGTGGGGTGGGAGCGTGGCAGGCAGCAGTAGGTGGCAGCATGTTTAATTAATGCAAAGTAAATAAGAAGCAGCCATAGCCAGATCCAGTTGCAGCAGCCACAGCCACAGCAGCCAACGAAATTGATTGAGGAATGTGCCGCAAAGCGGGTGGCACTTGCAGCTCGAACTAAGGCTGAGAGAGAGAGAGAGAGGGAGTGAGAGAGATGGAGTGTGGGACAAAGTGAAGCTGCTGCAGTTGCATTGTTGCAGCCTCAAGTTGTGATAGTTGGCCTCTCGCTACGTCGCAGTTGCAGGCTATTTATAAGCTTCCCCTTGTTTTTGGTTTTATGTTTTCTTTTTCTTTTTTTGCCTTCACATTTTTTGATTGGGAAAATTGCTGGTAAATTGCTTTTTTGTGTAGCGAGCCGGATGGTTGGGAGAATGGGGAGAGGGAGAGAGCTCGGTGAGCGTATTTAAAGTAGGAAAAATGCAATTTTACTGCCACGTGACTAAAACTGTATTTTGCATTTTATTTGAACTATAAAATCCAAATTGTAAAATAAAATAAAAACCTAACTAAATAAATAAATAAGAGATTTAATTATATTTTCAATTGATGTGCTTTTGATATGTGCAAAGGCTTTGGCAATTATTTTGCAAAAAATCAACAAACTCCGAATAGCAGTTGAATCTGTATTTTGGCTTGAAAAAAGCTAAAGCTATTCTATGATCTATTATATTTAAATTATACATAAAGAAATATTAACAAAAATAAATATATAAAATATTAATAATATAAAATAAATTAAATTAAAAAATAAATAAAATATATAAATAATATATAAAGAAATATAAATAAAAATAAATATATAAAATATTAATAATATAAAATAATTTAAATTAGAAAATATATAAAATATATAAATAATATATAAAGAAATATAAATAAAATTAAATATAAAAAATATTAATAAGATAAATTAAATAAATATAAATTAAATATAAATTAAAAAATTAATAAAATGCTTGATGTAAATAAAAAAAAACTATGTATATATTTATTTTTTTTTTAAGCTGTTTAATTATAAATCTCTTTAAAATAATTATCAACTATTAAAAATTAACCAAAGTCTTTAAAATAAAATATATTAAATAAAAACTCAATTGTCTGGCATATTTGAATCAATTTCCTTACATTAATAATTAAATATTTTATTACAAAATAGTGTATTTATTTATAATTAAATCTTCAAATAAACCTTGATTGATTTTCTGACTTTAACACAATTTAATGATGGTTTATTAAAAAATGTTTCCGCATGACATTTGTGAAATCATGAAATATTGATGGATCGTACAATTACTCAACTGATTCGATTGCCTCTATAACTTCCCCAAAAGCTGTTAATTATTTCCCCCTGCAGCAATTAATTAGCTAATGATAGTTTATATAAATTTCATTTGATTTTCTTTAAACTCTCAATTAATTATTAAATATTTGTTCAACTCTTTCTCATTTTAGGTAAGTTCCGTAAATGATCGCAACCTTTCACTGTTCACACTCCAATGTTGGCCTGTAACGTAAGTGTTTCAAAGTTTTTCCCATTTTCCCAATTTCTAATTTCCTAATGAAGCAAGTAAAAGTATCTCAAAGTTTGACTCGAGGCTTATGAAATCCAATTAATAACTCGAGAGCTGTGACAATTTTTGTTAGATTTATGAACTTTGTGTCTCTGGCTTCTTTGACTTTATTTTTGCTCTCACGCATCGTCCCATGAAAGTAAATTAGAAAGTGCAACTAAAAAAAAACCTCAACTAACATAAACAAAAACGTTCACAATTACTTTATAAAAAATAAAAACGAGATGAAGTTGAAGATGAAAGAAGAAATATTTGAAAAGTGAGAAAGTGAAAATCGTTTGTTGTGGCTGTCGCTAAGCAGCAGCTGCTCCAAATGTAATTGTAATTGGCTCAAATCCTAATCAACTGTAAACATGAGAAGAAGCGTAGAGAGTGATGTGGGGAGTCGGCAAAATCTCATTATGGCAGTATTTATACGCTAGCGACTGAGCATTGATATATTTATTGTAAACAAGTGTGCAGCAGACCAAAGCTGGGTGCTATAACACTCAACGCGCTCAATACGAGTGGAGCTCTTTAGATTCTCTGTACTGTATTTCGAACCATGTGAGCACGAGTCTATAACAACGATTAGCTGTTCATGGTATATACATATACTATGGTATATACCACTACTATGCATAAATTATTCAGTTTGGTTTACTATATAGCATTTTGAGCTCTTCATTCTGCAAACTCAAGTACTATTGGAATAATGCAAATATTTTGTTAAGTAATATGAAATATTTTTGTGAGGTTTGTGTTAGATTCTCATATAGCATATAACCCAGCAAAATATTCAAAGAGTATTTAGTATATTTTTATATATATTATATTTTTTTATTTATTATTATTTTTTATTTAATATTATTTATTTTTTATTATTATTTTTTATTATTATTTATTTTTTATTATTTTTTTTATTATTATAATTTATTATTATTAATATTATTATATTTTATTATTATTTATTTTTATTTAATTTTTTTTTAATATTTATTTTTAGCTCTTATTTATTAATTCTCTTCACAAAATATTTTTAAAGAGTATTTCATGTGCCGCATTTCATATTGAGTATTTTTTCCAATTTTGTATTTTTTTTATTGGTTCGTAATATCGGCGTCTCATCGAGAAAAGCTCATTTCATTCATGACAAACGAACGAGCTGCTTGCCGCAAACACACACACACACACACACCACATACACACATGTGCATCTGTACTCTGCTTGTATTTCGAAATTGAAACACACAGCACACACACACAGACACAGACACACACTCACGCTCACACACACACACACTTGCTTGCACAGTGGCTGTCATTGATAGCTCAAGCTTTACCCATTTGCTCCTCCTGTTTCAGCACATTTTCAGCTCAGCTAAAATCAATGATGCGCAATAATTAGCGCAACGTTTGTCCGCTCTTTCTGCTGGTTCTCCGTTTCCAACTGGGAACCAGTAAACAGTTATCAACAGTCTGTACGTCTGTCTGTCTGTCTGTCTGTTCATCTGTCTATCTGTCTGCCTATCCGTCCGGCTGGTCTGCTCTGTCCGTTGGCTGCATTCCGCACTTTGACGTCTTTCAAATCAAAACCAGACGCCGCATGCAACCGAATCGCTGCCGCCCATGATGTCCTATTCTATATGCGAAGCCCAGCTCCCGCAAGCCCCCTTTCGTTCAGTTGCTTATTTCGTTCGAGTATTCCGATTGCCAAAGCATTGCGCTGAACTTTTGCCATTAAGTGCTCTAGTTCCGCAGTTCAGCAGTTCCGCAGGCAGAGCAACAGCTCACCTCCCCTCATACGCACCGCGTGACCTAAACGAGGCTGTTGGCCAGCCAGGGATATTCAATTTTCATGTACGGCACGTAGTTCACGCACTTGGCTATGCGATATGGATATGGTTGTCTGTGCGCCAGTTTCTTGAACTAGTTCCAGGCATGAGATGGAACAAGTTTTGTTAATGAAATTGGAATTGAAAAAAGTGAAATATTTGAACGTTATTTAATTCTATTTGCATGATGTCTGTACATAGTTCAAATGAACTAGTTCTTCATAATAGTTGACGTAACAACGGTACATGCACGTATTCATAAGTTTGTTTCGTGTGTGTTAATTGGATAAGTAGTTCCTTCTATAAATACAAAAAAGTAAGTTAACTGGTTCATTTCTTGACGAGCTTTCTAGATAGTAGTTCTTGTTGTTTATCAATTAGTTCTCTTTAGATGAACTGGGAAACAGTTTCAGTAGGTAATATTTTGATCTGTTTATATATATGAACTTATTCCGTAACTAGTTCCGATGAGCGTTATTGACTACATGTTTTAGAAAGAATGTTCATGATCTAAGCCGGAACAAGATAAATTCTTTGCACTATTTCCGGAACTAGTTCCGTGAACCTTTGTTGATGTTGATGTTATATAAAAAAATGTTTTTGTTAGAACTTTGAACTAGATAAAATCTTTGAACTATTGACGGAACTAGTTCCGTTCCGCCTGCTATAAATATTGATTTCAAAATACTGTTCTTTCAAGAGTTTTACGTTCATTTCAGATTGCAGCTTTGTTTATTCCATTCCCATTTCTAACTAGTTCCTGAGCAGGAACTAGTTCATTTAAAGACACTTTTTTTCAATTGTATAACAATATTTTTAATTGTCTTGTTATCGTCAACTAGTTCATTTTTGCTGGAACTAGTTCATGTGAACCGGAACTAGTTCATATATTTGCATATTCCATACGTTGCAGTGCACAGCACTCTGACTGTAATAAGCGCGCATAAAACAATTGCCCTGTGGCTTGTCGTCGATGCAAAACTCTCCAACCAACAACAACAACAACAAGACTACATGCCACGCCCACTCGCCCATGAACTCCCTGCCAGCAGCCCACTGTCACATGCATGCCACAAATGCACAGGCAATAAAATGGCTCATCTGCTGGCCATCGTTATGCGCTCAGCTCAGTTCGTTCGCTGTTTGCATGTTTGCCAAATGCCAAGCATCATCATAATAATTATGGAAAAATCGTCCTTGTCAACGCAGATGCACACACACACACACACACACACTGTGAGTGCATTTGTTGTTGCTGCAAAAATTTGCGGCTCTTTTTAGCCGTGGCGCAAAATGACGCCAGAACTTTGGAGCGCTTGGGCTGAACGCAAACCGCAATTTCATGCAAAATTTTCATGCGGCCAAAAATGCATTTTACGAATGCGTGTCGCGTTTTTCAATGGGCGCCTGCCAATTTGCCTGCTCCTGCTGCCCCGCCTCTGCCTCTGTCGACAACAAACAAATGTCAGTTGCAGCATGTAAATGTTGAGACTGTGGCCGAAGGGTTTAAGAGGGGGGGTGGGATGGGGTTCGGGCACTTGATAGCCACATTTGTTGTGCTTTTGCCATATTTTGCTGTTGCTCTGATGAGGAGGGGGTGGGCGGGTGCGCGTGTGTGGGCGTGTTTCATATTGGTTGTCATTTTTGCCACATAAACTCGATAATTTACAGTTGCCTGAAACAGGGCAGAAAAAAGAGAGAAGAAGAAGAAGAAATGTTGCATGCACTGCTGAGCTCATTGAGAGCCCCAAGTGCAGCTGCCTTTGCCAGTTGCCAGCTGCCACGCCCACTCGCACACTGCCCTTGAGCCCTTTGCCAATGCATTTTCAATTTATGTTTGTTTCAATTGTGAATTGTTTTGAGCTCGCTTGCAAAAAATGTTTGTTTACTTGAATATAATTATTTTTATTTGTTTATTAATTATTATACATTTTTTTTCGGGATTTTTAAATGTTGCTTGTCAGAGATTAACATTAGCAAATGCTTTTAAAATGTTTTCACTTCGCACAAGATCTAACATCAGTTTGATGTTGTTTGAATTGTTGTTGTTGTTGTTGTTATTGTTGTTGTTGTTATTTTTGTTGTTGTTGTTGTTGTTATTGTTGTTGTTGTTGTCATAGTTGTTTGCGTTGTTGTGTTTGGTTGCTTGTCGTCTCACAAGCTTGTTGCTGCTTCCTCTGCTTGTATGTACAAATGTCATTAGGCACAAAGCAGACGAACAATGTTAAATTCCCCACACACACACACAAACAAACAAACAACACACATATGCACACACATGCAACATATGATGAGAATTTTACGTTTGCCTTCAACTCCCTCAACTCAACTCGACTCGACTCGGAAAAAACGAACGAAGAAATTTCTCCATGGCCATGGCAACTACATTATGTGCATTCGAGTGTGTGTTTGTATATGCATATGCGAGTGCGTGTGTGTGTGTATGAGTGAATCGCATAACTGCCAACAGTTTGACACATAAACACAGTTACAATGATAACAACAATAACAACAGCAGAAGCAGCAGCAGCAAAGCTCAAGGGAAACCCGTTTAGAAGCATTTTCTAGATCCATGTGAAGATTGAGTTTTAGAGTTGTTCACTAAATTGCAGCTTGCAATATGCAATGCACATATGCGACAAACACACAGATGCAATCACAATCAACAACAACAATAGCAGCAGCAGCAGGAGCTAAAGCAAAAACAGCAATCAAATTGTCTTCATCAAAGCCTCAAATTTAACAGTTTACAGATTTATTTCTTACTTTTCTATGCGGGAGATCGAGCGACAGGCAGCTCAAATGAGAGATTGAGGGCTAAAGATGGCATAACTGTAGCTACATGTATAATACTAATACTAATCTAGAAGTATGAATTATAAAATGCAAAATAATAATGAGAATAGTATAGGAGAAAGAGGTAGAGACAGAGTATGGAATGGAGTGGGTAAGACACGCGGGCAAAGTGAGAGATGAAGAGTGAACGTGAGGGTGATCGAAGGAACGATGGAAAGGCAGAGCTGGAGCTATAGAAGCAGCTTGCGAGATCGTAGATGGAATGATGGAAAGGCAGAGAGCTGGAGCTATAGAAGCAGCTTGCGAGATCGTAGATGGAATGATGGAAAGGCAGAGAGCTGAAGCTACAGAAGCACTTTGCGAGATCTTAAATGGAATGATGGAAAGGCAGAGAGCTGAAGCTATAGAAGCTTTACTTTATTCTATTTAAATAAATATTATTTGTTAATACGCTTTCCAGGCTCATTTCTTATTCCTTTACACAATTTTCAAGCATACGCATACTTTAAAAATCAAATGATCTAGGTTTGACCTAATAAGATAAAATAACCAATAGATAAGACCTATAGATGCCTCTAGCATTAGTGATGCCAAAAGCTATTTGAACGTAAATTTAGTGTTGAAATGTGTGTCAACATTTCTTAACACGCATCATGTTTGCTTTAGTGCGGCTTACTCAGACGAATTTCATCAAGTTTTTATGCACACAAATATATATATACACTCGCAGACTTTCAGACACCTTTAATAATAATAATAATAATAATACCCGTATTAAACGAGCTAAAGCCAAACAAGACTTATTTCCGTCTTCTTTTGTGATGAATCACACACAAAGCAATGACGAAAGTGCGTCAAGAGCTGTAAACTTTTAACAGCGCGCTGTTAATGCGCTGTTAATGAGTCAGCTAACAAGAGTATATAGTCACACATATACATATATATATTTTTAAAAATTTATTCATTTGAATTTTATTAGTAGACGGAATATTTTGCCATTTCTCTCGCACTTTTTAATTAAAAAACTAAAATTGGCAACTGGAAATTTAATGTGAAAAGAGGCAGCTGCTGCTGCAGCGTCAGCGTCAGCTTCAGTCGAGTTAGTATAGACTCTCCCATAGATATGGCAAAAAGTTGCTACCTGGGAGATGGTTGATAAAGCGGCGGACCAGAAAGGAAACCATGTCAAGTCACAAGAAATTCTGCAATGGGGGCGTGGCACTGTAGTGCTGACAAAGAAAGAAAAGTTTTGCGCTATGCATAAAAATGAAATGGGAACTGAGAACAGAGAGCTGAAAACTGGAAACTGGGAACTGGAAATGGTAATGGGTATTGGGTAAGGGGAAACGTATGGGTGTGAGGCAGATAGCAAGACAAGTTATGACAAGTGTGTGAGTGTATGTGTGTGTAAAGTGCATAAAAAGAAATATATATATATATATAAAAGATTCCCAGTCGTGTATATAAGAGGTGCAGCTGAAGGCGTAAAAGAAACGTTGATGAACGACTAGCAAATACTATAATTCGGGGCTAGATTTATTTAGATATATACATTAAAGATATTATAGATATATTAAATATATTATATTATATTATGTTATTAATTATTAATTTTATTTTACTTTTCGTTTAATTTTTTTTTTCATTTCTAATTTTTTTTTTTTAATTTTGTATTATTTTTTTATTTATTATTATTTTATTATTTATTAATTATTTATTATTTATTATTATTTATTATTTATTAATTTTATTGAACTTTTCTTTTAATTTATTTTCATTTTATTTAAAAAAAAAATTTTATTAATTAATTTTTTTTTATTAATTTTATTTATTTATTATTTTTAATTTTTAATTATTATTTCTATTATTTTTAATTTTTTATTATTATTTCTATTATTTTTATTTATTTTTTAAAATGTTTTTTTCATATTTTTATTATTATTTATAATATTTTTATTATTTTTATTTTTTTTATATACGTTTTTTATTATCTCTATTGTATTTATTTATTTATATTTTTTAATTTTATTATTTTTTTTTCTTTCAGAATTAATCCATGATTAATTTAATTTTTTATTAAATAAAATTTGTTCTCACAAATATTTCTCACGCACTCAAAATCTCTTGTGCAATTAAAGTTGATAAATTTACTTAAATAGACATATATTTAAGTTGAAAAAATAATATAATTATCTAGTAGATTCTCTTAAGTATAAAAAATATTCAACTGGACCAAGATTTTGTCATTGAGGGAATTCTTTTTGAATACTTTTATTATTAACTAAAAATTGTGAACTGAAATTATTTTGTCTCACAGTAAAATTCTCTCAGTATAGATATAATTCTGCGTAAACATTTTGCTGACGGCGCGCTGCTAGAATATCGTTATGCCCCTTAGTTTAGTTACAAAATTGAAACATAAATACCAACTGCCACGCCCATCTCTGCTGCTGCTGCGGGGCGTAAGAGCGACAATAATTATCGTCAAGCAAAGTGTCAACGGCAAAAACAATTTCAATGAATTAAACTGCGACCAACAGCAGCTGATGGCAATTTGAGCAGCAGCTGAAAATGTTTTTTAAGGGGCGTGGCAAATGCACCGCAGGAGATGCTAAACAAAACTGAAAAAAAAACTACAGAAATTTGGATTTTTGTCATTTTCATTTGTAAAATGCTTGCAACAGAAAATAATAATTAAAAGGCGCTAAAATTGTGGCTAAGCAAAGCCAAGACTTGGTCTAATGAGCGGGGCTGCTGAAAGGATTGGCCAGGCCAGGGATAGCCAGCGAGCAGGATGCGGCTGCTGACTGCTGTCGTGGCACTCACGCGCCAAGGCGGCTGCGTTGACACTTTAATAATTTGTGCGCTGCGGTGGCGTTTTAATTATTAAATGTAAGCGCACCACGCCGGGCCAAGCCAGGCCACGTTGTGGCTGTGGCAGCCAGGATGCGGCCAGGAAGCGGACGCCACGCGTGGAAATTGCGGAGAGAGCCTGCGGCTGCTTTACGTTCTGGCTAAAAGGAAGCGCAAAATTAGAGCAGCCAGACGCAGGTGCAAGCAGCAATTGCTATGGGGCAGACAGAGAGGCTGGCTGAGGGAGAGGGAGCGAGAGCGAGAGCGAGGTGGAAGCGAGACAGGAACACACACACTCACGCTCTGGCCGCTGGCTTGTTTGTCAAGGACTAACCAGGAAATATTTAGAGCAAGCGAAGGCGACAAAATCAACGTAAATGAAGCGCAAGGCTTCTGAGCAGAGATTGCGAGAGTAAAAGGGAGGGAGAGAGAAAGACAGAGAGAGAGAGTGAGAGAGTGAGCGAGCAGGCAAAGTCTTGCGAGTGTGAAAATGCCAAGATAAACACTTGACTTAAGCGACGGCACCTTAGCAAAACTTGGCCAACAGAGGGCGCCACACGCACTCGCAAGTAGCTGAAAGAAGAAGAAATAAAAAAAGCGAAGCGAACAAAGTCGGCCTCATTGTTTAACCATTTGTAATCAATAGCAGGCCAAGAAAAAGTCACCTGCCAGCTGCGCACAGGCAAAACAGTTTGATATTTTCTACTACTCGCATAAATTATAAATGTTTTCGGTAATTAGCATTAGATTTTTTGTTTTTGTTTTTTTTTTTTTGGGACAGTTCTTGAGCTACTTTTCTCTTAAGGCCTATCAAATGCCCATCAGCATTTGCATAATTCTCGATATAAAAGTCATTAGAGCTCGCAAAGATACCAAAAATAAGAATCTAAATATGACTAATTAACTTTAAGCAGTGTTTTTTTTTTCGTTTTGGCTTTAGGCTCTTCTCTCTTATTAATGATGCGCTACGGCGCTCTTTAAAGCATAAAAAATATGATAATAATCATAACACCTGCTCGGCGGACAGGTAACAAAAATTCAGCTGCCGCTTTTCAGTCTTTTATTATATTCGATTTCATAATCATTTTTGGGGAGTGAGCGAGACAGAATTAATAAGAAACCGGTGCTGCCCCAAAGCTATATCATCTCCATATGAATCGCTTCACATATATATATATATCTATATGTCATATTGATTCCAATTGTCTGCCAAACAAATATTATTTTCCTTTATTTATTTATTTTTTGTCTACGTAACATGAAACGTCATAAAAAAATTGTTACAAGACACGAAACACGCAGGCAGTCAAAGAGATATGACAGGTAGTGTGAGAGAGAGGCAAAGAGAGAGAGCGAGTGAGAGGTAAGGCGGATGCTGCGCCTCAAGTTAAAGTTGGGTTAGCTGCTTCGTCTGGCAGCAGGTTGATTGCCCAAGTTTTTTTTTTGTTTTACCTCTAAAACTGGACGAAGAATTTTCACAAGCAAACTTTGATTACCAAAAAAAAAGGGGTAAAATAAGAAGAGGAAGAAAAACGCAAGCAATTAGTGAAATTGGAGTAGTTGAGTCTGAAGTCAAAGTCTTCAGCCGGCCTTTGACTACCTTTATCAGTTGCCAATAGATCATTATAAATTTAGACTGTTTTCAAACTCGTTTAAAGCGAGAGCATCTCGTGGCCAGTTGACGTGCTGCTAATATGGGTGACTAGCGTGGATCAGTCATTCGGCGACTCTTAATCATAGATTGACAGCTGTACGAAAAGCTGTTTAGGATGGGGTTTTTTGACATAGATAGATAGATTGGATGAAACTGGCCTGAAACCTAAAATACTTTGCCTAGTTTCGAGTGCGAGAGAATTAGAGCCGAAAGCTATGCGAGATGTATGTATATATAATATTTTATTTGCATTTTTTAGAAAACTATTATTTATTAAATAATAATGTTAATAAACAATAGTTTTTAATTAAATCATTACTTTTTTTTTTTAAATTATATTTCTTATTGTGAGACCATTATTTATTATATTTTGTATTTTTATTAGTTATTTATTGAATTGTTTATTATTTAATTGTTTTAAATTAATTTTTTTTAATATTTTTTATTAATTTTTTTTATTATTTTTATTATTGTTATATATTTTTCATTAATTTTTTTTATATATTTTATTATTTTTATTTTATTTTTATTATTATTTTTTTTATTATTATTTTTTTATTATTATTTTTTTTATTATTTTTTATTTATTTATATAATTTATTTATTTATTTATTATTTTTTTATTATTTTTTTTGTTTTTTGTTTTTAATTTAATTTAATTAAATAATTTTTTTTTTTATTCGACTCTTTTAATTTTTGATTACATTTAAAATTTGTTTTTCTATTTTTTTAGATAAAAATTCTAGTATTTAAAATAAATAAATAGTAGTATGAGTAGAGTATTATTGTCATTGATTTAGTATATATTATGATCACATTATCGTTTTATTTATAGAATGATAGACTCGTATATAAACATATATTCTATTTATAGCTCATCTTTTTATCAATTTTTGACCCTTTTTTCCCTCTCTCTCTTTCGTTCAACCTACTCGTCTCATAGCTCCGATCCATTAGCATTCCATGAACAATGCAAATGATATGGAATATTAATTAGGCTCGTACACCCACAGCGTCTTTGCAGCTTCTCTTTTGATGTTTACACATGTTTTTTATTTGTTGTTGTTTATTGTTTCTTCTTCTTCAGCTTCGGCTATTCTTTCCATGCATTCTTTGCTTTAATCTTTAACTTTAAATTCGATTGTTTTCTTGCTGTTGTTTTAGCTGCTTCCAATTTTTTTTCTCATTTTGGTTCTTTTGTTGGCTTTTTCTTTTACGTTTCCTTACATTTCTAATTTGATTTCGAAAGGTTATCGCCGCATGCTGCAGCTGGATCTTTATTGCTCTGTTCGCTTCGCTCTCCTCTCTTTCCCTCTCTCTCTTTCTTTGCTTTTTGTAGGTGCGATGCTGTTGTTGTTGTTGCTTTTTTGTGGCTATCAAAAGAACTATGCAAATGACTTTATCGCTGCTTGCTCTGCTCTTCTCGCTGCTCTCCTCGTCTCTCTCTCCCACACACAGATTTATAGACGCGTTTCTAAAATGGCCGTCGCTTTAGCTTTGTTTACCTGTCTACCACATGGCCGTCCCCCACTCCGTCGGCTCGCTCCACCTCTGCGATTCTCCTTATTTATGTTTGCTCGCATCATCGTCTCTCTGTTGGCATTTCGTTGACCTAAAAAACGTTCAACAGCCGCTAACCAAAAAAAAAAAAAAAAGATGTAGAAGAAAAGAAGAAGCTGCTAACAAAATGCCAGCAGATGCCATAAATTGTTGTTGTTGCTGCTGCTGTTGTTGTTGTTGTTGTTGTCGCCGGCGTCTCTGTTGCAGTTGCATTTGCAGTTGCATTTAGCGACAAAAGCTATAGCTGCAGCAACAGCAGCAGCTTTTTCTACCTGTGCAGCTGCCGCCAGGCATTTAAGAAGAGTTGTTTCGAAATACTTGAGCTGCTTTTTTTCCTGCTGCTGCTGCTGCATCTCAACCTTCAATCTCAGCTTGCCTGATTGTAATTAAGTTTCGTGCAAAACATCTGCCGTTTATATATATTTTTTTCTTGCCCCTTTATCTGGGTTTTTGCCACAGCTTTAAGTGGCTCTTCTTTTCTTTTCACTATACCCTATACCCACTGAAAGTGGAGTAGAATGGGATAGTATGTGCTTATTGAGCTGTTGTAACTGATTGATGAAGTTGTGACTGTGGTTGGAGATGGAGATGGATGAGATGGATAGTGAATAGATATACACTCAGACAGATATGGAAAGGACTCCATAGGAGTGTTTTAGGTATAAATCCGAATGGATCATAGACTCCATATAAGCTAGAAAAGTATCATATATATCTTTTGCTACAACATGTGTGTCCTGTTATCGATGACTTACTCTATTATCTCATCTTACTTCGTTTCTAGCAGCATAATCTAAAGAATATTCACACTCGATATATATATTACATAATAAAATCTTAATATCTCTCTGCCTTCTCAAGTGCAGCGGCATATACAAGAATTATTTAGCAGAGCTCGTCACATACATATATCTTTATATAGAAATCAACTTTATTCCACACGAACATCAAGGTAATCTGTGGTCGGACACACTCTTCCGTGTCTTCATTTTTTTATGTATTTATTTCGTGGCACGCCCTTCCAGGAACTCGTCAATGCCGCAAATATTTGCCGCATGCCTTATAATGCGGCCTGTTGTCGAATCGCGCGAATTCCCTTTACTGCATATATATATACACATAAACTTATATATTTATATTCGGGTTGACCCTATCAATGACGAAAAAATAAAAAATGAAACCTTTCGACGTGCCCTTATGCAAATTAGCTCCGCGTGAGTTTTACTTATTTTGCCCAAAATAAAAATAAAAAAATGTCGAGCAATGAATGTCGAAAGAATTGAGTAATATTCTGAATGCAGACCCAACTTATGTTGGCTTAACTAAGCATTAGATAGATACAAATAAAGATCTTTCGATGCAAACTTTGCTACAAGCTTAACATATATCAACAAGCATTTTGAGTTGTGGACTCTGCTTTTAGGAATGTTTCACAGAACTTTGACTAAGTTGGTAAAATTTGGAAATTATTAAATTGCGAAAAGTGTATGAAATAAAAAATGAGAGAGTGAGTGAAACAGAAATAGTTTATTATAAACAAAATTCTTACTCGTGTTGAGTAATGAATTTTAATTTAATTTTATTTAAATATATAAAATCCTGAATACTTGCTTTCCTTTATACTCTACTCTTGACAGTGTTGAGCAATGTCTGTGGAAAATTCAAAATTTCAGTTTACTATTTTTATATTTATTGTAATTCTTAGATTTGATATAACTCGATTTATTTACTCTTAGATTTTTAATTCGTGATTCAAAACAATTTATCAAATAGATAGATATCAAATGATAATTCGTACTTTACACCTTCCTCTTGCTGCTCACATTTGATTTATGCCTCCACGAAATTGTTCTCCATTTCAATAAATCTTTGCTATATAAAAGATCTCTAGGCAGCTATCTAAAATTGCGTGACTGTACCTATTAAATAGCTGCAAGTGGCTATCAAGTGAATGTTCCAACTTATCAACTCTTTACAAAATTATTTCGAAATTGTATTTTTGGGTCTTTTCCTCATCATCTTTATTTGGATCAAATTTTGGTTGTTTGTTGTTCGTTTTGTTTTCTACCTGAAACAACATTTCCTGTCTTCTTCAGCTTTTGTTTTGATAATTTAATTTTGATTTATTTTTTTTTCTTCTGTGCTGTGCTGTTCTGTTTCTATTTCGTTAGTTCGTTGTTGTTCTCTAGCTGCCGGAAATTGGGCATTTCAATTTGTGAGTTACTTGACTCATTTGTTGCAACAATATTTATGCAGCAGCAGCAGCGGCATCTGTATAAGATTAGAAGATTACGCCGAGCAACATCTTCGCTCAGTTGCAGCAATTTGCCCTTCTTTCTCTTGCCTGTCTTCTTTTGCAATCATTTATTTGTGTGTTGTTGGCATTGTTATTTGCTTTGTGGCCTGCCGTGCTCTTACGTGCCATCTCGCTCGCCCTCATCTTAGCTCTCGCTCTGGCTGCCTATCTTTGCAAATTTCCGGCCCCTTATCATTTTGTCATCAGCGGCAGCCTTTGCCCCCATGCAAATTCAGCCTCTAGGCAATTCTTCGGCTCTCCCATCCGCTCTCTCTCTCTCTCCTGCTCGCACTCGCATTTAATCGAACCCTTCACATTGACAAGTGCGCCCGCAGACATGTGTAGCTCTGCCTGCGTGCTCTCGTGCACACTACCTGCCTCCCTATCCCTCTCTCTCGCTCACTCCACTCCACACTTAACGCTCCTTCAGTTATGACAACAATGCCGCATTGAAGTCAGTCGCTGCCCGCTTTGCGCTGCGCTTGCAAAATTTGTGTATAGCCTCAGGTGGTTTGCGTCCTCTTTACACTCACTCCAATTGCTTCAGCTATCGCTCGCTCGCTCGCTCGCACTCTCTCCATCCACTTGGCTTTGGGTGTGAAATATTTTTTGTTTTTGTTGTTGCTCGTCTCCTTTTGCGTTTTTCGTCTTTTGTTTCAGCCTTGCATTTTGAGCTGCTGCTGCTGCTGCTGTTGCTGTTGTTGTTCTCTTCATTTGCCTTGTATGACTGACTGACTGTCTGCCTCAGCTCGTCTCTCCCGCTCGCACTCCTCGTATTCTTATGCATATTCATATTTCCCTTGCGCTTTTTGCTGCTTCTGTTTGCCGCTGCTTGTCTCTCATGTAAACGTCATTATTAGCCGCTATGGCTGTCTCCCTCCCCTTACACTCAGCTGCCGTTATCGTTGCCATCAGCTTTGCTTGTCTCCCATTACATATATACATACACATTTTTTTGCGCATTGAATTTGTTTTTGTGTTTGTCTCTTGCTGTGCTGCATGTAAAATGTGAAATCTGAGCTTACTGTTCAATGTCACATACACACTTACATACACTCGCTCGCATTTGCCTTATCTCTTTCACTCCTATTGCCAGCCACATTAGCCGCTAAGCGCTTAGCGTATTTTATGTAATTAAATGAAATTTTACGCTCCTCTCCTCTCATCGTCGTTCTCTCTGCTGCGGCAGCCAACTACTTACTTTGTCCTTTCTCATTACGTTTCATTTCATTTCATCTCGTTTCATTTCATTTCATTTCGTTTGTCAGCTCGTCTTCATTCCATTTGTGGCCGCATATGGCAGCTGCTAATCTTTTAATGAATTGCAAATGCAAAGAGCGCCAACATTTTTGCGATCTGCAAGCGGATTATTTTACTTTACATAGACTTTAAAGCTATATATCCTATGGCATAAAGATTTTCTTTAAATCTATGTAAATGTAGTTGTACTTTAATGAAATTGTTTTATTTTATTCGCCTGCAAGGTGGATATATTTGAATTTAGTTATAGTTTACTTTAGATTACATATATACAAATTTATACAGAGCACAATATATATATTTTATTTTAAACATTTTCTTTATATAATTGAAAAATAATATTGCATTTTCAATTTATCTAATTTATTTTCTGTATTGAAAAATAATATTGAATTTACAATTTTTTGTGATGTTAAATTATCTGGTGTTAAATTTGTCTACGTATATTCTGTTAAAAAAAATTATAATTTGTCCTCATGTTAAATTTGATTTTAAATTTCCAGCGGCTCTTTTAGAGTGCCTTATCTTCAAATATTCAACATTTTATATACATACATATATATATAAGCTTTACCTTATCGTCTTCAATTACTTACGTCTCATTTTCTGATTTTTTTTCTTCTCTTTGCAGGTAAGCTACTTTTATCTCCTACTTAAAGAGCTGGCTATAAAAGCAAGCTGCGTGTCTGTGCGTAAGTTTAAAGTGAATTTATTAACTGGAAATGAGATCAATAGATGTTTAAGGAGTCTAACAACAACAAAGCTTAATGTGGGGTGTTTGAAACGTTGAATATTAAAGCAGCTTCCCTTAGTTTTTGTTTTGTCTGTCTGCTGTTTCTCTTCTTCTTCTTCTTCTTCTTCTCTGTCACGCATCGCTCATATGCATGCGCTTTGTCACGCCCACAAAACCCAACAACTGTCGCCCCACAGCCTCATCTAGAGCAGCTGCAGCTCGCACGTCGCAACCATTTTCAATTTTGCATTTTAATAATAAAATTTTGCTCGCAAAAACGTAAAATATGAAACAAGCTAGAACTCTGCTAGAGTAGAAGAAGAAGAAGAAGAAGAAGAAGACGAAGAAGCAGTAGCACAACAACTCTGGCAGGGCACAAGTAGTGAAAGAAGAAGCAGCCGCAACTTGCGCCAGCTGGGCAAAGTTTTGCATCTGCTAAAGTAGAGAGAGGGAGAGTGGAGCAGAGGGAGAGAGAGAGGGAGTTGGCGTCATGCATTGGCTGGGTGGGCGCAACGCATGATTACTTTGTTGATGATGACAACCCTGGCAGCATGCCGTCCATTTTACCTACGCCCCGGCAACTTTGTCTGCTGCCTGAGCCTTATCAACAATGTTTTTACGCCGTCTCCTGCTACTCCTGCTCCTGCTCCTACTCTTTTGCCTTGCCTGCTGCGCCACAAAGTATGCAATAGATTCTGTTTATCATTTTTGCCGACGTGCTGCTCACTGGCAATTTGTATTGCATGTACGTATGTGCGTGTCGCAGTGCAACTGGTCACGCCCCCCGCCCACTCGCCAATTGCATGCCCAGCACGTTCGCCAACTCATGCCAAAAAAAAAAAAAAATACAAAACCAAAGACATTTTTTGTTTCGTTTAATTGCGCTTGAATTTGTTTTTGCAAATAATATTTATTTTTATTTTTTTTTTTGCGTAAGCTATACTTATTAAAGGTGGCTTTAGGTGCATGAATGAGGTGGAGAATTATTTTTATAAATATATTCAATATATGTATATGCTTTAAATCGTAGAGTCATCTCTTAGTATCCTCGATTTTTAGCTACTTACATATCTATAATTACTGGGTGTTTACAAGTCGTGTATTCTTTTAGTTCTCTGTTTTTTCTTTTGCGTATCACAGCAATTTGTACTCGACTTTAAATCGTTCTTGTTTACATTCTTCACTCTTCGTACGTTTTATCAAACAGTTCGTTTACTTTTAATGACCGCTGATGCAGTGCCAAAAGGGTATATTAGCTGGCTATAGCTGGCTTGAAATTTTTGACGAATAAATAAAACCAAGAAAGCTTATAGAAATTTAATTAATTAATTATTGCAAATATAAAATAAAAAATGAATATCTAGAAAATAAATTAAATAAATTATAAAATTAATAAATAAATTATAAAATAAATAAATAAAAAAAATTTAATCAAAAATACAAAGTTTAGAATTAAATAAATAATGATTAAAAATTAAATATAATAAATAATAAAGTCCATAAAATAAAAAAAAAAAAAAATAAAAAAAAATATAAAAATAATATAAAATAAAAAAAAATAAAATAAATAAATAAAAAAAATTAAATAAAATAAATAGTTTAGAATTAAATAAAGAAAACGATTAAATATTAAATAAAATAAATAATAAAATAAAATAACATAAAATGATAAAACGATTAATTAAATAAAATAAAAAAATAGTATAAATATATTAAAAAAAAAAAAAAAAATTTAATAGGTAAATTTCAAAATTTCCAAAAACAGAAAAGAACGAATAAAAATATTACTAAATAAAAATGTCAACAAATAAAAAGATTTAAAAATAAAAATATGAATAAAATAAAGAAATTCATTAAATATCAACAAGAAGATTAAATGAAAATATTAAAACAATACAAATATTAATTAAATAAATAAATCAATAATATAAATAATTGTAGAAAATAAATGTTCCTTTAAAACTTCAGTCAAATTCCAATCAGGCTACACTTGCGCACTCTTAATTTATCATCTCTCAAGCTCACTTCTGTTGTTTTTTAGTATCTGCCTGAGCGAGCATTGTGCCGTCATGCACAACCCATAGCCACGCGCCTTCTGCCCGCTCGCTCGCATTGAACATTTCTCATTTGTTTTCGTGGGCTGCCTTTTGTCTTGTTTTCATTGTGTTTGTTTTTGTTTTTGTTTTGTTATTTTTTTTTTTTTCGCAAGTTCATTTTCTTTTTCATTTCTTTTTCTTCTACTTGTTTTTTTTTTTGAATATTTTTTATTCACTGTTAAAGCTGTTTTTCTTTGCTTTGCTTTCGGGTTATGAATTACGCAAGTTTATTGTGTCATATGCACAATTCCGCAACTCATTTCTGGAGTTGGCAAAACACATGTTTTAAGCGTTTCATTGGGCTGCTTTATCCTTTGTGTTCTTAGCCAGGTTTTTGCTGGCACTAACAAAAAAAAAAAAAAGAGAATAATTTTAAATTTTACACTAAATTGACTCTGTGTGTGTGTGTGTGTTTGTGCAAATTGTGCACGCACAATTAAACGTGCTTCATTCCCAAAGGGAACGAGAGAGAGAAAAAAAAATGTGAAAAAGGAAAAACTTAATTTGGCTGTGAAAATAAATGCTTGGCCAACAATTTTCATTGCCTGCCTGAATTTTTGTACGTTTGTGGCAAATATTTGTCCAATCTCTGTGTGTGCGTGTTTTTTTTTTTTTTTTTTTATAATTTTATTTTATTTTTATTTGCTTTTTCCAACTGCAAAGAAAACTTTAAAAATTGTTTGCCATTAGCTCATTTATTTAGGATTCTCTAAACTTTTTCTCTCTCTCGCTCTCTGTTTGTGCTTTATAATTTGTTGATTTGCATATTTAATTTGAATTATTGAGGGGTGTCTTTGTTTAGCAAACTTTTTGCTACAAATTAATGTTTGTATATGAGTGTGTGTGTATGTGTGTGTGTGTTTACATTATTTGATTTTTTCGTTGCTGAAAAGTTTTCTTAAATATATTTAAGAGTTTCTCGAAATTATTAAATTTATTTGTCATACAATTTTTAACAAAATTATCAAAAAAAAAAAACAACTTTATATTCTTGTTTTTTTGTTTATTTAATAAGACAAATATTTGAGCAGTTTTTGTATAGCAAGCAGCTTTCTGTCGTATGACAAAAGCTTGTAGCTATGAAAGAACACGCTTAAAATGTCTTGCAGAAGGCAATGTTAAATCGAGGCTGAATATGGGAGAAACAATTAGAGTGGGAACAGAGGCAGACATAGGGAATGAGACAGTAAAGTAGAGAGAGAAAGAGAGAGAGAGAGAGAGATATAGAGTTAATTACAATTTTGCTGCTGAGCAAGCAATATAGATAAACAAAGGAGTTATATTAAGAAAAAATATTAATAATAATATAATGAGCGATCATATAGCAAAATGATTAGTTTCATGAATCATTTATTATTGGCTCTGCTGAGCTAGTTCACTGGAACTAGCCATATAGATAAAGAATGAGTTGTATAAAGCAAATTCTAATGAATGATTAATTTTTATTAATCATCTATTGAATGATTCTATTAAGTTCTCTTCTGCTTATAGATATAGATAGCAATTTCAATAAAATAAATTTAAAAAATAAAATATTTTTTTTAATGATTTTTAATAACTCGTTAAAGAAAATGTTAAGCCAATTCCAAACAATGAGGCTAATTTTCCAGCACTCTTAAGCTCAATTCCCAAAACAATTTTACACAAATTGCAGCTTAGTTTCGTATAAGCTTTCAATTTTTCTATTGCTGCTGCTATAAATGTTTGTGTGACGTTTCTATTAGTTATTTTGTTATGGAATTTTTGGCTTTGTGCAAAAGTTTTCCAAGGGCTTGCGCACAAAATCTGCGTACAATATACGCAATATATGAAATGTGAAATTAGGCACGTGTTTGCATTGCACAGCTGAGCATCATGTAACCAACCAGCAGACACGCCCCCGCCACACCCCTTTCAGTCAGCCTCTAAAACTTTCCATTTCTTGCAACAAACAAAGCAAAGCAAAATATAAAAGGAAAAAAAAAAAAAAAGTTCATGTGTGGCAAACAATTTGATGTAAACTTCATGCACAATGAGCAGCTGCCAGCAGCAACAATGCAGAAGAAGCGTGTGAGAGGGAGCAGAAGGCCATTGCCATTGGTCAAGCATGAGCTTACACAGACACACACACACACACACACAGGCTGTCTCGCTCGCTCCAGCATGCGTAATGCGCTTAACAAAGTTTTTGATTGTATTACATAGATATATGCAGAGCGAGTGAGAGTGAGAGTGAGAGAGAGAGAGAGAGAGAGAGATGAAGAGTGTTTGTTTGTGTTTATGCATCTTATGCAATTTGTTTAGCATTTTCATATAAATTGCATCGATTACGAGATTACAAACATTTACTCAATATAATCCTTCAACTGGCAATGGGCAGCCGTTAGCATCTGGCCATAATGCATTATTGACCAAGAATATCGCAAGCAGGCGACAATTTAGATAACCTAAGCGTGCTTCTTCCATACACCAGGGTATATTTTGCAGTTAAATGCTTGTGTGTGCTTTTAGCATCGTTTTATCTCAGTTGTATTTTAATTTATGAAAATTTTTTGTATTTCTGTATTTTTGTTTTGCCTTTATCTCGTGCGCTTCATCGTTTACAAATTGTTTCTTTTGTTTATATATATATCAATGTGCGTGTGTGTGTGTGTGTTATGCTGGCCTGGGAAAATGCGCATAATTGTTGGCTTTAAATGTAAATGAATTTCAATTAAAATTAAGCACACTTGCACGCAAAAGCACTGATCGCAGATATATATATAAATACATACACAAAAATGTATGCGGCAGACATATGCTAATTGCCTCGAAGACTGTTTTATATACAACATATAAATTGCATGTATTATACCCTGTAAAGAGTGAGCCATGTGCGGCATGATTGTATATGTGAAATTGAAGAAGATTTCTACGACTTCTGAGTAAAGAAAGTTGAGTAGAAGCTTAGGCTTCAAATTCTATTGCATAGGGAATATTTTTAGGGTAATTTTATTATATATTTTTTTTTTTTTATTAAGTAAAGTTTTTAATTTATGAAAATATATATTTAAATAATTTTCAAAGCATTTTTATACCAAGAAATCAATGTAAAATTAGAGATTATAATTAATAAAAATTATATAATATATATTATTAATAATTATATATTATATATATTATTAATAATTATATAAAATTGTATATTCACATTCACTGCAATAATTAGGATAGATCAGAGGATTTTGCTTAAGGAAAAAGAAACTCTAAGGATTCATTTGATTCGACAACTTATTCCAAAATTCTCTAAATAGTTTACTAGATTCATATATGAATTTCATAAGATTTTTTCAGAATTATTGCATTAATTTCCTTTTCCATTTGAATTTTCTCTTTGCTCTTGCTTTGCTCCAAATTTGCTTGCTCATTAAAACTAGTTTTTAGCTGTGCCATATAAAAAAATAAAAGTGCACATAGGGTATCTGACTAGTTGAGCATTCGTTAAAAACTTGTATTTCTATTTTAGAATTTATTTATTGTTTTGCTAACGTAGATTTCTCAAGCGCCTGCCAATTGCAAAGTTTTTGGCTGCGGTTGCCTAAAGACACGAATTAATTTGAAAACTTCACAGCAAAAGTTCTCAGCTTATATATTTTTGTGCTCTTGCTGTTGCTGTTGGCTGTTGGCTGTTGGTTTTATATTTTCGGGTTTCACACATAATTTTTAAGTAATCAATCGAGAGTCGTTTGTTGTGGCTAGAGCAGAGCAACCGCACCGTCTCCCGCTTCATACCAATCGATTAAGTTAATTGTTTCGGTTTGAGCCTGACACAATTTATATATAAATATTTATGAATTGTCTTTTATGTGACTTGCTCATAAATTCCATTTGTAGCACATAAATCACTCAAGAGACTGCCAGATATATATACATACATATATATACATATATATATACATATATATATACATATATATCGAGCGTAAACTTTACTTGGCAATTGCTGTTGAAAAAGTATTTTTGTTACTAAAAATTAACTTTTCTGCATAGTTTTTGGTCGACTTTTTAGTGTTGCCAAATATGCAACTGAAATGGAAATAAAGTTGTTGCTTAACACTCACACACACACACTCACACATACACTTTTACCATTTGCGTGTTTTTTAAGCGTAAAAGCAATTAAAAAACTTGTACAATATTTTCTCATATAACAAAAGTTAAGCGCAGAAAAAAGAAACAGTTTTTTTTAAACGTTAACCAACACTTGGACGTATGCTTGGAGTGCTGAAACCTCATACAGCTCTGTGTTGGGGGCCCCAAAGCGTCAAAGCAGAAAAAAGCAACTACGCTCATGTTGCTGATAGAGCGAATGAGAGAGGGAGGGAGGTATAGGGAGAGGCAGCTCTGCTCATTTCATATTGATTAACAGCAAATCCATCAGTGTCATTGTGGCTAGGCTTTTGGGAGCAGGGCGAGCAACAGCAGCGCGGCTCATCAGAACTAGCTCATTTACACATTACAATGGAAGCACAAAAACAAAAACAAGAGCGCACAGGCCAGAGGACTGAACTGCAATAGAACTTAACATCAGCTGTGCTGATGATTGCGACTATATAGAGTCTCCCAGTCTCTGTGTGTGTGTGTGTGTGGGAAAACAAAGGCATTAGCAGCTCACAGTAGCTGAAGAGCAATAGTGGATGTGAGACTAGACCGGAATGGGATTGGCACAGGTGCGAACGTGCGAAATCGTAGCGAGTGCAGAACCCCTTTTGCATAAACTTGACTTAATTAGCTGTGCAACAAACTTGGCTATTTAAACAGGTGCTGAAGTGTATAAATAGAGGCGGAGCAAAGGGAAACTTCAGTGTGCTAGCCCGTAGAGCTACTCGATACGATTGAGGAAGAGAGAGGGAGAAAAAGTGGAAAAAAGCAGATAAAATTAGACAATTAAATGTAGAGAGTGTTGGAAAATAGCTAAAGTATATTTGAAATAAAGTTTATATAGATAGAAAATGCATTAACATGCGTAAAATGTTGCAAAATGGTATATTAATTGGGCAGTGTTGAGCAGTTGCTGGAAAGTTTTCAGTGTGAAGAAATGAATTTAGAACATTTATATAAAATTATATGCAACTAGCTAGCCGAGTCTAAGGCAACTTCTCTAGTATCCATTGCTCGACATCCAGCATTGAGCTCTCCGTTAGCTCATGTGCTGCATTATCCAAGGTCGTAAAGGTGCCACTCACGCCTAAATTCTGCAGCTTATCGAAAGTGTCTTGACCCCATTCGTACTCAACGACATCATCGTCTGTGCCATGATACATGCAAAGTTCTGGATGCACAGATTTGTCTGCTAGCGACTGGTAGACCACCGATTCGCGATTCAGGAAGGCCGAGTGTGCGAATACTCCAGCCAGATCTGTATTCAGGCGATAGCCCGTGTGCAGAGCCAGAGCACCGCCCATCGAGAAGCCACCGACAATGATGCGATTCGTTGGCACACCTCGAGCCACTTCGTTCTGTATGAGCTCATTGGCTATGTCGTAACTCTGCGACATGCTGTCCACTTCTTCGGGTGCATCAATATGAATGGATGATCGATTGAACCACACTGTAGATATCTCGCCATCAAATGGCGTATACTTTTGCTCGGGTGCTGTGGGAAATAGATATCTGATATGCGAACCAGCAAAGTCGCGTCCAATCAGTCCACGCACCCACTCGAGTACATTGGGTCCCGTGTCGCCCGAACCGTGAAAGAATATAACACTAGCCGACTTGCGTAGCATTGAAGACATTCCAGATTACTTGAAGTGAAACTACAGGTATATAATATATATGTAAATTATATATGACAATAAGAGGAAAGCTTTACTTGTTGCTCGATAAGGCGACTCTATATGACTTGGAAAGTTAATGGCAAAATTAAGGCAATATTTATCATTTGTATAAAGGTTATAGTCAGCAATTGAATCTTTAATCATCTATCAAATATGAGCTACTTTGTTCAAGTATTTTCCAATTTATGATCCTAATATGAACCTTAGATTTGGTATTATCTTTATATGGAATCACATTTGTCTATACTTTGACTTATAATATATGAATATATAACGTCTTCCATCTCTGTAGCAATTTTAAGCTATATACCTCGAGCAGTTCCCGGGTTACGATAGTTATCAATAATTAATTTTGGATTCTGAATAACAAACACAAACCCAATTACTATAATTTTCAGAAAATTTAATTTTCATATTTAAAATAAATATCCAGCTCAATGGGGTTCCGAACTGCCTTGCCTGCTCATTTGTCACAGCGTTTTATTGAACAGTTTTCTTCTTTCTTTATTTTTGGCTCATAGATTGTACGAGCGTTAGCCTCTATCGTCTATCCTAATGGTTCAATAAACAACGTTTATGGTGTGACATCTTTCACGCAAATGTTTTTTTGAGGGGGGCACGACGCGACGACAACGCCTATCATTGAGCGCCCTCAGATAGATTAGGTAGTTGCCATTAGAGAGAGGCATTCACCTATTTTCTGTTTTTTCTCTGCATTTCGGCTTGACCACTTGAGAAGCTATTAATATTATCTATATGGCCGGTCAACAATGTCGCGCTTTTTGAAAAGTGCTTCAATAAATTAAAACAAAATAGAAAAAAACAAAATCGAAAAAAAATGCTGTCAACCTATATAAAAACCAAGAAAAAGAAAAAACACCCAAACGATTTCCCAGTCAATGAACCGAGGTGTGTGTGCGAAGGGAATTCAAACTGGAGCAAATGCACGACAACAACACTTTTGTTCTAGTTGTTGTTGTTGTTGTTGTCTTTTTGGCAATCGTAGCTCTGACCAAAAACTAAAAACTGGCGTCGACAACGACGCACAATAAATTTCCCAGCTCCTGTTCTACGGCGTTCGTCTCCTGCTCATGCTCCCTTGTTGTTTGCTGTGCGTCAAGTGACCCGAATATTCTACGTTCTGTTTTTTTTTTCTTTCTTTTTGGGGCCGCGACTTGACAAGGGTTAAATAACATATAAAAAAAATTTCCCAAAAAAAAGAAATGGGCAAAAAAAACATGACCAGCAGCAACAACAACAAAATTGTGAAATGTAACAAAAATAAAAGTTGCATTTTCACCCAAATGTCTCGTTGCGGACCAACTGAGCAGCTTGTATATAGCATGATCCAGCTACCCATTCTCCATATGTAGACTGGCTCTGAACTAGTTCAAGTTTAAAAGGTGTGCGCAAAAAAAAAAGAAAAAAAGAAGCAGAACTAAACTAAAACTCAACTTGAATTGAGTTGAGCGATTTATGTTAGTTGGCAAACTGAATGGAAGTGCGAAAGGATGCAAGGATTATGATGGACCATTATAGAGAGAGGATGAGCAAAAAAAAAAAATATATATATATATTTATATATATAAGGAAGGCTTACAGTTCAGGCTATTATCTAGAACTTTTAGTATTTTCAGTTTAAAGAGCTCAGCAGCTGAAATATATAGAAACATAAGAGATAAAACGTTGAATAATGTTTGTATTTATTTTATTTATTCTTTATTATTAGTATTATATACTTATATACTATGTAAAGTATTTTATTATTTAATTTTTTTTTAAATTATATTTTTATATGGATTTTTCGAGATAATTTAACACTTAATAAGCTTTCTACAAAGTTCTCGTATTTTAGTTGTGTTAAATATTAATAACATTATTATAGATTATTTTCATGTCAGTTCATTTTTGAGAGTTCTACAAGGAAGAAGAAAAAATACAAAATTGCGCAATTATCAAATACCAAAAGTGTTTAATTACTTCGAAAATTGCTTTTAAAATAATTAAGTAATGCATGTTAAAAACAGCATCATTGACTCTTCTGCTTATAAAATATAAATCGGAAATTAGATTAAAAAATATGCCAGTTGTACTAAGGTACTTAAAATATATTTTTAAGTTTATTATGCCAGATGCCACTACGGGAGCAGAGTATCACGCACTCGGTTACACCTTGATAGAGAAATTCTCCAAATATAAATTTTCATTCTTAGTTTTTCGCCAATAAAGTAATTAATATTATTTAGATGATAATTGTAATTACTCTCAAAAGTAATTAATTACATAAATTTGTTCATTAAATATTTAAAAAGTAATTAAGGAGCAGAGCGTAATTAAACACACTTTAATTACGTAAACAATTTTTTATTTAATTTAATAATTTAAAAAATTGTAAGAAATTACCAACAATATTTATAAATTACCAAAGTAATTGAAAGTAATTAAAGCAGTAATTTCTTAAGTATTAGCTCTTGCATTGCATTGCCCAAGTAATACAGTGTTCTTAAGAAGATTTCTACAACTTTTACCTTTATTACTAGTCAAGGGCTTTGTTTCACACTTGGCTTTGAATTAGAAACTAAAGCTGATGCGTGTGGCTGGTTCAGTGAGCTTGACTTGGCTCTGCTTCATGCTGCTGTGGCTAACAGAGGCGAGAGCCTGCCTGAGCTGGCATTCGAAATGCCTTTTGCCGTGCTCTAAGCTCTCGATGGATGCTGTGGTGTGTGGGCTGGTTGAGAACCGACGCAGTCAGCCTGATGGCGGACTTAAGCCGTTAGCATTGTCCATTTGTTCGTGCTGACTGGCCGGGGGCAGATTTACGCATGAAATGCGCTTGGCTGTTGCTGCTACAGCTTCTTCTTCTTGCTGTTGCTGTTGCAAGCATCTATCCAGTCCATCAGTGGAGTAACAACAACAGAATGGGGATTTCAACTTGCTAAAATTGCAGCTGGGGAATTAGTTGGGGCTGGGCAAGGAGTGGACCATTTCTTGGGCGCAACAACCAGGCAGCCAAGCAGCCAAGCAGCAGCTGCCTGCAATCTGAGCACAAGTTGATTATTTTTTTTTTAAAGCATATTTCCGCAACAACTATGCCACGCCCCCACAGCCTTGTCGCGACTATGGCTTGCGCCGTGTCATTTCTCTTGCAGTTGCTTTGCGTTTGTAAGTCTCAGCGCTAAGTTGGCGCTAAATTAAAAACTTTTGCTTTGCATATATTGCACGACAGAGCGTGAGAGGGAGAGGGGGTGGGAGCCAGGGAATTCCAAGTCTCAGCTGAGCGTTGTAATGCAACAGCGAAAGGCGGGGCGCATGGGGGCGTGGCATGCTGTTGCATTTTTTACATGAAAAAAAAGGAGCAGCTACGAATGAGTGGAGAAAACTTTTTTCTCTGCTTGTTTTGGGCTAGGAAAGTTTTTTAACTTGGCTTTTGCTGCTTGTAAAACCAATTCCAAGGAAAATGAAAGTAATTTTCCTTTTTCTTCATCTAACATTAAAATATTGTACAATATAATAAAAGTCAAGAGAGTGTGGGCGAGAGAGAGAGAGAGAGAGAGATAGAGAGCGAGTGCGAGTGCGAGTGGAGCCTTGGGGGCTTCTGTGGAGCACTTGTACAGCTCTTCGCTGACAGCTGCAAAATGTTCGCCATTTCAAAACTACACTGCAATAATATTACTGTAAAATTATCATAAAAACGACGAATGGAGTTAGAGTAGGACTTACTTAGGCGATAAATGCGATGGCATTGCGTATACGCAACGTTATAGTATCGAGCATTTGGTTGTGTGGCTATAAGCTCTTGATACCTTTTGCATTTGCTCTGAATGCCAAAGCCAGGAACTAAGCCGTATTGAACTAGTTCAATTGTACAGAGGGCAAAGCGCATTCAATTTGAATTTGATTGCTTCACATTTACAAATACAAATTTATTTAGTTCATTTAAAGTGTGCTTTATACGCTTCTTGCTTTCTATGCTGGTCTAAAATAGAACCAGTTCGTGAGCTAAACGATTATACAAGTTCTTTTCGCTTCTAAGCTTCACTAGGTCATTAGCTAAAAGTAATGTATAGCAAATTTGTTTGCTGTATGTGTTCTGTATAATGTTGCTTCCTGATTAGCATATTGTATAAAATGAACTAGTTCCAAAATCAAAATTATCTATTTCCATTGCACTACATTAACTTCCATGACAATGAAACTAAAATTTTTTGTTAAACAACTTTTCGATGAAGTTCATCAAAAAGAACTAATGAACTAGTTCTTTTATGAACAATTATTTTGTACATTTTTAATTTGTATAAATTGTCATTAATTAAAAATTTCAATTGTCTTACATTTCATAGTAGTTCTTAAGCCGAACTAGTTCATGAATTAAACTATGATGATGAACTAGTTCTTTTCTGAATAATTAATTTGTACATTTTTAATTTGTATAAATTGTTATTAATTCTAAATTTCAATTGTCTCACATAGTAGTTCTTATGCCGAACTAGTTCATGAACTGAACTATTTTAGATATTTCTTCTAAACTTCTATTAGTGTTTATCTTTAGCTTTCATTTATAGCTATTTATGATTTCATAATTATTCGATGTGGAACTAGTTCATGAACTGAACTAATTTTCCAGTTGCAAGTTGCTCGAGTTTTTCCCCTAAAAATCTCTCGAAGCATTAATTCAAACTGACTTTAACTTACTAAGTCTGGCGCGCTATGAGCCATGCCACGCCCACTCGCCCAGCAGCCGTTGCGGCGACTCACTTGAAAAGTTTTTCAACTGGCAACTGGCGAATTGTTATGCAATTTGCAAATCGAAAGGCTGCAAACGAGTGCAACTGCAACTGCAATTGCCCCATTCGCTTCGCTGCCCGCCTCGCGTCCAAATGCAGCGTTCTTTGTCAGCCACATTTTGAGACTTGGCAATTGTTTAGCCAGAATCGCGAGTTGGAACACCGTGCTAAGCTGCATCGCGTTGCATGAGTAACAAGCGTGTAATTCCAAACCAGCTGCAGTTGAGAGGCAGTCAAAATGGGAGAGAGAGGGAGAGAGAGAGGGAGAGCGAGTGAGGTCCAACTCATGACACATGAGAGCTAACCCACATGTCGAGCTTTTTGCCATGTCCAGTGTCAGAGCCAGAGCCAGAGCCAGAGCTTAGGTGAGCGAATGAATGAATGCTGTGAAAAATGTTAACAAAAATACATGAGGGCGCGCATAAAAAAAAATTAAAATCTCGTTGCAGTCAAAAAGAGCTGGCAAAACCGCAAAACAAATGAATGAAATGCTCAGCGACAAGACTCAAAGTGAACAGCGACGCCGGACACTCGCTCAGTTTATAAAAGCTGTTGCCAAGCATATTTCAGTGGGCGGGGCCAAGGGACAGTGAGACAAACAGACGGACAGTTGCTAAGAGTTTGAGTCGAGTCTCTTTTTGTCTCCTTTTTTTTGTTTGTAAATTTCTTGCTTTTGCTGACATATTTTTAGTGTCATTTCTTGCCAAGATGCCGCAGCAGCAGCAGCAGCAGCAGCAGCAGCAGCAGCTGAACAACAATTGCAGCAAGCCAACTGTAGACTAAGCTGCTAAGTCCTTGCCACGACCCAAATCAACAGCAGCATATCGTTATTTTTGTTGCTTTTGTGGCTGACTCCTTTGCTACCCATTTTCTCCAATCTCGATGCTCGACTTTATTTTAGCTATACGTTTATTTTCATGAATTATATTTACGCCGCCGTCGCTGCCAGCAGCTGCTACTGCTCCTGCTACTTCTTCTTCTTGTAATGCTCTTTTCAGCAACTGTGGCTCTTCCTACAGTATTTGTTTGGTGGGCGAGCGCTTGTTTTTGCCAAAATACCCTGTATATGCATATAAAATTAGGAATTATTAGGAAAATGTTTCGATTAATTTATGATCTTCATTTTATTTTATTGTGATACATCTAAATATATTTTTTAAAAATAACAGAAGGAATATTATGAAGTAATCAAATATCCATTAGAAAAAATTTATTAAAAATTATATATAAAAAAAAAACATACATAAATAAATATAAGTAGAAATAAAAAAATAATATAATTAAAAAAAAAGTAATGATAGTAACAAAAAATAGAACAGTGAAAAATTTAATAATAAATCAAAATAAAAAATAAATATATAAGAAATAAAATATAAAAAAAAAATAAATATATAAGAAATAAAATGTAAAAAAAATAAATATATAAGAAATAAAATATAAAAAAATAAATAAATAAATAAATAATAATATTAAGAAATAAAATAGTAAAAAATATAATAATAATAAAAAATATGTAAGTATACATATAGATAAATAATTTATATATATAAATAAAAAAATTTTATACAAAAAAAAAATTACTAAAAAGAGATAATTATAATTTAAAATAAAAATTTTTAAATACTTTGAGAAAATAATTTAATCAATATTTATAAATATTTGTATACATTTAATGTAAATTAAATATTATATATTTAAATATTATTGAAGAATAAATTAAGCAATTGAAAAACTTAAAAGGTAAAATTTTAAATAAAATAAAAATTTAATAGTTAAATAATAATTAAATACAAAATAATATTAGAATATAACAAAATACTAAATAAAAGATAAGTAGACATATACTAACGTCATGCTAGAAATATTTTGTTAGGAACTTACAGTAATATATTGCAAGAGACGAACATGATGAAATTATTGCATGACAACAAAACTTTTAAATGTATAACAAGCTCTTGTACGACTTCTAAGATACCTTGACTATGGTACAAACACACTCACACACACATATGCACACTTGAGCACATTACTGAGTATCTCTTGGAGTAACACTTGAACTAAAGTTGAGCAAGCAGCTCAAGCATTGCTTGCTTCTTTTTATTGCATACTTTGCGGCATTTCGTTTGTGTAACTCATTTTTTTTTGCGGCTTGGTCGCATTCGGCAAAGGCATACACACAGACACATACACATGTATATATATATTCCTTGGTTGGGTCACAAATTTGAATGCAAACATTTGGCGTGTGTGTGTGTGCGAGTGGAAGCCACATGAAATATGATAATTCATTACACGAGCGTACAAAGGCAAAATAATGCGCACCAAAATATAAATAAATCTAAAAAAAAAAAAGAAAAAGAAAAACAAGCAAAGTAAAATGAAAAGAAAAACGCCGACGACACTCACTCAATTGTATCTTATGCAAATTGCCAGTGATTTTTCCTTTTTCCGGTTTCCTGTGATGCTGCTTAGCACACGATGCGTTTCGTGTCCTTTGTGGCCGACAAAGCATAAAGAGAAAAGCTTGTGAAATAAAGAGACCCAAGCACAAAGCAGCTAAATCAAAAAAAGAAAAGAAAGATATGTGAGAGCGTTTTAGTTGAGTGTGCTCGACTTGGAGATACCCAGAGCATCAATCTAAATGTTTTTATTATTTTTATCATTATTTATATATTAAAGAAAATAAATTAAAAGCTTTTCTTTTACTTTCCTGATATTGGATAATATTTAAAAAGAATTTCAAGTCTAGCTTTTATCTAAGCTTATCAGCTTAACTCTTTATGGTCTCTGCCACGCCTACTTCTGCCTGTTACACACAATTGATCAAATACATTATGCCCCACATTTTCTTTATTTCAATGATTTCTTAGGGTATCAAACGAACATGCTCCGGTAACAAGCGCCAAAAAAAAAATATATAAATATAAATAAAAATAAAAAATCGCAAATTTTGTTGTTGATTTTGCCGTATGCAAAAAGAAAAGGGCCATAAAAAAAATTTGAAACTTATTGTAATATTAACAGCTGCAAATTTTCGAGCACATTTTAATTGGCAATGGAAAAAATTCTTTTAGCAAGCATAAATTATCAAAATATATGTACATATATTCATATAGCTGTTTATATATATTTGCATGCAAATAATTTATTTGCAAAACATTTTTCAAATTTATGCGCTGACAAAAGCGCAGAAGAAGAAGCAAAACAGATGTGCCAAGTGCCCAGCGAACCAGATAAATTCATTTATTATTATTATTACACGAGTTGAACTTCAAAAAAGTAAAATAATAATCATGACTAAAAAAAAATTAGTATATAATATATATTTCATATATCACTTAACTTTTTTGATTGCTGCGCTTTAAATATCAGACAAAATAAAATAAATTTGAAGACAAATAAAAAATGGAAATGTAAATTTTTTTAAAGCTTATAATTGCTGAATGGAAAAAATATGTAAATAACATTGTGAATTTTAGTATATTTAATTAAGGCAGTAAAACTCAATGTAAGCCAATTGTTGCTTAATTAATTAACAGATAAATATATTCGAGTGGATTTATTTATAGTTTCTCTTTTTTTTACATTCAATGAGTTTTTGGAAATGTAAACAATGCCAGTAAATATTTAGCGCAAAAAGTCAGAGCTTATATGAAAATCTAACTGAATGTATATCAGGGGATTGACTGCGCTTTATTAGTATAGCAGAGCAAGGATTATTTATGATGAATTTGTAGACTTTGTTTTGTTTTTTTTTTTGGTAAACGGAAATCTGTAGATCTAAAAATGCATGAGAAGCTGTGAGCAGCTTTGTCGAGGAGATGAGTTGGAGACGATTTAAAGACGTTCAAGTAGTCACAGTTATATGAAGTTGTCATTTATATATATATTTTTATATATGCACCTCTTACACTTCACTTTCGCCTGCCTCAACATTCATCTTCTCTGCCTTTGCGCTCTTCCATTTCACTTACCTTTCATATTGATGACTTGCTGCGTGGCACCCAACTATGTTGAGCATTTGAGAAGTTCTTAAGTTCTTATTTAGTTGCTTTTAACTCTTAACTCTTAGTATTATAAATGTCATTTGCTTTCACGTTCATTAAGTTTCGCTTGCTGCTGCAGCTGCTGCTTCTACTGCTTTTCGCTTTACACGCTGACAGCTAAGCTGCGTTGCAGTTGAGCTGAGCTGCAGCTGAGCTCATCTTCTCGCATTTGGCTTTGGCTGCCAATTAACAGCATGCCCCATTGAGCATATGAAAAATGAAGTGGCAAACGCGTGTGGCAAGCGCTTTTATAGCTCAACTGCTGCAAATTGTTTACATCAAATATTTTCATTGAATTTTCAAGTTTTTTCTTTATAGAATATTTCATTCATCTTATAAGTATTTGTAATTAACATTTTATAATTCCACATGTTTTTATTAAATTATTTTTATTTTTTAATTTTTACACATATTTTAATAAATATTTTCATTAAATTTGCTTGATTTTTTTTTATATATAGAATTCTTGTGCATATTTTATTGTATTTATTTTATAAATATTTTTATTAATATTTATTAAATTATTATCATTTTTTTATTTGATAAATAGTTAAGTTAATATATATGAAATTATTTTAATTTTATTATTTTATATTATATTTAAAAGAAAATATATATTTTTTTAATCAATTTTTATTTTCATATTATTTTTTTTATTAAATAATTTTATTATAAAATATATGCAGTTTTTAATTAAATATCAGACTTAAATATTTCTTCATATTTATTTATTTTATTAAGCAATTTTTCATATACATTTCTATATTTCTTTTATTGCCAATATACATATATACATTTTAATCATCCAAATGCCTGTCGTGCTCACTGCTAATGGGAAAATTGTCTGCCGCCCGCATCAATTGGCTTGCCAGCGGCCCGCCCGTCCCTTGCGTCACACACGCGCCGTCAATGCTGTCAACAAATGTGTGGCCAAATGGTGGAAGCTGGTCGTAAACTTGGGCCTGGTCAGCCCAACGAGTTTAGCAGCCCACTTCGATTGTGCCCACGTCTTTCAACTGTTCAGTGGCTCAGTGGCTAGGTTTCGTGCTGTGGCTTTTTATCGCTTTGCCCGCTGCACTTGGGCAAACAAAAGTTTTTAGCCACGACGACGACAGTGGGCAGAGGGGAGCGGGGCTGGTTTTGGCCAGCTCTGTGGTTTATTTGTTTGGGCAGCAAACTTTGCTACCTTGAGCGCACTCGTTTCTATCTGGCAGATACTTTACGGGCTGCTGCTGCTGCTATTTTTTTTTAGCATCTTTCTCTCTGTGTCTTAACCGGGCGCAAGTTGGTCCGCAATCGATGAAGCGTAAATGTTCAAATGCTCAGATATTTCCTCTCAAGTGGCCAACGGGCGTAAAAAGCAACAGCAACAGCAGCAGCAGCAGCAACTAACTTGTTTTATTTTTTTCTGTTCCTTTTTTTGTGTGTAGCTCGTGCTTTGGTCATTACTTTTGCCCAGTTCGAGGCAGCAATGCGTCGCCGCAGCTGGCAAAAGATACTTTTGTATCTTACAGATTGCCTTTGGGTGTTTTCACTGAGTAAATTTGTCCTCACTTCTTTCTGCTGCTGCTGCTGCTGCATGCACCAGGGGACTTGCAACGCCCGCAGCCGCACATTGTAATAAACTGTGAAGGCCTTCAACCTTCTGTCCCACCTATCACTGCCCCGCCCACTTTCCCACTTTCCCCCTTTAAACTCGCCTTGCTTCTTTTTGCTGGTTAATTTTGCGCTTTGTGCAGCTCCTGCAATGCAATTTTTATAAATGAAATTTCGACGCGCGGTTTTCGGTCTTAAAGTCCAAAAGTTTATTGAAGCAAAAACTTTTGCACCACCTGCTTAGCGGGGCAACAGCCGCCCGCCCCGTTTCTGTGGGTGGTCGGGCAATTCGAATATGATAAGTGATGTGCCCCACCGAAAAGTCAAAAGTTTTTTGCGTGCCAAAAGTGAAATTGAATTTTGCACTGTTGATCAAGTGATACAGCCCAGGAGGACGGGCGACATGGGCGTGGCATATGAGTTTGGGTAAGCGTTTGCAAAAGGAGCCAGAAAAAAAAAATAAAGTTCTTTTGGCTGCGTTTTTTTTTAATGTTTCTTCTTTGGCGACCGTCGAGTGCAAAAGTTTGGACTGTGCAGGAAGAGAGAGACGGTATTTAGAGCGTGTGGTTGGATGGGTGGTGCAGTGTGGTGCAGTTGCATGTACGCTTGTAGAGGAGAACGTTTGAGATGCCTGACTGTCAAATGCGCTAGAAGTTGATAATGGTTATTAAATGAGATAATGATGAGATGGAATAGAAGTTAGAAGATCTCAGAAAATGAAAGATTAAATATAGAGGATGAAGTATAGAAGATGTAGGATAAGATGTGGAAGGTTAACGATGAAAGTAGAAAGATAAAAGTAAATGTTAAAGAAATGGAATACAAAATATGGAAGATATAAGATGGAAGATGAATGATTAAATATAGAGGATAGATGAAGGAATATGCTTAGGAAGATTAAACATTGGAGATGGAAAACTAAGGAAAGAATATGGAAGATGAAATGATATATGAATGACAAAATATGATGTATGGAAAACGAAAGATAATGATAGAAGATTGAAAAGAATCTATATAAAATGTGAGAGAAAGAAGTTGGAAAATGGAAGATAAAAGATTTAAAATAGAGTATATTGGATGAATGATAGAAGCTAGAGAATAGAAGATGGGAGATTGAAGATGAAAGATTGATTGAAGATTTAATATAGAGTATATGGAATGATGGATTGAAGATAAAGCAGAGAAGATGGAAGATTGAAGTTTGAGGATCCAAAATGGAAGATAGAAGATGGAAGCTGGAAGATGGGGAAGAGATGCAAGATGGAAGATGGGGAATAAAAGATTTAAGATAGATTGAAATTGAATGAAAATATGGAACATGAAATATGGAATACAGAATATGGAATATGGAATATGGAATATGGAATATGGAATATGGAATATGGAATATGGAGTATGGAATATAGAATATGGAATATAGAATATGAAATATGGAATATGGAATATGGAATATGGAATATGGAATATGGAATATGGAATATGGAATATGGAATATGGAATATGGAATATGGAATATGTAGTATGTAGTATGGAATATGGAATATGGAATTTAGAATATTAAATAAAAAATTTGTAATATAGGAATACTTATATACGGATCATGGAAGAGCAGCCAGTAGATAATGTCACATAAATAAAAGGCCAATAGATCCCTTAACAAAAAGCTAAACATTTTCTATTTCAAAAACTCAAAAGCACTTCGGTCTGGAATATGATATGTCATTATAGGAATTTTCATTATTATGTCAAATACTCAAGCATACGGAACTTCCGTTTGCTCCAAAAGAAAAACAATATCAAGAAGAACAAACTTCAAGTAAACTGAAAACTCGCACGATATCATATCTCAACATAGCAGTCAGCTGTTAATTCATAAAGATTTCAGTGTTCGTTTTTTTTTTCTCACTCAACAAGTGTTGCAGCCACAAAGTTTTTAGCACAGCAAAAAAAAAAAAAAAAAAAAGCTTAAAAAGAAAACAAAAAATGCATTCGCTTTGGCGTTGCAACGTAAAAGAGGGCATCCTGTAAACATGACAAAAAAAAAAAAAAATTAAAGAAAGAAAAAAGCGAAATGTAAACGCAAAAACAACAATTCGAAAATGTAAAGAAAACAGAAAACATTTTTGGGGCCAAGTTTTGAAAGTTGCAACTTATCTGTTGTTGCAATTCGGGTGGCCGACAGCAAAAAAAAAACCAACAACAAAAGACAAAGTAAAATATAAAAGAAAAAAATGTAAAACTTTTCCACAAAAGTTTCTTAAGCCATGTTAACCGCACACATTCGCACTATCAACATGTGGGTGAAGGGCGAAGGGGCGGCTGAGAGGGAGGCGTGGCTCATATGTGTGTATATCTTAGCTTGCAACTTGAACCGGTTTTCCCACTTTTGCCAAAGCAATTTTTGGCCCGTTTCGGCGTTGCATGAACACAGAAAAAAAAAGAAAGAAGAAGAAGAAAAACATGCGCTGCAACAATGTTGCAAAGTTTTGAACTCAACTCGACTCGACTCGACTCGACTCTTGACTCGAGTCGCGCTCTCTCCTCTCACTCTCTGCTTGCCGTGTCTCTCTTTTTATGCATTGTCATGCAAAACTGATAATGAAATAACGGTACCTTGGCTAGCACACTTACCCTCAGCATTCAAAGGCACAAAAAAAAAAAAAAAATAACAGACTGAAATCCCAAAGATCTGTGATTTCTGCAACTTCAACTCGCTTAACCCATTGAGTGTGCGTGTGCGAAATTTTCGCCCGCTTGCAAAAAACTTTTGTTTGTTTACACTTGCAAAATAGTTTTGATAATGCAAGAGTCGCACAAACACACGCACAGTAAAAATTCTTTAGCTGCTTTTGTCAGCTGGAAATCAGACTAAAAGTTCAGCTCTCAAATGCAGCTGCTGCTGCTGCTGCTGCTGTTGTCTTAACCGAATTAATTAAAGTTTTAAAGTTTTTGCCTCCGCAAACAAGCTATGATATGCAGCGGGACGAGTAGGACTTCCTCTTCACCTCTTCTTCTTCTTCTTGTCAAATTTGCAATTTGAGCTTGAGTTTTGGCTTTGCATTACAATTGCTCAAGCTCAATGATTGATTATTTATTGAGCCGAATCTATTGAATTTTTATTTATTTTTTTTGCTAATTTGATCAATATGAATAAATTCTTGTATATTGTGAAATATACTTGGTGAATAAGAGAGAAAAGTTTATAAATTCTACTTGAATTTATTTATAGGTAATTTGCTTGAATTTCTAGTTTTATTGAAAATTAATTGTATTTTTATTGTGCGAGCATGAATTTCTATTTATTTTTATTTTTATATTTATATTTATATTTATATTTATATTTATATTTATATTTATATTTATATTTATATTTATATTTATATTTATATTTATATTTATATTTATATTTATATTTATATTATTATTATATTTATTTATTATTATTTTAATTTTATAAAAACTCCTTGTTAACATTTTCTAAAGCTCCTTAAATTTCTCAAATATTTTCTTCAACTTTAACGCTAGCAACTTTTCATACTCCATTGCTATCTGATGTTATAGATCCGTCCCTTTCTCTTTTACCTTAACTGTTCGCAATATATTATATAAAAATATATAATTTGCTCATATTTTCCATGCCATGTCTTACAATACTGCTTCAGGTCTCATTCCTCTAGTCATTTAACGACATAAGGAGTTCAAATCATTTTTATATATATTTTGTTCTTAAGGAGTTCAAATCATTTTTATATATATTTTGTTCTTGCTAAATATAATTCTCTCATGGCATTTTATATATATAACATTTTTCTATATGAAATATAATCTTATTATATTTCATATTGATAACATGAAATTTGTCTCTTCATATATACTCAAACTTCTTGCCTAATGGGTTAAGCTGCAGCTCGCTGGCATCTCACGTTCTTCTCCCCTTCCTCAACCTCTGCTCCTCTCCCTCTCTCTATCTCTCTCTGTTCAACTCTTTTAAGTTGCTTGCAGTCGCACCTTTAGCCTTCTTGACTTTAACTGTGCACAAAGCGAACTTACAACAGGGCCATCAATATTTTTGCTGCTGTCTTTACAGATGCTGCTGCTGCAGACACTGAAAATGGGAGTTAAAAAAAAAAAAAAACACGTTTACTGCACCCTCTAAAAAAAGAAGAAGAAAACTTCTCTGTTACTTCGCTGCTTCTTCTCTCGCTGCTACTCTCTCTCCCTCTGTTGGCCCCTTAAATTGCAATCTTCTTCCGTTTCGTTGACTTTTGCTGCCTCGGCAGACAGCAGCCAGCTCCCAGTGTCTGCGACTGCTGCCAGGATAAACGAGGCGCAGCTTAAGCAGATAACATTCATTGTTACACCCACACATACAAAGAGACAGGTGTGAGTGTGTGTGTGTGTGTGTGAGTCATAAGAAAATTATGTTGCATTTTATGTGCGCGCCATTGCAGTGCGAGGTTTTTTTTCTATTTCTTTGGCCTGTTTGCCATGCATATATAAAGACATTAAAGACACACCAAGCACACTCAGAGCGTGTGAGAGAGAGAGAGAGAGAGGAGAGGGAGTTAGCTGCTGAGATTTGAGAATTGGCAAAGTTTTTGGTGCATTGCCAGTCGAAGAGATTTGTTTGCCGCTGACTAAATAATAATACACATAATCTTATTTGCCGTTTGTTAGAGTCTCTCTCACCTCTCTCTCTCTCTCTCTCTCTCTCTCTCTCTCTCTCTCTCGCTCTATCTTTATGTTTCTATATGTTTTTTGCTAGCATTACTTTGCATACGCTTAGACAGACAGGCGTCCAACAACTTTTGCCTGCCCATTGATTGGACTGTGGATCAAAAGACAAAAACTTTCTCTCTCTCTCTCTCTCTCTCTGTGTGTGTGTGGCCATTAAAAAGGCACAAAATCCATACCAAATTACATTGTAATCGAGCGAAGCTGTAACATATACCACACACACACACACACGCACACACACACACACGCACACACACTCACTCACACACAGGCAGACAACTGTTTGGTGTGTTCTTACAGCCAAATTCAATGCTGGTAATTAACTTTGAAAATCCAATTATGGCAAAACTTTTACCAGACTTTGTGTCTGTATGTGTGTGTGTACGAACTTGCAAGTGTAAAGTGTTGCCACAGCGTGTGAGTGTGTGTGTGTGTGTGTGTACGTGTGCGAGTGCATTTATAAGTGATATGCAGAACATGCAATTAACAAGAGCAAATTCACTCGACTCGTGCACTGCTGTCTCCCTCTCACTCACACACACACTCGCTCTCTCTCTCTCTGTGTGTGTGTGTGTTATAAGCTTTTGCCTGACTGGCCTTGCTTTAGCTCGTGTCGTGTTGCCTTCTGCACTTTTTCCCTGCAGGCAATCACACACACAGACACACACGCAGCTGCTGCTGCTGCTGCTGCTGCTGGCAATCTTCTTGGCAGCTGCAATTTGGTTAGCCCAGTTACCAGCCCCTCATGCACTCCCCAAGCGCCATTGTTACCAATTTTGATATAATTCTCACGTAATAATTGCGTTGGAGCTGTGTCAAACTATGCCAACAAAAAGCGGACGTGTGAAAGGAAGACTTAACTCGACTCGACCCACCGCAAACAATTGTCTGCAGCGGCTGACCGACTTAGCAAAATGCCAACGAATATATAGTAAAATGTATTCACAGGAATCAAAAGATTTATTCAATTTTGAATATTGAATTGTTTGCCTTGGATATATTGAACTGACTTTATGAGCTGCATATTGATTAAGCATTTGATGTTTAGCAAAATGAAAAACAAATACAAATTTCAAATTAAGTTCAGAATTTTCCGTCTCTACCTGCAGCTGATTGTTCCTATGGGGCTCATTTGATATGCTTTGTTGGAAAATGAAAAATATCAACAGCCAGAGTAGAAAATGAAACGAAAACTTAATTTGCTGTAAGCTCAAATATTTTTTTTTTTTTTTTGGTAAAAAGGTTTATTTTATTTTTATTTAAACATGCTTTCTACTACCTAGTTGGCAGCTTAACAAGTTGAACATAAAGGTACAATTATTTACAGTAGAACACTACAGATATTACAATAACAATTTACATAAACAACAATCACAATTTGGTTAACTAATCACACAATAATCACATTCACTTTTACATTAAACATTATTTTTATAGGAACCTCGCAGGGAGGTCCTGTGGATGGCACTTCTTCAGTCTTCTTATTCTGGCTTCTTTGTTAAGTCTTCTCGCCAAAGGGTTTGGGTGGCCGTCGAGTCTTGCAAGGTATCTAGCAGATACCTCTTGCATTACGTCTCCAACTTTGGGGACCTTGAGATCTCTTTCAATGTCCCTGGTACGCATGTACCAGGGAGCATTGCAGATTTGCCGGAGGATTTTTGCTTGTGCAACTCTTATTTTGTTTAGGTTTGATTTTGCCGCAATTCCATAGACTTGAAGCGCATATCTCCATATGGGGCTTAGTATTGCTTTATAAATTGTCACTTTACTGTACAGTGACAATTTATTGGCCGGCATAAGAAGCCATGACATCTTTGCGCTTTTGGTCATTACAGTCTTTTTGACCATCGTGGTGTGCATGTTAAATGTCAGCCTTCTGTCTAACACTACGCCCAGATATTTGTGGCTTCTTTTGTGCGGTAGTGTTGAACCCTGCATGCTAATGCGACCACAGTTTAAATGTCTTGTGGTAAACGTAACGTTTGCGCATTTGCTCCCGTTAATTCCTATGTTCCATTTGCGGGCCCAGTCTTCAAAGCTGCTCACAAACTGCTGCAATGACTCTGTAGCTTTATTGATGCAGGTACTACTTGTAAGTACGGCTGTATCGTCGGCTCAAATATTTACTAATTGCATTTTCAATTAAATCTTAGCTTACGAACACCTAAAAGTATGCAATGAACGTTTTTATTTATGAGAAAAAACAAACATCCTTAAGGCATTGAACAAAATAATTTGTACAAAAAATATGTGGAAAAGTAAATAAAATAAGTATGAAATAAATAAAATTAATAGCATAAAAAATACAAAAAATAAAAAATAAATAAATTTAATATAAAATAAATATGCAAAAATAATTACAAATATAAATATAATTAAAATAAAAAAAAAATAATAATACAAAAATATTTAGAAAAAAATACTAAAAATAAATAAAAAAATAATATGAAATAAAAATACAAAAAAATTAAAAATTATTATACAAAAAAAAAAATATAAAAAATACTTAAAAAAGAAATATATGAACAAATAATAACATAATATTTATAATATATAAGAATTAAAAATAATACAATTTATTATAAAATATATTTATTTTAAATATTTATATAACAATTTAATATAATTTATTCAAAATAATATTTAAATAATTTATAAATATTTTAAAGAATTTTTTAATTTTATTTATATTCGATATTTTTCTTGGCTTCATTCATAAATATTTGTGTTTTTTCATTTAATAATGTTATTCTTAGAAATCCTCCTTAAAATAACCTTGTTTACTTTGCAAGAGCTTCAACAATGTCTTCATGTTTTTACTTTTTTTCGATTGAAACTTATTTTTACACATATTTTCTCAATATTTCTGTATTATCTATTATAATATTAGATTCATTTCGCAATATATTAGAAATTTCTCGAACACGTAGAATCAATGTTTATGTAATTCAATTCACTTCCTACATTTGTTTGCTTCACTTGAGCTTGCTTTTCCTGCTTCGGGATTCTGTGTAATTTCTTTGCAGAGAAGCCAAAGTAAACCCATAAGGAAAGAATCCTCTCTAGCTGCCACGCGGACGTATTCGTTATGTACAAAAGGGGAATATCCTTTTTTTTTCTATTTTTATATTTCCATTAGCGTTTACAGTTTATGAGAATTTAGCAAATTTGCAACGGAAATTGAATTTTTCATTTGCTCAAACAAATTTTATTGCTGGTCGAGCTTCTTGGGCTGGCGCAAGTTTCGCATTCGTATTTTTTATGATTTTTAATTTCCCGTCTAGCAATTATAAGAAAATTTTCTTCGACTTTATTCACTCGTTTCGTCCGCGTTTTTGTACGTTTTTTTTTATTTTTATGTATAATGATAATTTAATTAGCTGCAAGTGCCTTTTTGCACCGTTTGCCAGCTCATTAACTGCAGTTAACTGCCGCCCGTTGACGACTTTTCCTGCATTTTTAATGTCAAGCAGGCCTCGCCTCGCGCCGTCATGCATTCGTTCATTCAAGCATCCATGCTGCCAGCATTCAGCCCATCATTCATTCACCTCAGGTCCTTTTCGCTGCGGGAACTCTCTCGCTCTCTCTCTCTGTCTGTGTCCCTCTCTCTGTCTGTGACATGTCTCAATAGCTGGGCCGACATTTTATATCGTTTTATATGTACATGTCAATTAATGTGATATTGATAGCATTCGGGGAATTTGCTTTTATTTTTCCATATGTCAATATTTGCATACCAAACTGCAGTCAGCCGCAAAATTTATGCACAAACAGTTATCTCTCGCTCTCCATGTGTGTGTGTGTGTGTGTCTGTTGTTCCTTTTCCTTTTTGTTGACTAAAAATTAGTACGTGGCGTATGCGTAATCAGTCAAGTGTGCAATCAAATCCATGAATTGTGAATGTATATAATTAAGAAGTAGAAAAACGAAATATCTAGGTGAAGTAGATGAAGCGAGTAGTAGGAATAGAGGGAGAGGAGAGAGGCAGAGATTTGTGTTAGATGCTGCTAGGAATCGGACAATAAGAGTATCAAATGGTAAAGTAGAAGAAAATTCCAAATCATAACTTGAATGAGCTGAACAGTGAGCAGCAGAAGTAAGCAACGAGTGCAGAGAACAGATTGTAAAACTACTCTAAACTAGGAAAGATCACGAATGAGTGAGCTCCGTAGCTAAGGTAAAGCAGAGCGAATGATGCAGTTTTTAATGTGACTATCAAATAGTAAAGAGTGCTAGAGAACTAGCTGCAAATATGAACTAGAAGTGTGTAACGAGTAACAGGTCAAGAGTAACGAGTTGAAGGTCAATTATAACGAGTTTGAAAGCGAAGTAGAGAGTTTGAAACCGTTTAGAGCGAGTAATATTTACAAGAGAATCAACGAGTAGAGCAAGCTGAAATTGTACCGAAAAAGTGTGAAAGAGAGAGAGAGGGTATGAGAAAAGTAACGAGTAATGAAAGGAAAGCAACGAGTACAAAGCTAAGAATTAGTCTAAGAGTCTATAATGCAAAAGAAGTGAGAATAACAAAACTTGACTTAACCTACTTAAAAACGAAAGGGAAACTCGTTGCAAGAGAATGCGAACAATTCGTTGGCGTTTGCAGTTCTGGCAATTTGCCTAAGTGCTAGCGAATGGACGAACGCCTGGCTGGCCGCTGTCGACTTGAAAGTTTTAATTAGAAACGCAACTGCAAAAATGAAAATACTAAAAAGGACTGAAACGCGTGCAGCAGCAGCAGCAGCAGCAGCAGCAGCAGCAGTTGAGGCAGTGAAGCGAAATGAGCAGACAAAATGCGTTGACAGACGATGTGAAATGGCAAAAGGAAGCGAATGCTGCGAGGCCAGCGACAAAAAGTAACTTTAATGGCAATGGCTAAGAATTAAATGAATAGGAGAGAGAGTGAGAGAAAGAGAGAGGGGAGATGCTATGAGAGCGTGAAAACTTTTGACATAAATTCGGCAAGAAAATGAGAACTGATGCGTCCAGCTAGATAGCAAGCAGAGTGTGTGAACGAGAAATCCATTTGCCACCTTCGTGTCGTCGTCGCGTATTACTTAAATACAATTCGGTAAGACGGCCTGCCAGACGACTGTCAAATTAATTTTAATGCGATTTTCATGGCTGCTTCACGCATAACTTTTCTTCCTCTTTTACTTGGTTTTTTTTTTGCTTTGGATTTTAACGATTATTGGGCCCTAATGTGAATAGCTGAAAACTCAACTCTCGCCCAACCACCCATGCAGTCGATGGTCTAGGTCTGAGCTGGAATTGTGAAACAATCTTTAAATTTAGCACATGGCAGCGACAGTCGGCAGCCAAATGCACAAATTTATTGCCGCTGCCCCGAAAGCGGCACGAGAAATTGGAACTTGGAAACTGGCTTAAACGCTGGCTCATGCATATTTGATGCCAAATATAAAGCGGCCATAAATTCTACTCGAAATTTACGCAGCAAAGTAAAAGTAATGCGTCGACCGAGTTGGGTCCGTGGCTAAGGGCAGTGAGCTGAGGGCTGGGACTGGGGGTTGAGAGCTATGCACGCACCTATGCCAAGTTCTTGAGGACTTGAGAACTTTGTCGTTTGATTTCACATTTCTTTTTTTTCTTTTCAATGTGAGGGACACAACTTGCAGCGAAATTGTTGTTTTTCTTTTGGTATTTTTATACCCTGAGCCCATTGAAAATGGGAAATCAGGGTATAATGGTTTTGTTAAAAGTATGTAACAGGCAGAAGGAGGCGTGGCAGACCCCATAAAGTATATATATTCTTGATCAGGGTGACGAGAAAAGTTGATATAGCCATGTCCGTCTGTCTGTCCGTCCGTCTGTCCGTCTGTCCGTCTGTCCGTATGTTTGAACGCGTCGATTTCCGAAGATACAAAAGCTAGAGAGTTCATTCTTTTTGTGTTAGGTTCGTATATTGCACGCGCAGTACGAGTTTGTTTCAGAAATTCGATAACTTGTATATTTGGCAAGTTATCGATAAACGAATTTATCGGGAACCAGTTTTAAAATTCTAGCTAATTCATCTTTAGAGTTAGAGTCTCCAAGTCTTCTGCATATATATAGATACTAATTTAATACAATTTCGGTTTTTGTCAGATTTTGGATTCCGGTCCCCAATTAGCCCCACCACCCCCAAATGTGTAAAAAATGCATTTCAAATACTAGAGACATACAGTTTGGTTTGGCATATAGATATGAATATCATAATCGTAATCTGAACATATCAATATGATTGTCCATCTAGAAACAGAATTATTAGTCCATAAAGTTTTCTCATCAAAACCCATGTGGCGCAGCAAGCAAGGCAGCGATACAGCAAGACGCATTGCGGGCGCACATACATACATACATACATACATACCTATGTATGTATGTATGTATGTATGTATATGTGTGCAAGCGTAGATCAGCGTGTGGCTGCAATCATACATACATTTGTACATATTTGTGCATGTAAAGCTAATTGTAAAAGAGTTATGATTTCTAAAAAAAACCTAAAATGTTAAATAGAATATGTAGATCATATGCTGAACTCTCATTACATTCCATTATATATTTAAAAATTTTAAAACAATTAAAATAACAATGGAAATGCAAGCAACGTTGAGCAATGCAAATCAATTTTCGTATGCGTGTGCACATATGTATGTATGTATGTATGTATACACACAAAAAGTCTTGTGCTGTTTTCTATGTTGCTATGCGTGTATATTCTAAGAATCACAATTGTTTTTGAATTCCGTTAGAATTGTCTTTGAATTGTATTTGTATTTTCATCCACTGCTTTAGTGTTTCTTTCGTATATGGCGAATTTCATTCGTTTTCGCTACTCTGCCGTTCAAGTGAGCCGTGGTGTAGATGGCTAGACAGATGCTACGAATGTTAGGGTGTCGGAGGTTCTAGCCTCGCCTAAGCCCTTCATAATTTATTTTTTTTATTATTTCTTTCTTTTTTATTATTATTTATTCTTTTCTATTTGATTTTCGAAGATACAAGAGCAACTGCGCGGTTAGCAGAGCGCGTGCTTATACGTGCGTAAAGAAGAAGAGTATCACTTTTTTGCAGGGTTCAGGGTATTTCGTAGTCGAGCCGTCTCGACTAGAGCTTTCTTACTTGTTATTTTTCTTTTCACTTATTTTTATTGTATTTATTTTATTTATTTTTATTTTTTTACCTTGACAGCATTGATAAGTTGAAGCGACTGCGTTTGAGGCTTACCTATAATGGTTTATTAAAAATTAAATAAATATTGCGGTTTGGCAACGGAGGCAACAGCCCGAAACGAAAGCTTCTTATGTTCCATCAAAATTGAAAAGTTGTCAATCTCCCAGCTCGTTGTGGCGCACATCAAAAACAAAAAATTACAAAATAAAATAAAAGAATAAATCGCATATAAAAGTTTCAAATATGCATAAGAAATGTTCGTGGCGCAATGAATTTTCGTGAGCGGCCGAAATAATTTATGAAATCAAGTTACGAAATATTATTATATAAAGTGCGAAATTGTTTGTGGTGAAAATGAGGTCTTAAATAATTATTTATTCATTGGGGAGAATAGAGATGCTTGTTAAGACTATATTATTTTTGCATATTATTAAAAAAAAATCAAAAAAAAAAATTTCTTAATTATTAAATGTATTTCATTTACAAAACAAATATATTTTTATAAAATTATAAAGTCAAAACAATTTTTAAATTGTGCATTATTGAACTAAAAAAAATAAATGAGTAAAAAAAAAAGAATGAAATTATTAATAATAAAATAAAAACTTATTTAAAATATTTAAAATATTATAAAATTTTTTTTTTGTTTTTTATTTTTTAGAATATTTTTATTTTCGTAAAAAAAAAAAAATAAATTAATATAATATAATACAACTTTTCTATAATAATTTTTTAACATAATATAAAGGAGAAATAAAATTAATACCGTAAAATAAATTCAAAAATATATAAAAAATAATTTATAATTATTAAGTAACAAAAAAAAAAAACATTAAAAATATTTAAATTTATTTATTTATTTATTTTTTTAATATTTAAAAAGGTTTGTTTTATTTTATTTCAATAAACATATTTAAATTTTTTATAAATTCTATAATAAACAAATTATTGAAAATCATTTTGAATTATATTTATGAGCAATATCAAATTCTAAATTTATTTGCTATACAAAATTGTACAAAAATATGCAAAATATTTATTTAATTTTTTGCTTTAGCAAATAGTTTACATTATTTTTAGCTGCTCTGAAATATGCTTGCAATTTATTTAACAAATTTTTAATAAATTCTTTTTTTCTATGTCTTCTTGCAGTTCTCATAACTACATTGAGCAGCTGCTGCTTGGTGCTGGGCGATGAGTCAATTGACACACGCGAGAATGCGGATCTCGTGCTCAAGTGTCGCTTCACCGAGAAATATGAGGGAAAAGATTTTTCATTCTTCTGGACGCGCTGGTTATCAAATCCGGCGAAATTCGATAACGTGGCCGTTGACGATGTGAATTTGAATTCGGACTACAGGTGAGTTAAATGCTGCTAGCCAGAGCTACAGTTAAATGTTAGCTGGAAATCCGCGTGTGTGGGCATTTGGGAATTATTATGACACTTGCTGTGTTCCCATTTGCAGTTTTATTGTTATGTCAGCCTTTGCTAGCCATTTGTTAAGTTAATTAAATGTAGCACACACATGTGAGATTTATGTGTGTGTGGGTTGGTTGTGCAACTTAATTAAAATCAAGTTCTTGGCAATTGAAACGAGTCTGGACAACGATGCTGCTGGTCATATATATATGCTTAATCCTTAATGTCAATGCTGGCGCGTGTTAAACATTCACACAATTATGAGCTACGCACACACACATATGTCTCTCTCTCTCTCTCTCTCTCTCTCTCCATCTTTCTCACTCTGTTTATGTTTCATTTTCATTGCCTTTACTCACTCGCGCCATTTTGCAATTGTGTATTTTTTTTTATTATTTGCTTCGTGCCTTGTGACTTCCGTTTCCGGCTCTCGTTGTGTGCTCACTCGGCCTGTTTTTAATGTTTCGCCTGGCTTGACTCGTTTGCCGTTTCATTCCTCTTTTCATTTTTTTGTTGCTGCTTTCTTTATGTGTGGCAACGCATAAATTTTAAGTGCCCAGTCGAGGCCACAAAATGCATTCGCGTTTCTGCCAGCCAAATGAAATGGCCAGCAGCAGCAGCAAGGCAGCGACGGGACTGGCAGCTGGAGTCGAAGCAGTTCCAGGCTGTCCAGCATGTGTGCAAAAGCAAATCAACAAAACAGCAAATAGAAATTCCAAAAAAAAAAAAGAAGTAGAAGTCTGAGTGGTTGAATTGGTATTGTTCGACTTGTTTGATACTCGATCAGCAGTTGAAGAGAGCAAAATTTGGGCTCATTTTGCAGCGAGCCAACGATCGTTAAAGTTAGATTTCCTTAGCAATTTCTCAGCATTTATTTTATTTGCTTTATTTGAATATTTTAGTTTAAAAACTGAGCTTCTGGTTATGAGTTTTCTTTTCAATTAGTTCTGTCTCAAAGAGATTCTGGTTTGTTTGTATATATATTTATAGGAAGAATTAAAAAATGGAAAAAAAGTCTATTTCAATTTGCTGAGCTCCTGCGGGGAGTTGTTATAAATTATTATTATATATTTTATATATTTTTATAAATTATATTTATTTTTATATATAATAAATATTCTTATATATTATATATACTTTTCTATATATTATTATATATATTTTTTTGAGTTCAAGATTTTCTCTATCAACACTCAAAAAAGAGTTTAAGAGAGTGAGAGTTAAGACTATAAAAGTCAAAGCTACAAAAGAGATGCAAAGATTCAGCTCTCTTGCAGCTGGCTCTCACACATATGAACATAAAACCAATATACCCTGTTTATTGCGTAAGTGGGAGCATATCAGAGCGCAAACAGTTGCCGGCTCGAGGCGAGGCCCAGTTCCCAGGCAAATTGTAAAAAACATTTTTACTGCAATTTGTGCCGAAAGCTAACAAGCAGCGAACAGCGAACAACGAACGGCAACAATATTGTACTAGCCTGGGCATAGACGCTATATATACATACGAAATTCATATACACATATCTAGCTATATATGTATGTGTGTGTGTGTATGTAATCGTAACTGTATCTGTTTTGGCATATCTGTATCTTTGGAGCTGCGGCCATAGCTGTCGCTGCAAAAGTGAAATTACGGCGTATTTTGGACGCTGCGATTTTTGCCGCTTTTCTGTATATATATATTTTCTATATATATAGATATATATACATTTTTTTGTGCGCTCATCCAAACCCACAGAATGAAGACCCAGAGGTGCGCGCAGAGAACCTAAATTGTGGAGCAAAGCAGTGGAGCCGCACGGGCGGGCAGTGCCTGCAGCTAATATATCGTTAAACATTTCATTTAACGAGCCAGACACAGACTGAACATTCAAGGAATGCAAGCGGAATGCGTGACAATAGGCGATTCTTAGTTCTGGCATTGAGCGAAAATCTGTGAAAAATCTATTTGAAAATGCCGAGTATTTGGAGAATCGAAATGATTTCAGAAATAATAAAAGAGGAAATGAATTGATGGAAAACACTTACTTTTGATAGAGATATTGTTGTGCAATATGAGAAAATAGAACGTCTTATATATGTTTTTGTTGGAAGTTTTTCAATATTCTAGTTTCTAACTTCAAAAAGTTGATTCGAAATTTTGTAGATTTTCGTAAGACTCTTCACATGATGTAGAACTTATGTGAAAGCTATGTGAAATCTGTCACTATCTGTCTTTTACTATCTCTCTCTCTCTCTCTCTTTCTATCTCTCCCTCTCTCTCTCTCTCTCTCAGTCTCTCTCACTCTTTCTCCCTCTCTGTCTCTCTCCCGCTTTCAATCCTTTTTCTCTACTTACGTTAAAAATCTTTTTCAATTGCTGGAACAGCCTTTTGCAATGCATTGCCAAAAAGTAGACTACACACAGACAGACACACACACACACACACAATGCTATACACACACAAAGACACATTGAAAATGGAGTTGAAAGCTGAAACCAAAACATGTACCGGAATGTTCCCATAACCAAATAATTGGCTGTGGCAATGGCCGTTTAACGTTTAGCGCCAGATTGAAGGCGACAAAGGCAAAGCCAGAGAGACAGATATTAAAAATATATAAAGAGATATATATATATATCTATAGGTATATATATATACACATTTAGAATGTGCATTGGCATCTGCTAAACGAATCGAATTCCAAGCACAACGAACCGAAACGTCGACACGCGCCTTCGGCTCTGGCATGCGAGCAAATTGCAGTAGGCAGCAGCAGCAGCAGCAGCAACCAGCGGCGTTTAGTTTGGAAAATGAACAAAAGAAAAGGTATAAATTAAATATAAAACAAACTAGGCTGGCTTTAATTGGAACAAGTCAACTGTTTAATACGCGTTCAGGTTGGAAACATTTTTAAAATATTGCAAATTTTAGAATTATCTGAGCAAGAGTGAGAAATCGAAAGAGATCTGTAGAGGAGATCGAGAGAGATCTGTAGGGGAGATCGAGAGAGATCTGTAGGGGAAATCGAGAAAGATCTGTAGAGGGGATCGAGAGAGATCTGTAGGTGAGATCGAGACAGCCTACAGGACGATCGTAAACACATTAGACTATACTTGTGGCAAGTCTCTAATCACTACTCTCTCTCCCTCTCTCCCTCTTTCTCTCTATCTCTTTGACCGAATTTAATCAACATAATGAATATTATTGAAACCCTCCCATAGGAATTTGCGATACATACTCTAGGACAGACCATATACACTCTCTCTCTCTCTCTCTCTCTCTCTCTCTCTCTCTCGCTCTCTCTCTCTCTTTCTTAAAGCCAATATACTCTCCTTTCACTCATCCTTAGCGAGTATTAAACAACAGAGTGGCTATGGCACAAATCCCTCAGGAACTTTTGTCGCACAAGGACTTGCGACACGCGCGCTGTCCGCTCTCAGCCAGCTCGCATTTTTAATGCTTTAAGCGAACGCTTGCTGCATTCCATAGAAAAGGACAAATAAAAAAGTAAAAGTAACAAAAAACCAAAAGATTCGCGTTTTCCCCAAGCGCCAGGCGATGAGTGGAGCCCAGTGCGCTTTGCCAGCAATTTTTATAATTTGCACCGCGCGCGTTCTCGTTTTATTTTTTACCGTGTATTTTGGGCTGTGGTCCCCGAGCGTCGTCTGCAAATGAGCAGCTACGTTCGGCCGCCGGAGACAGCGCTGCCAAATAGAAAAATAATAATACAAAAGGAAAAAAATAACAAAAAAGCAAAAAATTGAAATAAAAACTAGAAATTTTCAACTAGACGAAGGACACTGAGCCTGCAGAGAATTGAGTCAATTTGCCTGGCTACAATAATTTTTTCTAGCTTTTTTTTTTTGTGGGTCAACAACGTTGTCTGCGCGTAGAGATTGACCAAGTTCGTTTGCGGTTTTACTGTACGTGTAACGTGCTCGTCGGACAAATTAAATTCCGTCTTTTTTTGCACTGCGGCAATTAGCAAAGGGAGACAGGGAGAGAGAGTGTGTAAGACGGGTTAAAGCTGTTGACTAAATGCCCTCAATGAGCATCATAAAATGCGTCTAGACACCTAGAGTAGTTGTGTGTGTGTATGTATTTCGTTCGGGTTCTTATCAAGTGCCTACTCCATGCTCAGTCACGCCATGGCATTTTGGCTCTGGACTTGACAAATGAACTTGAGCCTTGTATGTGCGTATGTGTGTGTGTGTGTGTGTGTGGGTGTCAGCTTGTTTGACAATTTAATAAACTGATGTTGCTGCTGGCTGCCATCTCCCATTGCTATCGATCCGTTGACCAGCCAAGCGGACAAGCTAGCTAAAAAAAAGCTCTGCATCAATTTTCACTAGTTGTCTAGGACAACCGACGGGCAATAATAATCACTGAATGGCAAAGGAAATTGTAAAAAATTGCCCCAAATCTATTTTTATTTGGGATAAGGAAATATGAAGAAAAAAACTAAAGCATTGGAGTAAATGAAGTCGAAGTTTAAATGCGCTTGCAGATGTCAAGTTGGAAGCAAATTAAATGAATGTGAACTGAATAGAGACAGAGATTAAAATCTACAAAACGGCATGAAATATTTCTTTAGGATAGTTTAGATTTATTTGGAGAATTTTGTATATAGAATTGATTTTATTATTTTAACGTTTTCCAGTGCCAATGCATCTAACCTAAGACTTTGAGAGTAGAAATTCAAAGATAAACTGTATAAAAATCAGCTAAAATATATACTTTTTTTAACAAAGCATATATTTATTTTTCTAGCATTTTTTCTAAAAATTTTTTAATATATTTTTTTATTTTTTATTATTATTATTATTATTATTAAATTATTATTATTAAATTAAATTAAATATTCTGTTCCTTAAAAGGAATAAAAATCAGTATACAGATCGAGTTCATAACCTTTAGACATAGAATTAATTCTTAAAATTTTTTTTATTAATTTTTTTATTTTTTATTATTTATTTATTATTTATTTATTTATTTTTTTAATATTCTGTTTATTAAAAGGAATAAAAATCTGTATACAGATGGAATGCATAACCTTTAGACATAGACTATACTTCAAGTACCCAGCTTTGTAGCCTAAAATCTACAAGTCCCTAAAATATGATCTGAACTCTATATACACAGACTATGATCCGTTATCTATAGACATATAAAACTCTGATATTTATAGACACCCAATCATATTTAAATTTGGTATACTATAAATCCTATCTAATTCCTAGCTACAGCTCGCTTTTTGCACTATATACAGACTACAGATAATGCATATTAAGTATCACATATCCATGTATCCCGCAGGTGCAGATGGATTAAAAATACTTCAACAAACGGCAACTATGCAGCACAGTTGTTGGTTGGTGGTGCAGCTTAAAATTGAGATACAGCTTGGGAAATAATGTGCCCACGCTTGAAACTTGATTGATTTTCTATTGATTATCTGGCGAATGGGGAATTCGCTTCGTTTCTTTTGCCGAGCCTTGCGCAAATATAGAAAATTCAATTAAGAAAAGTTTTTGCAAAATGTTTCACAATTAAAATTGGGGAATTACACACAATTTTTGTTATTTTCATTGTTGTTGTTGTATTTCATCGGCTCACATCCAATTAAATTTGCAGAGCAACAAGAAAACTCTTGAAACTGTACAGGGAATGGAAGGTAGTAATGGGTATAACTGACTGCGTGATGCGCGCTCGTTCTGGAGTAGAGAGTAGAGAGTAGAGAGTAGAGAGTAGAGAGTAGAGAGTAGAGAGTAGAGAGTAGAGAGTAGAGAGTAGAGAGTAGAGAGTAGAGAGTAGAGAGTAGAGAGTAGAGAGTAGAGAGTAGAGAGTAGAGAGTAGAGAGTAGAGAGTAGAGAGTAGAGAGTAGAGAGTAGAGAGTAGAGAGTAGAGAGTAGAGAGTAGAGAGTAGAGAGTAGAGAGTAGAGAGTAGAGAGTAGAGAGTAGAGAGTAGAGAGTAGAGAGTAGAGAGTAGAGAGTAGAGAGCAGAGAGCACAGAGTAGAGAGCAGAGAGTAGAGATACACTAGATAAAGTTAGATAAACATCGAATATACTCGCTTTACACTCAAACGAACGAGCATTGAAAAATGTTGACATTTTGTTTACCAATCGGTTGCTAGCGTCTGGCCGAATGGCCCTCGCTTGCCTCAGCGTTGTCATCGTTATCGTCAATCGAAGTTCACGTCTAGCAAAATATGCAAACATTTATTGAACGTTGATTTTATTTATGTTGCTGTCACACAACAGCCCAACCCCCACGGCTCCGCTGCGCTCGCCTTCATTTTTATATATTTTTTGCACCTGCACAAATATTAACATTTGCTATTTATTTATATTGCGAATCGTTTAAAGTCGAACCACCTGCGGGCCTCGTAGCAACGGCAGCAGCACAGCTCGACCCGCAGCAGGACATTGCCGTAAAACTTCAATATTAACACAATTAGTGTTTGTCGAATTTTAAATCGAATAAATTGGAGTATTTTTTTTGTAAATTTAATTAGCATAAATAGGTTGATCGCAATTTATGTATATTCACATACTTTAATTAATATTTTCCCCTAATTTTTTGCAGAGTCGACTTTCACCCGGCGCGCGGCATTTATGACCTGCAGATCAATAATGTCTCCTATAATCGCGACAATGGACGCTTTGAGTGCCGCATTAAGGCCAAAGGCACAGGCGCCGATGTCCATCAGGAATTTCATAATCTAACTGTGCTCACACCACCGCATCCACCTGTTATCTCGCCTGGCAACATTGCCGTGGCAACTGAGGATAAGCCCATGGAGCTGACATGCAGCAGCATTGGCGGCTCACCGGATCCAACAATTACGTAAGTCGAGAAGTCTTTAGTGTAGAATCAACAAGTCACAGTCGAGACTGCTAGAGATGCCCTGAACTCTTCGATTCGTATATTATATTAAGACTTGAAGACTCTAGGATGAGCGTGATATCAAATATGTTTTAAAGATAACTTTTAAACAATAAATGTTATCGATTTTCCGAAAGAAACTCGATATGCGCGTGCAATATACGCACCTATCACAAAATAAATTAAGTCTCTAGCTCTTATAGTTTCTGGGATCGACGCGTTCTAACATGCGGACAGACGGACTTGGATATTTCTTAACTTAAAATTATATGCCTAACTCTCTCTCTATCTATCTCTCTCTCGCTCCCCTGTAGCTGGTATCGCGAAGGCTCAAATACTCAACTGCCTGCCACAATATTGCGTGGCGGCACCAAGGATCAACCCACCAATGCAACGCTTACGATTACACCACGCCGCGAGGACGATGGCGCCAAATACAGGTGTGTCGTGCGTAATCGCGCCATGAACGAGGGCAAACGCCTGGAAGCAGTGACCACATTGAATGTTAACTGTGAGTACCAATTGACTATGACTATATACACTATTCCTATATATATTGATATGCAGAAGACTGGCTTAAGCTTAGATATGCTTTAATTGAATGATTCACTCAGTTGATTAATTTCGCTAGGCCCCTTTGCATTTCATTAATTTACACTTTTTCCCACAACTGATGCTGACAAATGTGTTTGACATTATTTGTTAGCCACTTGAACTTCGCTTCTGCAATTGCCGTCTCATAGTTTTTGTGGGCGTGGCACATTGGTTGACCTCGTTGGTCAATGTCTAATTAGCATAGCTTGGCAATTACACTGTGCAGCAAACTAAATAAATAGCTGCATAATGAAGTGACCAGACATGACCACCGCAACTCTGCCACGCCCCCACCGTCCACTCTCATTTATTATGGCTGCAACCGAGTAAACGAGTGAGTGAGAGAGAGAGAGAGAGAGCTGCTTAACAAATGTGCTGACACAATTTGTTAAAGCGTTGTTCAAATTGCCCAGCGCAAGTGCAAGGGCAGAGAAAAACAGCATCCATTCAAATGGAGTCCCTAAACAACAGCGAGAGCGGGCTCTAATATTTGCATAAAGTGTATTGTATATATACACTGAAAGAAAAGGAGGGATGTAGTGGCAAAAAAAATGAATTTAAATTACAAAATAATTAACTAGAGTTTCCTATACGAATTCTACTTTTGTTTAATTTTTACCTATTCTTTATACATATAATTTGAAATTAAAAAATTAATTTGCAGTACATGAAACATAATTTTTTTTATATTTTTTAAGTAGAGAAAATTTTAATTTTTCTATGCAAAATATTATATGAAAAAATAAAAAATGAAATAAAAAAAATATAAAAAAAAACTTAATAAAAAAAATTAAATAAATAAATTTAGAGGCTTACTTATATTTTTGACTGAAAGAAAATATTTCTAAGTAATAAAAAAAAAATTAAAATTATAAAAACAAATAAAAAATTGCATAAAATAAATTAAATTAATTATTAATATTAATAATATAATAGATTATATTAAATATTAAATTAAAAACAAATATAAAGGAAATCAAATTAATTTTTAATAATTAATTAAATTAAAATTAAATTAATAATTAATTTATTATAATTATATACTATTACTACTAATATATATATTATTAATATGATAAATCATCTAAATTATAATTGATTTATTCAAATAAATTAATTATAATAAATTGAATTAATACAATAAAATAAAATTATACATTTAAAAAAATATATGTATATATAATAAAAGAAAACAGATTTTAAATAAATATAATAAATATATGAGATTTAAATATAAAAATAAAATTTATTACAGACCTTGGCCTAGATAAATTTAATTTTTAGATCAACATGCTGCAAACTCTAAGCGAAAATTAACGTTACAAAAAGAACTTACTTTCTAAATAATTCAAATTTAATCTCAAATTCAACTCAAATCATTTTCAAATGAATTTCTGCTACTTTTCTCGCCCAGTGTCGAATATATTTTTGTATAGCATTTATTAAATAAACTTAAATGCTGAACGCAAGTAATTAGTGTAGAAATGACATTGTTGTTGCTGTTGTTGCAACAAGTTGCAGTTAAATGTTGGGCTTAAGCGTTGCATTACACGCCCATGGCACATTAGCGTATGTGGCTATTAGAGCTAATCAAAAGCCAAATAAAAGCTAAAAGCCAAAATATGGCTAACGGCAATTGCTCAGTCAACTACAGCGGACAACGACAATGCCCAGCAACATGAACAACAACAGCAACAGTTGAGGTCAACCATCAAATGCGTAATTAATTCAAATAGAAAACCACAAGAACATCGCACATGGTAATTAGCAGTTGGCCAGGTCGAAAAGCTATTCAAATGCAACTGCTGCAGTGGCTGTTGCCAGACTCACTCTCTCTCTCACACACTCTGGCTCTCTCGCTCTCTTACTGTCTCTGTGGCTGGACACCCACACTAATTGCGTTTGCATCCATTTTGAGGCTTGAGCCAGCGCTGACAGAGTCGCAGCTGTTGATTAATTCAGTGAGTGCGATCCAATCATTGAGTGGCTAAAAACTTCAATGACTGTGACAAAAGTGAAAAAAAAAGAAAACTGGACAAGCCAGAGCTATATTTGAATAGTTGTAATACTGAATACAGCTTATATGCGAGGGTAGACAGAAGAGTGTTGTACTTTAAGGCTAAGAAGAGAAAAATAATTTAAAAAAAAGATAAATAAATAAAATACAATTAAGGAAAAAAATTAATTAAAAAAAAAAAAAATAAATAAAGAAATATATTTGTAAATATTTTGATTGACAGATCATAAAGTTTTCATTTAATTTATTTATGAAAAAATATTTCCCAAGCTGCTGTGAATAAAAATAAAATAAATAAAAAATAAATAAAAATAAATAATAAAAAAAATAAAATAAAAAAATAAATAAATAAATAAAAAAAAATATATATATATATAGCTATATCAAGCAAGAGCATTTGATACAGAAAAAGATTTCTTAAAAAATTTCTTGAAAAAGAAAAGAAAATGTATATGCAGCATTTTAAAAGAAATCTTTACACATTATTTGATTTCTTTAGTCTAAAAATAATAAGGGAAATAAAAAATTATTAATAATAATTAAATCAATATATGTTTAGTAAACTTTAAAGCTTGACATTGTTAACTCTTTTCAAAACAAAATAAATTCCACATACACATATAGAGAGAGAGAGAAAGACAGAGAGAGATAAAGAGAGCACGTAACACATACTCTAACCTGCCTACATCATTCCAATTAGCATAATGATAAAAGACCAACACATTTTTTTTTTTTTTTTGCACTGGCAATGAAATTATATAATTTATTATACAATACAAAATGCAGCAATAAATTAGCTGCATATTTGCGAGTTGATGTCATAGACAGACAGCACTCGCATCGCAGTTGGTAACAGCAACAGCAAAATAAAATAAAATACCAAAAATATACTAAACAAGTAGACGAAAAAATACTGCTGAGATATTTGCAGACAGCCACAGCTGCACTGGCATGAACAGAATTGGAAATGCTCAACTAGAGTATACCAATATACCCTAAATTCTCTTAAATCAATGGGTATACAGAGCAGCAGAAATAGCCAGCTCAGTTTCACAGCTTTAGCTGAAGCATTAACTTTTGAATAAAGAGAATTCATTTGTTTTAGATTTCACTCAAGATTTCGAATAGAGTCTTTTAGCTGTTGACGTTTATTTTCTTTGCATATGCTCTGTCAACACGCAATGCTCACATATTGTAGTCCAACTCCCACGTGTCGTATAAAACAACTGTCGAACTGTTTGAGCTGTCGCTAATTAGACGCCCCAACATGCACAACTCTTTTATCATTCGAAAAAAAAAGAGAGAGAAGTAAATAAATAAACACAGGGTCACGCCGAGTGCCACGCCCACGCATTGATTGGGCTAATTGAAGCATATGAGTTGATATAGAGATGAATAAATATATGAAATGAATTCGAATTACGCGCGCTTTGGTTAAATGATTTGACTGCGGTTTAATTAAAATACAAACGGCAACCATTTATTCATTTATGCACATGCCACGCCCACGCCCACGCCCATGCCATGCATTCATAAGCGGCATTAAATTTAATATTTGTTGTTTCTTTAATTAGAAAAAGTTTTGCAATAGTAAATGCGACAAAACCGAAAAATAAACGCAACAATTTCTAATTGTAATGTTTATTAATTGGCATTCGAGCTGAGCTGAAGCAGGAAAACAGGCAAAGCAAGAAGTGAGAGTGTAGCAGACGGGTATGACAGACTGCGTGATACTTGCACTCTGAAGAAAAGTTTTTAAATTGTAGTAAAAATCGAGAGTTTTGTATTGAAACAAAAATATAGATATAGAGGAAACAACTAGAGTTCTATAGCTTTGACGTGTACTAATATGCCCACTTTAACAGCTCTCAGGATGAGCATTAAAACAGGCAACGTTAAAAAGTAAAGCAAAAGCTTAGCCAAGCGCTGACAGAGACAAACCGCAGAGACGCTCTACAAGTAATTGCAGCTGAGACGTGGTCAACAGCAGTAGGGCGTGGCGAGAAGGGGCGATATGTGGGCAAGCATTTGCCAGTTGCGGTCAAATGTGAGTCGATAAGGCCTGGACGGGTTCTAAGCAGGCTAAATACGTTTTTAAGCAACGCTCGAGCCTGCTGCCTGATCGAAAGCAAAAAGAGTTTCGCACTGAGCTCAGGCAAGGCCCCAGCTTTTGCGGTTGTTCGCTTGCTGCGGGCCAAAGGGCAACGCACACACAGAAACAGCTTGCCTCTGTTTGCGAATAGAGCCAACAGCAGCAGGAGCAGCAGCAGTAGCAGCAGGATTCCTTTGCCTGGCAAATGAAATTAAAAACAAATTTAATTGTCTCAGTTTGAGTTGAGGGAAATGTTTTGATGATTTTCCAATTTGCCAATTCAACAATTTTCACTCATTTAATTCATTTTCACCACACGCACACACGCACACACAGACAAATTTAACAGTTGGCAATTTTCTGATTTACGGCCAACAATAAAAATTCACTTAGGCTTTCGCTCGCTCCCATTGACACCTACAAATTAAACAGCCACAGCCTTACCTACATCAAACTCGCCTGCCCTTAGCTACTCCCTCTCTCTCTCTCCCTTTCTGTGCATAATCTGGCAACGCCAGCGGCTCCTTTTGTCTAATCGCCTTCAATAAGTCAAATTGCCAAATTGCGGGCAATAAATTGCAGCTCCTTCGTCCAGGACAAATCATCTAAGCAACGCGCTGCTAATAACCACAAAATGACAAAATGTCACAAAAATTAACAAAATTTTGAAACTCTCTTAAATGGGCTAGTTATGCTATTGTGAATGGTTTTGTTTGTTGTGTTGCTTTCAAGTCGAGTTGGTGCGTTGATTAATGCCATGAGGCATAGCTGAAAGGTATTTGAAGCAGAATTTCACTTGGTTATGGACTGATGCTAGGCAAACTTGTTGTATATTTTGTTTTGAGAGATGAGAGATTTCTTGCTTGACCTTGTATAAAAAGTCAAGATATAAGAGGGAGAAAAAAACAAAATGTGTAAGAAAATGTTGGGGAAAATGAAGTATTCTTTGGAGAAATATCGAAATTGTTTCCTCCCTCTCAGAATTTATTTGATTGCCTTTCTGCTTCCCTATATGCTCCCTCTCTCTCTCCTACATACATATATTTTTCTCTTTGACTCTCTCTCTCTCTCTATCTTCCTCTTTCTCACTGTTAGTCTTGCTGCATCTTGTGCCTAATTTCTGTCTCTCCATCATTCTCTCTCTTCATTAGTCTCTTCTGCCCTTGATTCCTAAGGCTAGCCGTCCAGCTCTCTCTCTCCTTCTCTCTCTCCTTCCTTCTCTCTCTCTCTCTCTCTCCTTCTCTCTCTCTCTCGCTCTCCCTCTCTCTCTCTCGCTCTCTCTTTCCTATATCCATATCATAACTTTTCTCTCTGCTTCTCTTATGCAATGCATATGCTTCAAAGAATTCCCCTTTAGACTCACCTTTTTACCCCGTTTCTCCCTTTCCCTCAGTGCTTCACTCTCACCTCTTAATTATCCTCTTATGAGTCACCCAACCACATTTGCTACTCACATTCGTAAGCGTTACTTGAGGCACTGCTAGCATTCCCCTAATGCCCATTTGCCACACAAATTGAACTTGATTTGCTGCGCTTAGCCAAGGCTTGCCACGGCTCGACTCGAGTCGATTCGAGTCGACTACGGCTCATGCCAAACAATATATGTTTCTATATATATAACTTGATTCGAGTTAAATCTGCAATGGGCAACAGGCTCGAAATGGCAACTCAATTGGCTGCGAGTTGAGAGTTGAGTGCTGCGGGAGCCGTTTGTTCTCAGACGTGTTTGCCCGCTGGCTTAGCGAGTGCTTGGCCCCCAAATGCATTTGATCAAGTTTTAAGCTGAAACCCTAATTTATTGGGCTGCCCTCGCGTGCGCGCTTGCTGCTGTTGCTGCTGTTGCTGATGAGCCTAATCGGATCTCACCTGGGCACCCCAGTCAGGTAGGCAAACAGACAGCTGCTGGCGAGGATTGCCGCTGGAATTGGAATTCGAATTGGTGGCGTGCTCTGAGTGTTGCCTGACTTTGGATTTGATTCTAAGCCGACAACCCTAACATTGCTGCTGCTGCTGCTGCTGTCAAATGTTTTTTTAGGGTTTTTATTTTGCAAAGGGGATTTCGAGGTGCTTAAGTCGCGCGCAGCTTAGCACGAGGCAAGAAAGAAGGAAAAAAAAAAACATTTTACAGTCTCTCGACAAACACACGAAGGAAAATATTGATAATGCGTGCGTGTGCGCTCCCGCAGGACATGTTCTCTATATGTCCTGTGTGTGTGTCCTGGCGCCTATCATTTTCATAGTTTAATGTCAGGCAATTAACTTTTGTCTGGCCTTTCAAAAGACCAGAGAGAGTGAGTGAGAGAGAGAGAGGGCGAGAGAGCTGAAGCCCAAAAGCAGTTACAGCCGGATAAGGCCCAAAGCAAAGGAGATATGTCGAACGTTCTGTCGCATGCTGCCACGCCTCCTGGCAGCCCACTCCTCCTTGGCTGCCAGTCAGCGATGAGATCATGCATAAAAAGGCAACAGCAACAGCAGCAGCAGCATCAGCCCAAGCACGTTCCGGATGGAGATGGAAATGGAACTCTGTAGAGCGGGCAATGGAAATGTAAATGTAAATGTTGCCCGCTTCGGTTGGCTGAAACGACCTTGCGCCATGTTTGAACCTTAACACCAGCCTCAGCAGCCATGAATGAGATAGACAAAGGGCGAGGATGGAGAGGATATTGTAGGGATGGCCAACTAGGCAAATAGGCACAGCATGTTGTGGAAAATCAACGAAGCAAATGCCAATACACATGTGCCAATAGACAGGGTGACAGTGAGATGCCGAGAGAGAGAGAGAGAGAGAGTGAGAGGGGTTTGACGATGTCCTCTGGCATTAGGGATTCCAGGGCTTAACATGGCGTAAACACAAAAGCCTCTAAAGGCATCAACTGCGGCATATAAAGTGGCATTACATAGAGTACAAAAAAAAAAAAAAATGAAGCGAGCAGAAGAAGCAGCAGAGTAGTAGTAGCAGCAGGCAAATGGCAGGAAGTGACTGCCAGGACCAAAGCCGCAAAAACAAAGCGATGCAGCAAAAGCAAAGAAGCAACAAAAAAAATTGTCGAGTGCTCGCCGTCCGTCTGGCACGCATTAAATTGAAGATAATGATGATAATGCGAGCAGATAAGAGCAGCAGAAGCAACGACTCCATTGTTGTAGCCTGGGTTCATAGGTAACAGGCAACTTAACGCCAATAATACGGCAAAATAGTCAGCAACAAGCCATGAAATGAGTCCCAGCAAAAAGACAAAGAGAGTTAGAGTGAGAGGGAGGGCAGAGTCCAACGTGTGTGTAGCCAACAAACTTAACCACAAGCAACTGCCCTCCAGCCTCATTTGCGGCATGAGCTAGACAAGACAGAAGAAAATAAAGGGAAACAATGGAATGGAATACCCCTAACCCTCTTAATGTCAATGCCCATCTAAGCATGACTCTCTTATACTCATCTCTCGGCTACTCTGTCTATGTGTGTGTGTTTACTATTTACTTGGCATTAAGCAAACTTCAAATAAAAAACAAAAACAAAAAAAAGGATAACGAGACACGCAAACCAACACACTTGGCTGGTTAAAGGAAAAACAGATGCTAGATATCAAGGCGAAATAGAAAAACTATAAAGGAAATGCTCAATGCCTTTCATAAACAGACAAAAATAAGAAATAAGAAAAATATTCATAAATATTTAAGAGTTATTTGAAATTTGAGACTAAAAAAAAAATAAAAATAAAAAAAATAATAAATAAAAAAAATTGAAGAAAATATATATATCAATGCAATATAAGAATGAAAATGTATATAAATGCAAATTACAATAAAAAGTATATAAATAAATAATAAAAAATAATAATAAATAATGATAATAATTAATAATAATAATAAATAATAAAAATAAAATAATAATAAATAATAAATACAAATAAAAAATCATAAATGATCAATAATAATTAATAAATAATAAATAAGAAGTTAAACAAAAAAAAAAAAAAACAACTAATATTCAAAAATAAATAATATAATATAATGAACAATAATAAATAATAATTAATAAAAAATATTTTTTTTATTCTAAAAATTGTAAAGAAATCTTTTCTAACAAAATTAGAATAAATAATAATCAAAAATAAATAAAAAATAATAATAAATAAAAATAATAATAAATAATAATTAATAAAAAATATTTTTATTCTAAAATTTATAAAGAAATGTTTTCTAACAAAATTAGAATAAATAATAAATATCAAATAATAAATTTTTAAATAAAAATTCTAACAATTATTAAAAAAATAAATAAATTAAAAAAATAATTATAATAAACAACAAATAATAAATAAGAAATAATAATTAATTAAAAAATAAACAGGATATAATTTTTTCAATCTTTAGACAATTATTTTCTTTAAAAAAATATAAGTATATATGTAATAAATAACAAATAATAAAAAATAGAGTAAAAAATGTAAGAAATATTTTCTTTTCAAATTTAATATTACGCAAAAAATATTTTTTAAAATCAGAAATTGTTTTGTGAGTAGATAATAACAAAATACATATATGTATACATATATATCTCACAGTAAACTCACAACTCCAATAACACTCCAAGTCAGCATGCCCACTGATTAACAGGCACCTATGTATGTATCTCTATAGAGCATTTCACACACGCACGAAAATAAAAACAACTAAGCAAGCAGACATGAAATGAGCATCAGGAAACAAAGACAACAACAGCAACAATAACAGGAGCAACAACAAGGAGTTCTATACCAGAAGCAGGAAAAAGCACTTTTTGGCAAAGGGTTCATGGCTTGAACTTGCTTGGGATTTGGCTGGCTGTGGAGGGCTGTAAGCTCAAGTCTGAAGTCTGAAGGCACGACAATTGCACACAATTTTCATTTATTGTTTGGCTACACACATTTGGTCACATTATGTGAGCAGCAGCCGCAGCAGCCACAGCCACACGGCTAAAACAAAAGGATGCCAGAAAACCCTTCGCATAGCCATAATCGTGCATTGGCCCCGAAGCCTTTTGGGGCATATTAGTGGGGCGTGTTGGCATGGCAGCGCCATGCAGTGCCTGCTAACCAAACGTGCTGTCTGTCGAGAGCTCGAGTGAAAGAAAATGTGGCCAGAAGAAGAAGAAGAAGATGAAGATGAAGAAGGAATTCAAAAGATACGCCTCCTTAACGCAAGACGTTTTGCGTGCTGAGGTCAGTTAGGGTCGAATTGCGGTTCGCATGTTTTCGTTGTCGGATATTCATCATTAGCTAGTCAAAGGAGCGCAGGAGTGGGCGGCTTAGGAGCAGGGGGCGTGACCCAAATGGACATGTCGATAACAGTTACGCAGCATTCAGCATTCAGCATTGCCTTAGCCAAAGCAAAATTAATTGAAATACAATAATTATGCGCATTAGCTGAGTGTAGACGAAATGTAGCACCTGAGGCGTGTTTTAATTTCAATATTAGCTGCGTGGGTGAGGTGCGATAAAAGGAATTTGCTTGATTAAGGCCGCAAGCAAAAAGGTTCAAGGCTGTGCAGGGAAACAGATTAAGAGCTGAAAGAATACATAATACATAGTTATATATATGTAAATCATTGTCTCGCTAACGAGTGTTCACTGTAGCTATATTTAGTTAGCTGCAGCAGATTTTATTACATGCAAATGTTAATTGTTGGGCGCAAGAGCAAGAGTTAAATGTTAGCTGGCTATAGGCCGAGTCTATTGGATGACATTGACATGCACACACACGCACACACACTCATAAATATATGCAGTCAAGCCATGAACAAAGTTTGCATTGTTGAACATGGGCAACGTTTTAAGCTCTATTGTTATTGACTGATATGATGAGGATTGAGCTGCATGATGATGTGTCTAGATGATGATGATGTTCTTGTTGTTGTTGCTGCTGCTGATGATGCTGTCAATAGTGTAAATAACAGCAACAATGCATCGCCTGCTGCTGGTGCTGCTGCTGCTGCTGCTGCTACGACCCTAACAATAACTCGGCATTGTTTCAATTGACTAAACAAACTTGTCAGCTGCCACGCCCACACACCCACACACACAGCAAACCTTGTGCCATATTGTTTGTGCATAGATTTACTTGTTTCGCTGCATCATATCAGCTGCTAATTAAAGTAAATTTTATGATTCAATGATATTTGTGAAGCGCAGAGGAATCTATTAGTTGATTCTAGCTAAAGTGCGAATACGATTTGATGGTTCACTCTGCTGATATCCTGTAAGTTGCTTAAAAGAGTTTATAGTCTAGGAGTTTATGGTCTTCTTGTCTACCTCTCTTTGATAAACCAAAGATTCATTCGCTTCACTTTACACTAATTAGGGTTTCATATAGTGCTTAACATACCCTATTACAACCCTAGATACACTAAAAGTTTATATGCCTAGATATCTTTATCATGCAATTCTCAACTCAAATTTAACTGATTTCGTGGCTCGTATGAGTCCGAATCTATTGAGTGCTGTGAAAGGCTGCACTGCAGTTATTTTATCTATGATTTTATCTTTATCTGCAAATATTCAAGTAGAATTTGCCTAGAAGTAGAGCAATTTCTCTAGGTTTTTCTAATACTCTACACAATTATTCCTGCAATCCTCCCTCTCTATCCAACAGTCTATATAGCTTTAGTCATAGATCTCAGCTCTCTATATATCGAACACTCTACCTTCTTCTTCTTCTTCTTTCCTTTATTCATTCATTCATATTCATAATACCCTACAGTTCATAGAGTCAGCTTCACATCTCTACCCCATCTGCTCCTCTAATACCCTGCAATCGTCTCATAGGCCTCCTCCACGCCAAACATGTCAATAATGTATAAAATTTGATATGTCAAAATGCTAATTTTGCACATTTGTTTGTTTTAAGCAGCGCAGCCTGCTGTCTGTAGTATTTGGTTTGCAGCTGTGGAGGCTTCACTGTGTTTGGCGCTGCTTGCCTACTTACTATGCGCCCCGCGTTGAGCGCAATGCAATTTGGCGCAATCTGCACAAATTTGCACAGGCCGCAACACAATTTCTTTATTTACAAAAATTTGCAGCCACATTTGACTTCACATGGTTCACTTTTTGAATTTAGTGTTGGGTTTCTCTCATTTTTTCGCTGCCATTTGTGCCTAATGAAACGCAGCAGCGCATCGACATGAGCCGACGCGAACTTGCGAGGCAGCCAAAAAAAAAAAAGAAAAAAAAACTGAAAATGAAAACAAAATTTGATATGACCACATATGCGCGTGGCCCCTGTGCCTGCTGCTCTACGCCTCCTGCTGACATTTTGCTTTTGGCCTCATTTGCAGTTGAAATTATATGCGAGCGGCAAATTGGAGTGCGCATAGAGCCAGACTTGGGCTGGGCAAAAAGTCCCCAAATAGCAGCCAAATTAGAGCTACGCAAATTTAAGGCTACACATGTGACTGAAATAGATTTTTTTTATCAAATTAACAGAGTGAGAGAGAGGGAGATAACAATTATATAGTTATAGTTCCATTGAAGCGCGAAAATGCTGTGTAAATCCTTGAAAATATTTTGCTGGAATTTTTGCATAGCATAAACTCTGCTTCTATGTTCTCTGCTCAGCTTGATTTGGCTTTATTTAAGTCCCAATTATTGCTCACATTTATTACAATAGCAAGCGAAAAAGAAAGTATATATATTTGGGTTTTTCGGTTAACATCTTCATATTCAATTTAAATTCCCCAGGAAATCTTTTGCTTCATTTTCAGCAATTGCAAACTTTTCATCAACTTTTTGGCTCACATATGCAAATTGTTAACATAATTTAAATTCTAGCTACGTTCAATGAATGTTATTTGCCTTGACAATAAATAAAAGAAAAAAGTTTTCAACAAAGCTACAAAATGCTTAAAACGAGTCGATAAATGAGCTCAAATAAAGAATAATTTCATATAGAGTGCAAGTGTTTAGATTTATTATATTTATTTATTTATGTCAAATTCTTGCGTTGTTTCAATTTGACGCCTTTCTATGTTTGTTTATTTTGCACCAAAAATTTTCTGTTTGCATTTGAATGCGCTTTTCGCACTCTCTTTCGCTCTCAGTGAATTTTTGTTAAATTTCATATTAAATATGTTGCTTAAATATTTACAAATAATTTGATTACATTTCACTTTTAGCTCCTATTTGCTATTCTGTTAATTGCATAATTATAATTGCATTTGAACTCGACTAATTTCAACTTTTGTGCATATCGAAACTTGTTTGCAGCTATTGCATTTTCATTTGCGCAAATATCAAAAATAGTTGCCCAAAACTTTGCAAAGTGTAACTCATAGCCAAATATGATAGCAACATATATAGCTATATAAATTGATATCTGTAAATCTGTATATATTTTTGCACTTTTCCAGCTGTTGTTGTTGGCAAAGTTGAAAAATATTTACAGCACATCAACGACTGCATAGAAATTTACTATGCTGTGTGGGCAGGAGCATTGGGCGCATGAAAGAGGAAAACCTCTGGTTGTATTATTATTTTTTGTTGTTGTAAAGTTTTTACGGTGCACACATGTTGCTTGGCTTGCACAGAGTTGTAGGAACTGACTGTAGCTATTTCTTCTCTCTCTCTCTCTCTTTTTTCCTCCCTCTCACTGTCCTTACGCTCGACTTCAGTCACTGCAGGAGCTGCTGAGTGCATAGATAGCAGAACGCAACCAATAAAATGATGTAGATTGTTATGTGTGTGTGAAGCTATACGAATTGACAATGCTCTCTCTTAGACTATCAAGATTTCTATATGTGAATATAAGAATTGGCAAAGCTGCGTCTATACCAAATGCTCTATTGACTTCATAGAATATGAATATGATTTGCGTATTGCTAAATCTCGCTTGTGTTGTACGACTTGGCAATGCGCTTTCTCTCTCTCTCTCTCTCTCTCTCTCTCTCTCTCTCTCTCTCCCTCCCTCTCTCTCTCATAGAGATTTCCATCTATAGAGATTGGCAAATCAACATCTGCCTTAACTACTCTCTATCCTAAATAAATAGTTTATATATTTATTATAAATTTTTTTATGTATAAAAAAAAATAAATAAATATATAGTTTATATATTTATTATAATTTTTTTTATGTATAACAAATCATGCTTAAAGCAAGGAAAATTCAATTTATAAATAATTAATTCCATATAAATTCTCCAAAAAAAATGAAGCCAAATGAAATGTTTTTTCGCTCTAAGTGAAGACACAAATTCATATACTTATATTGCCAACTTATGTTCTTCTTTTTCAACTGGTGCTCATATTACTCTATGAACACACTTCAGCCGCCCCCATTTAGTAGCTCTTTATGGCAAATGCAATCAGTTAGCCATGGTATCTCAATGTGCTCAACAACTGACAGCAGAACAAACTCGACCCGCCCAATGTTGTACGCATTTCGCATTCCGCTTACATTGGACATAAGTACTGGCCATATAACGACTATTGAGCCACTATAGTCGCACTCAACTCATGCGAGCAGAGAACAGAAAAAAAAAAGAGAAAGGGAAACATAAAGAGCGAAGCAAGCGGCAAATGTGGCAGAACGAAACTCGCAACAAAACTATTGACGAGAATGCAACAGCAGCAGCAGCAGCAGTTGTAGTTGTAGTTGTAGTTGAGTTTTCCCACTCGGAAAAGCCAAAAAGAAAATGTGAAAAGTGCAGAACAAATGGAACAAGTTGCAAAAGCTAAAATGGCAAACAAACAGAAGTAGCAGCAGCAGCAACAGCAGCAGCAGCTCGGCCCTAGCAGCAATATGAACAACAATCTTGAATATTGTACGTTACATATGTAGATACATTTCCTGCAGTTCACAAAAAAAAAAGAAAAGTGCCAGAGAGATGAGGGCAGAGGCGTGTGTGCCACGTGGCTGGCAGTTAATTTAAAAAAAAAATTTTATTTACATTTCGCCTGCTGGCGAGCAACTGTTGTTGTTGTTGCTGCTGCTGTTGCTGCTGCCGTTTGCATTGTTTACATTTGCAGCAGCTTCTACTTGACTTACAGCAACAGCAGCAACTACAACTATGACTACAACAATAACATTGAACAGCAGCAGCTGACGCCGCCTGTGGGGCTGGGCGATGGCTTTTGCTCGACTGCCGCCTGGGGGCAGCCACTGACGCTGCCGCTGCCGCTGCCATAACAACAGGCCAACCTGCGATGTGTTTTTTATTGTTTAGCCCTCTGGCTTGCCACACATGTCGCTCGATGATGATAACAGTTTGATCATCATCAGCAGCATCGTCATCATCGTCTTGTTGCTCACGATGCTGGTTGCAAGTGCCTAAAGTGATGCAGCAACAACATCAACTACAGTCGCTTTAACCTATGATAAAGCAAATAAAAGAGAAAACTCAAAATCGAAATGAAAATATTTGCTGAATTTGTTTATTTGCCAAAAAAAAAAATAAAATAAAATAAAATATAGTTCTGTTTGAATAGCTCAAATGCATTTGATAAAGGATCGAATTTAGAGCGTTTTTATTTTTTGCGCGCTAAAATATTTTTGCAAAAGTTTTTTTAAGGCAAAAAGTGAGAAAGAGAAGGCTATAGCGCAAGCAAATTTGCTTTAAAAAAATATTAGACAGTTTAAAGGAAATTCAGATTAACAATTTTTAACGGTTATTCTGAACAAATAAATAAATAAAATAAAAATATCATAAAACATTAAAAAAAAATCGTAATAATTATAAATTAAATAGAAATAAAAATATAGAAAAATAAAATATGTATGGTATATATCATATTCAAATATAGAAAATATGTATTATAAATGTAGATAAAAATAAAAAATAATAAAATAATAATAATAAAATATAGTACATCATATATCGAAAATATGTATAAAAAATTTATAAAAAATTAAATAAATAAAAAACTAAAAAATTAAATTAAAAATAAAAGTTAAATAATTAACTTAAAAAAAAAAAATATTTATTCACGTTTTATAAAAATTAAATTTAAATTTTTAAATTAAATTAATTGTATAATAAAAAAATTTTTTAATTAAACTTTAATAAAAATAATAATAAACAATAATAATAATTAATAAGAATAATAATGAATAAAATAAATATAAATATAAATAAATATCAAATAAAATAATAATCAATAAAATAAATTAATATATTTATAATATATGCAATATATTATTATACATAAATTATTATACTTTATTAAAATAATTAAAATTATAATATGAAATATATTTGATATTAAATATAAAATATTTTTTAATAAATAATAGAACTCGAATAAAACTATAGTAAAAAAATATTTTTTGAATAATTTTAGTTATTAATATAAATTCCTGATGGAGCATGAATCAATGAGCCAAGAAACTCCTTCAACTATTTCTTGTAATCGGCTCGACATCGCTCGAGCAAACTTTGTTAAACAAGTGGATGATAAATAGCTTGCCAATCAGTTTATATTCTCAGAACTTGGGACTTGCGTAACTGTTTTGCAATGGCTATGCCTTGAACCGACTATTAGCTGTCTAGCCGTCTCTGCTGTGCAAAGCTGAAAACTGAAGACAGCTAGCTAAAAATCTCTTCAAATTAACTAAATATTTACAAAGGCAATGAAATCTGCATAAAGTGCTTCAGTTGTTGCACTCTCCCTCACTCTCTCTCGCTCTCTCTCTCTCTCTCCCTCGACGAGCTGCTGCAATGGAGCAAATTAATTTAACATCAAATTAAATGAAATGCACTGCTGCAAAAAGGAGCAGCAGCGGCGGCAGCAGCTGGAGCTTGATAGTAAAGATCTGGTTGCCAGGCAGGCAGGCAGGCAGCAGCTGCTGCACAAGTTTAGTTCTCTCAAGGACTCCAAGGACAGCGCAAGTTGCTGCTAAAAGCAAAGTTTTCTTTTTGCTTTTTCTTTGTTGTTTTCTACTTGTTTTTTTTTTTTTTTTTTGCCTTCCTCTAGTTCAACTGAATTTAATTATTTAGGTCAAAGGACGCGCTGTCGCGCCAGTTGCCAAGACAATGCCACTTAGTGTTTGCCCAGACCGCGCCTACGCACTCTAGCTTGGCCAGAAGTTGGCGTAGCAGTTGCCCTAAATAAAAATGAAAATGAAAAGCGAATCGAGTTTATCATAGAGATATATAGGCATAGGCTGGCTGGCATAAGCTAGCTAACACTCTCGCCCCATCTCACTCCATCTCCTCCTGCTATTGCTGCAGCCTACCTTTCACGCTCATCAAAGCCTCTGGAGGCACGTTGAAAAAGTTTTACTTGTTTTATTTGTTTTATTTTCTGCAAGTAATTCCGTATTGCGCCTAATGCTGTGCTACGTCTCTCCCTCTCTCTCTCTCTCTCTCTCTCGCTTACACTTTGCGCTCTGCCTGTAGCCCACATGCGAAAGTTAAACAAAGCATCTAAAAAAATAAAAATAAAATAAAATTTGTGCTGTTGCAATTGCTCAACTGTTTCAACCGTTTCAGCTATTTGCAGCATCTGTGTGGCTTCCCAGCTGCCACGCCCTACTCAACCCCACACGTCTCGTTTCGCTAGCAAATTACGCCATTCAAAAATTTGCTTTACGTGTTGCCCGAGTTTTTCCATTTTTCCATTTTTTATACCCTGAGCCCATTGAAAATGGGAAATCAGGGTATAATGGTTTTGTTAAAAGTATGTAACAGGCAGAAGGAGGCGTGGCAGACCCCACAAAGTATATATATTCTTGATCAGGGTGACGAGAAAAGTTGATATAGCCATGTCCGTCTGTCCGTCCGTCCGTCCGTCCGTCCGTCCGTCCGTCCGTCCGTATGTATGAACGCGTCGATTTCCGAAGATACAAAAGCTAGAGAGTTCATTCTTTTTGTGTTAGGTTCGTATATTACACGCGCAGTACGAGTTTGTTTCAGAAATTCGATAACTTGTATATTTGAAAAGTTATCGATAAACGAATTTATCGGGAACCAGTTATAAAATTCTAGCTAATTCATCTTTAGAGTTAGACCCTCCATGTCTTCTGCATATATATAGATACTAATTTAATACAATTTCGGTTTTTGTCACATTTTGGATTCCGATCCCCACTTCGCCCCACCACCCACAAATATGAAAAAAATGCATTTCAAATACTAGAGGCATGCAGTTTGGTTTAACATATAGATATGAATATCATAATCATAATCTGAAGATATCAATACGATTGTCCATCTAGAAACAGAATTATTTATCATCAAAGTTTTCTCATTAAAATCCATGCGGCGCAGCAGCAAAGGCAGAGAGAGAGAGACAGCAAGACGCTTGCAATGCTTACATAAATGCATACACACATACAAGCGTAGATCAGTGTCTATGTGTGCGCGTAGTTTTGCATGCGTGCAGAAACGAATCGAATAATTCTTGGAATATTATTCCTTCGAAGAAGGGCTCAGGGGATTTCGTAGTCGAGCAGTCTCGACTACAGCTTTCTTACTTGTTTTTTTCTATATTATTTTCTAGTTCAGGCTCTGCCAAATTCGTTTGACCCATTTTTTGTAGACTCGACTTTGGGGTCATGTTGAATATTTTTTTGTGCTTTTATCATTCGGTTCACGATTTGCTTGACGCGCAATGTTTTTTGATTCCATTCTCATTGATTTCGCTTGCAATTCGCAACTAGTTCTAGGCTGTGCCTCAGAGGCTAAATGAAAAAAAATTAATGAGAAGAAATAACATTTTTAAAGGAAAAATTAAAGAAATAGGAACAAAATAAATAGACAAAAATAATTAAATTTAATAATAATTTTTTTATTTTAATAATTTCAATTTATTCATATTCAATTTTTTTATTTAACTACCTAACTAAAAAAATATTAAATATAATTTAATTTAATATTTTATTTAATTTTAAATAGACAAAAATAATTAAATTTAATAATAATTTTTTATTTTAATAATTTCAATTTATTCATATTAAATTTTTTTATTTAACTACCTAACTAAAAAAATATTAAATATAATTTAATGAAATATTTAATTTAATTTTTTTCTTTACACAATTTTAATAATATTAAAAAAAAAAATACTCTTAAGTTTTACATAAATTCAGTATAAATATGAATTTCATTTCATTTTATTATTACATAATTTTTGTTTAGTTCCTAAAATTTACTTTTTAATTTTTGTCGTTGAGTTTTACACTTGTCTTTATATTATTCCTTCGTTAGAGATGTTCTTTTTAAAGAAATAACTTGCAGCTATGAGAATAACTACCACAACAACACCAAAAATAATTATATATATTAGGTGGATAAGCTCTGGGTCTTTAAATAGGTTACGTTTCATCTCCAGTATACAAAAGTGCTTTCGTAGAGCATACGAAAATAAATGATTGACATCAATATTTCGGGTTTCTATTTAAAGCAGCTTTGCCGTCAAATGATATAGATATAGATTCTCCTTTTTCTGAGATAATTCTTTTTCTTTCGTCTTCTCGTTTTGTTTACCATTAAAAAATTCTAGCCAGACAATTTACAAAAAAAAAAAAAAAAAAAAAAAATTGTAAACCGTGGGCAGCAGCAACAACACTTTTCTCTCTCTCTTTCCTTCTTCTGTTGTCTTTTTAAATTAATTTGGGGCAGCTTTGATTGCAACGTCTGATGCTGCTGCTGTTGCTATTTTATTTTCCATTCTCTCGTTAACTGAAATTTGTAAAATTGTTTATGCTTTTAACATGACCGAGAAAGCGAAGCACATCAAATTAGTTTTTGTCGAAAAGTTTTTTGTTTTCCTACTCTGTCTCTCTCTCATTTGTTTTTTCATTGATTTGCCACAAATTGTGGCATAAAAATAAACTGGCAAACGCAATTTGTGCCGCTCGTATATTTGTTCATTTGTCCAGAGGCCAGTTGCGAGTTGTTTAATGTTCATATGTTTCATCTTCATGTTTGCTTCTTTATGGATTTTTTGTTTTGTGACCTGAACCAACAAAATAGAAGAAAAAAAATGATATGAAATAGAAATTCATGTCCATATGCAAAACATTTCATAAATCATTTTGTGTGCGGCAAAATATTTGCTAAAATCTTTTGATTTCCATTTTATGACCATTGTCGCCTACATCTAACCATATCTGTGTCGCTCGATCTGCATCTGTGGCTAATAAAAATACAAATTTCGTTCAGATTTTGCTGCGTTTATCAACTTTTTGTTGGCTTCTCAGGCATATTTTAAGAGCTTTGTGCGTATTTCGATTTAATTGAACTTTTCTTTTCTCTAATATATATATACTTTTTGTTTTATATTTGTGCACTTTAAGCGTTTTGGCAATGCTGCTTAGAGAGATAGAAATCTCCATATGAGCTTTGCTTTTTTTTGTGGTAAAATGTTGTTTATTTTCCTTTGTACTTTGTCGAGCAGCGCCAGCAGCTGTTTGTTTTACTCAAGAATCTTAATTTGCTCTACAATGGCATAGATAATATCTGAAAAAGGTCAAAAGCTGTCTATTTGTCATCATTTTGATGCTATATTTGAGACGAGAATAGCTGCGATGATTTGCTATTGAAATGTAATGATAGAGAGAAAGGGAGAGAGAGAGTGTAGAGAGAGCTACAAGATTATGTAAAGAATGCTTGCAATAACTATCTAAGACTTATCAATCGCGCTGAATGACTTAAGCGCAGTTAAGCTGTAAAGCTTTGCACTTAAAACTTAACTGCACTCACACACACACACTCTCACACACATACGCAGTTTCCGCTCTTATAGCAATCAGCTTTTAACAGCTGCTTTTCAACAATAATTCCCAAGCAGTTTTAGTGCTCAGCTATGCTCGAGATTGCCCAAGCTCTCGAATCTCTTTTCGCTGCCTATCTGTCATCAAGTTGTCTTTTGTCGTTGTTTTCGTGTTTTATGTGCTTGGTAAACACTATTGAGAGGGCCACACACAAAACAGAGTCGGCTCGCTCAGTCAGACGCTTGTTTATTTGGCCCGCTGCTTGTAGCATGTTTTCCTGCTGTAATTTATGAGCTGCAAAATCAACTAGTTTCCTTGATATATATATATTTTTTTCTTTCTTTCTGCTGCTCTTGATTTTTGGTTTTAGTTTATGCGCTCAATTTAGTAACTAGTTAGCCTGAAATGGCGGGATGGACATGACTGACCCCTGCCGGGGCAGGCCTAGAGAGGCAAGTTCCTAAACCACTTGCGACATGTCCAACATCAGGGAAAGCAAGGAAAACCAACAAGAAACTAATAAAAAGCCAAAGCAAAAACCACAAGAGCTCATAGCTCAAATGCGCTGACAGCAGGCACGAGTTATGCGTACATACATATCTTTGGAATGACAGAAAGAGAGAGGGAGAGAGTGAGGGAGTGTGTGAGAGAGAGAAATGTTGTGGACAAGGGCATCGTTACGGTAGCAGGGGTAAAAAATATGTTGAGCTTTTCCAACTAAATGCTATAAAAATTCTCGACTTAATAGGAAAACAAGACAAGAACACAGAGCAGCACAGAGCTGAAACTTGTGGATGGGCACTAAAGAAAACTAACAAGTTACAAAAGCCAAAGAGCTGTGCATAGGTAGCCGAGTGGCAGCAGCAGCAGGAGGAGGAGAAGGAGCAGGAGGAGCAGGCAGAAACCAGCAAAATGGCAAAACAAGCTGGCGAACGCACACACACACACACACACGGATACAGACAAGAAGAACTTGAAAGCCAAGAAAAACATTTAGTAGATGATGAAAATCATGGCGCAACACATATCAACTAAAAGCAGTAGCTAAGCATGAAAGACAGACAGAGGGAGAGTGGTAGAGAGAGAGGGAGGGAGAGCAGCGTGAGTGAGTGAGGTAGATATACATAACATTGCGATGCGTTGACGACCGATTTGGCCATGATAGTAAGGAATCGCAGCCAAAAGCTATGCTGCTAAGGAATGGCATGGAATCATGGCACAAAGCAGGCAACCAGCCAGCCAACTGTCAGCCTCCAGACAGCCAAGCAGCAGCAGGTCAATAACATTTTAGTGAGGCAAACGCACGCAGCTGCCAAGCGCAAAACATATTAAAGCATTAATTGTGTGTTGTTGTTGTAGTTGTTGTTGTCATGGAAGTGCTTCGAGTGGTTTTTAAATACCCTGCAAAAATGCGAGCGGTAATAGATCAAAAGCAAGATATTATGTTGCTTATAAAGCAAAGATAATATCAAAAATTTAATTCAATGTGGAAGCGCTTAATAGCTATAGCTTTTGGTTATTGAATTGTTTGAGCTGCTTAAATTATTATTATTTTGTTGATGTGAGATGTGTGATCTATAATTTTCTTATATACATAAATTTGATCTTCCTTTATATGCTGCTTATCGATAAATATCGATTGCCATATGTTAATGTGAATGTATATAACAACTGCAGATTACGTTTTTCATAAATTGATTAATATTTAAGTATGCGTTTAATTTCTATATATTAGATATAGCAATATATATCCGTGTTGAATATATATTATCAATATATCGATATAGTATGTGGAATTATATTAAATTGCCTTCTATGGAATTAAATATTCGAGATTAATCTCTTAATCTGCCTCAGTTAGCAATAGAAATAAATAAATATATATTGTTCTTAATCTTCCTCAATTATCGATAAATATCTATACATAATATCGCTAAATAAAAATACATAATATCGATCAATATCGATATATTTCAAATATTATATATTGTTTATTAAAAAAATAAATATTATATATTATTTATTATTTATTATATATTATATTTTTTATAAATTTTATATTCCATATAATTCACACTAAGAACAGCTGAAGTATATAATGTTCTTTAAATACCGATTTTGATACAATTTTTTTCTAGCTGAATTCCAGTTCTTAAAACATTTTAAATTATTGATAAATTATCTTTCTATATAAATTTTAGGCTAGTTCAAATTTATTGATAAATATTTGATTAAAATTTATATAAATTTTGCTCTAATCATTTCTAGTTATTTCTTTTGAAATATTTTTATTTTCTGTCAAGTGCAAGAATAATTCATTTAAATTCCAATAAATATCTATAAAATGTGCTAATTTTCTCTCCAACTATTTATCAAAAGCTCTCAGCTAAAGTTCATTCCCTAAACCCTTCTATATCTATTATAGTTGAATTTGGTTCAACTGCTTTATCGTTGGCAATTTTGAAAGTTTTGTTGGCTACAGGATACGTGCGAGTCGAATTAGCCAAGTTGTAAGTTGTTTAGGTTTTTGTGTGTTTTGGTTTTGGTTTTGGTTAATGCTGAAATTGGATTGTGCGGTTCTATAATTTATTGTATTTCCGTTACGTTTCCGGCTTAGTTCAGTACTTTTTAATTTCGCATTCATTAGTTACAAGTGAACGCAGAGCACAGCTTTGGACTTGGCCTTAGCCTAGACTCACACACACACACACACACGCACATTAGCTCTCATTTGCCTTATCATTTATCTTAAGTTGGCCAAATGCGCGTTGCTCAGGGTTAAGTTTTGTATTTGGCTCTTTCTTTCATTAAAAAAAGAAGATATTTTGGCATTTTGGGATTCAGTTGGCTTGCGCAGCTGTAAGCCAAGCTAATGCATTTTATGGCTAAAGCGCGTCGTTCTAATTAAAATTAAAATTAATATTAAAATTAATATTAGTGCTAATTTTGATTGCACTTTTCATTGTTTTAAACTTGGCGCTCCTTTCATTATTACATTCAACCTTCTGCTTTGTATTAAATTAATTGCCCGAAATCAACTGAAGCTGGCTTAAACCCTCGCCCTTTTTGGCCCCTTTTTTCGGCTGTGTGTGTGTGTGTGTGTGTGTGCAAAAACGTTGCGCGTGGCCATAACGAAATTAGAGACGAGAAAAAAAAGGAAACGAGAAGAAGCCAACAGCCACTGCGCCTAATAACTAATTGTTGCTTAGCAGCAGAAGCAACGGCAGCAGGAGCCGTCGACGGGCTGTAAATTGCGTTAGTATTAAGTGGCCAGAACTGAGTTGAAAATTGAGTTAGTGTTAGTATATAGCGAGTGAAAATTGAAAATTTCATTTGCCAGTTTGCCATTGAACGAACGTGCGGATTAGCCATAAACTGTTTTAGAATGCACAGCGACGGCAGAAATTGTTAATTTTGTTGGCGATTGAACGTAAAGCGCCATCTATGGCACATTAGCGGCATTAGCTGCTTTATATTTATTGTAGCAGACTTTTAGGCGAGCTCTTTAAAGCCATTGAATGGCGCCGACTTTGACAATTGATTGGAGGGCATGAAGAAAAATATTTGTAACACAATTTGGCAAATTCCAGAATGAATGTAAAACTAATTCAATTATTTGCGCGCATAATTTGGCAGGTTCGCAGCGAAAGCATGAAATTTAAATGCAAAACACGCATAAAATTGTTTTCCCTGACCAACAGCTATTTCCATTTGTGTGTTGTTTCTTTTTCGTATATTTTTTCCTTACGTTTCTGCCTCTTGCTTTTGCTTTTCTATGTTCATTATTTATGAACACGAAAAGTGGCTATGCGCTAAAATAATTGAAGCCCGCTCGCCGCCCATTTTAAAGTAATCAACGGGCGCAATGCGACTTTGCTCTTTTTGTATATATATATATATACTTTTTAGGTCATTTGGCTGAGGCTTGGAATGCAATCGAGCCTGAAAGGTATTTGAGATGTTGGGTCGTACAGGGGGAGGCAGAGAACAAATGTGTAAAACATGGTTCACAAAGTGACAATTAAGCCAATTTGAAGCCATTTACCGCAGGCCACGCAGAACGCGTCAATTTCCAACAGCAACAAAAGCAATTGCTAGGCTACTCCAGTTCTGTGGAGAGCGTGGGTAGGGGGAGGCCAGAAAAGGTAGACAATCAAATGTAATTACACGCACATAAACACGCAAAGAGCGCGAGGTAAGGCTGAACCTGAGCCAAGGCAAAGTCTAACCCTAAAAACGAAAAAGGTAGCCAAGAATCACGCAATTTACTATAATTTTTGCAAAAGGCAGCCGGCGGGGGGAGTTGGGTGTTGAGTGAGAGGCGGGTACATTTGCTCCACTTTCTTGAGATTGCGGCTTGTCAATGCGACAAGCGACGGCGGCGACTCGACGACTCGACGACTTTATGGACAGTCATTAGGCAGACGGCAGTCGACACTTAGCCGGCTCAGTTAATTACAAAGTGTAGAGCTAAGTGAGGTTAACTCCAAAGGCAACCAAGAGATAGAGACAGACAGACAGAAAGAGAGAGAGAGAGAGTGAGAGAGACCACCTTAAACCACATAATTTTATAGCATTTGCGGTGCATAAGAGCCGCTAATGCAAAAGGGACGTTGACTTGCACTGAAGTCGTAATGACACTCAAGTGCAGGGCAGAGATTAGATGACAGCTTTGAAAATGTCAGGAAATTACAATAAATAGTGTTGTAAAGTGCATAATTTACTTGACTCGAGTGTGGCAAAAGTCATTTCAATTATGAAAACTCGAGAATTTGTGTGCTCCTACAGACAGCTAATTAGAGAGCTTTTAATATATGAATTTGCATTCGAGTTTGCCATTTGGAATGCGGATCATATATATGCAGTGTTGGTAAATGGAGGCATTTGTTGTTTGAAAATGAGAACTAGTGTTGTAAAGTGCATAATTAAGGTGAATGAAGTGTTGCAGATTATGAAAAGGCTAACATGGGTTATCTATATAGTTGTTGATACATGTAAAAACTGCAATATGCTATTTGGCAATAACAATACTTACTTTCAGTGTTGGCTAATGCCTATTAAATCGTTGCTCTAGTCAAGGTTCAGACAAAGATTAGATATAAGCTGAATCTATCAAAGGCTATAAAGAGATTATATACCATAAGCTGCAGCTATCAATTACAAAGTTAAACATTTCATGAACTAGTGTTGCAAAACGTAAAGTTTACTCTCATGCAGTGCTGTAAAGCAATTGTAGATTGTGAATAAGCCATGCAATTAGCTACATAAACTAGATAACTCTAAGCACTTCACATATTCGCTTCATAATTCCGAGCTCAGGCCATCCAGCCACAATTCCAGTGTTGTTAAATGCCAACGTTGGGAAATCTGTCCATTTCGCTGTACTTTTGGTAATTAATGCCAGAGCTAAGATGCTGTGGAGCTGCTAATGATACGCAGCGAAACACTTGATTAGCTTTAATTAATAATTGACAAATTTCTTATGTCTAATCAGACCCTAAGACTTCCCTAATGTCTATGGCCTAACCCACTTGCCAGTGCCGCCTCCCCCTGCCTTGGACTAATTCAATTACAAGTTTTTGGCTGGCGCTGATTAAGCTCCCGCTGTGTACGCAAAATGCTTTGTGTTTATTAATTTTCATCATTTGCAACGCCGTCGCCGCCGTCGTCTACACGGCCTTAGCCGTGATTTATGCCAGCCAGAAAAAAGAATCCCCCAAATGGAAAAAATCCCTTAGCAAAACTCAGAAAGAAAAAAATCAGCTACAGAATATTCTTGCTAATTTCGACATCCTGTTTTTGTTCACAGACTATGCCCGCGTCGAGGTTGGACCAGAGAATCCGCTGCGGGTCGAACGTGACCGCACTGCTAACTTGGAATGTAATGTGGATGCGAAGCCAAAAGCGCCAAATGTTCGCTGGACACGCAACGGCAGCTTCATTAGCTCCTCACAGGTGCACATCATCCATCGGGTGAGCGTGCAGGATGCGGGCAAATATACGTGCAGTGCCGATAATGGTCTAGGCAAGCCCGGTGAGCAGGAGCTAATACTGGACATACTCTATCCCCCCACCGTGGTCATTGAGTCGAAGACGCGCGAGGCCGAGGAGGGCGAGACCGTTAAGATACGCTGCAACGTCACCTCGAATCCGGCTCCAATCACAATCGAATGGCTGAAGGAGGGCGCCGCCGACTTTCGCTACAATGGCGACGTGCTGACCCTCAACTCGGTGCGCGCCGAACACGCGGGCAATTATATATGCCGCGCTGTCAACATTATGCAAAGTCAGGGTCAGGAGCGAAGCGAACGTGTTGGCAACTCCACAGTCGCGCTGCTCGTGCGCCATCGTCCCGGCCAGGCTTACATCACACCCAATAAACCTGTTGTGCATGTGGGCAATGGCGTTACCCTCACCTGCTCGGCCAATCCGCCTGGCTGGCCGGTGCCGCAGTATCGCTGGTTCCGTGACATGGAAGGCGAGTTCTCGAGTCGTCAGAAGATACTGGCCCAAGGGCCGCAGTACTCGATACCCAAGGCACATCTGGGCAACGAGGGCAAATACCATTGTCATGCCGTCAACGAGCTGGGCATTGGTAAGATGGCAACGATTGTGCTGGAGATTCATCAGCCGCCACAGTTCTTGGCCAAGCTGCAGCAGCATATGACACGGCGAGTGGCTGATAGTGATTATGCGGTTACGTGCAGTGCCAAGGGCAAGCCAGCGCCGAGCATTACCTGGCTGAAGGACGGCATTGAAATCCTGCCCGAGCTCAATCTGTATGAGGTGAAGACGAATCCGGATCAGGGACCCAACGGCATGGTCACCGTGCAGAGCATGCTGAAGTTCCGCGGCACAGCCAGACCTGGAGGAAATCAACTCGTGCCCGGGGATCGTGGTCTCTACACCTGCCTCTACCAGAACGAGGTGAACTCGGCCAACTCATCCATGCAGCTGCGCATCGAGCACGAGCCGATTGTCCTGCATCAGTATAACAAAGTCGCATTTGATATACGCGAGACGGCTGAGGTCGTTTGCAAGGTCCAGGCATATCCCAAGCCCGAGTTCCAATGGCAATTCGGCAACAATCCCTCCCCGTTGACCATGTCCTCGGATGGACACTATGAGATCAGCACCACAACGGACAACAATGATATTTACACGTCGGTCCTGCGCATCAACTCGTTGACCCACTCGGACTATGGCGACTACACGTGCCGTGTGGTCAACGCCCTGAACACGATTCGTGCACCCATACGCCTGCAGCAGAAGGGTCCGCCCGAGAAGCCGACGAACTTGCGTGCTGTCGATGTGGGTCACAACTATGTGACGCTCAGCTGGGATCCGGGCTTCGATGGTGGCCTGAGCAAGACCAAATTCTTTGTCAACTATCGACGCGTTGCCATGCCCAGGGAGGAGCAATTGATACCCGATTGTGCGACTCTGGCGAATGCCAATTCCGATTGGGTTGAGGTGGACTGTCAGCGAGATATACCCTGCAAGGTGAATTCGCTTGATCAGCATCAGAGCTATGCATTCAAGGTGAAGGCGCTGAATCCCAAGGACGCCTCCCCCTACTCCAATGAGATAACGACCACAACGAAAGTCAGTCGCATACCACCGCCCCTGCAAGTCACCTACGAGCCGAGCACCAGGACATTGGGCATTGATGTAGGCGCCACATGCCTCAATCTGGTGGCCGTTGTGGAGACCATGCTGCACGGTGATACGCCCATGGCCTCCTGGGATCTAGTTGATATTGTGGACAATCTGCAATTGTCTGGCAATGGACCCACGCACAAGGAGAAGGTCATCGATCGTCTGCTGACGCCACGTCGCAGCGGCGGTGGACGTGCTCTGGGCCATACCATCAACGAGGACGATGATGATCATGAGACGGCTTTGAACAATCTGGCCATGGAACAGGACGACAATAGTCCCGTGGTGCGCGTCAAGTTGTGTCTGCGCAATAATCGCGAACACTGTGGCGACTACACGGATGCTGAGAGTGAGTATTAAAGAGGGATTTATATGGCAGATGATGGGGTGGGAGATGAAGCGCTGATGACATGTGAGATTGATTGATTAAGCGAATTTCATCAGCTTGAAATGAGAGAAAAGTTAAGAGAGTAGAGAGTAGGGAGTAGGGAGTAGGGAGTAGAGAGTACAGAGTAGAGAGTACAAAGTAGAGAGTACAAAGTAGAGAGTACAGATTACAGATTAGAGAGTACAAAGTAGAGAGTAGAGAGTAGAGAGTACAAAGTAGAGAGAGTATAAAAAGTAGAGAGTACAAAGTAGAGAGTACATAGTAGAGAGTACAAAGTAGAGAGTACAAAGTAGAGAGTACGAAGTAGAGAGTACGAAGTAGAGAGTACAAAGTAGAGAGTACAAAGTAGAGAGTACAAAGTAGAGAGAGTGTAAAAAGTAGAGAGTACAAATTAGAGAGTACAAAGGAGAGAATACAAAGGAGAGAGTACATAGTAGAGAGTACACAGTAGAGAGTACAGATTACAAAGTAGAGAGTACAGATTACAGAGTAGAGAATACAAAGTAGAGAGTATAAAGTAGAGAGTACAAAGTCGAGAGAGTACAAAGTAGGAAGAGTCAAAGTAGAGAGTACAAAGTAGAGAGAGTACAAAGTAGAGAGTACAACGTAGAGAGAGTACAGAGTAGAGAGTACATAAGGAGAGTACAACCTAGAAAGATTACAGAGTAGAGAGATATTTCAGATTAGGCAGAACAGTTCGCATGAACAAGAGAAGCCGTAAGAGGAGCTAGTAGATAATAGACAGTAATATGTTAGGAAGGACCTTAGTCCTTCATTAGTCCTAGCATTAGACGGTTTGAACATTATCTCTGATATGATATGACAATCAACCAAAAAGCAAACATATAGACAGAGCGAAGCTATCATAATGCTAATATATAGGCTTACAAACGGAGGTTCAGATATAATCCTGCTTTTACCTATTCCTCTGCAGATATGCCAGTTGTTATATCTCCTGTAGTTTGTCTCAGTTAAATAATATACAGAGTTCACCTCTCAAAATCTCTTAAATTTGTAGTTATGCCACACTAAAGACCAGTGCTGTGCAGTGACAGGAATAGGTCGAAGCTTTGAGCGCAGCTAATTGAGGCAAATGAAATAGGAGGCAAATCATTTATCTTGGCTAATGTAGCAATGGTCAAGCGAACTGTCCATTGTTTGCTGCCGCAATTCACAATTGTGAACAACTGTGCACAGTTCACGGTGGTGCAGTGTAGAAGAGGCTATTCACGATCGAGGCATAATGATGCGCGAGCTGAAACGCACTGATTTCCATTATATATGCAAAGCCATTACGAGCAATTGCGCCACTTGAATAGCTGGACAATCAATCACTCGTCCATCAAGCCAAGGAAAACCTGGCTGGCCAACTGTCCAGCCGTTCAGCCGTTCAGCCATCCAACCATCCATCCATCTAGCCGAAGCATTCATGCAACCATCCATTCTCTTGAGTGGCGTTGCATTTTTCATAGCTTCATTTCATTCAGCTCAACTGACGTTCGCCTTCTCTCTCTCTCTGTTTCAGTTGGACGTCCGTATATCGCGGAGGCTGGCGCATTGGCCACGCCCACATTGATTGCGATAATCGTATCGTGCATTGTATTCACACTATTCGCTGGCCTGCTGCTCATGTTCTGCCGCTGCAAACGCAATCAGTCGAAGAAGAGCGCCGCCGCCAAGGACTACGAAATGGACTCAGTGCGTCCTTCGATTGTTGCCGCCCAACAGAATCAGGCACCGCCGCCCTACTATCCGGCCAGCGGTCTCGACAACAAGGCCCTCGAGCATTCCATGGATCTGGCCCTCAATATGGAGGACCAAAAGACAGCCCTCTATGCGACACAGAATGGCTATAGTTATCATCCGGGCAGCGGTGTCGTTGGCATCGTGGGCGGTGTGGGCGGCGGTGTTGTCGGTGTTGGCGGTGGTGTTGGCAGTCTCGTTGGTGGCAACGGCGGCAGCGGCAGCGGTGTTGTTGGTGTGACCGGCATACCCGGTTTGACAGGACACACGTTGCCAGGAAATGAATGTAAGTACACACACACATACAGTTGGTCTCTCTCATATATACGTAGAGTGGGTGAGGAGAATTGGGGCGTGGCAGCTATGCTGCACGTATTGATGGATAGCCCAGAGTGCATTTCACTTACAGCATGGCACATGGATTCTATTCTTATGGAAATTTTCAGATTTTCACATTTTCACATTTTTTATGGCAACATTTCTTTCTCTATATAAATATATAAAATTAAAAAAAAAAAATACTCTCAACTGCTTAAAAAAGAAAAAAAAATATTTATATATATATATATATATATATATATATATTTTTTTTTTTAATTATTTATTTTTTAATTTATCGAGCTTTAATAAGTATTTTTAAATATTAATATTGACCTTAAAAATATAGTTGCAGCTGAAAAAATATTTAAGAGCTAACAGATTGATTTCTATGAGTATAGTTTTATGATTTTTTTATAAATAAAAATTTTGTCAGTATGCTTAAAAATTCCTCCATCCTCAACCCACTAAAATTCATAAATTTATGAAAAAAAAAAATTTTATAAAATTTTTTGAGTAGATTTTTAAACCTGGAACTCAGAATTGCAGCTGAGTTTATCAACTTTATTTTGTACAAAATTATTCAAACATTAAACAAGTTAAACTCATATTTTATACACAGTTTTTTAATGTTTATTTATTTATTTTTTATTTTTATATATTTAATATATATTTTATCTTATTTATTTTTATTATTATTATTATCATTTTATTTATTTTATTATTATTATTATTATAGACAGTTTTTAAATGTTTATTTATTTATTTTTTATTTATATAATATGTATTTTATTTTATTTATTTTTATTATTATTATTATCATTTTATTTATTTTATTATTATTATTATTATTATTATTATTATTATAGACAGTTTATAAATGTTCATATATTTTATTTTTTTATATATTTAATATATATTTTATATTATTTATTTTTATTATTATTATTATAATTTTATTTATTTTATTTAATTTTTTTTTTTCATTGATTTAATTGTGAAAATTTATAAAAAAAATATTTTAAAGAATTTTATTTTCGAAATAATTTCCACTAGTTTCATTTAAATTAAATATCAATTAGACTTGAATATATAATTGGCAAATTTGAACAATATTCACATATGAAATTCCATGAAATTCTTAAAATTAAAATTGATGACAAATTCTTAATACCCTCGCTCAGGCAGCAGTGAGAGAGAGTATGGCCTGGGTGTTGCTTGGGTTAGCTAAACCTAAACACAACGAAAAGTGCGAAATACTTCCGGGCCATGTCGGACACACTCTTGCCCTTTCCCCTCGCTCCCTCTCTCTCTCCCTCTCTCAGTCGCACTCTTTCGACTGGCTTTCTCAGGCAGCCTCTGAATGCTGATGGCAAAATGTTTTGGGTGATTTTTCATTGTCCACCGCAAAACACATCACAAAACAAAATGAAATCCGTGCTGACGCGCACAGCTCCGTACGACTGATGAAAGCATGTTGTGTTGTGAGGTGGTGGTGCTGGGTGGTGCTGGGTGGTGCTGGGTGGTGCTGGGTGGTGCCGTATGTGGTATGTGCACCACACAAATTATGTAGCCCATGAAATGTGAAAGTGCAAAATGGAGTTGAGTGCAAATCGATGGCTATACGCATTCATCACGCGCCGCCCTCACGGACATTTGCCAATTGCCAGTGCGGGGCAGGGCAAGGAGGTGTGCAAGCCACATACACACGCACACACACACCTGCGGCACACACACACACACACACAACGGCAAAACACTTCAACTTCCGTTGTAAATTTGTTGAAACAGCAATTTTTTCCCTAAACGTTTACGTTCTTGCCAAAGCATTTTGTAATATACTTGCCATTTGTTGCTGCTGTTGCTGTTGCTGTTGTTGTTGTTGCTGCTTGACGCTCACGTCCATTCATGCTAGCTGCGCGTCGTCCTTGTCGTCCTTGTCGTGTGACGCCCGCCTCAGTCACTCTCCGTGCTTCACAAAATGAAAATTGCGCACAAAATGAATGCGTAAACTGGACCCACACAACAGTTTGTCCACGCCCCGCGCCCCTCTATCCCTACAACCCGCCGCGCTCCACGCCACGCCCTCCCCTCTGCGGTTTCACACAGTACGCAATACAATTCATTATTAATTGTTGTTCTGGTTTACTTCTATTTTTATTTTTTATTTCCCTGCTTTTCACACACGGCTCTGTCTCTCGTCTGCCTCTGCTTCTTCTGCTTTTTTTTTTGTTTGGCAATGGGGACTTTTGGTCAGCATAAGAGGTATTAACCTTTAACATGGCGAGCGCACAAATTGGAGATATTCTCTTACATTTTATAGGCTTACGTGTGGGTATATTGCATATATAGGAAAGAACGTGCTGATGTCGTCTATAGTTGGATCAGATTAAGGCATATAAATGGGCATAGAGAAACATTTGCACATGCATGCGAGAGTTCCACTTTATATTTCCCCCAAACTATGTGTGTTAGATAAATTAATAAGATAATTGCATATAAATTGAAATATTCACTTATTCAAATTCATGAAAATTTAATAATTTAATTTAATTTAATTTTTACTTGTGCTCCATGAGTTGCTGATTAGAGATATTTTTATAATATTTTATATATTTTATATTTTGTATATATATTAATTTAATATATATTAATTTAAATGTTGTCCGAGTCGCATTCTGACTTACTCCTTAATATGTTCTTTGCTACTCTTTTTCTCTTTCTCTCTGTTTCTTTCTTTCTCTCTCTCTCTCATAGCTCAATTATTTACCTGGCAACTTTTTTTTCTTTCTCTCTCTCCCTCAATCGATCTATTCTCTCCTTTCGCCATCCTGCATTGATATTCTATCACTGAGCATATTGCTTATATCAATCCGTCTTTCATCTGCCTCTCCTTCCCTCTCTCTCTCTCTCTCTCTTTCTCTCGCTCTCTCTCTCTACCTCTCTCTCTCTCTACCTCTCTCTCTCTCACTCTCTCTCTCTCTCTCTCTCTCTCTCTCTCTCTCTCTCTCTCTCTCTCTCTCTCTAGCTCAGTTTAAATTTCTTTCCTATACAGTCTTATTCTCTCACTCTCTCTCAAGACTTCCAACGCCTTGTTCGTTAAGCGAAACCACTTTTTCTCACATATACTTTCTTGGTCTTAGGTTATACGAACTGATACTTAATATTTGCTTTATCATTTTTGTTGTCGTCTCTTTCATTATCTCTCTCTTGTGGTGTTTCACTTCTATCTCTCTCTCGCTCGCCAATTTTTCCATTAGTAAAGCTCTTCTGTCTATACCTTCTCTCGCATCATATATACATATGTCTGCTATAGATAGTCTATAGCTGCCTAGTTCTGTCCCTTTGTACACATAGACCATCTCTCTCTCTATCTCTCTCTCTCTCACTTCCACTGCCTGCATCACTCGCTCTTTCACTTTCATATGTGCTAGTCTTTGAATACCCGCTCTCTGATTTATTCGCTTTTTTTTAGACCACATTCAAAGAGAATTTTCAGCCACATCTAATCCGCGCAGTGTATGCGCGCTTCGCCTATAGCAAAATGTTCAATTTCTTTTGTTGTTTCCTTCTCTTTTTTTTTGTAATGACGTGCAAATTAAAAATGTTTTTTGTTTCTTTTATTGTTGTTGTTGCTGCTCTCTGCTAAATGGCAATAGAATTTTAAGCTGCTGGACAAAAATTTAATTGCAATATTTTCTGGTTTGCCATGGAACTTATAACAAGTGCGCCTGCTGCGAATAGTTGGCAATTGCTAAACAGAGAAAAGGAGAGGAAGAGAGAGCGAGAGAGAGAAGGAGAGTGAAGGAGAGAGAGGGTGCAGGGTGAAAGCTTTGGGGTTGCTGCAAATGGCAGCCATTGTGTGGGCTCATTCAAAAAAAAAAAAAAAAAAGTTGCCGAGTTTCAAGTGTTTGCCGAATGCCAATTAAAATTTTCAAGTGAATATAACCCCGAAAAGTAGGAGGTGTGTGTGAGTGTGTATGAGTGTGTTTATATTTGTCTCTGTGTGTGTGTGCCTGCTGGCAAACATTGGCACTTAATTGCATTTTAAAAGAAAAGCGCGAACGGCTAATTTGGCTAGTGAAAGTGGAAGCCAGCGAAATGGCATGAATAATAAAATGAGCGAGCGTTCAGACAGGTAACAGCTGTGCCACACACACACACACACACAGTCTCAGTCTGAGATTTGCTTGCAGCTGAATGTAAGCGCTAATTGTTGCATAAGAATCCAAGCCTTTGGCTCTCTCTCCCTCATCGCCTGCAAATGCCATTTAAATGTGTTTTCCACTTGTTCTGGCTGTCGCTAAGAGAGAAGCAAAAAAAAGATTGCCTAGGCCAAATACCTAATGAACTTTGCATGTTAACAATAAAAAACAATGGCTGCAAGCTGAATTCAGTTTGAGTTCGCTGCTGGTTTGAGTCGAGTGCAAAGCTAATTGCAAATTGCAGCAGTCACGCGCAGGCAATTGGCTTTGCTTTGATGTCTTTGATTGCATTTATTTAATTATATTTTTTATTAAGTTAACATTCTGTCGAATTACAAAAATTCCACAATAATTTTGCTATGCATTCTAAATAGTCATTTTATATAACAAGAAAATTAAATAAATTTACAACATATTTAAAAAAATTTTTTTTTAAAGTAATCCATGAAATATTAAACAAAATTCTTGGAATATTTAAAAAATAGTAATGCTAAAAAATTAATAATAATTTTTATGTTTCTCGTTTTTTACTCTCATTCATATTTGATCTCCATCTCCATTTCTATCTCTATCTCTATCTCTACCTTCATCTCCATCTCTATCTCTATTTCTATCTCTATCTCCATCTCTATCTCGATCCTCCATTTCTGTCTCTATCTCCATCTCCATCTCCATCTCTATCTCTATCTCTATCTCTATCTAGATCCTCCATCTCTATCTCTATCTCTATTTCTATCTCCATCTCCATCTCTATCTCGATCCTCCATCACTATCTCTATCTCTGTCTATCATTCCTAACATCTCTCGTTCTGTCTCACTCTCTCTCACACACACAGTTCATACGCTTCACCTTGAACATTTCATCCTCACCTATCATAGTTTATTTATTTTTCCCATTCACATACCAATTATAGGCAGCATAATTCTCGTCGAATCAGCTTAAATATATTCTTCTACATATTTTCAATTTATTTTGCTTGCTTTAGTCAACGACTTTAATGCCAGTTGGAATTGTTTTTATTATGCTAGCCTAGTTTTAGTTTAGTTATTTTAGTTGCTGTGCTTTTTTGCCACTATTCTAGCATGGCAGCTATATTTGCAGAGCATTTCTATATATGTGTATGTATATATATATGTGGGTTAAGGCTTTCATATTGTTGTGCATTAGATGTAGTCCGGTCGGGTCGTTCAATGAACCTGTGTATGCAATCTGTGCCATGTCAGCAGCTGTGTGTGTTTAGATTTTAAAGCCAATTAGTTGGTCAGCACCAACACAGGGCAACACGAAAGGCGAAAACAAATTGGCGAAATGGCACAGTTCATAGATATTTGTCATTGAACTGAGCTGGCCCAGGGCTCGACAGCAATGCTCTCCCTCTATCTATGCCAAGCTCTCTTTTAACAAAAGCCAAAATAGCTAAACTATATTATCTTGCAAAAATATTTTCTTTTTCATTGCAAAATCTGGGGAAATTTGTTAGCCCTAAAGCAAGACAAGGCAAAAAAAAAAGAAAGTAATGAAAACCTTGTTGCACAGTGTTGCGGCCAGCCAGCAACATTGGTTGGGAACGCGCCTAAAACGCTGCAACATAAAATGTTGTTCGAATCGGGTTTGTGGTTGCGTTTTTTAGCGAGCGAGACAGAGTGAGAGAGAGAGAGAGAGAGAGAGATAGGGGGAGCGAGGTAGAACGTGAGGGGGAAACAGTGTAAAACTATTTTGCGGCTGTTTGCTTTGCGGGGCTCGAGCTGCATTTTAAACCAGATACCAAATAACCAACACACAAAGAGAGACGGAGAGAGTGAGAGAGAGTGAGAAAGAGGGAGATGCAGGGAGAGCGACCAGACAACATTTGTAGCATCGAGTTCATGGCTTTATTTATTTAGCGCATAAATTTTCAGCGCGCAAAAGATTTTTTTTCCACTCTCTTGGCTGATGTTTTTTTTTAGCTTGTTTCGCTGCCTTTTTGGTTTGGCGAGTCGACGACAGCGACATTTGTTTGCATTTATTTGGCTTTGGTTTCTCCTCTTTTTTTTGGAGTACATGTCCTCTAGACACGCTCGCTGTTGTTCATGTTGTCTAGCCGTAGGCGTTAGCTCAAAATAAAACAAAATAAAAACAACAAATTGAGATAAAAAATTGCAAACATTTCCTTTCTCGGCTCGGTGCTCAGCTGACCAGCCCAGGCCAAAATGTTTTTCCCTTCGAGTTGAACTCTGAGCAAATATGAAAAATAAACTTTCACTTGACTGATTCGCTCCAATCCACTATCTCTCCCTCTCCCTCTTTTTCTCTCTACTCTCCACTTCAAAGCTGCCAATTTATGTTAGAGTCCTACAGATTTGAGGACTTCAAGCTCAAGCTCTGCTCTGTCCATTAAAAATTTATTTATTCTTGATTTAACAAATTTAAATTACTAATTTCACAATTTTCTGTTTGACCTTTTGTTAAAGCAAAATGTTCAACAAATTTGACCAAAAACTATTATGAACGAACTATGGGAAATTTATTTTTATTTTATTTTTTATTTTTTGAGAACGAAATTCTATCAAAGCTTTTAGTGCTTGGCAAATGTGTATTAAATTGTTCACTCCAAGTGCTTGTGAGCGCGAGATTATGAGCTTGGAGAGGGCAACATAATCGCTTGCTAGACGGAATTCCTAGAAATTCATTTGATTAATAGTCTTGACTTGTGAACTCAATTTAAAGGCCCCCAAAAGTAAATACCCTATATATAATATACCCTGTGCTTTTTGCTTAGAACTGTGTTAGGCGAGGTAGAGCCAAGACTGAGATTTTAAATATATTTTTATTCGATAACTGCGTATTATCGATAATAATCGATAAAACCTTCCCCAACTGCAAATGAAAAAAGAAAACTTATTTTAAATAGTAGAATGTTGCGTTTTAGCAAATACATACACTCGTTACACACTTATCATGCCCTGAAAATTGGATTTCATTATGCAAACCAGAATAAAAGTTATTCAACAAACAAGTTGCCAGAGTAGAGCCCAAGCGCAGTCGCTGCGCAGTAAGCAGAGCGCGTGCCTAGGCATGCATATGTATGCATGACATGTTCATTGTGCAATGCCTGCATAAGAGATGAATAGATTGATTATTGGCAATGGGTATCTAGTAGTCGTGCAACACTCACTCTTACCTGAATTTGCTTTGTTGCTTTCTTTGTTTGTTTGTCGCACATAAGAGTCAACAAAATTCGTTAAAAAAAAAAAGAAATAATATAAAATAAAATATATATATATATTTATATGCATAAAATGTAAATCATAAGAGCTGACTAAATAATATGTATATAAATATAAAATATATTCCCATCAGCCTTGATAAGCCACGCAAATACGCGTGAGCTGCGCCCTGCTTATCAATCCATAGACATAGAACTGAGCGTCGTACACAGAAAAAGAGATAGACCTAAACCTTCATTGGAATGAAATTTGAAACTTAAGATTCAGTTCTATTTGAATGTTCAGCAGTTTCATTTGAATTGCTCGTTCGTCTTGTTAAAATGAACAAGTTTTTGACTCTGCTTCTGGTCTGCTGCTCGGCTGGTCTTGTCCTGGCAGGCAGAGACAGCAGCGACAGCAGTGACAGCAGTGACAGCAACGATAGTAGTGACAGTAGAAAGCATCATGGAAAGCACAAGCATACTTATAATAATCCTGCTTATCCGACTTATCCGCCTTATCCGTATCAACCTTATCCCTATGGGCCATATGCATACAATCCGCCTGCATATCCGAATAATTATGGTCAGCAGCCACAATATCCGTATCCTGATGGAACAGCAGCATCTGCCCCACCAGCTGGCCATCAACCCGTACCTGCATATCCGCCTGTCTATCCCCAACAGCAGCCGTCAGCTGTGACGCCAGGCCCCTATCCCTATCCACCACAACAACCGCAGCCTCCTGCACCGGGCTATCCGCAACGGCCGCAGGAAGCGTCGTCGGTTATCAACCACTCGCTCAAGGTGAACAAGGAGTATCAAGAGGATTTTAGCAAAAATGTCGATAATAGAATATAACAAAAAAATGTCGAAAAGAAAAAATGCAATTAATAAACGAAATTTCGCTGATAAATGTTGTGGTAATTGAAAACACTGAAAGCAAAGGAGTGAGAGAGTGGGCTGATAGAAACATATAGACAAAGAAAGAGAGGGAGAGAGGTAAATATATAAAGAAAGAGAGATAGAAGAACAAGGCGTGAAGAGGGCAATAGAGACAAGGAGAGAGAGGGAGATGGTCATATATAAGAGAGATAAGCGAAAGTAGACAGGCGTAAGGAGAGCAATAGATGGGGAGAGAGAGAGAGAGAGGAACAACAAATTGAGAGACTTAATTATTAATAAAACACGAGCTTAAGCATATATACATATATTTATATACATATATTTATATACATATATTTAAATACGCTTGCTTAGAATGTGAATTGCCAGCTCTTATCTCTTTGCGGCATTTGTAAATATGTTTATAAATATATTTATATATATATATATTTATATATATACGAGTGTGTTTTTATTACACATTGTTGATTTCTTTAATCTAATATACTTCATAAACAAATCCCATATGATTTATTTCATAATTCTGAGTATTATAAAAACGCCTTATAACGCAGCAAACAGTTTTTTACAAAGTACATTTATATTTGTACACTTGGACATATAAATAAATATATATGTTTATACAAGTTTGCAGTTTCTAAAACTTTTACAATGCGCTCTAAATTGAAGATTTATATTTAATGCAGATAAATGGTTAGTTAGTTTAAAAATGCTCTCAGACCAACCGCATCTATTAGAGAAATATGTTATACAAATATTTTTAACATTAGCCTCATGCTTAATATGTGTGTTTGGAATTTAATGTATTTTTAGCAGAATTTATTTTTATTTATAATTTTTTATTAATATATTTTTATTTATTTATTTTTTTATTATTTTTTAATTTATTTTATTTTTTTAAATTTAATTTGTATTATTTTTTTTAAATATAAGTACTCACACAAAACTACTTACCAGATTAGTTTTCATGCTACATATATATATGAATATATATTTTGTTTTTTATTATATATTTTTAAATTATTTTATTTTTAAAAATTATTTTAGAAGTTTCATAATGGAGTTGTTTAGCAAACTGTTTTAAATATATTTAAAAAAAATTATATATTATATTTATACTTATTTTGTATTTATTTATTATATTTTAGTCTTATTTATTTATTTTTATTTTTTAATTTTATTTATTTATTTATTTTTAAATATTTTATTTATTTATTTATTATATTTAAATCTTATTTATTTTTATTTTTTAATTTAATTAATTAATTTATTTTTTAATATTTTATTTTTATTTTTTTAAATTATTTTATTTTCATATTTAAATATAAACATGTTTATATAGCAAGTGTTCACACTCAATTTGTGCAATGCATAAATTTTCTTCAATCGAGTTTTGCTCACATCCTCAAAAAGTTCTTTAATATAATACCCGAAAGAGAAATACATACATGTTTTATGCAAGTTGCAAGCATTCTTCTGCAGCTCCTTCTTCTGCTTCGTCTTCTTCTTCTTCGCCATTTATTGTTGTATCCAAAGTGTATTAAAAGTGCATTTGATAATCTTTTGTTATGAATGGCGGCGCAAAGTTGAAGATGCAAGTGAAAACTTTTGGCCGCTCAACTTGACCTCGTTTGCTGTGCGAATGAGCAGCGCTGCTAGTCGTATTATAAATATTATTATTATTATTATTTCTTACTATTTTTATGTTTGTTTGTGCTGCATGTGAATCTGCTGCGAAAAGTTGTGAAGCTCAGCGCAGCCCCAAAAAAAAACTTTCGCTCTTAATTTTTTGTGTTGTTGGCCAAAGTTGAGGCCGGCTGCAACAAGAGGAGCAAAAAGGCCGCCGGCAACAGAAAATTGCAATACAGCACAAGTTGAGGAAGTTTGAGGTAGGCAGAGGTTGTTAGAGAGAGGGCGTGGCAGGGGCCAGAGTTTGCTGAAGCGGCAGGCAGCCATACAACAAGTGCTCTAACACACAGCCTGCTGTCTCTCTCTCTCGCTCTCTCTCTTTCAAACTCTCTGCAGACTGTGGCCAGTTCTTAACATTTAAGCGCATTTGGGCCAAATGTCGAGCAGCAGCCGTTGACTGCATCGCGACGCTAATTAAAAGTGCAACAAGGAGCAGCCAAAAGGTCGTTCCGGAGTTGAGTGCACAGCTAGCTAGCTAGCTAGCTGGCTGGCTGACTGGCTGCCTGTGGAGTAGGGAGTGTGGAGTCATTTAACACCGCATGTTGCAGGTGCAAAGCAGCTTCACTTGCTCTAACTGCTGCCTACTTGGCTGTCGTTTAGTTAACCGTTAATGGCATTTGAAACAGTTTTTATTGTGCGGCTGCCTTCAGTCGCTGCCGTTGCTGCAGCACAAAAATGTTGCATAATTATAAGCGCGCTGAAAACTTTGTCTAGTGGCTGAGAGAGAGAGAGAGTGAGAGTGGGGGCGAATGGAGGCTGGGCAACTGCAAGTTTGCCACTTGGAAGAAGAGTCGTTAACATGCCAAAGCAGAAATTGTGAACGCGTTTAATAAGCCGCGGCAAAGGCAGCCGCAACTAAGCCTCAAATCAATGTGGCAAACTTTTATTTCGCATTGAGCACAAAACTTTAATTGCGCGCAAAAGTAGGCAAAATACAAAATGCCACGCCCCATGCCCATTAACATTTGGGCATGCATTAAAATTCTTGTATAGACGACGAATATTTTGGCCCAGAAGATTTGTTATTTTGTATTTGTGCGGCACGGCCGAAAAACTTGCGCAATCAAAAGTTGAGCCAACAGATTTGATGCTTATCAAATTGAAAAGTTTTCCCCAATATGTATGTATATATACTTTATATAGTATATATTCCTGCATAAAATTACAATTGGAAATATGCAAAGAATGTTACTAGCCCTCTCTCTCTCTCTCTCTCTCTTTCTATAATGGAAATGGCAATGGGAATGAAGTTAATATTATTACTGTTTTTAGTTTTATGGCTAATCATAAAAATTATCACGCCCACCAAGTCCCATAAAAGCAAGTCACGAGACGAGACACGCAAGCTGGAATTGACGGACACGAAACGCGGAACAGCTGGCAAATGGAACAGCAGCAGTTGAGCAGTTGCCATATTCAAAATTATTTGTTTGCCTCTTGTCGTTGAATTTATGGAGCATGAGTGAAGGAATTTCATTAACTTTAAGCAAAGGATAGGCATACTTAAAGAGTTCGCAGAGCAAGTGAACGGTGAGTGGGAGAGTTCGAGTGTGTTTGGAAGGAGAAATGAGTTATGGAATACATGATAGATGAGCATATAGTATAAAGAAGATATTAGTAGACGCGTCAGCTTTAGCTCTAACAAATTCAAGTCAATTCTGTGGAATTCTTGAAATTTTAACTGGGAAAGAGAGAGAGAGAGAGAGAATTTGAAGCTCTAGATGTTTCTAAGAAATTGATAGACATTTTTGTGAGCGTATATATTATTTATTCTGAATTTCTAATCGCATTTCTTATGCGCTATATAAAATATTACTAAAATACTTTTACTATGTATATATAAATATAAAGTCAAATGGAATACATTTTTGAAAACAAATTTATTATTTTTTTTTACAATTTTCTGATTATAAATTTTTTATAATTACATAAAATATTCACAACATATTTAAAATGTAAAAAAATATATATATATTTTTTATTTTTAATATAACGAACATTGTAGGTATGCGAAATTTATAAATGTGCTATATTTTTATTAAGCAATTTATTAAAAAAAAAATAATTTTTAAATAGTAAATTTTGTATAATTACATAAAATGTTCACTGCATATTTGAAATTTGTTTTATATATTTTTTAATATATTTTTTATATAGTGAATCTTTTGTGTAATCAAAATTTATAAATGTTCTATGTTTTGAATAGAATTTTTTTTTTTAATAATTTTTTTTAAGTATACATTTTTTTTAACTATTTCAAATGTTCAGTAAATATTTAAAATTTTAAAAAATATTTATTTTATTTATTTATTTATTTTTTTATTGTTTTTAATATTGCAAACTTTTTAAACCTGCCAAATCTAAAACATTTTTTTTTTTTTTTTTTATATAAATTTAAAAAGAAAAAATCAATTATTTATGAAACCTATGCTCAAAATTCTAAAAAACTCCATTTGCCTTGTGCCACTTTTTTTTTATAAAAAAAAAACAAGAGGCGAAAGCGTTTTTCAGCACAACCCGCAATTATTCGCTTTGAAAATTCCACAAACTTTGTTGTTTATTTTGTTGAATTTGTTATTTTGTTGTTGTTGCTGTTGCTTTTTGTGTGTTGTTGTGTGTGTGTTCGGCAAGCGTGCGTTTAATATTTATGAGTGATTTATCACGATATAAAAATAATAATAAATGTGAGGCAACAAAAGGCTCGCCGCACACGCACCCAAAGACCGCTCAGAAGCTTTCAAGTTGTGAAAGCGAAAGGCAAAAGGCAGACACGACTCGGGCACTGTTTTGGCCGTAATAAGGAGCGCGCACTCATTGCTGTCGCTGCTGTTGCTGCTGCTGCTTGTCAACGCCTTTGTTCTGTCGCGTAACAAGCACCGCAAGGACATAATGCGACCACGCCCACTCAGACCAACAATTGAGCTGAAGCTGCCGCTGCCGCTGCCGTCTCAGCTGCTGCTTTTTGATACACTGTTTCGCGTCGCTCGTAAAAAAAATTTGTCAGCAAACTTTGTGAAGAACTACAAAAGGCAACGCAGCTAAGAAGTTGAAGTGAGTCGCAGAGAGAGAGCGAGAGAGAGAGAGGCGTGTGACAGTGCTCGACTTGGATTTGTATATTTACGATGGGCTTACGGCGTAGTTTTTAAGTGGCGTATACGCAATATGCTTGCCAGCCATTAATTACGCCCTGTTGATTTCAGCACAGTTCATAAATTGATTTTATTTGATTTGACTTTTGCCTTTTTCCCTCTTACTTCTGCTGTCAACTTTACGCGCTAATCAATATAAACTTGCAAATGTAGTTGATGTGGATAAAATTTGTTTGTCTTAAAGAGTTGAGTAGCAAGAGATGGGGAAGGTGTTGGCTACTATATAGAGTGAGACTGTGGGGAGAGAGGAAGTTTAGTGGAGTAGAAGAAGTGAGCTTAGTTGGCTTTATAGCAAGCTGACTAAAAATTATATATTAATTGGGAAGATAAGCTCTAGCAAATCAGCTGATATATTTATTATTGTAGCATGATATTTGCATCACAAAGATTTCCTTGTTTTCGATCATTTATGATAGATATTAGCTATCGATTAATATCGATATATTTTATTTATGTTTTGTAATTATTTTATTTTATTTATTTATTTATTATTATTATTATTTATTTATTTATTTATTTTTTTTGAATGAGAATTCAATAAATAAATAAATAAGAGGCAAACTAAATAAATCTCATTCGAAAGGAGATTTATATAATGATTTTTTTACTATTCTAAGTGCTAATCCTGCCCGACTTGGAACACCTCAGCCCATTGCCCATTTTGCTTACTAAATAAGAGATTAAATTCCTTCTTAGATATTTATTTCTAACTAACTTCTAAGTTGAGCTTGAAAATCAATTTTAGTATGAAACTCAATTCATAATAAAACTGATTTTATAATTAACTTTCTCTGCTCAACAAAGCTTTTGTTAAGCACCAGCGACCGAGTATACTCCACGAGCTGCTTTCATTTCCCTGCAGCAGCTCTACACAGCCATTGCAAGGTATCCCCTAGTCGAGCGCATGTTGATTTCCTTTTTTTTTTCCATTTTTTTAAGGCGTCAAAAATCTATCATACGATTGAATTATGCATTTCCCGAGCGGATTCATGCGACACTTGTTCGATTTCGGTTTCAGTTCGTTGTCGACATTTCAATAAAATTTTTCCCTTCTCTTTTCTTTTTTGCTTCCAGGGGTCAACATGGGCTACATGGAGAACAATTATTCGAATTCGAACAATGGCGGCAGCGTCAACTCGCAGGACTCGCTGTGGCAGGTGAAAATGTCGGCGGCTGCCGTTGGCAATCAACAGACTTTGGTTCAGGCGCCACTCAATCAGTATGTGGAGCAGCAGCCCACCTATGGCTATGATCCGTTAACGCATGGCGGCTATGGGGCTGTCGATGATTATGCACCGTATCCACACTTGACGGCCACGCCCAGCCAGGTGGGCGATGAATATCACAATTTGCGCAATAGTCAAAATCCGTCCCGGCAGGATTACTGCAGTGATCCCTATGCATCTGTACAGAAGCCCAAGAAGCGTGTCGATCAGCATTTAGGTAAGTTGAAATGATCAATTGATAGTAAAGGATAAATGTATCGATAAGTTATCGATTGGAATAAGTATAATAAGCTAGACTGAAATGTGTTGAAATGAGCTGTGAATAGATCGGAATGAATGTTGTAGAAAAACTTAGAGATAATGTAAGAGTGCAGGAGATATGAGAATGAGAATTGATCACAATTTGTTATCGATTTAGTTCAGGGACAAATTTAGGATAGGGACAGATTTTTCCTTAGTTATAAAATGAGTGTTATAATGTTATCTATTTTAAGTCATATCGATAACATTCTCTACAACATTTAAATTTTGTTCGTTTGTTTGATCATCTCTCACAATGTCAGTTAACAGAAATCGCTTGAAGAGCAAGTTCGATGTAAAAGTTGAGCAAAATAAGGTTGGAAATTATGAATGGAATGGTGAATGAAGCGATAAATGAATGAAGGAAAGGGAATAACGTATGAATGAATGAATAAAGAAATTGTTGAATGCTGGAGTTCATGACTGAATGACTAAAGGAATCAATAACAGCTGAAAAAGTCAATAAATGACTTGAAGAAGCGAGAAATTGGTTGAAATAAATGTATTTCTAGAGAAATAATAAGGTTAATTAAGAAGCAGACTGATACAAAAACTTTTATTGATTTAGTTAGCCAGAAACGAAATGAATAATGAATATGTAATTAAATAAACATTAAAATGGTGGCACAGAAGGCTTTACCCATATTGAAGTGAATTTATAAATCAAGAAATTTTCTTGCAGATAAATATTAAAATATTTCAAGTCTTCAGAGGCGCTACTAAATTAGATTCTCACTTGCTTCAAATACATATTTTGTTCGCACTACTTACAAATCAAATCCAGTTGCCAAAAAAACACATGTGAATTATATTATAAGAGAGAGAGAGGGGGAAGTGCCAGGGGCATTGTAAAAATGAAAAGGGAAAGCGCAAATAAATCTGACAACTTTCATCGCTTGCAGTTCTTTTCTACTTATGACACATTAAGCACGAGGGTCGCACGAGTCGTCTGCCAGCTAAACTGTATTGCAAAGTTACCAGAAAAACTGGCAAAGTTTTTATTTTTTGTATATTGCGGGTGAAAGGGGTTTAGCTAAAGGGTCGCCTACGCATCTTGACCTGGCCAACTGTTGTGTGTGTGTGTGTATTTCGCTTGGACTTTCGGTTATGACAAGTTAAGCACTTTGGATATCAACGTTGTCGACCCGACTCGCCCGACAGCCAAACTCATGCTAATTATGTATGTGCAGAGCTAGGCTATCGCTATCTCTCTTTCACTTTCTCTTACTCAGTCTCAGTCTGCCCTCCCCCCCCCGATCCCCGTTCCCTGAGGTCTGCAGCCTTGAAGCATGACACAACATTAGGCTTTGGCTGTAGGTTCCAACTTGGCTTTTTCTCTAGCTCTTGTTTTTCAGTCTGCTGCACAACTGACGCCCTCGGCTTAAAGTCTTTGAGCCAACTTTTTGCTTAAAGCTCAGCATGGCCAAGCAAAACAACAATAAATATTTATATATACATGTACATATTTTGTAGCTCGCTTTGACGAGCCATTGCTGGGGCGTAGTCTGTGCAAGTGTTTTAAAATATTTAGTAATAATAAAAAAAGAAAAAGAAATCTAAAACGAAAAAATTAAACATAAAATATGCGCAGCTCAAAGATATGCTGTAAAATTAAATGAAATTTAAATATTGAAATTATTTTGCTCAACTTCAGCTCAGTGACTGTTAGGTAACATAATGTTATGACAGGCTCTGTTATCACAATGAGTAGAGAAAGCAAGATACAAATGAGAGAAATTTATTTGTTATTATTATAAAAAATAAAAACTCATTTAATAACTTAATATTTATATTTATATAAAACATAGATTTATATGTTTGTCAGTCAATGTTAGTTAACATTCTTTTGAGCAACTGTTATGTGAAAGGCTCTGTTAATGCAATGCCTTTGAGAAATGTATGCAAGGAAGAAATTTATTTATTTAAAAATTTTTAAAATCATTCTCAATAATATTTGCATGAATAACGTTAGAGAGAGAGAGAGAGAGAGAGATGTAATAAGCAATAATTGTTAATATAACATTATGTTAAGCAACTGTTAAGTCATATTCTGTTATGAGAGGTTTAACAGAAGTTGGTTATGTTATAGTACATAGATCTGTTAATGTCGAGAGAGACTTAAGAGCTTTTGTTGCTAGACAGAACTGAAGATGCAGCTGTGAGCTGTGAGGCGATAGAAGAGTGAAAGAGACAATGAATAAAACAACAATAGAAAATTTTGCAACTCGTTGCATTTTGAGAACATTTGGGCAAAAGCAAACAGAATAGAGTTCTGGCTATTCAACAGCATCAGCTCATTCATCAAGCATATACTAAATAGTTGAGAGTGTTGCCATGGATCATTTTCGAGTGTTATGCACTTTCGGCCTACCCCTTTCTGTTAAGCTCTTAAGAGCAGGGCATCAGAAAACAAGGGGCGTATGCGTGATGATATTGCTCCAGCTCTCAGACCCTTTGTAACAACTATGTGGTCTCTGTGCGTGTGTGTGTGTGTGTGTAAGCCGCATGTGTGCTGTATTTGTGTTATCTTTACGGTTTATGAGCGAGCACAGCCCGAAAGAATATATATAAACAACAACAAAAAAATGGAATTTTTTCGACATGCTGCGGGTTTTTATTGCCCGACTGCGGCAGGACGAAAAACAGGACTCACAAACAGGATGTGGCAGACGCGCCATGCTTATTGTTATTGTTGTTGTTGTTGTTGTTGCCTTGGTGTCCATGCTTAAAATTTTGTTATTTGTAATGCGTGTCTGCCCCGCTCCAGCTCTGTCTGTGTCTGTCTCTCCTTCTCTGTGTGTGTGTGTGTGTGTGCGTTCGTGCGTATGTATAAAATGCAAAAGCATAACACAAATACAACAATTTTGTGGCTGCTGTTGCATAACAAACACACTGACCACGCCCACTCGCTACACTCGGCGGTTAAACTCCCCAAAAACAAAAACCAAACCCAAAAGCGAAACATTTTTATTTTGATTTTTGTTTTTGTTTTTTGTTGTGCGCCAAAACTAAGAAATGCGCAGCAACAACAACAACAGTTGGCAAATGTCAAACTGCCATATAAGCAGCGTCCCAGTTGTACAGTGGGCGAGTGGGAAGGAGAGAGGAGAGGAGAGAGAGAGAGAGAGAGAGCAGGCAGGCAGAGATCCACATGCATGTCAATAAAATGCAGCAGGAAACGCCCCACGAGTGCCGTCAAAAGCAACTAAAAGCTGTGTATGTGTGTGTGTGTGTGTGTGTGTGTGTGTGTGTGTGAGTGTGGCAAGTCAGGAAGTTAGTAAAAGTAGATGCTATCGAAGGGCGTAGGGCAGAGGGGCGTGTAGCACATTGACAGTGCTACAATATGCAAATACATCTTCATTACATTGATGTGTCAGCTTATGCACAGCTGCGTAGATGTGTGTGCGTATGTGAGTGTGTGTGGGTGTGCGTGTGTGTGTGGCAACATGTTTAAAAGCTTTTACACTTGCCAAGTGAAGCTGCAAAGCTGCAGCTGAGCTGAACTGACTTTTGTGAGCAGAGCAAAAGCAGCTGCTGCATTAAGAGCGAGCTGGCATGCATTGGCCAAGGGGTAAATGGTGGTAGGGGCAAAGGGAGGGAGGGGGTGTAGCAAATCTGCGGCAGCAAAAGGCGACGTAAGCAGAAAAAATAGAAATGTTCGGTTTTTCTTGCATTATTTTTTTTTTGTTTCCTTCTATTTTGTGGTTAAGATGAAGTGGTGCCAGGAGTGTGGAGAGGGGGGAGCGTGGGGGACGGTTAACTGATTGATTATGCAGACTTTTGTGTCAGTTGCTGGCGCATTTTCGCACATGAAGCTTAATTCATCATTAAATCAGCGAGAAAGAAAAAAAAAATGAAGATGGAACAGGACGTGGAGCTGTACGAAAGAGACGAAAGATGGGCGAACTAGATTGACGAATGTGGAACGATGAAAGATGATGGCGAAAAGCATATTCCTTTTTTTTACATTTTTCTTTTTGGCATGAAAATGATGGAAGCAAACTTAAGCGCAAAACTATGGCTGCATTATGTACCAGAAATTATGAAAGTTGACTAGAAAAAAACGAGGGGGAAAAAAAAGAAAAAAAAAATTATTTGAACAATAAGAAAAATAGTATAAAGTATTAATTTGCCTTGCAAAAATTCATCAATAAAATTTTAAAAAATATTAGTAATAATAAAATAAAATTTCAAATTGATTCGCATTATTGAAAGTTATAAACAAAAAAAAATTTATATATGAAAACGTTTGTAAATATCAAACTAATATAAAATATTATTTTGCCTTGCAAAAATTCATAAAAAAAATTTTTTTAAAATATTAGTAATAATAATATAAAATTTTAAATTGATTCGCATTATTGAATTCACATATATAACAAGTAAGAAGGCTCTAGTCGAGACGGCTCGACTACGAAATCCCCTGAACCCTGCAAAAGCGCGAGCTCTGCTAACCGCGCAGTTGCTGCCGTGGCTTGGGGGTGGGTTGGCCTATATTTTGAACACTTATAACTCCATTTCTAGATGCATGATCCTGATGAAATTTTCAGAGTAGATTAAGAATATCTAAATGTATCTATGTGCCAAATTTCAAGTCTCTAGTATTTGAAATGCGTTTTTTGCAAATTGGGGGCGAAGGGGGCGTGGCATCCAAAATCTGAAAATTACATAATCTGCGTATTCATAATATCTATCTAAATATGCAAATACGAAGTCTTTAGCTAAAACGGTGTAGAAGCTATGCTCAAAAAACCAAAAAAATTGAAACGAATTTTCGATTTTTTATCGATAATTTGGAAATGGGATGAGTTATCGAAAAAACAAAATAAACTCTACTGCGTAGCTAACATACGAGTGTTCATGTGAAATTTCAGCTCTCTAGCTCTTGTAGTTTCCGAAATCTCGACGTTCATACGGACGGACGGACGGACGGACGGACGGACGGACGGACGGACGGACGGACGGACGGACGGACGGACGGACGGACGGACGGACGGACGGACGGACAGACGGACAGGGCTCAATCAACTATTTTTTTATGCTGATCAAGATATATATACTTTATGGGGTCTGCGGCGTCTCCTTCCCTTACATACTTTTCCAAACCATTATACCTGAATTCCCATTTTCAATGGGTTCAGTTATAAAAAAAAATGTATATATGAAAAAATTTGTAAATATGAAAAAGTATTTTTAAAATACTCTTATTGAAGCATAATTACAAATATTATATTTAAAAAATTCATTTGATAAAAAATTAAAAAAAAAATTATTTTCTATAAAAAAAAATCTTTTTAAATTTTCTGAAATTATGTTTCATGAAAATCTCTCTCTGAGATATGCATATCGAAATAGTAAAAATAAAGATAAATTTTCATAGATAATATGTTAGTTATTATCACTCGAAATAGTAAAAATATAGATGAATTTTTATAGATGATAATTTGTTTGCTATTATCAATCAATTCTTAAAGAAACTAGTATTTTAGTCATTAAAAAACATTTGTGTTGTAAGGAAATATACTAAAGAAATATAAAAATATTTAATTGTCAGTGAAAAATAATTTAACATAATTTGCTCAAAGACAATTTCTTATATAAATAATATAATTTCATGAAAATTGAAATTCATAAACTAGTAATCAAAATTTATTCAGCTAAATTTTCATACTCTGCCGATGCATAGCAAAATTCCAGAGGCGTTGACAATTGAGACGTTTGCCAAACAATTTAACAACAACAAGAAGTAGAAGAAGGACAGAAGATTTTAAAATTGAGACAGAGCTTTTGCTCTCTACTCTCTTTCATTTTATGCAAACACATTCGAAGTGTGTATTACAGAGCATACAGAGAAAAACTGTAGAAGAGGTTAAAACATGCTCTAAAAGCTGGCAAAACAAAAGAATTTCTATGGGTGTGTGTGAACAGAGTGTGTGCATAGATTGGGTAACATTTTTTTGCCCTAAGTGGATATGCGTTTAAGCTGTGCAATAACATAAATATATTTGGATCAAATGTTGACGTGATTTTCATAAGAAATCTGAGCGAATTGAGAGATAGAATTTCTTAAGTTGTTGATGAAATGAAACTTGAAAACAGAATGCCAATAGAAATTGTGGCAAAGACATTTGGATTATGTATTGCTAGAAATTTATTAGCTGCAAATCTATTTTATTTAATTTGAAATCAGCCTCATTATGAGTTTTATCCGCGAGAGATATAAAATGGGTTAGAAAGAGAAATTCTAGGGTTTACAAACAAATGAAACAAAAGAATCTTGTTGAATTGATTCGGATTGGTTTATTAGATTAGACATTCCAATATATTAAAGTAACTGTTAGTAAGATCTTTATGATAATAGATGAATATATATAAATTTATAAAAGAAAAGTTCTAGTTAAAGGATTATGATATTGGATTTATTAAACAACCTTTCCAAATTGGATTTGAACTCAGTTAGGTTCCTCTATAACTAGTGTAGAGTAGAACAAATCTTCTATTCAAATTAGCTCATATGCACATAAAAATACAGTAGTTCTTCTCCAACTTCTATTCATATACTCATATAAGATCTTGTAGTTATATATACTCTCTTACCTCATCACATGTGTGCTAGAACGCATTTCCATGCAACATTTAAAGGCTCTAAACATAAACGTGGCATTGAAATTGTTTTCGCGTTAGGCTAAGGCGGCTCTAATCATGCTAATCGTATGGCCAATAACTCTTGACTTTATGTGCGCAATGGCGGCATTCGCTTAAGTTGTGCAGGCCCTTGAATAGTGGCCATAAAATAGTGCATTTGGCTTTTAGGCCAGAGCCAATAAATGTTGCCAACGACGAGTGACGCACAACTTATTCAAAGCGCCATAAAATCACGTTGAGAGAGAGAGAGGGTGAGATTGGGAGAGAGAGAGAGGAAGGGAGCTGGGAGTGGGAAGTTCTTGCTTAAGCTCGCATAAATCATGAGTTGGCGAAAGACTACGAGCTGTGAGCCAAGGGCACTAAACACATTTGTGAGTAAAAAAAAGGAGGAAAAAAAAACTGAAAAGGAGTCGAAGAGGCAACAATGATAAGCGACTCGGCTCGACTCTGCTCTGCTCTGTGTGTGTGTGTGTGTGTGTTTGTATTTGTGTTTGCTTTGTGGCTAAATTCTGCTGCAATTTGTTTACTTTCGACATTTTTTTTGTGAAAAATTTACTCATACGAATGGCAAGAAAAAATGGGTTATTACGAGCTTAGAGTCCAGTAGCTGGGGGCGAGAGGGAAGGAGAGACACAGACAGACATCGAGCCTCGGGGCGGGCAGCAAAAATTTGCATGAAGAAGTCAAACAGAGGCGAATGCAAAATAAAACAGTTGATAACTGAATGTACATTGCACAGCTGTGCGACAACTGTACTAAGGGATATCCTGTAAAATAGTTTTATTTTCTATATAGGAATTTTTAAAATTTATTTAAAAATAGTTTACCAAATATTTGGATAGATAAAAATAGTTTACAGGGTATGATCTAGATTAATATCTAGATATTAGCTAGTTTCATGTACTATATATTATGAAACTGCTAGAAATTTGGTATTCGATTTACTTGAGCGTACTAAACCATCCGATGCTCTGTTAGAAGGTTGTGTTGAGTGATGCGCTCTACTCTTCATGAATATAATTTTTTATAGACAATTATCACTGTAAACTTCAGCTTCAAATACGAGTCAATGTATAAGGTCAAAAGGCTAGAAAAATAAAAATTTAAAAAAATATATATATATATAAAATATATATACTTGAAAATACCAGAAAAAATACTTTTATCAAAGTAGATAAAATATTAAATGGACTATGCAAAATATACTTGAAAATGCCAAACAAAATACTTGTAAAAGAAGAGAAAAGAAGAGAATTGAAAGTAGTAAAAAATTACAAAAAAATACTTCAAAAAATACTTTGTGATTGTGTCATAAATTATTCATGAAGAGGGGCAGAAGAAAGGAATGAAAGGCTTTAGGTCAATTGAAAGTATTAAGAAAAATTACAAAAAAATACTTCAAAAAAATACTGTGCTATATAGAGGAAAAAAAGAAAAAAGAAAAAATGGAAAGATTAAGAAAAATAAAAAAAAAAAAAAAAACATACTGTCGTCAATGGACATTGGAAGAGGCTGTATGACAATTATATTAATAATCGCAAAAAAATACTGGAACAAAAATTGTAAAAAATACTGCAAGAAAATGTATTTAAATAGAGAATGTTTGCGTATAAATATATTTACAATAAATATGTTCATTTATAGCACATTCTTTATGCATAAGCTAAACAAAATATTACAAACTAATACACCAACCAGCACATACGCCATTGCAATGCGCTTTACAGGGCATTACAGGATAGACAAACTGTCCAGCAGTGCGTATGCTTAACGCAAAAACGATTAAGTTGTTTCAACTCGATTCGATTTCAGAATTTCAAATTGAAAAACACCAACAAAAAAACAGCAAAATAAAAGGAAAATGTAGTAGAAAAAGCCTCAGCACTATAAATGTTGTGCGTGTGTGTGAGTAGGCGTGGCATGCATAAAGTTATGCGCATAATACGCACAGCTCACGTATTGGCCATAAAATACGATGGCAGGAAGCAAAAAGAAAAATAGAAGAAGAAAGCTGAAAGAAAATCCTAAAGAGTTGAAAAATCTAAAGAAAATTCCTAGAGAAAAAAAAAGCAAAAGAAATGGGGAAAATGTAAAATGAAAAGAAAAACATTGAAACGAAAAGCGGATTCACTTTTTACTCATTTTTCTTTTTTTCTTTTGGCTGACTTTTTGGCCTGCTTTCGCATGCAGCCTTTTGGGCTTCTCTTCTGCCCATTTGCTGCTGGTTTTTTTTTTTGGGTCAAGTTTATGCAGATGCCGACAAACGCGCTTAGAAATTTTCGCACGCCCCTCGCTGGGGGCGGGGCAGCGGCTGGCACTGTTTGGGCATGTTAAAGAGCAGTTGTTAAAAAGGATTTACCGTTTTATATTTGTACGGTTGGCATGTGAGTGTCTCTGTGTGTGTGTGTTTAGCAAGCCAACACACATTGGTATGTGGCCAAAAGGGAGGAAGAAGACACAGAGCTAGAGTGAGCGAGAGGGAGAGGGGAAGTTGAGCGCGACACATTTCAATGCGGCGATTTCGTTTTTGAAATTCAAATTCCAATAAATTTTCCAACGATTTGCCAAAGAGATAGAGATAGAGATAGAGATAGAGATAGAGCGAGGGTGAGGGTGAGGGCGATGGAAAACCTTTTTGGCTCGCATTTACAATTTGAGTTAAGCATTTGAAGCAGCGGCGCTGCGTCCTGTTTAAATATGCAACAATTTGTAGACAAAGATGTCGTTGTGCCTGTGACGCCTGTGATTCAAAATTAATGCGCTGTTTACACACACGCAGATAGACAAATACACACACACACACACACAGTCACACACTCATATGCAATCCCACAGGAGCCAGAGCTGAACCGTGTTCCGATTTACGGTCAATAGCCTGCGGCATATATTTGCAGCTGCACTTTAGGCCTCTGTCGCGCTGACCCTGAGGATTGAAAATGTAATTTTGAGCTGTGGCTGAGCCACGCCCACACCCACGCCCACGCCCGTCTCATGTTGACATTCAATTCCAATTTTGCAGCTCAAAGAACAACAACTGCATTGAATTGTAATTAATTTTATAACAAGCGCTGCTCGTTAACAGTCAAACACACAAAGAGAGAGAGAGAGAGAGAGAGAGAGAGAGAGAGAGAGAGAGCGTTAAGCAGAGTAAGCTGACAAATAAAAGAATTGTTCTCGGGCTACTCAGCGCCGCAGGCAACATACAACATGCAACATGCAACATGCAACATGCAGCAACTGCCAAAGGCAATCAGCTGACAATTTTAAGCCGCTTTAAAACAACAAAAAAATGCCTCACAGCGCAGGCTTCAAAAAGCGAACAGCTTATGCAAAGCCTCACGCTAGCCACAGAAATATATCTTGTTGCCAGTTGGGAGCCGGTTGGCCACAGCGCCAGTTTTGATAACATTTTATTCAATTAAAGTTCAGAACTGTCGATTCTATAGATATCAGATATAGTTGTAATGCCAGCGGCAGATCAGTTTATATTATAGAGATAGTATGGAGAGGATAGATAGAGAGAGAGTGAGGGAGACAGTTATATATATGATATATGATATATGATATATGATATATGATATATGATATATGATATATGATATATGATATATGATATATGATATATGATATATGATATATGATATATGATATATGATATATGATATATGATAGATAGATATAGATATAGATATAGATATAGATATAGATATAGATATAGATATAGATATAGATATAGATATAGATATAGATATAGATATAGATATAGATATAGATATAGATATAGATATAGATATAGATATAGATATAGATATAGATATAGATATAGATATAGACATAGATATAGATATAGATATAGATATAGATATAGATATAGATATAGATATAGATATAGATATAGATATAGATATAGATATAGATATAGATATAGATATAGATATAGATATAGATATAGATATAGATATAGATATAGATATAGATATAGATATAGATATAGATATAGATATAGATATAGATATAGATATAGATATATTAATATATAGTAATGGCCTCTCTCTTTCGTTCATTTGATCTATTCACATAAAGCTCTTTATTCCAACTGACTTAAGGAAATGTCTAGCTGAGTGACTTAACGAAATTCAATTACTCTTTGATTGATTAATGAGTGGAACTCTTAGTGACAGATTTCACTTGAAGCATTTACAGAATTCTATAAAAATTGGTTGCTATTTGTACGCAATTGTCATTGAAAGTTCCATTCAAAGAGCTCATGATTGATTGAGAAACTCAAATAGCTTTATTTATACAAACTTCCGCAAATCCCAGCCACAAGTATTGGGATTGTCTGTCGACAACTGCCCGCATCTCTGTCCGCTTTGGCCACAATTCTTTCGAATATTTAATATACGCCACGTGTTGTCGTTTCACTAATTATAATAAGAGCTATTTTTGTAGCTAAACAGCTAGAAGAAAAAACTCTGAAGTATTCACGTTAATTGCAGAGCTCAGCTTCTTTGAATCCCTTTTAATATTAAGTATACGCCCTGCTCTAATCAATTACAATATAGATATTAAGTATGCGGCATGTGCCACCATAACGCCATTCGAAATTCGAGCTAATTTTGAATGGAATTTCCATAGCTGACTTGACTAAGTGCCTTGATAATATTAAGTATACGCCCCGTTTTTAATTATCTGCAAATAAAGTCTGTTTGCATTGAGTGCGTGTGCGTGAGCTCATTGTAGGCCAACAACTCACACTTGTAGTCAATAAGTAGACGCCTGGATAGGCCCTCTCACTCACACAGAAGCATTCCCGATCTCTTTCTACCTTTTAGACATAAGTTAAGCTATGCAAATCAAACGAATTTCGCTAACCATTTTCGGCTTTCTCTCTTCTCACACACACACACATGTCTTTGCCTCTTTCATAATATAAACGAAATATTAAACATTAAAAAACGCACAGCGGACATCATTCAGGATGTTACGCTCTAACGGAGCGCGCAGGCTGAAGTAAGTTTTAATGCCAAGGACATGAACGAGCCAGCAGCAAATCCTTGCTCAATGATGCCCATGATGATGTTCCACAATTTTACTCCATTTCTTTTTTTTTTTTCTTTTTTTCTCTCGTTCGTTTTCATTTTCATTTACTCTCGTTTTTTTTTTGCCTGTCGACACGCCCACACAGCCGCCCACAGTTCTCGTTCATCGTGTGTTTGTTTATCAGTTTTTGATTAGCATTTTCTCTGCTTTTCCCACTTTCCACATTTTTTTTTCTTCCTATAATTTTCTATTTGATTTTGGTTTTCGTTTGGTTTTTAATTGTTTGCGCATGAGTCTTAAGTTTTACGTCGCAGCTTCAAGTTTGTGAAACTAATTTAAAACAAATTTTTGATTGCAGATTCACCATATCACGACGTAAGCGGCCTGCCCAATCCCTACAACATGGAGCACATGGTGGAACAGGACGAGGTGCTGCCACCGCAACAGCATATGTCCCTCAGCTACGATGACAGCTTCGAGGGTGAATATTCGACAACGCCAAATGCTCGAAATCGCCGTGTCATACGCGAAATTATTGTCTAAGCTTAACTCGAAATACACAAGGCAGAAGCAACAACAGCAACAGCAACAGCAACAAGGCACTCTTATCTAACTCTATTAACACATCAACTGCACACACACACACACACACACACACACTCATACACACACAGAGCATCTCCCCATCAGCATTACAACGAAATCTCAATATTTAATTTACTCAATTTTTGAGCAGTGGCCATTTTTACTTGGATTATTATTTGTTATGGATATATCGATAAACGGTAAACGATAAATGCTAGTTAACGTGTGTTGAGTTTTATTGGCAACGAATTGATATATATATATAGAGCGAGAGCTATATATAATACGATAATTAAGGCATCGAGTTATCATTCTCTAGTTAAGGCACACACACAGTCTCCCACACAAACACACACACACACACACACACACACACATACATCTGCACTAAATGTTAAATACGAGCTACTTATATAGATAGATAGAGAGAGGGGGGAGCGGGTGGAAGGGCGAAAAGGGAAGCGCAGTTAAGTACAGTAATACCTATGCTATGAGGTCCCAGTCGCATACGCAAGATATCGTACGAAATTTAATTGTAAGTCATCAAATGTTGAAATGAGCAAATTTCAAAAAATTAAAAAGAAACAAAATTACAAAAAAAAAAGCATCGAAAATAATAATAATAATACAAAAAATTAAATAAGAAATTATATATCTCACGCATGTTTTCACGTAAAGCAGCTGCAAAAAATCGTTCACCATAGTCGTCTAAGCATTAAATATATAAGAGTATATATATATATTCGTGGCCGCGTCGAAGAGTTGTTCGCTTCGAGTCGCGCAGCGCATGAGAAATGTTCAATTTCGATTGTCAGCTGCGGCTCAGGGCGCAATTCGCACGCATTTCCAACACATGTTTTTAGTTAAAAATAATATAAAATAAAATATATTACTTGCAAAAAGTAAAAAAAAAAAAAAAAACAGTACGACCTGCCACAAAACAACTTAAATCTAAATTAATTTACTTTACAAATTAATTTTAACATTTAAAACTGATAAAAAAAAGTAAAAGTAAAAAAATAAAGAAAAATATTGCTTTAAGTAAATTATAAAACTTAAATAAAAATCGAAAAAAAATTTACAAAAATTATTAAAAATAATTCTAAAATTAAAAATTACAAAAACGACTCTGTGCAGCTTGACAACTTTAAATTAATTTTAAAAATTATAAAAACAAAACGAAAACTTTAAATGATTTAATTTCTATGAGCTTTCCGTTAAAATTCAAAATTTTAAAAACTTGTATTTATCAGTTAACACAAAAAAGTGAAGTTATTAACATATTTTTTAATTATAGAATATATATTTTTTTGTGTATTAAATTAAGCATCTTTTTATGTAACTCTGTTTATTTTCGAAGTTTGTTTCGTTGTTTGTTTGTTTTTTCTTGCAACTATTTGACGCTAGCACACGAAATGCAAAAATGAAAATGAAAAGAAAGATGAGATGAAAGAGAGGCGAGAATGACAGAGGGAAAGGGAGAGGAGAATACGTTTTTTGTAGCTAAGAATTAATTGTAAATACATGTGTAATTTGTATATATTTACTTGATATACAAAGTAAATAAGCAGCGTGCAGCAACAAGAACTTAAATATATAAATTGTAGTTAATTTTAAACAATTTCAAAAACATGAATTTAACTAGTAAGCTAATTAAGTAAGCGAAACATGTTTAAAAGCAAATGCCACAACAAAAACTACAAATAAATAAAAATCTACAAAAAAAATTAAAACACGCATCACAAGTGAAAATCCATCTCTAGGCAAGAATCTTGAATTATATATAATAATTATTATATATAATATACATATACATCTACTTATTATTTGTAAATAAGTGAAACATAAATATATATATTTTAATTTCAAAAACAAGAAACAAAAATCCATTAAAAATATATTTCCAAAAAAAAACAAATTGAAATTCTTTTCTTTATTTCCAAAAAAATTCTTTATAAAATATTTTTATTTATGTGTTTTTTCATTTTCTGCACAAATTTTGAGACTTGGATTCTTGTGCTTTTAGAGCCAAATATAATGAATATGTTGAGCTGACAAGTAAGTTTGGGTAATGTATAATTATTTGTTATTATAAAGTAAAACAGAAATATTTCATGAGCGAAACGAGGTATATGATATGATAATTTGAAGACGTTAGGGAATTCTATCTAATTTCTAGATTCACCACTTTCTTCTTTAGTGTTAAATAAAGAAAAAGAAGTTGAAATACCAAGCGTTGACTTGATTTCTTTGAGGCCATGTCGACTTTAATAAACCCAGTTGACAGCAGCAGCAACGTCAGCAGGAGTAGCACCGGCAGCAGCAGCGACATTTGCTTTTGCTGCATAATGTGCCAAGGCTCATTTGATTGGCATAAAATTTATAGCATGCAATTTGACTTGAAAGGTGGCAGCACCCAGTGGCAGCAAGTATGGCAACGCTGCCTGGCGCCCGGAAGTAACACGACACTTGACATTTTAATTTAATGCCCAGCGCAGACGTCGCTGACAACGCAACGGCAGCAACAGCAACAACAACAACAACAGCAGCTGACAGGACAAACTCTGAGAAGTATCTGTGTCTTGGGTCACGTGTACGTAAAATCGATAACTATTATGGACATTCCAGGTGTATTGCGACATAGCCGAGCATATTAATTACAAATGCAAAGCAATTTGCTCAAGAACAATGCAAAATCTACGAATTTCATTAAAGCATTTGCAACAACTTGAGCATTTGCCTAGCTCGCAATGTCAGCAAATATCTCATCTGGTATTTCATAAGCAAATAATGTCACAATTCAGTAAGACAAACACTGGATACTAACGAGAATATGTCAATCAGACGGCACTCAACTTATTCACTTGACAGCAAACTAACAATTTATTGTTTATTTACTGTCACCCAGTGCTGCAGCAATCGATATTTGAAATGACAAATTCCAAGTAAAAATGAAATTCGATTATATTCTATTTATTAAGAAAATCTAAGCTAATCATTTTTATTATTTGATATTTGAAATCTCAACAATTGAGATTTTTGAATGTTTCTTCATTTACGAAATTGTAATGGGCCGACAGCTATCAACGCAATTCTAGTTATGGCTAAGGCAACGATAGCTTCTATTGATTTGATTTTATTTTTTTAGTGTTTAAGGAGATGACAAATAGATTATCTTGTCTATATTTGGAACACAGCTTAAACAATCAATTACTTGGAATATAGAATAGAAGACATATAGTTTAGAAGATATATAATATATAGCAGATGTGATATGAGAATAGAAGAATAGAATATATGGATGGTGGACTAACAAGCTGTTGTGTTCATTGGTGACAATATATATTTTTTAAAGTCTTTAAATGACTTAATAGAACTAGTTCTAGGACGGGTAAGTATAATATTTGTAATTATAAAACGAAACTGAAAACTCTTTCCAATGAAATCCATATCCATATAATGTTAACTGAGAATTTAAGCAACTTTGCTGCCTTCCACTGCGTTCCACTTCTTCATATCTCTGACAGACATTAAAAATATAAATTAAATTAATAAAATCATGGAAAAGTATAAAATTAAATATTTTCTATTATTAAAAAAAAAATAAATAAATAAATAAATAAAAAATAAATAAAATCAAGGTATAATTTAAAAATATTAATAAAAAAATATTATTGTATTATTATAAAATAAATAACACAAAATAAATATTTGGTTGGATATTTCATATTCGTAGAAGCAACAAAAAATACCTATCAAAATATTTAGTAATATTCATAATAAATAGTTTCAAATTTTAAAGCAACAAAATTGGAAATAATATTTAACCATAATTAAACATCAGTAATAATTGTTATACTTTTATTAAACTTACATTTATTTCAAAAATAAATTAAAACAAAATTCTGATTGTTTTGTAAAACTGTATTTTAAATAAAAATAACTAAAATTTCAGCTTCACCTAGTTCAATCTAGGCTTTAAACATATTATTGAAAATTACTTAAATGCGGCCACAAAATTCTAAATTTACAATCAACGCAGCCGCAAAAATGTAAGCCACGCAAAAAAAAAAAAGAGAGTAAAAATGATTTGCCAAATAATTTGGTAAATAAAATACATGCTGGACCGGGCATATGTCAGAAATCTAGGCCAGGTGCTGCATTACACACACATATGTATATATGTGCATATATAAATCTTATATGCATATAGATTTGGTTGTGTGTTGTTGTAAAGCAGGTGAACTGCTGACCCAACGACCCAACGACCTGGCAACCCATTCATTCAAATGCCAGCTAGAGTGAGAGAGGGGGAGAGCGAGAGAGCGAGAGAGTGAAAACAAAAGCCTACATATGCAATTCATTTACTGCCATTCAGAAGACGAACTGGCACGCCCACACACCTGCACACCAACACACTGACACACACCTGTGCAGACAGCTGTATGTCAATTAAAGCGCTGCCTGTGCCGCCTAATTGGATTTATGCCACATTTATGTGTAGGTGCAAATTCGTGGAATTGCGAAGCATCGCGTGGTTTATGCTACAAAAATCACAAGCATAATGAGCGTGGTGGAGGCGTGGCAAGCGAGGCCATTAGTCGTGCCACAAAACTCGGCTCGACTCGAAACGTGGACGAAAAACAATTGCAACTTGTTGTTGCCGCTGCTGCCGCTGCTACGAGTACTAACAACTTTGGAGGACTTAAAATGAAATTACGCGAAAACTTTCGGACGCAGCGGCAATGGCAACTTTTTGAAGAGATCAGCCAGCAGGCAAGCAGGCAAAAGCTGTGGCTCTTGGCCACTTCTATTGCGGCTTTTGTGGCCCGTGGCACGCACAACTTGCGCAACTTGTGGCCACCCGTGGCCACATAATGAGTTTCATAAATTAACACAAATTAAAGATGCGAACAAGTAATTTACCTATACGAACTCTAACTGGATGCCCAACAAATAGCTAACCATTATGTGTCTCTCTCTGTCTCTCTCTCTCTCTGTCTCACATACACTGTGCAAGTTTTGCGGCCATTGGTTTGTAATTAATGTGACCGACCGGCAGCTGACCGAGCGAGGCAGCCCTGACTTGCCTGTGGTTGCCTAATGTTGGTCAACCAATTGCTCTCAATGTTGCGATTCACAGTCACAGTGACAGTCACTACGACTGTGACTGCCACTACTGTGACTGTGACCATGACTGCTGGCAGCGTTGAGTGCTTTTTCTGTTTAATTTTATTAATTATCTGTGTAATCTTTGAAGTTGTCTGCCAGCATAAGAGTATGAGTGTGCGAGTGTGTGTGATGATGCGTGCTTCCACATATGCGTAAGAGTTTGGAGCAAGGTTTTTGCGTTTGCCCCTAATCGCATCAGGCAACATTGTCTGTCTGTCTGTCTGTCTGTCTTTCTGTCTGCACATTGACTGGCAGTCGAAAAGTTTGCACCAAGTTTGAGGAAACAGCCGCGAGGCATTTAGACAAAAGACTTGAAGCAAACGAATTAGACAGCGAATGGAGAGCATCAAACAGCAATAGAAAATAAATAACACGATTAAATAGTCCAGTAAAACTGTCTAAACTTTATTGAAGTTGTTAAGGAGCTGAACAAGAACTGCTAAATATAATTTCATATAATAATTAGAATAAAAGAAATTCATTAATTTAGAAAAAAAATTAAGATAAAACAAAGGAAAATGTTGAAGAAAATAAAGGAAAAAAATTAAATGAATTCTGAAGAAAACAAAACAAATGAGGTCAGAGCATAGTTTTTACATAGACTCTTTGTATTAGCATATATGTATGCCAATTTGATTGCCCTCTATTCTAATTGGATAATTGAGTAAACTCTTGCATCGTATTCTTCTTTCTATAAGACTCCATTTCTAGTCGCATTCTCTTCAGCCATTGAAATCACACCGTGCCTGTGCGAAGTGTCTAAGCAGCCATCTCGCTTACACTCAGCGACAGCATGGCCTATGATCAGCAACAGCTATCTTTGTCTCCCTCTCTCTCTAGGAGGTGAGGTGCGTGCAATTAAATCGCAAACTCATTCGGATAATTGCACCAAGCATCTCACTAATACTAGTGCAACAGTGGCAGCCAATCACAATTAAATTTAGCAGAAATAGGGAACTGTAAACCGACTTTGCTATTTATCTCAAAATATCGTGAAAAAATAGATTTAAGATATACATGTACGTAATTATATGGATATAAATATATATATTATTATTATATTATTATATATAGAGCGTTAAGAAAATAATGTATTTAAGCACATACTTTCATTTCTTATAATTGAAAATCTATTTTAATGTAGATACCACATCTAGATATCAGATATAATTTTATATTAATAAATATATATTTTGATATAACATAAATAATTGTAATATATATTTTAAACAGAGTATTTAAGAGGTAATCAAACTTTTATATTCATTTATTATTTTTCTTTTATTTATTTTTTATTTTGCGCTTTTTTCCCGTTTAAATTATGTTTTTTTTTTTTTTTATCAATTTCACAGTTGCTGCTGCTTTTCTACTGAAAAATGTAATTTGCCATCTTTTTAACAAAATAAAATATAATTATGAATTTTATTTATATTTTTTGTTGTCAGTCAACAAAAAATTTGTATATAAAATGTAAACAATTGTAATTTCTGCGAACCTGGGAGGTGTTAAGCAGGATTTGCTCTCTTCAGACTATGTAACTTAGCAATGCGGCCAATTAGGCGAACTTTTGACCCAGAGAGTTGGGCTCAAGCGTAGAGAGTATCAGCGAGATAGCAACAGTGGCAGTAGCAGCAGCTGCTGCTCAACATGGAGCCGAGTCTAATCCCAGCCGCTGATTGGGCTTATGGAGTCGGTCGTCTGGCAACCGCGGCTGAGTGCAGCCGCACATTGGGAAGGGCTACGAAAATGAGCCTGGGCAATGGCAAATGGGAATGGGAATAGGAATGGCAGTGGGGAAATGCTGAAATGGGGTGTTATATCTAGCCAGCACGCGCTGGGAGGCGTTTTATGAGCCTTATCAGAACCGTGGACGAGGCCATTGCCAAAGATCTTTTCCCAGCGGCGTAATTTGACGCGCAAATATTGAAGTTTAAAACCAGCAGCGCTAATAAATGTTATAATCATAATGAGCAAATGTTTAAAGAGCGAGTGAAGAGCTGGGGCAACACACACAAACACACATACACTCACACGCGAGCCCCCGTTGCATAAGTTGTGCTCGCGCCGGAAAGCGAGAAGGTTGATAAGCCCAAAGCCCACACAGTGGCAACCCTCGTAATCGCGATTGCAATTATGAATGAAATTTGAATTGCAAGCGTGGCAAGGGCAAGCAACTGCTCTCCCAGGCCACGTGCCGAGTTCGGGCTGCAGCTGACTGGAAGTGGAACAGGAGGCTGAGAACTGGGAGTTGGGAGTTGGGAGCTTGGACCAGCGTCGGGTCACGTGTCGCCATTGGCAACGCCCGCTGTGGCGAGAGGCCGAGAGGCAGCTGCGGGGCTTGCAACGGAAGTGCCAATAAGTAGTTGTCAATATTGACTGATTATCTCAACACGGCGAAAAGTGAGCGCCGGGGCGGTTCAGACAGTCGTGATTGCGATTCGAACGGAAGTCAACATAAATCACAGCCAGAATGGGGGAGAGCAATAACCAAGCACGAAGGCATCGCTGGGCAATGCAATTATGTAGCTTCAGTTGGCAACATAATTCAAGCCAGGCGACAGGAAGAAGCTGCTGCCATTTAGCTGCACTAACACAGGAGATGCGCATAATTGCATCTGATATCAATACAAGAGCCCAAACACAATCGAAGCACTGAAAGTATGTCTATCATCATAAATAAAGTTGTCCTTTAGCGAGCACTTTGTTGACTGGGGTCGATTGAAGTTGAAGTGCGCTCGCTGACAGCTAAACGGAAGTTTGGAAAGTCCATTGTAACTCGTAAAATATATCGCTGATTGGAAGTGAAAAAAAAAATTTTGTAAACAATTGGTAAATATATATAAGAAATTGTAATTAAAATTCTGTAAGGCATTTTACTTAGCAATTCAATTATGAATTTCTAGCGCTAATAATCAATATCAATATCGATATGGAATAAGGCTTTATAAAGGGGTTTTGAAAGTTATAAAGCTGTTGTCTTTGAATGAAAATTGAACAAAAAATAAAATACTAAATCAAATTATTTCATGTCTTTGAAACATTTGAAACTTAAACATAATTCATCTAAATTTTGTTCCTTTGCATAGCCATATTGATCGACTTTTATTCATGTAATGTGAAGCAGACTCGTTTACTGCTTGAACCTAATGTTAGATTACTAATAGCAGATGCCTAAACTATTTAATTTATCATTTTTAGCTACTTTTTATTTGCAGGCTGTGTGCAGCTGGATTCTGTGTAAGGTAAGAGCAAATATCGAATGAGAATGAAAATATATATAGTGTTATCATTGAAGAGTAATATGCTACTGCTTCTCTCTGTCTCTCTCTCTCTCTCTCTCTCTCTATCTTTCTTTCTCTCTCTACTCTCTTTTGTTGCATGTATTATTTACTTGTGAATATATATATATATATATATATATATATATATATACAAATTAAATATACATTCATACATATATATAAAAATAAAAACATGCGAGCGATAAATGAAGCATGAATTGCATATTTGAAACGTATTCTTAAAATGTACATATTTAAATATGATATCTTCCAGTTAATATTATACTTTTATATAAATATACAATATTTATATATAAATATACAATATTTACAAATAATATATATTTTTATCAATGCACTTCAAAATGATTCAAGAAAATACTTAAATTTTAAAAAGAAGACAGAAAGGGTGGGAGCTAGAGAGAAAGAGAGATAGAGAGAGAGAGAGAGAGCTTGATAAGTGGATAAATGAAAATTCAAATTATTCAAACCTTTTATTTGATTCTAAATAATATTTATATTAAAAATAATACATTTATAATATTCTAAGTAGCCTTTAATGAATGTACATAATAAAACAGAAATTATATATATATACATTTTTTTTTTTCAAGATATATTCCATATCATATATATCTGTAATGTTCGCTGGAAGCATTCCATTAGAGACATTTCACAAATTTTATTATTACATTTATGTAAAATGTTCGTATTCAAGATAGCATACGTTTGTACGAGGGCTGCCTGTAAAATTTGCAATCAACTAAAGTTCATTAAATAAAATGTGAGCTCAATAAATTTGTATTATTTATTTACTTATTGGTCTTCACAAAATTCAAATATAATTCACAAATCATATAAAATATATTATATATACATTTTAATGTAAATAAAGAGCATATTCCACATATTCCGTAAGTGAGAGTCGAAGATGTGGAATTATGGAAACTCTGGATAGTTGTGTTATCGCTTAAGCCTCTAGACTTATCATCAACCCAGCAAGAGAAGCAAACGAATAACAATGAGCAGGCAAGCAGAGAGCCAAAGAGCTGGACTTCAGTCATAGTTCGGATTTAGAATGTTTCACAACTCTCGGACAAATTATTTCGCTTGGGCTCTGGGTCTGCTGCTGGCACTGGCGCTGCACCAGCAAACGGTGGATGGGCGCTGCAGCAAGCCCGATGAACTGGAAAATGGCAGCATTCTGCTGCGACGCAGTTTTGTACGCTTTCGCTGCTTACCCAGCTACAAGCTGATGGGCAGTATGATGCTCACTTGCGGCAGCAGCGGACGTCTGAGTGGCGAGCGACCCGTCTGTGCCAGTGAGTACCAGGCGCAATACAAGCGTCGATACAAGACAATCTATATCACTTCTCTGATATCTGTTTGTGTTACTTAACTTTACGCAGAGTCTGGCTGCCGACAGCCACCGGATCCGGACAATGGTCGCATCGATGGGATGCCGGACAGCTTGGCCGCCATCGTCATGTGCAATGATGAATATGTTGTGGCAGGAAATGATCTGGCCTATTGCAATGGCCGCAACTGGGATCGCACGCTGGGCGTTTGTCGGCATCGCAATCATTCGCTGAGTCACGCCTGCGACTTCGAGAGCGCAGATCTCTGCGGCTGGCAGCCGAAGTACACGATCGTGCAGCCCTGGCGACGTGTCGCCACCGTGAATCACTTTCACTCGTATCGCACGGGACCGCGACACGATCACACTCTGCAGAACTCATACGGCGGACACTATATGCTGATGGAGACATCTGTCTTCTCCACGGGAGCTCATCACCTGCTGTCGCCCATCTATCCGCGTGCGCTGAGCCTCAAGACCGCCTGCTGCTTCCGCTTTCATTACTTCATGTACGGCTCGGACGTTGGCGATTTGGTGGTCTCGGTCAAGCCGCATGACATGCGTGTGGAGCAAATGTGGACGCAGTATCGAAAGAAGTATGTATGCTCACAGAGCGGATGTTGTGATAAGGCCTTAATGCCAACTCTACCGCTCTCCCTCTCTTCCTCTCTCTTCCACTCTCATTTAGATATACAAAGTTCACAATATCGGGCAATCAGGGCAACAAATGGCTAGAGCATACGATCTCCATTGATGAAATGCCGAGCGATTTTCAAGTGATCTTCACAGCAACCGATGCGTCGTCACACTTCGGTGACATTGCCATCGATGATGTGCGTCTGATGACGGGCAGCCAGCTGTGTGGCGGTGGCTCGTATACCACAACAACGGAGCCGCCCGTGGCTGAGACCCTGGAGCCGGTGATCTATGACACAATGAACTGCACCAATCGCTGCAACATGTCTGCTCCATTGGACGATGAAGTGCGCGCGGATGGCAAATTGATTAAGGCTTGCGGCTGTGATGCCGGCTGCGTTGATCAGGAGAATTGTTGCCCAGACTATGCCATCACGTGTTTACTGGGACTTGATGTGGATTCGACAACACCAACGCCAGTTACGACAACAACCGAACGTAAGACAACACCGAAACCAACAACAACAACAACAACGACGCGCAGAACAACGATGAAAACAACAACGCGTAGAACAACGCCAACAACCACAACACGCAAAACAACACCAACAACAACGACAACGACAACTACAACAACAACGACCCGTAAACCGACTACGATCAAAACAACTCCCACAACAACAACAACAAAAATTACAGTAACAACTACGCCGAGCACAACAACAACTGCAGCCAGAATAATACCCACAAAAACAACATCAACAACATCTACAACAACAACGACAACGACGAAGACGACGACTTCGACGTCCAGCACCTCCAAGATGACTGAAACACCTGGTAAGTTCTACAAATGAATACATTTATTTTAATATATTAATGAAATAATTATAACTATATTTAAATAAATATAACTATATTAAAATAAATAAGTACAAATAAAAAATAAATATTTAATATTTTACTTAAATTATATTGAATCTTTTTCAGACTGTTAATTTTAATTATTGCTGAAAAATGAGGAATAATTATTTTTAGCGTTAATTCAAATAAATAGTCTGAGAAAGTTTTAATATAATTTAAGTAACATATTTTATTTTATTATTAATATTTTTTTGCAAATATTAAAATTAATTAGTCTGAGAAAGTTTCAATATAATTTAAGTCAAATACTTTATTTTATTTTTATTATTTTTTGCAATTATTAAAATTAATTTATTTTTATTATTTTTATTTTTTTGCAATTATTAAAATTAATTAGACAGAGAAAGTTTAAATATAATTTAAGTAAAATATTTAATTTTATTTTTATTATTTTTTTTGCAATTATTAAAATTAATTTATTTTTATTTTTATTTATTTTTTTTTTTTTGCAATTATTAAAATTAATTAGTCTGCGAAAGTTTTAATATAATTTAAGTAAAATATTTTATTTTATTTTTATTATTTTTTTTGCAGTTATTAAATTTTTTTTTATTTTTATTTATTTATTTTTAATGGCTTTTTATTTACTCATTTTTATATATATATACATATATAGTCTTGTCTGTGATAGTGTATAGAAATTTAAATTTATTTAAAGTATATATATATAGATATATTTTGTTAATTTCTAATCGAGTAGCAAGTGTTCAAAAATGATTTTCACGTTAGGATTCAAAACAATTTGTCTTTCTCTATTTTGGAGTGCAGAAATCTGTTATCCTTCAACTCAGGTCTTCAAAGAGTTAAATCGAGATACATTGACGGCAAATGCGAAGATTAATTTATTTTAAAATATTTAGTGTAGCGAAAACAGCCTCAAAAGTGAAAGATAATTATATATATAAACAAAAATTTTAAATTTTATATTTTTATTTAAAAAAAAATATTTTAAAATATTATGACATTTTATTAAGTTCGCCTTTAATTCTATTTTATTTACCATTCATCTTATTTTATTCCCAAGATAATATTATGCATTGCATTTAAAGTTTTCTCAGCAAACTCCAAGGTTTAGTTTGGAAGCTTAACTTACCTTACTTATTAAATAACAATAATAATAAATCACAGACATTTTAAATTATTTCTCAAATTCATATTTAATTGAAATTTAATTTTTCAATAAATCTCTATGTTTATTCGCTTTGCAGCTTTGCATCCCACAAAATCGCATCGTGGTGTCATTTCCTGGACCGTGCTGCCGGATGAGATCAAGAGCGAGAACGACAGACGAAGTGCCTCGAATCCGGCACGTTTCATGTGGTTCCTAATGCTGGCCATTATGCTGATCGTGATCGTGGCCAGCGTCACGTATCGCTGGAAGCGGCCCAATGGCGCCAGCTACGAGAAGGCAGTCAGTTTCCAGAAGACCTTCGCCAAGCTGAGGAATGCCTCCATTTTGCGAGGCCGTCACGACGCAGGCAGCGAGGCAACAGCTGCACTTGTCACCGACGACGAGGATGTTCAATTCGAGGAAATGGGCGTGGACATACGCAATGTCTCAGAGCTGTAGCTTGGATTGAAATTGAAATTGAAATTGTGTACAGACTCCGTTACTATAGCTGCACCTCCTCCATAACTCTCTACTTAAATTAAGTCAAACAATTTGTTTATCTATGGGTTGATGAAAGTTATTTTATTATTATTACTTTAAATCAAAAAAATATATATGTTGAAATATGTAAAATAGATTTATAAAATTATTAAAGAGCTTAATTTAAAATTGTAAAGTGTTTATTAATTATAATATTTTATTTATTACAGATTTTTGCCAAGAATTTCTAGGCATCTTCTCTGCATACATAAACTGAATAATAATAAATAATAATAATATTTACAACATAATGATATGAAAATCTCCCTTGAAATCCCTTCAATCGAATTTTCCGGCTATTATTGTATCAGCTGCGCATATCGATTGAATTTCATAGATTCAGATTAAGATTAAATAATGAATGAGCCTCGGAGCTGGTTAACGAGCACTTTGAGCTACTTGCCGCGATCCCCTAATGAAATCTCTATATCCGTATCAGTTGCCATAGCTCTGGGCTATGTGTGCAGCACGTGTCCTGCTGCTGCAGCAGCCCTTTGGCAACCACCAAGCCAATCCAACTCCTGCTGCTCCTGCTGGCACTGATGCTGGTGCTGTTAGCTTTAGTGCCATCGTTTCTCAACCACCCATTACGGGGCTGGCTCATGTTTTAACAGCGGCTTTTGGTTGTGATTTAGTGGCTGGCCAAAGCGACAGCAGCAACAACGATGGCCCGGCTTAGCGTCTGGCCAGACCAGCTTCCAGTCTTTATTTAGCCCACACTCCCTGCTTGGGCAACCGTTTTGTGCGGCACTCAGCACAAATTTTGGGCATTTCATGCAATTATTGCCGGGCAGCAACAGACACCCAGAGTGGCAGAGGGTGAGCTGGCAAAACCCAAACCAAAAACCAACCACCAGCAGTTTGCACGCTCAACAAATTTCCACAAGATTTTCTGAGCGCTTGGAAAAGCGTTTGCACGATTGCGCGGATTTTTGCATTTCCTTTCACGTTTTTCTATTTTCTTTTTTTTTCCCAAATTTTCTATTTTTTTTTTTTTTTTTTTAATCCCAACACCCTTGTCATGCCTGCTGCTGTTTATCCTGTTTGGCTTTGTGATTTAGCGCCCGCTACTCTATCGACTTCTCACACATCATTTGAGGAACTTTTCTTCTTCTGCTTTTTTTTCGTTTTAATTAAAATGACATTTTGATGTGGATGCACAGCCTGCTGGTGGTGGTGGGGCGAGGGGATGCGCAACAGACAGAAAGGGGCGTGCCTTGGGACACTTTTGGGGCATTTCCTTAATGCGCATTGAGCCCTAATTAAATGTGAAGTGCGACGAGTGCTGCTTAGCAGCAACGACTGCTGGGGGCGTGGCATCGTTAATTTCAAGTCACTTGATGGAAGGCACGCACAACATTTTTGCATGCCACCCACGAACGAGTCTTATCTGTGGACAAGCCCACACATGAAGACGCAACCCTGCCGGCCACCCTCTGGCAGCAAACCCACTCAGCTCCTTCCCTTGAGGCCGCAGCCGTTTACAGTTTCATTCGGCGCTTATCGCTGCAATAAATCGCATTAATTTATTGTCCTCGCCGCATATTTTGTCCACTGAGCCGCAGCTCCAGCGCCAACCAGTTACAATTTAATGGGCTTGTCCATTGGGTCTCCAGCCCACTCGACTCCAGCCCCATCTCTCATAGTTTTATTATTGTTTTCCATTTAACACTTTTTGGCTTTGGCTACCTGAAAGAATGCAGCACGCCCTAGCAGTAGAGGAAAATTGTCACGGAAATATGCAAAAGCTTCTTAAAATATTGCAGATGAGAGCAGAAAACCTTAAGCTCAGAGATTATATAGAATAACCTGGTATTAGCAATCTTATGACTGAAGGACTTTAGACTGACTGTAGGGCAGATCAGTAGATGAATGGAGTGGAATGGTATGGAAAGTGTTTGTCATTGTCATTGTCATTGTCATTGTCATTGTCATTGTCATTGTCATTGTCATTGTCATTGTCATTGTCATTGTCATTGTCATTGTCATTGTCATTGTCATTGTCATTGTCATTGTCATTGTCATTGTCATTGTCATTGTCATTGTCATTGTCATTGTCATTGTCATTGTCATTGTCATTGTCATTGTCATTGTCATTGTCATTGTCATTGTCATTGTCATTGTCATTGTCATTGTCATTGTCATTGTCATTGTCATTGTCATTGTCATTGTCATTGTCATTGTCATTGTCATTGTCATTGTCATTGTCATTGTCATTGTCATTGTCATTCTTAGACTCATTCCCATTCCTATCCTTAGACTCATTCCCATTCCCATTCCCATTCCCATTCTCATTGTCATCATTAGACATTTGAATTCGAATTATTGCAAGCTGCACGTAATATATCACAAACTGTGTCTCTATTTGACTGCTTCGGGGCAGTTCAGCTGCAACTACTTAATTCAAATTCTCAGACACATTTTATTTAGTTTTTTATGTTTTTTGTGGTCGGCACTCGTCCGTTTTTTATCTGTGTCAGCATTTCAGTTAGCAGTTGTAATCTCCATGCATTGGTCATGTGCGAAATTGTTGCCCAGATGCTTATCAACAGACGCCAGCGCGCTGCGTCACTCACTGAGCAAGGGTCGACAAAATAGGGGCTGGGGCGGGCCTGGGCCAGCAGCTGCGTGTGGGCAGCTGGAATATTTATAACGCCATGGCTGCAATTTATTATGCAGTGCTGCAGGCTAGCTGTCTGGTATCTGGACGTGGTTTTGCTTCAGTCGCCAGTCGCCAGTTGAACGTCACCAAAGATGTCACCTAGGGCTGCAGTCGCCTAACCGAAAAAGCCCCATTCAAGATTTATGCAACCGAGTTATGGCGCACCAGACGGCAGGCGGCAGGCGGCAGACGGCAAAGGCAACTTTATCGTTCGACAAGGTTTTTGTGTTGCACCCCAGGTTTTGCGGCATTGAAGAGGCCTTACCCCAGGCCTGATTCACTGCACTTCACTCTTTTGTCGTTGCTGCCTTTGCTGCTGCTGTTGCTGTTGCTGTTGCTGTTGCTGCTCGTCTTCCTCTTCCACACTGAAGGTTGTACCGGACATTTTCTGCTGCCGTTGCACGTTATCAGCACAAAAGTTCTTGTCGTTGCCGGGCTTCTAGTTATTTTTTGTGTTCATTTATAACTGGATAAATGTGTGAGAGTATTTTTGCAAGGGTTTTGCATGAGCTAAGCTGTGACTACAGTTATTCGTAATTCAAATGTAAACAAAAAACAAGATAAAATAGCTTTGAGCTTAGCTTAACAGTCATGAGAATTCGGGGAAGGCTGATAAAAGAAGACGTTGATATAAATGAATGAAAAATATATTAAAATGCTGTTGCTGAATATTATTTACGATTTATTATATAATTTTTATTTTATTATTAATTGGTTAATATTTAATAAAAATATATGATAATAATAATATAAAAAATTATTAATTATTATGGAAAATTATTTATAAAACGTAATTATTTTTAATAATTATTACTACATATAATTATTCAAATCCAAAATTAAATCTGTTAATTACTATACACTTTTAATTGCTTCAATAATTTGTACATATATATTTTAATATTTTAATATATATGAAATATATTCAATAAATAATTTTTCACTAATTTACAACTCTGAATTATTTTATATTAATTTTCTATATATAAAATATTTTAATTACTGATAAAATAATTTTTAAATTTATTTATGAATTGATCGAAATTTTTCTAAAAATTATTATGTTACGCAATAATCAAAAAGCAATTTTATCACTTGTCGCATTTTTCAAAATATATATATATATTTAATTCACAATATTTTAAATTTCTTTATCTCAAGTTACGATTAATTTGAACTGTGGATAACCCAAGTTAAATTTGTATAGAGTCGAGATTATCTCAAATTTCATACACAATTCATTCAAACACACATAGCTCATTTTTATCAGCTTAGATACGGCGCCAGCTGTTAAATGCTTTGTTATGAAAAAACAAAAAACAAAAAATCAGCAACAAAAGCAACAATATTGAAATGGCATTAAATTTGAGTGATAAGAACCCGCTTAAAGGGCAAGCCAAGAATTTATCTATATGACGCTCGCCCTCTCTCGCAACCTCTCTCTCTTGGTCGCCCCAATGTTGGTCAGGGCGTGAGCTAAGCAAAAGTCATCGTCCGTTGTCTGCGTCATCATTATAATCATTGGGATTGGAAAGGAGCAGCAGCAAAACTAATTAAGCATCGCATTTCATTTCCAATTCGGTTGCTCTGGGGAACCCAAAAGAAAACACACAGAATTGAGCAAAGAGAACTGGCAAAAGGAAAAAAAAAAACAAGAGCAACTGAAATACGGAAACCAAAATCGAAATCGAAACATAAGCCAAATAAATTTCCGTTACCAATGCGCTTTCATAATTAATGTGAACCAATTACAGCAAAGCGCACGAAACAAGCAAGACAAACCTGGTCAAAAATTCGACTAGTGCTACAGCTGCCGCCTTCAGATTGATCTATGTGAGTGTGTGTGTGTGTGTGAGTGTGCATTACATAAGCACTAATCCGCATTCGCATTCGCATTCGCTTCCGCAACTGCCTTCCCCTTTCAGCAAATTTCAAATGTAAGACAAACAGCAAAATGCGAAATGAATGAAAAGTGCAGCGACAGCAAAAAACTGTTCAAACTTCCATTCCGTAAACCCCCCAAATCCAATCCGTACACAATCCAACTCAACCCAACGCCCACCATCATCATCTGCTTCATCATCATAATGGACGCAGTGCAGTGCAACGAAAACATATCGAAAATCAAACAATTGTCTTTAGCACAATGGAACACTGGATTCATTGTGCCTGGAACACCCAGCAATTGATGTATTCCTCCCGTCTGACTAAAGGCCAACACGGGCAGGGGGGGTGACTGCTCCCGGTCCAGCTTTTAGCTTCAGGCGCCGCCACATCCAGTTGCTGCAGCTTTGCTTGGTTTAATCAGCAGCTTACAAGAGTCAACAATGGGTAGAATGGAGGTGAACCAGCAGCCAGGCGACATAGCATTGCTGTGTAGTCGGTCCACTATGCCACGCCCACCCTCGAAAGTCACAAAGTAAATGGCAATATGAAGAGTTTACGTGAATGACAATGCACGAATAATTAATATCCTGAGAAACGGCATCAAGAAATTTAAATTTACATTCAATTATTTCAGAAATATTCGAGAAACAAAAAATTTTAAAATAATTCTGAATTATTTTGTAAATAAAAAATTCTAAAATAATCTAAAAATTTTAATTCTTAAAAAAAAATAATAATAAAAAAAAATATAAAAAAATAATAAAATAATAAATAAATAAAATAAAATGATTTAATCAGCTCTTGTGAGATTAAAAATAAATACAAATATTTAAAATTGGTTTTAAAAAATAAAATGAATAAAATGTGAATATTCAGACAACTTTTAATGCAACATAACATATTTTTTAGCTTATTTATTTATTTTATTTTAATTTTAATTTTTTTTTATTTTTTTATTATAATTTTTTTGTGTTCAGTACAATGCAAATATTTCAGAATATTTTTTAATATTAAAAAAATTACAGAATTTTTAATTAAACTCAATTAATCCATATAGAAACTGCTCTTAAAATTGTTTAATAAAAATCTGTCAATTTAATGATTTAAAAAAAAATAAAATGTTACGGGATTGTAAAAAGAAATGCCTAGAGACTAATGCAAATATTTCATATTCATATTAATATATATATGAATCATAATATATGAAATAATAATATATGAAATATAAATGAAATAAAAATTCAAAACCAAATATAAAATAATTTCTATACCAAATCATAAAATATTTAATTCTCTTCAATTGCCATTAAGTATTAATTATCAGAAATAAAATCTTTTCAATCTTATAAATCTGCAAAATTATTCAGCTTAATTTTAGTATATTCAGCAGGCATTTGTGAGTAAATCATATAAGTATATTGAATATAAATAAATACTGTACTTATTGTTCAATAATGAACATTTATACAGGGTATTTCCAGGAAGAGCATATTGATATGCTTTGATGGCAATGCAAAATGCGATCTATCAAAATGAAATTGAAATCTTTTGCTCATTTTTGAGTTGGCAGAAAAGATTGCAATTGGTATTGGTATTGGTATTGGTATTGGCATTGGTACTGTGTATATAAGGATTGGTATTAAGGATTGCCATTGCTATTGGCATTGGCATTGCAGTTTGTCTTTTGGGTTGGCTTGACTTGTCGATGCTGCTGCTGCTGCTGCTGCTGCTGCTATTGCTGCTGTCCCAAATACAACGCCTTGCCTCACTGTCGTGTCAATCAATGTCAATAAAACAATTACTGTCACTTGCAGCTGGCGGACGCTGCTGCGACATTGTGGGCTGGCGATGGTGTTTTGGGGCGGGGGCGTGGCACAGCAGGGAGTTAGCTCGTGGACGGTGTCATGTTCGCTCGCTCAGCTGCAGTTCGACTGGGAGCTGGAGCTGGAGCTGGAGTTGAAGTTGAAGTTGAACATGAAAGGCTGACTCAATACACACGCCCTGCTCTTACACAGACACAGCCACAGCCACACACAGTGAGAGGCTCTCTACTTTCTTGCTTTGTTCTGCTATCTCTATCCCACTCAGTGTGTCCTTCACTTGTGCTTTTTCGCCCGCATTTTGGGCAAATGTTTGCGGTTCGAGGCAAATACCCTTCGCTGGCAATAAAACTCAACTTGTTGTTGTTGCTGCTGCTATTGCTGTTGTTGCTGTGACAAATCGTTTGTTTTAGACGTCGCTGCCATTGGCATAATCGCATAGTCATTGCAGCTTGTGTTCCCCACCCGCCACTCCACTTTACTCGACTCGAATCACTCACTCACTGAGTCGCCGCACACGCCGCAATGTTGCACAACTCGAGGCCATTTGTTGCAGTTGCCGTTGTTGTTGTTATTGTTGTTGTTGTTGCCACTGGTAAAGTTACAATGTATCTACTTTTGAGTTACATTGTCTCGGCATCGAAGTTGCGTTGACAGCCAACGTTGCCTCGGCGCCGCGCTGCAACGCTCCTGCTCCATCATAGTCCTTTGCAATCGTCACTGCATTTGCGGATTTTGGCCACATTTCGAGCACATGCATTATACATGGCCAACAGACTTTTACCAAACCCACCAACCCACCCGCCCAACATGATTGTAGGCAGCCTTTGGCAAATTGCAACACATGACAAACTTTGTGTTTAGCCAACAGTGGAAATTACAACTGGAGCAAAGCGCTCAATGGGTGCCAATTGGTTTGTTGGGAGTTGAAAGTGCTTGTGGGTGTGGGTGTGTGTGGGCGGAGCAAAAGGGGCTGACATAAATGTGGATAGAGAGACAGAGAGAGAGAGAGAGAGAGAGAGAGCGAGAGAGGAGGGGAGAGTGGGGCTAGAGTAGTACAAAAAGTTGTCTACGGTTATCGGAGCAACTCAGTTAAAATGATTGTGTAACTACGATTGCCACAATCTCGCCCCGTCGAACTTTCTTTCAGCTCTCAAGTGCTTGACGATTCTAGTTGCATAACAAATGCAAATTGTAGTGTATTCATAATTCGTTTAGTTAGTTAGGCGGAAGTTATTGTAGTTGTTGAAGCGGAGTTAGTTAAAGCAATATGACTTGAAGCAAATGTTATCTATGCTATGATTTAGATCAACTTACTTCACAAGTGGAATGGAATATATATTGTTATATAATATAAAAATATTTCAGAAAAATTAACCTAACTTTACTTCTATTACTATTAATCTATTACTATTTCTACAAATATTCAAGTTTCTCTAGCGAATATAGTCATTCCCCAACACACTCACTCCTCCTGTGTCGAAAAAGCTGAACAACTGCATATAAAATATGCGAATTGTTAGTTGTAACTGAATTGTCATTTATGCCACCAAAAATTGCTGCATAATTCATCGCTGCATTTAGTAGTGTGAAACGAGCTGCAAAATTTGCGACGAGCTCATGAAATATGCACGATATTGATATCGAAATTTGCTGAAGCAATTCCAAATGAATTATAAATTGGCCAGTGAAATCGAAGCAGTGCAATGTTAGCGACAGCAAAAGCAAACAGCAGAAGTTGAGGAAAATGAAGCTGATGAAAATAAAGAAGATGAAGTGGTAAAGAAGATGAAGTGGAAGGTGAGATGATTTTGGAAAATGAAAGAGCTATAGCTATAACTAAAGTTGAACAAATATTTAATATATTACTTTTTTTTTAAAGAATATAAACTAAAAATATAAAAAAATTAATCAAATTTGACAATTTTCTTGCTTACATCTATGAATATAAATATGACTATACTTTTTAATTTCAATCAATCTGAGTTCAATTTAAAAGGTGTAACATTTGAGCTGCTATAATATTAGGAGCAATAGAATGAAATGGAAATAGGCTAAAGACAGATGTTGTTTCTCTCTGATATTAAGAGCTGATAATGCGAAATCAATAGCAAAATCGTAAACACTTTATTGTGATTGGCTGATGCTGATAGTGAGTGTGAGATTGCGTTCCTAGCGAAGGAGGGAGACAAAGATAGCTGTTGCTGATCGCAGACGCGGCTGTTTCTGAGTGGGAGCGAGATGGCTGCACCTAAGCACTTCAATGGACGAAGAGAGCGCCATTATAAATATGGCGTCTCAATGGCAGCAACAACACCAAAAATGATCTACCCGTTAATGCAATAAATGGCAAAAGCATCTAAAGCAGACTTATAAAAAGTCAAGATTTAAAAATATCTACAAAATTTGTTTAGTATTAAATCTAAACAAGTTTATTAAAAAAAAAAAAGCAGAATAAATCACATTTTCTCTAGAGTCCGCATAAAGTTGATATATTTTTGGCAGCAAACAAACTAATTTTAGTGCAGAGCCACCTGCTGACTGCAAATATGCAGCTCGTTGATTATAAAGAGAGAGAGGGGGGAGGGCGAGAGCGATGATGGAAACCAAAATCTAATGCCAAGAGAATTTCTGCTGCTTCTGCTCTCGTCTCTTGAGTGAAAGACATATTTATTTAGCAACATAGTTGAAAATCGAAAATTTTGTGATGACAAAGTCGATGCGAATGCAAAGGCAACAAAGTCGCATACCTTTGAGCGGCAGAGAGGGCGAGTGGATGGATGCTTTGGCTCTCTTCTGTTGGCATGCTAAGCAAAAACTTGCAATCGAAATGTGGACAATACGAATAGCATTCGCGCAGCTGCCAACTGATATGAAGTCTGGCTTGAAGTCGCGTGGCGCCTGACACGTAAACCATTTGGCACGCAGTGCATCCACTTGCTGACTGGCTGTGTTGATGTTGACGCACATAAAATGTGAATTGCTGCAGCGGGGGGGCATGCAACAGCGGACTCCAAGCAATTTGCCAGCTAGCTGAAGTCTGTCTTTGGCAGCATAATGCGATTTGGGAATTGATTCCGCCGCAGGCCAATAGAGCGCAGCAGCTGCAAATCAAACATAGACAGTGATAGAATGGGAGTCAAAGACAGAGAGAGAGAGAGAGAGAGAGAGAGGCACACACAATTCGGTACAGTCATTTTAAGCAAATTACAATTTTGAACTCGAAATAAATTTGAGGAAACATTCAGCTTAGACCTTTTTAATATGCGCTCATTCATCAAAAGCTGCAGTCGACTGGCTGCGGTTAGGCAGGTCTGTCATTTATTGTAATACCCTATTGTACATGACTAAACAGGGTATGATTGTTTTTTTTTTTCGAAGTATTTAATGTAAAAGTAGGCATAAGGGCAGCTCTTTAATGTGATCAAGAATGTCTCGAAGAGCTGAGAGGAATCAAGAATATATAGCAATACATAGTAATTACACCAGCAGCTCATCTCCCTCGCTCAGCGCAGCTTCCAGTCAGGTACAAACTTTGCCTTTATTGATAGCAACAACAACTAAGAGATGCTTCATATTCTTCAAAGAGCTTCTCTACTCTGTGGGCAGGGTATCTTTTAGTCGGTGCCTCTCACGCACTCACGCATTTTAACAGCTTTTGACTTTATTGACATGGCAGCCAGGGCTACGCAGAGCTACGCATCAAATCAGTCGTCGTTTTTCTTCCTCCCTGTCTGGTCACGTGCTTCGCACAATTCAATTTGAAACATGCTACGTTTAAGGGGCGCACACACTCACACGCATATTTACATGCCTTGCAGAAAGCCCACTTCTGTCGACCACTAACAACAACAACAACAACAACAACAACTGTCGCTGATTGCGTTGACAACATTTTGCCATTGTGCGTCATTCGCGTGGCAGCAAATCCCTTGCTCCAGCTCCTTCTCCTGCAGCTCTGCCAACGCCGCGACAGCTCGTAAATCTCGTAAATGTATGCACCCCACTGGACGTCTGCCACGCCTACCAGCGCTACGCACTCGCACTCTCGGCCCACCCCCGCCCAACATTCAATATGCCACGTTCTGTGACAACGTTCACTTTTCAGCCGCTGCCTTTGACAGGCCAAAAATTTTAGTTTGGCAACCCTTCGTCGTTGCCGTTGCCGTTGCCATTGCCATCGTCGTCTGCCTTCCTGCTCGATTACAATTTCGGGCACATCATTTGGCATTGTGCTTATGGAATTTGCCGTATCCAGGCAGGCACTCGCTCGCATTGTCCTCTGCCTAGTGCTGTGTAATTGCAACAATATTGGAGTCGCTCCAGTTACAGCTGATTTAGATGTTTGGGCTTTGATTTCGTATCCTTTGACAGGAGGCGACCTTCGAACGACTTAATGTATGCCAGACAAATCAAATGCACAATTAAGTAAATATGTGTATGTGCATGTACTTTCTCTATGGGGCTTCCTTAAAATATTTCAATTTTCACGACAATAGACGAGACATGAAGCCCGCTTAATTATGCGCAGCCAGGCAGCCAGGCAACCCAGGCAGGCGTGCTGCCACGCCCAGTTTGTCGAGCACAGTCTGATAGATTTTTGTTTTTCTTTTTTTCTTTCGGCACGAAACGCATTTACAAGTGTTCAACAGTCGAGACTGTAAACTGAAATAAAACTGAAAGCGAAGCAAAAACCAGTTGAAAACAATGGCAGATATAATTGAGTAAAGAATCAAATGCCCATTGAAAGACTAAGAGATGCCCCTTAGATGCAAGCAAAACATTTACAATTGGTTGATTGTATAAGGAGTTCAAACTAGAAATATTTCAATTGCAGCTCAAATTATTTATGCTTAAAAGAAAAATGAAATCTAAAATGTAATTCGAAGTGCAAGTAAATTAAATTAGAGCACAGCCTATAATAAATAAATAAATAAAATAAATGAAATATTTTAAAATGAAATACAATGAAGTACAAAAATATTGAAGAGATGCAGAGATGCTTTATACTTCTGACTTCTTTAGAATTATGAAGATGTTGAAAATCGTATATATTCCACAAGTCAATTAACTAAATTATAAAATAAGTAAAATTGCCTTTTGATAAGAGTGGATGCTGCGTCTTGGATTTATTGTATATATAGTTTTTCATTCTCTGCACTTGAGATTCAAATGAATATTACTCAAGGTCGTCGCCATATTCACTCATTCACAACTTGAAGCGCAATTAAAGTTGCGATTCGTGCAAGGCAACGAGAAGTCATTAGTGATGACTGATGACTGATGAGTACCTGCTCATATGGCAGCCATCGTTAAATGGAAACACATTTGCCAATAAGAATTTCACAAAGTTCCCTTTGACACACACGAAAATATAGCCAGAAATATTGCAATATTCGATAGCAGTGCAGATATCACCTACAGCCTTGCTCCAGCTATAACCAGATGTAATTACGTTTCCAGTGTCCATATACTCCAAAGATGTCGACTCCATTGCCGGCTCTGCCAGTGTGGCGCAACAACAATTTTTGAGGGGTTGTTCGCAGCAGCAAGCCCAACTTTATTCTAGTTCCCAGCCCATTCTTGATGCTGAATGCAAAATGAAGCAGCCATGAGGGAGAGGGAGTGAGTGGCTGAGTGGGTGAGTCAGTGCTCTGGCGAAGTCGTAGATTTCTCTCACATTTTCCAAGTTGGCATCGCTGGCGTTTTCCATAAGGACTTTATTACTTTTTCATTTCGTTTCATTTCGTTTTAATTTTATTATGAGCCAAAAGTGGCAGAGCGCCGGCCACAGCCACTGCAATGGACCGGGATCACAGCATAAGGACTTGCTGAGGGCGGGTTGAACACAAAAGAGATACAACAGTCCAAACAACAAGGATAACAATAGTCAGACCAAGGGTTCCGCAGCTGCTCGAATTGAGTGTCTGTCTGCTCTGTATTCAGCGTTGGGGCGAAACAATTTTTAATTAAATTCTGTGTGTATTTTATACAAATATGAATAATTATTTACGGCAGCAACAACAACTATAGAAACATGCGTAGGCAGTTAATGGCAAGCTCTGCGAGTAATATGATATTATCTCTCTTCAGCCTATTATGAAATAGAAAATGAGCAGCATTTGGCATATTTTCAGTCTCGATGCCGATGCCGACGCCGACGTCGACGTCGATTAATTGTCGAGAGACTTTCGGGCTTTCGAAAGTGTTGTGCTCTGCATTTAAATTGCAGATGATTATTTAAATTTCGCCTGCAATTTACATAATGAAGGTCGGCTCTGAACTCTGCCCACAGACCCTTTCCTCTCTCTCCCTCTCTCTCTTCCCATCGAGCGCCTCGAGCCTCTCAAATTAATCAAACAAATTGCTTTGAGGCTCGACAGCATATGAAAGTCCATTTCGACTTTGCATTTCAAAAACACTCAGCTGCAGGCATTCGCGTCTTTCTATTCGAGTCTTTCAGCATCGAATTCACTAAAAGATATTTACATTCAATAGAGCGCAATCGAATCTCTTTTCCTTTTCTTCACTGATTATATTTGGGCGCTGGATAGTTTGTGCCGGCTAAGCAGTTACAGTTCTATTCGAGCAAATAGAGATGTAGTTGAAAGCTCGATAGATAGATGTTCCAAAAAACAAATTTATTTCAGTTTCAGCAAAAACAATTTTTATACACTAAATTACACTTTTTTTTTTTTTTAATTATGTATGACAATTATAATAGTATATTAGTATTATTTTTCGTGCATACAAAAAATATTAAATTTCTAGGCAAGCTCTTACAGGAAAAAAAAATTAATAAATAAATGTAATAAATTGCTTCAATTGATTTTTTTTTTTTTTAATTTTGTTTTATTTTTGTAAGTTCTCTTCAACTTGAAAAAAATTAAATTCTAGGCAAGCTCTTATATCTAATAAAAAATTAATAAATAAAAAATTAATAATAAAAAAATTGATTTTTTTTTTTTAAATTTTGTTTTTAATTTTTTTTAAGTTCTCTTCAACTTGAAAAAATTATTTTAATTTTTTTATTAAAAATATTTTCATCTTAAACTATTTTTACATTATATTTTTATTAATCACGATGTATAAATTTGTTATTTATTTTTATTTTTTTTTTTTTATTTTTTTTACTTTTTTTTTAAGTTCTCTTCAACTTGAAAAAATTAATTTTTCGGCAAGCTCTTATGTATAAAAAATTAATAAATAAATGTAATAAATTGCTTCAATTGATTTTTTATAAATTTTGTTTTAATTTTTTTTTTAATTTCTCTTCAACTTGAAAAATTAGTTTAATATTTTAATTAAAAGTATTTTCATCTTAAACTATTTTTACATTATATTTTTATTAATAACGATCTATAAATTTGTTATTTATTTTGTATTAAAAATAAAAACGTTAATTATTGTTATTTTTTAATATAAATTAATATTTGTTCAACATATATCTATTAATATATTTAAATTTTATTTTTTATATTATTTAATATAAAGTATAAAATAAGTATATTTTTTAAAGCTTTTTTTTTACTTAAATATCAAACAAATATTTTTATATATTTTTTGCTTATTTTGCAAGAACAAAATATTACTAAAAATTAAAAAAAATTGATATTATTAATACTAAACAAAATATTCATAGAAAAAGAATTCCGCATAGAATTATAACTGAAATCCTTTTGTGGAACTTTAATTCAACTCTGGCTGCACATGCCTCGCCGACCATATGTATGTGCATGAATTATTAGCATATTCATTTTGAATCAGTTTTCCATCAGTTTTTGCACGAGTTTTCATTCTGGCAACGGCCGTGGATTGATTTGGGGGACTTTGAGGCGCGGCTTGCATAGGGCAATTAGTTTAATTCGATTAAAATGCGCTGCGGCTGCCCTCAGCAGAAGTGCAGAAAGCATGAACACAATTTGTCAATGTTTATATATATGTGCGAGAGAGAGGGAGAGATGCGAGAGAGAGATAGCTGTAGACATATTTAATTCATGGGCTTTTGTGTGGTTGCGGCTATTGTATTACATTATTATGTAATATGGCGAATAATGTGAATTCAATGAATGCAAATATCAATTTACTTTTAGCATAATAATTGAATTTTTGTATTTGTGCTTTTGTCTATTTTTGGCCACGCACAGAGTGAGAGAGAGAGAGAGAGACGGTAATTGAAATATTTATTTTTCATCTCAATTGCAATAATAAAACCGCACAGGACATTTGCTGAACTCGCGATAACCGCCAGGCAAACACCGAAAACAACACACGCAATGATTACCCAATGTAAAATGCCAATGGCATCTGTACACACACACACACACACACACAAACAAAGGTAATTGTCTGCTTTGTCATTTTATCATTTTGTCCCGCTGTCTGTTTGCCAATTTGCCAAAAACTTTTGCGTTAATTATGAGCCAAAATCAACGCGTTGCAAAACTCCTTTTGTTAACATAGAATGTGTGTGTGTTGGTGTGTATGTGTGTGTGTGTGTGTGTGATGCTTTTTGTACATTTGTTTTCGATTAGCTGCAAGCGCTAAAGTCAACAAATCAATGCAGCTCAAAATAGTGAAAATGTTTATGAAGAGTGAGTGAGGAGTGGGCGACAGGAGGAGGAGTGGCAGAGGAGGAGGAGGAGGAATACAAAAGTGATAGCTGGAGAGCGCGAATAATGTGTTTCCAGTTTTGTGCCCACGAGCGATGGCAAATTGCAATTAGCGTGCGAAACGAAAATTTGCAATTAATTATAAAGCGTTCAAGAAATGTTTTTCCAATTCGAAATGATAAATACACAAATAGCAAAAGAGCGAGAGAGAGAGAGAGAGAGAGAGAGAGATGGAGAGAGCGAGCGTAGAGATTGCTGCCAATCAAAGCAAAACGTGAATAATTTCTGTGACACAGCCTCGAGCTCAATTCTCATGTTTGAAGTTCATTTATTTAGCCAAAACTCTTCACGATTCGCATCAAAGTTGAGCTGCGGCATCAATTTTTTATGGCCCAGCGATAGCAGCGACAATAATAGAAACTTGTCGCTGAGCGTCTAGACAGTTTCAAAGAATACGCAATTATGGCCATGTTGCTTAATCTTTATTTAGTTTCCCTATAATTGTAGTTGGAAGCTTTTGTTTTCCTTACACTTCTTTCGGTATCAGCTGCAATGATAGCTGCGGCAGCGTACTTAAGATGTTCTATCATTTTTAATATAGCCAAAGTTGATTGATCAAAAGTTTTATCGGCGATTGCATGCACAGATGTGATTGGAAAAATATTTAACTGAAATATAGAAATATTGAGAGAAAAAGTGTGTTGAGAGAGTAATAGAGAGAGTGAGGGATGAGATAAAGATCTAGAAATTATATATTTGCAAGGAAAAGAGTCAGAAAGAAAGAGAGAGAGAGAGAGAGAGATAGAAAGACAGTGAGAGAAAATCAGGTAGACTTAAATGAAAATCTATCATCGGACTGAGTGAAAAATAAATAAAAAAGGAAGAGAAGCGAGTAAGAGAGAATAAGTGTGCATATAAGTATAGAGAGAGAGAGAAAGAGAGAGAAAGAGAGAGAGAGAGAGAAAATTCCATCATCTTATTAAAAATACTAAGAGAAAGATTAAGGATGGGGATAGAGGAAAATGCTGGAACAGAGGTATAGAGAGAGATATGCACATAAGCACGAGAGAGAGGGAAGCAGACTAAGCTCTTTCGCTCTCAGACTGAGCTCTTTCGCTCTCAGTCTGTTTCACTCTAGGCACATAGGACAAGCGAGAGACAGAGAGAAACAGCGTGAGCGAGAAAGCACCATAGTCGAACTGCCTATCTAATCGTTTAGCCAACTATCTAATCAACTGCAGTTCTCCCACTTACTCGTTTAACTCTGCCCAGAAAACCCGCTAGCCCAAAAGGTATGAGCTTTATTAATATAAATTGGAAATAAAGAGCCATAAGCCCAAAAATTATATATAATGTAAGTAAAGCTAACTCAACACTAATTGTTTCAGTTTAACTCCCTATAAAGAGCCAGATATGTACTTGCAAATGTTCAACTGTTTTCAAATTCACAAATCCTTTGCCTTAACAGCTCCGTAGATTTCCCCAGTTGCTGTTTAAGTTTAAGCAGGCAGAGAGACAGGCAAGCAGCAGCAGGCCGTTCATAAATAAATTGTGGAAACAAATATGAAGACGAGCATAAAAATGTCATCAAAAGCATTTAAAAATTGCAAACACGAAATGGTCGCATGGAGCAGAGACTCTATCTAAGCTCCTTCTCCTCCTCCTGCTCCTGCTGCTGCTCAAGTCTCTGGAGAAATGCAAGCGAGATAAAGTCTAACTGCCAGGCGGAGATTTGCGTTTAAGAGCGATTATAACGATTAGATTATTACGCATTCTTGACAATTTATGCGATTACCAAAAATAATATGAAAAGCAGTCGAAATGCAACTGAGGGGTTGGCCAAGAAAGCAAGCTCTCTGGTATGCTAGAAATTTTGTTATTGTTGCTGCTGCTGGTGGAAAACAGCAGCAGCAGCAGCAGAGGCAGCAACATCAAAGCAATGAGCGATGAGCTCAGCTGCTACAGTTCCACTTTTACGACTTATATAACCCAAAAAGAAATGGGCGAGCAACAACAACAACAACAGCAACAACAAATGTCCAAGTCATACGATATTAAAAAATGCCATCCGAAACGCTGAGGCAACCGGCAAATCATCTACGGAATTGTCATCAAATTGAATGCTTCATCTTTTTAGCTCTTTCCTCCTCTCTCCACAGCCTCTAAGCTGCAACGCGTGGCTGACTCTCATTTTCTTTCTCTCTTTTTTTTTTTTTATTATCCGCCTTTATGGCATCTAAAATGCTTTGAATCTGTTCAAATGAAGCGAGAGGGGCGCCTGAAAGCTAAAGGCTTGTGTAAGGGTTATCTTGTGGTGGCCATCAGTCGAAAATCCTTCACTCAAAAAGAAAAAAAAAATCAATCGCAGCTGGGTCAGCAGCTACAAAGAGCCAAAAACGGGGTCAACTTTCTGCTGAGCTCATGTAATTAGCACAAGCATTCAATTTTCAGTTCAAAATGCATTTTTCAGGCTAAACCTCTAATCAATGGAAAGTTGTAGAAAATACTATATTGGTGTGTATAAACAAAAATTAAAATTGACTAAATTAAAAATTTGATCAAATTCTTAGATTTAAAAAAAGTGTGTATAATTATTGAATATAATAAAAATTGTATTAGTTAAAAGGCTTAAGATTTATTATAAAATTATTTAATTTACTAAAAATAATTCAGCTTAAATATAGAAAAAAATCATTAAAATTATTTTTATATATTTTATATTTGTACTGAAAATTATATTAATAAAAGTGCTTAATAAAATAATTAAATTTTATCAAAGTAATTAAACTATTTTTATATATTTAATATATGTAATGAAAATTGTATTAATAAAAATACTTAATAAAATAATTATATTTTATAAAAATAATTAAATTTTAAATATATAAAAAAAGAGGAAAAAAACTAAATATATAAAAATTATTTTTATATATTTAATATATGTAATGAAAATTGTATTAATAAAAATGCTTAATAATATAATTAAATTTTATCAAAATAATTAAATTTTAAATATATAAAAAAGAGGAAAAACTATTTTTATATATTTAATGTATGTAATGAAAATTGCATTAATCAAAATTTTTAGGAGATATAATAAAATTATAAAATATAATTTTTTTACAAATTCAATGATAAATAAAAAAATAAAATAAATAAAAAAATATTTATAATAAATATATAAAAATTAGCCAAATTATAATAACATTGATATGTCTTTCTTCCACAATAAGACAGTCATAAATAGAGCAATATGATCAACGTTCTGTAATGATCTTCTGACTATAGCTCATCGTCACTCTACAGCCTATCCAAAGTAACAAGCATATTCCATTAATGTTTCTATTTCTCTTTTATTTACTTAAGCACACTGTAAGCAAACAATTGTCCAGACCACTTCCAGACAATTCCATATTAATACAAAAAATCTTATTTAGCGATTTAGTTCATAATGATCTCTAATTCCTTGAAAAACGTTCGTTGAACCCAAATCAATGGAATTATATAAAAAATAACACGTTTAAAATTTCGAGTAGATTGACTTTGTTTGGCTTCGGCTTTGGTCAGAAATCGGTCAACGACTATTTGACTTTTGCCAATGCCAATGACATTTCCAGTTTTCACTGTTTGACCTACTCACTCCATAATATTTTCCTATGGCTGCTAATTTTCATGTCCTTTGGCTTTGGCGCAACTCAACTTTGTCTGCTTTGCATTTAAATTATTGACGCTTTTGTGTGTGTGTGTGTGTGTGTGTGTGGGTTGGCGTGTTAATATATCGAGTGGCTCTCATATGGCAATAATTACGCCATTGATTGCTTAATTACAATACATATGGATCGGAATTGCCCTACCCTGCGCGCCTCCTGTGCGACCTTAAAGCACTCAGCATTGCGCTGCCTGGCACTTTGCATGCATTTCATTTTAATTTAATTTCAGCTGCCTTTTTCATTTTCATTTTTTTGTTGTTGCTTTGCTTTCATGTCGCAGGCCTGCAGAGCACACTTAGCTTGGCCAACTCGCTGGCGTTCACTCGAGTGTCATTTGCGGCATGTGCAACAACTTGAATTATGTACATGAGCTCAACGGGACACGAGTCGAAGCGGCGACACGACACAACTGAAGCACTCAGTAGGGGCTGAGCAACTGCGCAGCTGAGCCACAGCCTGATGTCTCTCATGTGACGAGCCCGAGAAGTGTGCACGACCTTCAACAATTGCAGCAATTATGATAAAAAGTGATGAAAAGAGGCCAAATTGAAATAAGAGAAAGGGCCATTCAACGAGGGCTAAGAGTGAAAATTGCAAATTGCAAAAGAAAATTGATTATAATTATACAAATATGTTATTTCTATAAATATACATTATTACATATTCTCTTTAATTCATAAAATAAAGAATAATTTATCTTACGATTTCAGCAAAGAGAGAACATGAAAACTAAGGTGCAACAGTCACAAATCTCAACGATATTCAAATACCAAATTATTATCTAGAGCAATCTGAGTGAAATGCAATGATGCGTATGTAGTCATTTCGCTCTATCATTAAGATCAACAGTTTACATTTGTCTTGATTGGCTGCTGCTCTTGTAGTGGTATGAGTGAGAGGCTGACAGCTTGTGTGGCGTAACTGTAAAAATTTTATTCAGCCGAGTTGGCGTTGTAATTGTACGCCACTCACACCTGGAATAAGAGCGATGGGGAGAGAGAGGGACAAAACTAACTGTTGCTGATCGTAGTCGCAGTTGCTGCTGAGTGAGAGCGGGAGAGCTACTTAGGCGCTTTACACTGCGTCGTTGTGAGTTCAATGGAAGCGAGTAGAACACGACTGAGGCACAAGCTGATAATAATAATAATTAACAATTATTTTAGCTAGCTGAAAAAGCATTTAGCAGGAACTTGAAACATTCGCTTCTAAGCAAAACATAATTCTACTAAATTTGTGCTAATAACCCTAGGAAATATAATTGAAGCCATAAGAAATTTGGCTTTACTTTACAGAATCAAGTGCTGAAATAGATATAACAATAATTAATGAAATATGCGTAATAACAGCAAAACTCTATGCACAAATTGAAAATCAAGCCACACACATCTTAAATATATACGTATACACATATATACATTAATCATCTGGCCCCATTAGCTATCTACTCCAGGTATGGCTGCATCTTAATTTGTGTGGAAGCTGCTCGTTTGTGTGTTTGAGCCAATGCGAAATGGCATATTGCATTAATGCAATAGCATGGCATCTAGCGTATCCGCATGCTCATTTAGATCAACAACAACGTCGCATTCATAGCATTCATATCATTCATGAATGATATTCACATTTGCCGTTGCATGTTTGACGCCATTTGGCCATCAGCTAAACATTTACAGAATTTAATTGGGCAAACCAACGCTTCGCTCACCAACACCAACAATCAACACACACACACATACAGTGTTACACACACTCTTGCATGCTTACCCCATTTTGAGCACATCGTCGAGCAGTGCTTTGTCATTTAGTTTCATTCGATGGCTGTTTAATAACTTCCACCTGCTCATTGGCAGCTCATTCATTCATTTCATTCGTTGACGCAATACACACACACATACACACACACTGCACATACACCAGCACATGCTCAGCATATTTGGTTTATTAAATAATTACGCTCTAATTGCAAAAGTGTCTGCGGTTGCCGCTCAGCAATGGAAACAACAACTACATGCACCCACACGCTCGCACAGCCTCACACACACTCACTCTCTCACTCACACACTCACTCACTCACACCCACTCCAAATGAATGTCAACTGTTGAGAAATGAGGACCGCTGAGCGGTTGCGTTAAGTGGCAGTCGAATTTCTGGTCGAGCCGCGGGACGAAGTTGAATTTCGCGTGAACCTCATCTGATTTGGCTGCAACCAATCAACTTGATTGAGTGTGCCCCAGAAATAAAAAAAAAGCATGAGAAAATGAAAACAACAAAAATAGCAAACGCTGCTGATCAACTGCAAATGCAATGAAACCGTGAAGCCTGCCTATAAGCAAACAAAATTTAATCTGAGCAGAAATTCAAGCTTAAAAGGCAGAGAAGGATTCCAGGCTTCCAATTGAAAACAATTGCAAAGAGAAAACTAAAAAAAAAATTATGTATTTTTAAAATTTTTGGTTAAATTAGGATATTCCAAACAAAGTTATTATAAAAATATTTAACTATATAAACATATTTTTATTAAAAATATGTATTCCATTAGAATCAAAATGAATCAAGCAAATAATTGTGACTGAATTTTCAGAGCCTTCTATTTTATAAATTTTAAACTGTGTTAAATTCAGAGAATTTAAATAGGTATTATTTAATAATGAAATAATTTATATAGTTTCAAAAATTTTTAAATTAATTTCTTATTTTTATTTATTTTCTTTTTATTTTTTTCCATTTAATTTTATCAATTGAAATTCTGAGCCTATCAATTAAATTCAAATCATTCATTCATTCATTCATTTGCACGAGAACAGCAGATGGAAATTCAAATAAAATGCAGCAAAATAATAAACCTTTGATTCATTCAGACAAAGCGCAAAACTTTTGTGAATTTCACAATAAAAATGTAAACAACATTCGAGAGCAGCTCAATGGAATCGAGTGTTTGGTTTCTGCCTATATGCTCAATTCCCAATAGAATTTTGTAAATTAATAAAAATTTCTAATTAAATTTTTGTTCAAGCTAACAGTAAATTGAAATGAAATATGCAATATTACCGTTATTTATTGCAAATAGAGTTTTATATCAAGCTGGCGTACAATTTATTGGAATAATAGTAGAAACTACAAAATGTAATAATTATTAAATCATTAAGTAATAATTTAAAAACTAAAAATATATTATTAAAATTTGTTATACTATTTTTATATAGAAACAAAAAATAATTTTTATTACAAAATTAATAATAAATTATACAAAAATAAGTTATAATTTGTTGTTGTAATTAAACACTAAAAGCTTTTTTTATTGATTATTTTATTTGATTTTATTTATTTATTTTATTATATTTGATTTTAGTTCTTTAGTTTAGTTCTTTCTTTATTTATTTATTTATTATTATTATTATTATTATTATTATTATTATTATTATTATTATTATTATTATTATTATTATTATTATCATTTATTATTATCATTTATTATTTTATTTATAAATTTATGTTGTTTAATGCAAATATTTAAGTCTTAAATATTACAAAAATTCTTAAAATAATATTGAAGTTTTCAGCTCACTGACAAATAGCTTTAGCTTGATAAATCATATATCTGTCATTTAAATAAATTATCTTCATTTATATTTTAACTCTATTTAATATATAGATTCTCATACTCAAGAAACAATTTGCCTGACAATCTTTGGCCAGTTGAGTCTAAAAATTAAATTAAAATGTTGTTCATAAACTCCAAGCTATATTCAACTACAATATAAATATCTTTTGATATATTGCAGTCTAATTCGTGTCGATTCAAATCAATCAAGTTGCTTCTGCACAATCTTCACTGTAGTTCGCAGCATTTACGTTCCTCTCGCTGTTGCTCGTCGCTCACCATTTGCTCGCTTGCCCTTGTCAGCTGCTACCCTGGAGGCTAGCAATACGCCCTCCGCCCTACCTACTCGTCAGCCGCTTGGGCACTTGGCGGACAGTTACGTGGCCATAATTAAATGTCGACATGCAACGAGCGCTGCAAGGTTCACTTCACAGCAGTAGCAGCAGCAGCAGAAGCAGCAGTTGCAGCTGTGATTTTCTGTGCGGCAAAATTGCCAACTGGACAGATGAGTGGGTGTGTGAGTGATTGTGTGAGTGGGTGTGTGTATAGATGTGTATGCGCTTGATTTTTTTGTTGTTTTTCTTCTCCTCCTTTTTTTTTTTTTTGGCGCCTCTGCACGTAATGATGTAATAAAATCATTTCACACCTCATGAAATGTCGGCAATTTCCGTTGAAATTCGATTGAACTTCCGGCCAGCACAGCGGACTAGTCACGAGATGGCACTGGGATGATGCATGTACGTGGCGTGTATATCATTATATATTGCTGCATGGCAACTCAACGCCCCCACACACACACACACACATTAGCCCACTGGCACACATGCTGACGTTTTAATTTTATTCCAATGTCTGTTGCCTCAGAGAGTGCGAGCGAAATCCTTGACTTGAAATTGATTGAAATGATATTGCAAAGGCGTGTTGGCAATGGCCAGCGCGTGCGTGGGCGATACATGCTCCAGCTCCAGCTCCTGCTACAGTTCCTGCTCCTGCTCCTGCTCCTGCTACAGGACCAACTGGCTTTGGCTGGCGCATTTTGGCTTTTCCGTTGGCAACGCCAAGGCTCGTCGGATCTCGTAAAAACACAGGAAATCATTTCGTCATTCCATAAATTGTTATGTCGTAAATCTTTGCAATCAAATGGGCACACAAACACACATACACACACACACACACACGCTTCAATGTGTGTGTGTGCAGACTGCAAAAACAGTTGCTCGCTTTGTCTACTACTTTCTACATTTCTGAAGTTGTGTCCTTGAGGCCTTTTTCACTTTCCTCTGTGTGTGTGTGTGTAACAAATTGTTGCCATGACGGCGCAGCCACAGCTCGACTCGGCTCAAGTTCATTGTATCTCAGTGCGAGCTGTGATTTGGCCAACTAGCCAGCCTGCTTGACGGACTGCCTGACAGAAAGCGTCTATTAACCCCAGTGACAGCAACGGGGCTACAATGTGACCCAGCTGCCAATCAATCGTTGAGGTAAATGCGTTGTTGGGCAACTGGACAAGCACGAAGAGTTATCGCTGACCGGCAATACTTTATCATTTTGCTAAAGACCTATCTGGTTGTGATTGAAACGAGTTGAGCTAGTCATATGTTTAGCAATCTCTGCAACTTGATTCTTTTCTTCTTATCTTATTATTTTTAACTCTTTATCTATCAATAAATATTTCTGTTTATATTTATCTCTAGATTTCTCTCTCAATATTTACCTCTCTCAGTTTCCTTACCCCATTCTCACCCTCTCTCTCTCTCTCTCTCTCTCTCTCTCTCTTTTTCTCTCGAATAATATTCCAACTTTATTTCCATCCATATTTTAAATCTCTCTCTCTCTCTTCGTCTACCTCTCTGTCTTTCTCTCTCTATCTCTGTATCTCTCTCTCTCTCTCTCTCTCTCACTCATTGATTAGTCTGTCTAGTCTTCTTCGCTAACTGCAAGAGTTTACACAAATTTCAAACCCCTTGAGCTCTCATCAATAGATATTTTGTAGCCCCAAAAAGTAGGCAACACTTTTTTAAACTGAATAGACAATAATTTGCCAATAAAAAACTCTTGCTTCGTTTGTAATTAAGGTTCTTTATTACAACCTTGCTTAACCTTTCGACAATCTATGACAAGTTTATAAACATTTATTTGAGTTCATACCTATTTAATGCTACCAATTCCATTTCTAAATCGAGTCACAATATTCTGAGCTCGGCACAAACGTGAGCTCACTCAAATGCTATTGCTGCCAAGGGTTAAGGCAGCACTAGGGCACGAACAATAAACTAAACGCTAGTGTAGTCAACCTTTGCAGGGCAGGTGTCAACAGGCGCCGCATTTCGTTTTTGGCATTTGGAGCACGTGCTGGCCAACCTCAAACTGTGGCCGCCATGACGACAACGACGCCGACGACGCCGACGACACTGAGGCCGGAAGCTGCAGCCCAAGTAAACAGCAAGGCGGCGCAAACGGATGTGTAGTTCATAAATTTCGTCAACTGCCATAATAACAAACTTGAAGCAGACATGCAGAGAAACAACAACAACTCAACAAGCAGAGGGAGCAACAACAATAAAAAACAACAGCAACAAAATTGACTTGTCGCCTGGCCATAGATCACACAACATATCATTTTGAATAAGGGCCAAAGCAGACAGAGAAAATAAATCTAAGGATCTTTGAGCTTTGAGGCATTGAGCGCAGGCAACAAAACAAGCAGAGAAAGATAGAGAGATAGAGAGAAAGAGAGAGAGAGGAAGAGTTGGGTGTGCTTGACTAGGAACAAAACAAGGAGCAAAACAAGAAAGAGAAAGAGAAAGGGAAAGAAAAAGTGCTGGGTGTGCTCGACAAGAAGCAAAACAAAGACAGAGAGCGAGCGATATATATATATATATAGAGAGAGAGAGAGAGAGAGAGAGAGAGAGAGAGAGAGAGAGAGAGAGAGAGAGAGAGAGGTTAGGTGTGCTCAACTAGAAGTTATGTTTGTCCAGGCAGCAAGCTGTTTATTATTGCTCTCATTCTAGGTTTACAGCAGAGCTATATATTCACATATAGAAACATCTGCTCGCACACATACATATACGAACATACAAAAAGACTCTCATACAGTGGTTCCGCTTGTATGGAAGCGCGGCTATAAATACTTCTAATAGCAGTAGAGACCTGAAAGTTTTACCAACCTCTCAAATAATCTATATGTAATGAGAGACTCTAATCAATAAAATGGAAAAATATACAAATTTATGAGCTAGTAATATTGAAAAATCAGATATGTTGTCAGGAACCACAGTGCAATAGCTTACTATATGAAGCACTTCAGTTCTAGCTATATATTCCAAATGATATTCGAATGATATTGAAGAAATATGTGTCTTTTGATGGATGAATTTCACTAATTTCCAGAGCTCGCATGAAACCTTCGAGGATTTCACAATGTCCCAAAAAAGTCACTCTCACTCATGCTTTGGAAAAAAAAAACACACACAGTAACACTTTCTAACAGTTCTTAATGAAATCCCTTCTACTCAGACAGCGACGATCAATATTTTCTTTTTTTCTACGATATTCATTTTTAATAATATAATATAATATAATATAATATAATATATATATCCTTTGGATACATTTCCAAGACAAATACAAAATAAATGAGGTACAATTTGACTTCCGTCATCAACGATCGTACGAATACTAACACACTCATATAAATATCTGTGAGTTACACACTTTTCTCAGCTTTTGTCATTGTCAAGGCTGTGATGTGTTCTCAGAAATGCACAAAATAATGAAACAGAACTCAGTGAAATAGAAAAAGCAAGCCGATAGACTTAACTCTTTGATGAATTCCTAGAAATGCGCAAAGCCTTTGAAAGGAATTCATTTGCATAAAATGTTCTTAAAAATGATTTTATCATGAAATACAAGCAGAGTTATATCTTTAAAAGATTTTTATATACATATATTGAACACAATTTCTTATAAATTCCAATATAATATTCATGATGCATGCATATAATCAGCTTTGCACCTGATCAAGAATATACTTAAAGAGCTCTGCATACAATTTTTAAAGACAGCGAAAAATAAAATCTCATTTTCATTGAGCTGAACGCATTATCGATGGGCAGGTAAAGTTTTGCTAGAGCTGAGCAACAGCTACAACATCCATGCTGTGCTCGAGGTTTAATCATAAATATTGACAAGACGCGGGTACGTTTGACAGGTGAATTTGTCACGTTCAAAGAGAGACAGACAGAGAGAGAGAGAGAGAGAGAGAGAGAGTGGTATAGGGAGTTGGAGACATGGTGGCCATTAGTCAAAGATGTGACGAACGAGGCGCCGCAGTCGCAGCCAACACAGCAAACACAAACAAGAGCAGCCAGACGAAAGACTGGGACTTGGGCTTGTTCTGTGGCCATTAGTTGGACTCACAATTTATTGACCTTTTTGTAGAATTTTCAATCGAACGGAACTATTAAGCAGTTAAATGATAAATTATGCGCCACACAATAAGCGAGCAGCCGTGAAAGCTTTTATGATGACGCACTTCCGCACTTTGCTAGCCATCGCCCCGTTTTAACCAGCTCTCTCCCTCACTCTCTGTTGCTTCGATGTGTGTCTCGTCTGGGCTGGGCTGGGCTGGGCTGGTCTGGTCTGGTCGCTGCGGGCGTGCGCTTCAATTGCGACTTTTATGGCACATCAATCGTGAGCTGCTGGCTGCCGGCTGCCTGCTGCCGACGGAGTATATCCCAGGCACAGGCCGTTAACTTTTATTGATTTCAATGGCCAGGATTTGTACAGTGATTGCCCAGGCGCTGACCAAATGACCAGCCAACCAGCCAAGCAGCCAAGCAGCCAACCAGCCAACCAGCCAGTCAGTCAGACAGTCACCCAGGAAGCCAACCAGCTCATAAAGTGCCCTCAACGCCTTTGACTTAACAATTCGCTTTGTCTCTTTTGGCCTAGTGGGTGGCCAGAAACTGTAGCTGAAGCAGAAACTGAAACTGAAACCGAAACTGAAACTCAAACTGGCCGCGTGCCACTGCACTAAGTGTGAGCCTCTTTATGGAGCGGGGATCATTAAGTCAAGCTCAGCCCATAAATAAAATGGAAAGTTCTTTTTTTCTTGCTCTGCAGCACTTTAAGAACTCAGCGAATCAGGTGAAAACAGTTGGGCAGGCAAAAATAAAACGAAAAAGGAGAAATAAAATATATTTTATGTAGTTGGGCCAAGTTGCTTGACTATGACGTAATTATTATGCCAGCTTTTCATGCGGCTATTAATAATGGAGAAATGGTTCAGCGCAAGGCAGAAATGTGGCTATATAATATACAACTTCATAAGTCTTAAGCATATAGTTATACACTATAAAAAACACTCTAAGTAAGCCCATTTAGGGCTAATTTCAACTGAGTCTAATTCAATTGAGTCAAGCATATAAATAGTTTATGGCGACAGAGCAGAGTGGAAATAAAGCTCATAATATTATTTATATATCAGTATTATTATCACAATTTCAACACAATAAATATATTATACAAAATAAATAAATATTTCTAAATAAAAATAATCTAAACAACCCAGTTAATAATTGGGTAAATATTAAAATATAAAAAATTAAATTAAATAAAAATTTATATTATTTTTATTAAAAAAAATAAATCAAAAACAATTTTTTTAAATATGTGTTATGTTTAATGTAATCTGTAAATTCAGTGAAATTAAAAAAAAAAATAATAATAATAATAAATAACTAGATAAATAATTAAATAAATAAATGAAAAACAATATTTTTAATAAATAAATATTTTATATTATATTTATTTATTTTATATTATATTTATTTATTTTATATTACATTTTTTTTAAATTCTTTAAAATGTTTTCTGCTTAAATATATTATCAATTCTGTGAAATTAAAAAATAAGTAATAATAAGTAACAATATTTTTTTCTTTAATATATAAATAAAACATTTCGTTTATATTTTATATTATTCGTTGTTTTATTTCAACTCAATTCTGTGAATTTTATATCAATCTTAAATAAATAAATAAAATAAAAATTAAATTAATAAAAATTTATTTTATACAGGGATCGTATAAAAAAATTAAGAAATAATATACATTTTTTGATTTAACAAAATGAAATTATTTTTAATTATTAAAATTATGTAAATCAATTTTTTATATTATTTTTAATTATTAATATTATGTAATTCAATTTTAATAATTAAATTCATCTTGATAAAAATAAAAAATAAATATTAGAAATCAATATGTGTACAAAAATCAAATCATAACTTTTATTTTAAATTTTTTAAATAAAAATCATGACATAATTATATATTTATATATTTGTTGATTTGTAATAATTATGTTTGATTTCTATCATCAATAAATTTTTTAATAATTTATAGAAATATTTGTATTTAAAAATTGCAAATAAAAGTTCTCATTTTAATTGGCTGTAAAAAAATAACCTATGCCTTTTTATTCCACTGTTCCTGGCTATTTTTTGTGCCTGATTTAAAAAAAATGAATCCTAACTCTTATTTGCGTTCGCTGATTTTATATTATTCATTGTTTCTTTTCAAGCAACATCCCGCAGACTTGAGTTACATTTCAATATTTAAAATGCGTTTCATTGCTGTCAACTGCTTTCAATTGTCACTCTCTCTTTCTCTCTGCATCTCAGCTGTCTCTTTCGAAGCAAATCAAAGCAGATGTGAAGCCTCAACAGTTTTATTTATATTCAAAGTTTGAGCTCAACTTGACGTGCAATGCGAATGCATGTGTCTTCTATATACATTTTTATGGCTATGGGATTAAAGACTAGAATTTGCCAGCAACAAATGGCAATTGTCTGGGAATTAAGTGCACACAGGGACAGAGAGAGGGGTACTGAGCCTAAGCAGTCTTTTAATAACTGTTGATTTCTAGAGCAGCTCGTATTCTATGGCAGCCTTGCATTCAGTGTAAAACCTATAAACATTATGGAGAGTATGTCAGTGCTTGCCTTTACTGAATGGGCAAATCCCACTGCAGTTGCAGTTACCTAATGCAACAGCTTATTGCAGCTGCCACCCATTCCTCTGGTTGAGCTCTGCTGGTGCTGCTGCTTGCCTGCCTGTAATTAACATGACATTCAAAGCCAAAGCTCTGCAAATGCCGCAACAACTGAGTGTCGAGAGTGCTGAGTGCAGAGATTTCTGGCAATTTCAACAGATTTTTCTTTTCTTTTTGTTTAATACTTAAACTTTGCTAAAATTGATTTAGTTTTTGGGCATAGGTATATGCAACACATGCAGCAGCACATGTCAATTAGAAAGGTTGAAAAAAAAATAGCAGCCTGGCTGTCAAATTTAATTTTCCCATACATGCCAACAGTCAACCTCCTCCTCCTCCTCCTGCTGCTCCTCCTGCTGCTGCTGCTGCTGCGTCTCTCGAGCTGTTCGTCTCGTTGAATGGATTCAAAGCATTTTCATGTCACAAAAACGAAGCGAAAACTTTTCAACATGTGTTGGCAGCTTTCGGAGCTGGTCGAAAAAAGAAGAAGAAATAAAAATGGAGTGACTGAAAAATCGTGAAAAACTCGTGCAAAGTTCTAGGAGAGAAGGAAAAAAAAAGTCGAAAAAAGTAGAAAAAAACCAGGTGCCAAGTGCCAAGTGGCAGGTAATAATCTATGCATGTATGTCTACTTACACACACACACACACAGACACACATGTGTGTGTGTGTAGCCAACACTTGGCAGCACTTTACATTTATTGTGGCAGTCGTATGAGTGAACGTGGGCGTGGGCGGGCTTGGGGGCGAGCTGCTTGCATTCGAAAGTGCCTGTCATGGCTGTGCAAAACGCAAAGCTAGCTGTGCAAACAGTTGGGCGACTTGGCCACAAGTTCTAAGCTGTCTTAGTTGCTTATTATACAGGCAACACCCACGCCCAGAGTCCTCTAGAGTTCTCCTCCGCCTCCTGCACCACAAGCAAGTTCCTGTCATGTCATTGCCAGCCAGGGGCCGTGCGGAAATGAGCAGCTGTCTTGAGCTGTGACTTCTCCATCTGTGCAGAGTAACTCACACGAATACACACACACACACACACACACATGCGGCAACATGCGCAGCATTCAAGTTAAAGCCACGCCCACTTTGTGCGCCTTTGCTGTTGCCTTTGGGGGCCACTTGTGCTAAGTAGTCGCTGCAGCTGAGTGCAATGAAATTTTAGCTCGCCTCCAGCGCCCAGCTACTAAGTCAAACTCAACACACACACACACACACACACACACACACATGGCACACACACATGCCAGCAGCTGCAGCTGTGGCAGCCATTTTTTATCATCATTTCCGTAACTCGTTGACAAACGGAAGCGTCGAGCCGTTCAGGCAATGCCAGCTGGAAAAAAAACGAAAAGAACTACGAAAACCCCAGCACAGTACAACACATCAAGACAAGTTACACACACACACACACTCAAACACACACACACTCAAACACACACACAGAGTTATCTTTGGAAATACACTAGGCATTGCCTTCCCACTAGGAAATGACCGTAATGGCAGCCCTTGCCATTGCCATTGCTTATGATATTTTCGCAAAAAAAAAAAACTACACTTTTTTTCATATTTATTTTCATCTACTTTTACTTTGCTTGCCAGAGTTTCTCACGAAGTTTTCCGTGTTAGCAACATCTGAAGCACACTTTGCGGCAGCTGTTGAAATGATCGGAATGTGCCTACAGGTAAATTGCTCTTGTTGTTGTTGTTACTGCCACCAAAAAATAAATAAATAAATAGAAAAAAGAAACAACATAACATAAAGTGTCTGACTATGAAGCGCTCACCGTGCCATAAGTACGAGACCTATTTATTTGAAATGTCTAAAAGTAACTTTAGTCAACTTCAAGCAATTGCCTTCAAGCAGCAGCAGGTTGTTTTGCGGAGTACAAGTTGATATAGGAACTTCAAGCAGAAGTTCATATAGGAACTTTAATATTTGCACAGAATTTAAGAACATTTTCATACGAAATTTTACTTTTGCTGAACTCGCAATATTTATGTAAGAGAACTGCCTTGCATAAATGTTCTCTTTAAATATGCCAACTTTCAAAATTACTCACTTAAATTATCTATGTTTTTCTATGCCATTAACGATCTATTATGTTATGCTATGAGCACTTCTGTATCTCTCCCTTGCCTACTCGTTATCTAGTATACACTATATATATATAGATTAAGCAATTTAATCCACTTCATTTCACTTAATAAACTTAAGTCATAAACTTTTCATGTGTACTTCGATCATCATGTCTGCCTTCAATTTATCGCTCTTTCTCTCTCTCTCTCTCTCTCTCTCTTTCTCTCTCTCTCTCTCTCTCTCTCTCTCTCTCTCTCTCTCTCTCAATCTCCCAGTTCATCTCAATTTGAATCTGTCCCTCTCTAGTTCTGTGACTAAGATGCATCGTTCTACCTGTGTCTACTTCTCTCTCTCTCTCTGTCTCTTTCCTCCTTCCTATTTTTCTTTCTTACTTTTTCTGTGAGTCTCGTTCTACCCTTATCTTTCACCTCCTACTTCAATCCTTCTTATGCTATGTCTCTAATCCTCTCCATTTCCCTTTGATTGTAATCGGTTTGCCGTCTGCATCAATATCAAATTCTCATTCTTACTCAGACTAATTCTCTCTTTCTCTCTTTCTTCCCTTCTTTCTTCTTTTAATTCCTTATATCCGATTTTTGCTAGCCATTTACTCTCAGCCCTAATTTTTACCTCAACTATTCACCTTATCTTGATACACATTTCCATCTGCTAACCCTTTCCCTCTCTCTCTCTCTCTCTCTCTCTCTCCCTCTCTCTCTCTCTTGACCACCTCTTTCCGCTCTCATTGAAAATCTTATCTCGCACTAAAATTTATGAATATATTTTTCGTATACAATCCAATTTTTTATTACCTTTCTATAGCTGAACGCCTCCCGTAGTTCTTAATAAATTTCCCACAGCTTTTGCTTCTCTCTCGATTGGCTTTCGCTTCGGTTTCTGCCACATCACTGGCATTTGCTGAGTCCTTAAAGCCATTTCACACATTTATACAGCTACTTTGCTGGCCATGCCCCTCCCCCTCTCAAATACAGCCCTTGGCTCATGGTCGATGCTTGGCATTGGTATTTCCAAATTTTTTTCGCATTGACAGCAAAATCCGAAATATATATATATATGAGAGGAGACATGCTCACACACACTCGCTCTCTCTCTCTCTCTCTCTTTCACACACACTCTCTCGTTCTCTCTCTCTCTCTCTGGTCTGTGGCCAAAGTGTTGTCCTGGCTGGCCAAAGTTGTGGTGCTGTTTGCTTTACAGCTTGGCACGTTGTGAGAGGCTCTTGGAATGTTTTTACTGCTGAATGGGTAATTTAGTATTTGGCAATTAGCTTTTGCTTTCGGCTCAGTGTTGGACAACGAGTGTTTTTTCCCTTTTGCTCTCTTGTTTGCTTCTGCTACTCCAGCTCGAATGCAATCGCCAACTCGTTTGTTTGTTTATCTGTTAAATTATGCAGTCGTCTATTAAGTGAATGAGATTTATGGTAGAAGCCGGCAATTGGAATCCTTTTTTCCCATTTTTTTTGCTTGGTTAGTTCTCTTATGGCCATATGATAGAGTGTCGAGCAGCATCGATATTGTTGTTGTTGTTGTTGTTGTTGCCTCTTGCCACATTTGTAATTAGTTTTCATGTCCTTCATGTCGTGGCAATTGGCCACATTTCTGTTGTTATTTCATTTTGTTTGCGCTTCATTAAATATTATTGAAATGTTGCAATTAATTGCGTAATTGTTATTTTATGTTACAACAGCAGCAACAGCAGCAACACACTTAAAGCACTCGACACAACCGGGCTACGATTGCATTTGCACACTGCCCATCGCCTGCGGCCTGTGGCCCTTTTAGGTCCTGCGGCCATTTGACATCCTGCAATTTGTCCACATTCAAATTAAACACAAATAACGCGTCGCCATCGATGGTAGTCAAGCGGGGTCATCCGAAAAGCCTCGATTCTCATAATTAGGCAAATATATTCAAATATAACAAATAATATACATATACATATATTGTATATTTATATTTTAATATACTTATATATTGTACATATATTTTAAATCCAGTTTTAATTAGTGAATTACAACAAATATTTTGCCAGAATTTTTCTACCAAATATTTTTGCATTTACAAACTTTAAATGTCAATCAAAGAGAAATATAAAAGCAAAAATTATTTTAAGATTATATTTAAAGTAAATATTGCTTTGAAGCTTTTCTGAATTTAATTTGGCTATAGAATATATCTTCAAAAATTATTTAAAAATTCAAAACGAAGCTAAAATTAAATATATTTTTTTGTACAATTCTTTAGGCAAAGCAAAAATATCTATAACATATTTTTAACAATTAAAATAAATAAATACATAGAAAATAAATAAATAAATAAATAAATAAATAAATAAATAAATAAATAAATAAATTAATTAATTAAATCAAAACTATCGGAAGAGTTTTTCAATTGGTTTAAATATATACTTGTTTAGGTTCTACTTAATTTTTTGTATATTTTAGCTTTATTTCAATAACGTAATATCACGCATACGTCCCACTGACCAACTGTCACTGGCACATGAATTTAGTTACGCATTTAAAAGGGATTAAAATATTTATTTATAAATTATGAAATAACAATATTTGCAATTATTTATATATTTAACTAAATATTTTTTTAACAAAAAATTAATAAAAAAATAAAAAAAATATAAAATAAAAAAATAAAAAAAAATATAAAAATAAATAAATATAAATATAATGTGTATTTCGGGTTTCCTCTAATTCGTTAATTAACACTGGAAAAAATTATGCATACAATACATTTTTTCCAATTTTTTTTAGTCGTTATGCGAAACATATTTCGTTAAGCGAAACTTCTTTTACCAATAAAAATTGTTTCTCTATGCGAAATGTTCGTCAAACCTTCGTTCGTTAAACGAGGGCACACTGTACATCGTTTGCCAAGTTTGCAGGGCTACGCATTGATCTATTTCATATTATAGCTGACCCGAGTCAGTGCTCGTCTATTTAATATTCTTATCCTATCACGGAGGCATCAAGGGTCAGCGCTCATCTGCCTATTTTTAGAGTTTACACATGTGACCCTCATCTATTTCTATCGCATCTATATATTATATATATATTATATATATATATACTGTTAATGTGGTATGTTATGTTAATGAAATCTGTAACATGTCATGTTATGCTTTTAACAACATTATCCGCTGTTAATAGCATAGCTCCAACTCCTGTGACTGCTAGTTACTAGTTCAAAGGAACTTTTCCTGTATCTTCTTCTTCTGCTTCCATATTGTACTTATTATGAGCTGCTACTTTAAATATGCTTTGCGAAACTACAGCGTCCTTAAAGTACGAATAAGGACAAGACAAGACAACCCCCAAGTCTTTGGCCTAATAGCAACGCCTCAGCTCCAGGCAACCACTTAAAGCTCTTCATTCATTTCATTCATTCTATTTGCCTTAGATATTTAAGCGTTACGTCATAGATATTATTCAAGAATTTTTGCTTAAATTTTAAGTCGCTTAATTTTAGCTTTTGAATATGTGATTTGCCCGACATTTCGCTTCAGCTGGAAGTTTGTTTAAGTTTTACGTAAACGCTTTGCTGTTTGCTAATTCTTGTTGCGTAACAATCATGCCAGTTAAGTACTCTATATATAGAGTATGTATATATGTCAACGGTAAGTAAGTCAAAATGTGGTTCATTGTGCATTGTCGGCGCAGTAAATCAAAGCGAAAAGCAGCTGAAGAAGTTGCCCGTTGTGGACCTGGCGCCCATTTGTCAAAAGTCAACAGGCGCGTTGACAACTGAGTTGGTGCGACTGCTGCTCCTGCTGCTACTCCTGGTCGGGTGTGGCCCAGGCGATTTAATTTCATTATTAAACAATGGGCGACAAAGTGGCAGCAGATTTCATTTATGGTCAAAACGTCACACGCGATGGTGGCCAAGTGAGCCAAGTGAGTGCCAGCTACATATGGAAGCGGCACGCAAATTTATGATGTTGATGCATTGCCCAGGAATTTGGTAATTAAACAAATATGACAGAAATATTGCAGCTACTTGGACTCGCTCGGTTGATGGATGGCCGCCACTGGCGAGTGGCCAGGTAAAAAGATGGCCAAGTTCAATTTGGCCAATTAGGAAAATCTAATTGCGCCTGTGCGAACGAACGCAAAATGAAACATGAAGTCACGCCTCTGATTTATGTTGCAGCATTTTAAAATGTCCGGCGGCTTAAGCCGTTTACATAATTTATTGGCAACACCTTTAGGGTGGCCCAAAACCCCATGAGCCGTAAAATAAATAATAATCCAAATAAATGTGGCACGTGGTGGTAGCCTGAGCTCTGGCTACCAGGGCCTCTGCCCTTCTGGCTTGCCCAGGCGTTAATTGACAGTAATTTTATTAGGTAAATGAAGCTGCGCACACTGACGCCGCTGCCGCCGCCGCTAGATGGCGCCACATTTAACAGCATCGTAAATATTTAACAAATTATACGTTTTTAATGAGCTGGAAAAGTGCAAATCACTGACGGCTTTACCCAATGCCCTGCTCTGGTTTCGGTTAGCTCTGCTTTTGCCTTTATCAATTTTAAAATAAAAGTGACAAATGCAATAATTAAAAGGCGGTTTCACAGCGCACACAACACGCAATTAACCCAGTTGTCCAGCAAAGACCTGATCTGTATACAGATCCCAGAATGCATTCGAATGTATTCATATTAATTTGAATAAAAATATGCATTTTATTCATTATGATTCTAGAGAATATTTGACTTTAAATAATATTTATTTTTAACATTTTATTTAAAATAAATTTAAATTTAAATATATAATTTATATAATATTATAAATCTAAATAATTGCAACATTTTTGTAGCTTTCGAGTGCGGGTAAAATTTTGGTCTGCGTCTGGGCGGGGTTGGGTGCCAAATTTCGGTCCATGCCCACCTCTAATCCAGACATATGGTGTACACAGCTTCTGGTTTACATGAGAATTTCAGAAAACAATCATATATATATATTTATTATTTTTATACCAACTTAGTTTAGATTTGATTCGAATCTTGTCTGTTGCCAATAATTTAACAACTATTTGCCCATTAGCCAATTCCCAATTTCCAACAGCTAAGCGTCAGTCGCTCGAAATACGCCCGCAGCTGAGAGCAGTTCCCATATTTTAACAGATTGTCGGCATGTTCAGCGTTTAGCTTTGGGGCGACTTCAGCTCTGACTAATGAAACCTTAGATTCTGTCTTTGACAGTTGGCAGGTATGAGGCCCGAAGCGCGAAGTAGACGCCGCTATCGCTTTAGGAAGCTGCGTATCTCTAAATCATTTGAAAGCTACATGTATCTTGTTATCATCCTCTCTCTTTCACACTGAACTTTATTCTCTATTGCTCTAGCACGAAGCTCCGTTTTCATCTATTCTGCTTCTACCTCTCCCTGCGACTATTTTCTCTTTCTCTCTCTACACTCTCTCTCTCTCTCTCTCTCTCTCTCTCTCTCTCTCTCTCTCTCTCTCCCTCTCACTCTCCCTATCATTCTATTTTCTCTGGCTTTCTCTTACTATGATCTATTATGAGTTCTCTCTATATCTCATTATTCTCATTATCATTCTATTTATCATCTCTTCTTTTCTTGAAGTACTTTCTCTTCTCTCGCTTTTTTCTTATATTCTCTCTGCATTTCTCTCGCAGTTTTTCTTATTATTCACTATCTCTCTCTCTTCTTCCTGCTTTCTTTCTTTTCTCTTTCATTTCCCTTCAGTCTTCATTTGCTTCACTAATTTGTTTACTGTCTTTCTGTCTTACTTCCTCTATCTCTCTCTCATTCTCACTCCCTCTATCTTTCTCCCTCTCTCTCTCTCTCTCTCTCTCTGTAAGCATTTCGTACTGTGAATCTCCTATTCCCTCTCTCGGTCTTTGTCTCTCACTGTCGTACTATCTCTCTCTCTCTCTTTCTGTCCCTCTCTATGCATTTGCTACTGTCTCTTTATAGCTCTCCCTCTCCCTCTTCCTCTCCTTCTCTTGCTCACTCTCTCTCTCTCTCTCTATCTTTCTCCCTCTCTCTCTCTCTCTCTCTCTCTGTAAGCATTTCCTACCGTCAATCTCCTATTCTCTATCTTTCGGTCTTTGTCTCTCACTGTCGTACTATCTCTCTCTCTCTCTCTCTCTCTCTCTTTCTCTCTATCCCTCTCTATGCATTTGCTACTATCTCTTTATAACTCTCCCTCTCCCTCTCCCTCTTCCTCTCCTTCTCTTTCTCATTCTCACACCCTCTCTCTCCCTCTTTCTTTTTCTCTCTCCCAATATCTCCATTGCCAATTGCCATTCTCGTTGTCCCTCTTTCTATTGGTTCTCTTAGTATCAATTCTTCTCTCTCTCTTTCTCTCTCTCAAGCAGAAAACTTTTCCTTTTCGCCATCTCCATCTCTCTCTCCCTCCCTCTCTCTCTCATTCTTCCTTCCTCCCACCCATATACCTATTATCTAAAAAAATATCTCTACACACACACACCCACACACTTATAGAGCAGCCCTCTCTCTCTCTTTTTCTCTCTCTCTCTCTCTCTGCTCTGTTTGCCAGCAGTGAAAACAATTTCAAACGCTTCTTCAACTATTTCTTGCTCCAAGTTCTTAACTACCGCTATTATTGTTCATATATGCTTTAGTTGTTTACTGTTCATGCTTGCTTAACTTTATTGCTGCAGCTTTTATTGCCGTCTGCTGACTGCAGTAACTGCAGCTCTTAACTGAGCTCTTATATTAACTGCAACTGCAGCTGCTATTAGGACTTTCTCTATTCTTTTTTTTTTTCTATAGAGAACTATTCGCTTTAAAGCAAGTGCAATTTTTGGCTGAGTTTAGTTGCCATTTTAGACAAGTCTCTGCACAGTTCTCTGCTCAATGATTCAAATCGGATCCCCTCTCCTCGCTCTCCACTCTCTGTCTGGTTATGGAAACATTTGCCAACTGCTTGGGCTGCCAGTTGCAATTGTTGTCAGACATTTTCATGCGAGCTCATAACATTTTATGCAGCAAATAAATTTGCATGTTGCACTTTTGAATAATCGTCGCCGTTGACAAACAACTGGCAGCCAAGTCGCTCGCCTGGAAATGTAAACCGATTCTTTAGGCCACCCCTCCTCAGCCCTTGCCTTTTCTCATGTTGCTAGCAAAAATCGAGTTGTGCTGCTGAAGCTGTAGCTATAGCTGTAGCTGTAGCTGTAGCTGGAGCAACGCCAGCTGGCATTCGCGCCAAGCAGCTTAGAGGCGTGGCACGGGCAACGCCTCCCACTTGCATGCAAATTGCTCAGACACGTAAATTTTGGTGGCCGACGACGAGTCGAGGCGAGTCGAGGCGAGTCGAGTCGCGTCGAGTGGCACGATGACGACATCCTTGCATGAATGAAGCGCCCAAATGAAATGCCATTAATTTGGCAAATGAATGCGGTTGCGTCTCCAGTGTAACCTCGACTCTCGCCTTACTCCCGCCACGCCCCACCGCCTCGACCACAGTCATGCAGATGGCTCGAGCTCCCAGGCAGGCAGCCCATCCAGTCTGGGTAGCCAGTTGCCATTTACCAGCTACCCAGGCACAGAGGCAACCACTTTGCGATTGCCACTTGGCAGCAATTACCCAACAAGTGTAAGCAAAAATTCACTCTCACTCTTCATCACTCGTTCTCTGTCTCTCCAGTTGCGCCCTGCCTGATTCGTGCAGAAACAAAAAAGGGAAAGAGCGCAAAACTGTTTCACAAAACCTTAAAACGTAGATCCTTTTAACATTCAGCTCTGTCTGGGTTATGTGGTTCGTGGTTGGCAGAAGAGACAAAACCAAATATCGCATAAGATAACAGCGGGGAGCTGAAACAAATTATTTGTACACGACTTTGATATACCTCGCCTGAGATATAGATACATTTGTATACGACTAATATATAATCCGTCCGAGATATATTTATGCAAATACAAGGCTCAGTGTTATTATATGTCTTAGCATTAAAATTATTATTCTCGCCTGCCATTATAGATCTGCGTAATAACGTTCTCAGAGTCGCCAACTTCTATCTCCAAAGCTCTTTCTTACTCAACCGTCTCTGATTAGGTGCGCTTTTTCAGCTCTCCTGTCAAACTGCCTCTTGGTTGCATATTCTCGTTCATCGATATCATAGCAACTCTGTGCGAAGCACATAAGTAGCCCTCTCGCTCTCACTCAGCGCCATCCGAGACCACGCTCAGCAAAAGCTATACTTATCTCTCTCCTAATGCCAATATATCCCTTAAAAGGCTAACTCTTTCGCTTAGCGCTAGCTGTCAGTTTCTCTTTCATAGCACAGCAACCAACACAACGTCATGATATCATATCACATATCATATACATAATGGTTATCGATAAAAAACTGTACATCTTCTGATGCATGCACATGGTTGAGTCAGATTTAAATATATAACAGTGTATCGGTAGGCATTCATCTTCTGATGCAATTAACATAAGCTATTTATTAGAGTAAAAGATTGTGAATGGTAAGTTATATATATATTATATAAAAATAATGCTTATTAAATAACTATAAAAGTATCTAAAAATAACTCATTATTATGCATATGAGCTGTAGTCATCGATAGCAATTTAATCGTTTAAATAAAATCGCTATCGATAACAGTTGCATTGATAGAGCCTCGTTTTGGCCATTTAACTAATTTAATAAATATGTAAAAAATAAAAAATATATATAACCGAATAATAAACACTTATATTTTAAAATAAAAAGTTAAAATGGTATTCTTAACATTATCAATAACACCCTTATCGATAAACCCTTTCTTAAGCGCATTGACTCAAGCATTTATCGCTATCAATATAAAAACCACGCCCCACACTATTCGTAGCACAAGGGAATCCATAAAAAAAGCTCTCAGTTCTCTTGCTCTGCTTCTTTTCTCTTCTTCTCTTTTTCTGCGGCTTCAGCCCCACAACTAATCGAATTTTAATAGTTTAACCGCATTTGGATCAGCTCTAATGCACGAATTTCATTAAACAGCTGCGAAAACATCAAATTAATTTTGTTCTCTTTCCGTTTTTTTTTTCGATTCCTTAATCGAATCAGTTGATTTCGAGCTACAGAAAAAACTGCAGAGTTGTCAAATGGAAGAAAAAAACGCCCAAGAAGCGCCCATAAAATTTTAACAAAAAAACATAAAGCTGACGGATTTACGAACCAACAAGATAGAGCGAGAAAGAGTGAAAGAGTGAAAGAGTGAAAGAGAGGCAGCGAGAGGCATTCACTATAGCTGGTAGCTGAGTGGTTGGGTGGTTGGGTGGCTTGGGGCTGGTTTGAGTGCTGAATTGGTGGGTGCCAAATAATAATAGTTTTTCACTTGTGCCGCTGACCGCCAGCAGTCGAGCGTTGAGTTTATGTGACAAACGTGACTCAGGCGACAATTGCTCGGCTTTTCGGTGTCAAAGCACAGTCAACCCTCACTATAACTAACACTCTGCCCCTACCTCGCTGCCTCTCTGTCTCGCTTTCAGTTTGGCCAGGCTTTGGCTTTTTTATGGCCACACAATAAAGCGAGCAATTGAGCGTCTTAAAGTGTCGCCCAAGTGCATTTAAATCACACACTTTGCGACCATTTGCCGTAATTTGACTTTAAATGTTATGACCCACGAGATGTCTCAAAGATATTCTCTAGCAGGAGCGAGAGAGAGAGAGAGAGGCTCCACTTACTGTTAGTTTCCTCTAGTTGGTAAGCCATTTTATGGTCATGTCTGGCGCTTACAACTGCTGCCACATAAATTTGATGGACATGTCGATTATGTGCTAAAAACGACCCAGTCAGCAGTTATTCTGCCTCCTGCCCATCTGACCTTGACTGAGTACACCGAAAAAGCAAATGTAAGACAGTAAAAAAAAAAACATTTAAAAAATTTCGCATTTCATTTATATTTATTTTATATTTTAAATTGCAGCGAAATTGATTTTTCCTTTTCAGTCCAGCGAACGCTCATAAAAAAATAAAATATGGAACAAGCACGCATTACACTTCAACGTTGTATTTATATACACACATACATATGTATGTGCATATTTATATTTCGCAAATATATGTCAAAATACCCCATAGGCTAGTGGGTCAAAAGGTATTTGCTGCGACACTGAAACAGTTACGCAGTGCTTAAGCAAATGCCTGGCGAGCATTTATAAATATAATGGAAAAGCTCAAAATAATCGATAAATTCTCATAATTGTTAGAGTCGATAAATATTACGAAGCAATAGGAATTAATAGTGATTTATAAGTAATTTAAGCAAAATATATAAAATAATCGATAACAACTTATAATATGATGAATAAATATATTTCGATTTTCAAAAAAAAAAAAAAAAATATATATATATAAATATATTTATGTAATTGTTTGAGCGTATTCGATATCAATTTCGATAACAAGCAATATACATTTAATCCCATTTTAAATATTAGCTTAACAGATTACGTATCTTATCAACAACACTCTATTTCTATTTCTATCTCTATCTCTATCTCTATCTCTATCTCCATCTTTATCTCTATCTCTATCTCCATCTCTATCTCTATCTCAATATCCATGTATCTCTATATCTCTATGAATCAATAAATATTTAATCACATTTTCAATATAATTAATTTTATAGATATCGAGTAAATTATTTAATAAATTAATTAAACATATTAAAAAGGAAAAACTAAAAATTAATATTAAATTTATATCATGACATCACTCATATATTAATATACGTATCTTATGCAAGAACTCCAGCTGGAAAAAGAATCTATAATTTAATTCTGGCTATCGATATACATATGTATGTATATAGCAAAAACATTTTATTTCATGGCAAAATTAAATTATGTTTATCTTTGACTAAAAGAAGTTTTTATTAATATTTCATATTTGCAGCATGTGCAATATTTAAGTAGAAAATCAACTGTAAATTATTATTAGTAGTTGGAATACCCCTATTACACATACAAAAATTACATTGCATAATACTAGATTAAGTATTTTTAAGTGACATTAGAACTGGTCACATTATGACATTCATTTGTTCTCTTTTGAATTGAATCTTGTGCGAATAAGACATGGTGTGGCCAAAAGCTTGAATCAAAAGATGAAAATATAATTAATATAAAATAATAAAAGTGTTTCATTTGTATTTGCAATTCCACTTTCTCAACACTAGTCAATGATATTGTATAATCGTTATATATACTTACACAAAGAATTCTGTAAAAACAATTCAGAAAAATTTTTACAATTATCGTTTCATTACATATATTTAGCAAGCAATACTTGCACATCTAATAATTGTTTCCAAACAATTTGTACATTTTATTTCCATATACTTTCCTTTTACACCCTTGAAGTCTTCATCAAATAATATACATTTTATAGAGCATCTCAGAGTCACTCACTGTCCTGCCCATTGCTTTTTATTGCAGCATGTGCTGCAGCATATTCTGCAGCACTACACGCCGAAATCGTTGGCTTAATATGCTAGTTATAAAATTGCACACACACACACACACACAGAGCCGAACACGCACAAGGAATATGCCAGGGACAAACAAAAAGCAGTTGCAGATACGCAAGGCAAATAAAAACGGGGAGGGACAAACATTGCCAGCGATGAACACGAAAAAGAGAGCAAAAATATTAATAATTACCAGCGAATATAATAAAGCACGATAGAAGACTTAACTACAGCGTGTCGAAGCTTAAATGCTCTAGCAAAAAGGAAAAAAAAGTAAAGAAGAAATTGCAAAATGAAGTAAAGCATAAAGAAGTCACGATAAGCTAAATGTAAGCTTTGAATATTAATTCGTAAATGCATAATTTAATAAAGTTTATTAAATTATTTGTACAGAAGCGAGAGAAACTAAAAATGAAATAGATAAAAGGCAAACAAAAGATTTTACTTTAATATTAGTTAAATGTATTTCCAAGTTCAGCGGAGTTCGATTGTAGCTTAAAGTTAAATATTACAGAAAACTGAAATATAATAAGAAGATTATTTTAAAAAATTTTTTATTTATATTTAAGGATATATATTCTATATTTAGTGTACAAATAAAAAATTGTACATATTTATAATATTTAACAAAATTGTAATTTTAAAATAAAATAATTTTATATAATTAAATTTAATTTTAATTTAAAAATTATTATTATCGAATTAAATATTAATTTTATATTGTTGCTCAAGTCTGCAAATAGAAATGCTTTAACATAAACATAAATAAATATTTTATATTTTTTATACATTTAATTTTAACTTTTATAAATGCAAATAATAATGTTTATTTGAATTTTCTATATATAAATATATTTATTTAATTTACTATTATTATTATTTTATTTTTTTTTAATATCAAGAAAATTCAACTAAAAAAGAATATTTTAAGGTTTTTTGTATTTAATTTTCAAATTTATATGTGCAATTTATTTTTTTAGTATTATAAAAAAATTTCACAAATTTCCATTTTTATTTTTATTTATTTATTTATTTTTTTTATTATTTTCTTTATTGTCTATTAAGCAAATGACTTTCGTATATAGTTTGATAAGCATCTTTTGCTCATAGCGAGCCAGCGAAATAAACATGCCCACCAAAAACTACATAAATAAAAGCATTTAAAAAATATAGTAAAATATAAAAAAAAGGGAAAAAATCAAATATATTACATAGCTGCTGGACATGAAAACCATTGACCATGGCTATAAGAAATATGGCACACAGTATGCTAGCCCGCAGCATTAAAGCCGCAGCACATGTGAAGGCTGCGCCCATTGCAAGTTGAATTTGAGCGGGCTGAGCATAAAAGCTGCAATAAGCCACAATTCTTAATCAGTCGAATGCAGCGAACAATTTACATACTTTTTAAAGACGTTCGTTTTCGTCGTTTTTCAGCTTCGAACAGCTGCAGCTAATTTCGCTGCCTTTGAAATGAGCTGCACATTAAGCTGAACGTCAAAGCGAAGAGCTGAGCAAACCAACCAAAAAAAAAAAAAGAGGAAATACAAAATAAAACCAAAGCCGAAAGCTGGAGAGCGCCGGCTGCCTCTGTCACAGCGGATGTGAATGCGGATGCGGCCGCTTAAGTGCCTGCCATGGCTATAACAATATACAACAACATTAACAACAACAACAACAGCAGCAGCAGCAGCAGCAATAATAACAGTGACAACAACAACAACATCAAGTAGCTGTAGCTGTAACAAGCGCAGCAACAAAAGCCGCTGCTGATATGCCGCTTATTATTTATGTATTTTAATAACAAGCAGACGAACGCCATTGCCCATTGCCACAGACAATGGCGGACAGGCAACAAAATGGCCGACGGTTAATGCGACAGCTGCTGTGGCCAGCCGGCAAAGCGAGTGAGCGAGCAAGAGCGAGCGAGAGAGAGAGAGCAACCGTCCAACTGATAGCCACAGCCGCCCAGGCAAGCAAAAGAATCCAGCTGCAACAGACAGCTGCCGCCTTTAAAATAATAAACAACAAGTGTGGAGCACGATCTAAGAGTAAAATGTGCCAGACTAGAAGATGCTCTGTTTGTAGATGGGACATGAATTTATTAGTTTGTTTTGCTTTTATTGAAATAAAATGAGAGAGGAAAACATAAGAGAAGTTAAGTTGATGTTTGGTTAAGAGCGGAAGTCAGGAAATTTAAATGGGAAAGAGAAGGAGAGAGAGACCGACAGAGAGCAAGAGAGAGAGAACGAGAGAGAGAACTAGAGAGAGACCGAGAGAGAGAGAGAAGGGGAGATAAAGATTGATAAGGTGAAAGAGTAGCGGAGGAAGTGTACAAAAGAGCGAAGGAAAGTGGGAATGCGACTAAGAAGTAAACAAGGTGGATTAGTGGTTTGAGAAGAATCTGAGAGAGACAAAGAGCGATGGAGAGAGAAAAGGAGAGACGGAGAGAGACAAAGAGAATTTTAGGCAAATAAAATAAAAACAAATAAAAAGCATCAGCATCATAGAGTGAAAAGCAGAGAAAATTTACAAAAAACAAGAAACGAAAACGAAAAAAAAAATTAAAAAAAAAAATGAGAATGATATATATGAAGATATCAAATATAGTCCATGAAAGGCCACGACAGGGAAAAATATACGCACAGAAAGCGAGGAGAGAAGTTAGAGAAAGTTAGAGAGAAGATTTAAGGGAGAAAACAAGATAGAGAAGGAGAAAATAGAACGAACACACAAAAAATTATAGGAAATATAAAAATGGAAAGAAAGAAGAGAGAAAAGTTTGTAAAAAAAAAAAATTAAAGAGAGAAAAACAAAAGAAAGTAAAAGCAGGAGAAATTAACGATAGAGACACAGACGAGAAAAGCATAGGGCGATGAAGAAGAAAGAAACAGAAAACATTAAAATGAACAAGATATTTATATAGTGAGGTATAGATAGAAAGAGTGAACCAAAAAACAAGAAATAAAATAGAAGCAAAATAAAGATATAAAAGAATTAAATTCAAATAAAGAATACCTATAAGAAAAACCCGAGATATACCAAAGATAACACGAACTGAAGTTTACCAAATGTTAGAGAGAGAAAGAAAGAGAGAAAGAGAGAATGAAGTTTAGCATTTAATTTTCTGAAACTCAACCAACAATCTAAATTTTCAGCCGCAACTACCCAAAACTCTCCAGCAAACAATTTTAGACACTCAACGATACACGCCTGGCTTCGCTCTCTCTGTCTCAGTCTCTCACGCTCTCTCCCTCTCCCACCCTCTGCCCGCCCAAAGTCAATTCATCTCAAGCTTAAGAGAAGCTTTAAAGCAACTTCAATCAGTCAGTGTACTGGGCACACTAGATGGATAAGTTAAATTGGCGGCAATGATTACCGACGACCGCTCGTCGTACAACAAGTCGTATGCTTAATGCGAATCACTTGGCATCAGCAGGCATTTAAAGTTGAAGCTGTGCTGCGGTTGCTACTTGAAAATCTCGCTAGCTCGCTTTAACGCCAGCTTACCGAGCGGCTCAACTGCACTCTTATCCAGTTAAGACCCCATTATAATCATGACCATACAGAGGCATTTAAAAGTATTTAATATACATAAATGTTGAGATACTTGTGCACAAATACACACAGATATATATATGTATGTGTGTGTGTGTGTGTGTGTGTGTGAAAGAGCTGTAGCTCAGGCACTCGTTGCATAATTAATGCGTCGAGTTTTACATTTACATTTACAATGCGAACATTGTACGCAACCAACGAGGCTGATGATGCGCATTAAGTGGGCGTGCCCGAAAGGCCAATGCGACCGACGCGACGTGCAGTCAAGTAGAGCAGGTAAAATTGATGCACCACCATATCAGTTGGCAAAGAAATACATATATATCATTGGCACACACACTCACAATATATATACATATATATATATATAAGCTGCCTACGTGAGTCAATGATGCCTGCCTGCTGGCTTAATGAAATTATCATTTTCATTTCGGTTTCGTTGTCTTGCGGCCAAATGCAATTTTCAACAAAAATTAACAAGCAGCAAGCAAATTCTTGAGCAGCAGCAAAATAATACGAATAATACGAAGATAACGACCTTGGAATACGCTCAGTGATGGAGCACAGCTTGAGATGAAAATTTGAATAAAATTTTTCTTTTTTTTATTTCTTTAACATGTGTAGAACCCGTACTAATGTATGGAGTACCTTGATATATATAAGATATATTAGCTTTAAGGATATAAATGAAGTATTAGACTTTGCTTAACTGCTCACTCAACGACATGAGGGTTGGCTGTAATCTTTAAAGTATAAAAATCTTTAAAATATAAAAGTAAAAGTAACTCTTAAGTATAATATAGCAAGGAGAAAAATCAGAATTTTATTTTCATATTTTTTATTGTACTATATTTATATTTAACATTACTATTTATATGTAAATAAATATTTTTATAAATTTAATATTTAATATTTTACATTTCACATGTTATATATTAAATATTATATTTTATACATTACATTTCATATTTTATATTTTATATTTCATATTTTATATTTTATATTTTATATTTTATATTTTACATTTTATATTTTATATCTAATATTTTAGATTTTATATCTTATTTTTTATATTTTACATTTTATATTTCATATTTTACATTTCATATTTTATATTTTACATTTTATATTTTATATTTTATATTTTATATTTCATATTTTATATTTTGTATTTTATATTTTGTATTTTATATTTTACATTTTATATTTTATATATTATATTTTATATTATATATTTTACAATTCATATTTTATATCTTATATTTTACATTTCTTTTTTTATATTCTATATGTTAAATTTTATATATTATATTTTATATTTTACATTTTATATTTTATATTTCATATTTCATATTTTATATCTTTTATTTTATATTTTATATTTTACATTATTTTTATATTTTATATTTAACACTCAGTGGAATAAACAAATTTCTATAACATTTTTTATAATTTTTTAAATTTATCTTAAATCAAAAAAAAGCCTTCGTGTATTTAATTAATGAAATTCAATCCCAACAAAGCTTTCAATTTGAATACGTAGCAAAATCTGCGTCATTCACTTTGAACCAATTTGATCAGCAAGTGAATCAATACGCTTCTTATGCGAATCTATATATATATTTTAGTATTCCCTAGCGACGTCAGCCACACAATGCATCATCAATTTAGCTCGTAAAAAAATATACAGAAGCCAAAAACGCTCTCGCTAGAAAATTTACACTTGCTGCTCATTAAAACGCGCGCACAAAAGTAGGCAACGATTTTTGCTGGATTTTTATTTCGACTGCGTTCGCAGCTCTTTAACCAAATAAATGAGCAACAGTCGACAGAGCGCCACGGCTGACGTTGATGTAGAGGCACGCACGTTGCTGGCAATGGGTTTATAAGTAACCAGGCTCCATCCCCTTGCTGGCGCCACCTTAAAAATTCGCATGCAAATTAAGCATACGCAGCGTGTGACGCATTCGCTCCTACGTTGCAGCTGCAGTTGCTGACGTAGGAGTAGTTGCTGCTGCTGCTGCTGCTGCTGTTGGTATTATTGTATTTGCAGCTGCTATTACAGTTTCAAATGATGCTGTGGCGTTTTTAATGAGCGGCATAGCTACACAGCACACTCATAAAAACGTGAACAGATGCCAACGACTGTGAAATGCTCTATGAAAATAATATAATAAAAATTAAAGGTTTTATTAAATTTCTATCCATGAACTACATATTGAAAACTCAACCTTCCAAACAATATAGAAGTAGATCAATTTTTCACATAGGTTGACAATTGATTTCAAATTTCCTCATAAAAATTATGAATTTCTTTTTTTATTGTTTGGAAATTATTTACAATAAAATTTCTATTTTAGAATTATTATTTCTTTTACATAATTATTGCCGAAAAAATTTAGTAACAACTTATTTTTTTCAATATTTTTATAAAAACAAAACCAAACAAAAAATGTTTATAATTTTTTAAATATTGTCAATTATACAACAAAAAAAATATATATATATATAAAAAATAAAAATTTAAAAAAAATATATATATACCTTTAAGACAAAATCATTAATTTTGTAATATTTTGATGAGTTAAGAAAAATATATATCTAAAAGAATATTATTTTTACTAAGCTTTTAAATTAAAAAAAAAATAAATAAATAAAAATAACAAAAAGTTTAGTAGAAATAATTTTCTTTTAAATATTTTTAGTTTTAAATTGTATTTATTTATTTTTATTTTATTTTTCTTTTAAATATTTTTAGTTTTAAATTGTATTTATAATTTTTAAACATAAAAAAATGTTATTTGTTCAAAACTTTTATTTAAAAAAAAATAACAAGAAGTTGTGTTGAAATATCGTTTTTATTAATTAATTATTAATATTTTTGTTGTGATATTTCATAATTTTTAAATTTTTATACTATATTATAATTATCTTAAGAGCATTTTTTTATTGAATATTCTTTATGTAAATATGATTTACTTTTGTTTAATTTAATTATTATATCTTTTACTAAAATGTTGTATGTGTTCATCAAAAAATAAATAATTTTTATATTTCTCTCTTTTCTTAGAGTTTTGTTAATTATGGTAAAATTTTTGCTATAAACTCATTTCGATATTCTATGTATAGAGTATCAAATGCTTACTCCAGGCAACAACAAATCTCATGCATAAACATCGAAAATAATGTTGTTGCCGTGTGGGTGGCGTGTCACGTATTTTTAGTTACTAGAAGCTGCAGTTGCCTGCTGATTGCATATGCTCTATGGTGTGTGTGTGTGTGTGGGTGTGTGCCAGCGTTGCCATAACATTAATTTTGTTAATTAAAACTGTCGTACGGCTTTAAACTTTACTGCCTGCTAGGTGTATGGGTCTGTATGTATGTGAGTGCGTGTAGGTGATGTGCGTGTGTGTGTGTGTGTGTATGAGTATTGTTGTTGTTGTTATTCTAGCTGCCAGCTGATGGCCTTGTAACACTCGCTGGCAGTGCATCTGCATATGAGTCAACCAGTGAGAGAGTCAGACTCAGTCAGCGAGTCAGTCTGGTTAGACATTCAGTCAGTTAGTCATTCGCATGGTTAGTTTTGCACCTGGAACAAGCAGCTCGCTCTATTTTACTCATTCCATGGCCTTAGTTTTGCTGCTGGCGAGTTTTTGGTTTTGTTTGCCCAAAATGCAAAGCAAAAACAACTTTTGCTTGCCCCTTTTGGCGCCTAACAAAACTTTTGCCAGCGGCACACACTGCTTGTTATTTAGATTGTTCTTGCAGTTGTTGTAGATGCTGTTGTTGTTGTTGCTGCTGTTGTTGTTGTTGCTGTTCTACCCACAAATCTGTAAAATGTTTTGTGCACATTTCAAGTGTTTGCATAGCCGCAAGTTTGTGGCTTTATGCAAACGGCAACTGTTGATCATGTGTAGGCGAAGATGCAAATGGCGAAGGCGTTGGAAGTGGAATTGGAATTCTGGTTGAGGTTCGGCTTGAGGTTGGGTATACATGAATTAATTAAAAATGCATTGCATTCATTAAATTTCATTAATTATTTATTTTCTTGCGGCTGTGCTCATCTGGCATATATCATGTTGTTCTCTAATCCAGTTAAGGCTACAAATGATTTGCTTTACTTTAGCCTTATCTATTTATTACGCTTTGGCTTTTATAAATTAGCAGAGCCTTAGTTACCTAAGCTAGAATTTTAATTAATTGCGCTGAGAATCTGGAAAGTGCAAGTGCTTGAATATGCAATTGTTAATTAGAAAATGCAATTGAATTATCGTAAAAGAACCTTTTAAGGAATCTCAAGAAAGTATCTTAGCAGCAATTTTGAAACTATGAATTCAGCATGCATCCCTATGGTTACTTCCGAAAATAGATTACTACGCAGCAGCGTCTAGCAACAAAATTGTCATAATAGATCACAAATTTTATGGCAAGCAAAACTGCTAAGCCTTCATATCAGAATATCAAAATAAATAATGTTTATGCCATGAAATTCAAGATATTTTTAATGTAATTTACTATTTTTTAATTTTTTTTTTTATTCTTATAATGTTTATGCCATGAAATTTAAGATATTTTTAATAAAATTTACTATTTATTTAGTTTTATTTTTTTTTTTTATTAGAATAAAATGTTTATGCCATGACATTCAAATTATTTTGTGAATAAGATTGACTATTTTTACAGAGGCTCCAGTACCAATTCGGAAAAGGTTTTTTATTTATTTTAATGTGATTTTTAAATCAAATAAAATAATTTATTTTAAGTTTTACTATTTTGTCTGAAGTCTATATACTTTAGTTTTCTAAAATAAAAAAAATTTGTTTAATAATTTCAAACGATAGCATTTTTTTATTAAAACAACGAATAACAAATCCCATTTTTACTTTATTGGTAAAAAAAAATAAAGGAATGTGTTAAGAAACTTAAATAAATATTGGATATCATTATTGATCTACTTTTCTTATTCTTCTTCTTCTTTTTTGTTTTGTTTTTGCTTTTCTTCTACACCTAAAATTGCTCACAATTACTTAACAAATTTTGATATGCGAATTGCCTAAGTTCAATTCCAGTGCAACAGTTTGGGCATCAAGCCTGCAGAACTTTAGCTTATTCTATACAAATATCATGACATGACCTTGCATAAACTTTGATATATTTGTTGCTGTTGCTGTTGCTGTTATTGCCATTGTTGCTATAGTTGTTATTGTGAGCGTTTATTGCCTTTGACATCGTTACAAAGCCATTGACAGCTTCCGTTTAGGGTAACCCACTTTGCCTCTTCAGCAATATTTTTTTTTTTTTTCAATTTTTTGGCTGGCGCGCCACAAGAAAACTGGCGAGGTTTGGCTTTGTTGTCGGCAAATACTTAATATACATATATATATTATATATATACTTGTGCATATATGTGCGCTATATGTTATATATTTGCAAGGATATTTTATGAGCTCCTTTTTGGCACTCTGATGGCCCAGTCATTTGCACAAGTCGTGACATACTGGCGCACAGCCTGAAGCCAGAGCGGGAGCACAGGGCACTGAGTCGACAGGGCCATGGGCTCTAAGACCACTAGTGGAGCAAGTGGAGCCCTCCTCCCCACCATTCAGTCAGCCACTTCGTGTGTGTTTTTGATATTGAATGGAGCTGTTTCTGGTGTCGCGCTCCATTTTATACTCAAGCATGTTTATATGCAAAGCGGCCATAAAATTTGCAAAACTTTTAATGGTTCATAAAATATTTAACGTAATGGCGGCGGCAATGGCGCTGGCCAACAGAAAAAAATAAAGACCCGGTTAAAGACAGGACCAGCAAGAAAAAAAAACAAGAGGCGCGACAAGGACAACGCAAACGTGGGCCCTGAACGTGGCCAAGTGTCAGAGGACGAGACCAAGTGAGATTTGTTGGCTGCCAACAAGCCGCAAACGAGCGAACCAAGCGATAAAGCCACACACACAGAGAGAGAGAGAGAGAGAGAGAGAGAGAGAATGAGATAGAGCGAGAACGACACACACTCAGCAATAGCAGCAATTGCAGTGACTCCTCTAGCTTCCTGCCTGTTGCCTGCCATTTAGCATGCACGCTCAAGTGAGTGAATGGAGAGTATATTGGCTTTCTGCTCGTCAGTTCAGCAAGCCGTTTCAGCTCACTGAAAAAAAAACTTTAACATTCTCATTTCACTCAGCGATAAACATTTCCTCATTATAAAATATATTTCTGCGCATCTCTTAAGATGCTGTAAATCAAAGACACAATTATATTCTAATCAAAAAATCTTCTGCAGCTTATACAGGTTTTCCTAGTATCAAATTTTTCTCTTCTCTTCATTTCTCTCCCTCTTCTCTTCTTCTGCTTCTCTTGTTATTCATCAAGTCATGCACGCGTATTATGCAGCTGGTTAAGGTCGACAACAAAGCTTTTACTTGTTCCATATACATATAGCAAAGGCTTCACATTTTAGCTGCAGTGAACTAGCTACTCCTGCTACTCCTGCTGCTCCTGGCACTCCTGCTGCTGCTGTTGCCGCTGCTTCGGCTTTTGCCCCACCTAATTGCAAATTATCGCCTGAGCCATTGCTGTTAACTGACCTGTGAACCGCAGCGATTCGCTGCCAGGACAACGTCCTGTTGCGCCTGCTGCTTCAGCCGTTCCTACTCCTGCTGGGATTTATGCATTTTGGCCAAAAGGTGTCCCTAAATTATGCCACGTGCATGTTTTAATTGCATCGCTGATTTCCCATATTTAGCTGGCCAATAAATTTCTAAATTTCTATCACTCGCACAACTTCAATTCCATTATCGCGCAATGCATTAGGGAGCTTGAGAGTTGTGTAGAGAATTTGCGGCAAATTGAAAGAGAGAGAGAGAGAGAGAGAGAGATAGTTAGAGAGATTCCTGGCTGCTGCTTCAGCTACCATCAATTTATGAGCTATTTCTGTTATGCAGCAACGAATGAAAGCAACTCACAGCGAGAGGAGCTCATAAAGTTAAGAAATATATATGATGAGATTAGATTCTCTTTCATTCATTCTCTTTAATTTAAACGAGATTAGATTCTCATTCTAGTATATGGTTTAAGCAAGTAAGTGTTAAGGTGAATTCCATCTATCAAAATCAAAATCTGAACCTGAATCTGCATGTCCATTTTCCTGTCTGCTTGCCAGGAGCGTCCTCCTTTCCGGACCCATATCAATGAACAAGAGATTCTTAGTATTATGTTTGCTTTCATTTGCTTAGCTTTGCTCAGATCTACGAATCTCTGAACTTTTCCAAGAAACTCAAGCCAAGATATCATCTAAGAGCAATGAGCCTCACAAGCACTTTTAACTACTGTTAGAGCAACTCACGCTCTTGCATAAAATTGCAATTACCGCCTCGACTCGTCGCTGTAATTTGCGCTGGGCAACAACAACAAATCGTCGCCCAAAGAAGACAAAGCAGAAGCAAGAGCAACAGCAGCAGCAACAGTCGAGTCAATGGAGAGCAGCAATGGCAAATTCACAGCGGAAGTGAGCGAGTAGAGGAGGGCAAGCGAGCGGAAACGGAAATGCGCAAATGTTACGGGGCAGCAAATGAAAATGGCTCCCCAAGCGTCGTTTATCAGTAACAACGGCGCGAATTTTGAACGTAAATCGAAGTGACAGCTATAAGAAGACATGAATTTTTGCCACCAAATAACATGGCCAAAAGGATTCCGTCAACTTCTATTGTGTAATACAAAGAACATACGCTGAAGCAAGAAAGCTGTAATGGGCGGGTGTGGGCGTTGTTCAGCTAAAGGCAGACAGCACGTGCCAGAAACAAACATCGAAGACATTTTCAATGTCAGCGTCTGTATCATTAGAAGCCATATGTGACGAAATAGATGGTGAGGAGGAGGTGAAATAGCGCGAACAGTAAAGGAGAGCAAATGTTAAAAAAAGCTTTAAGCTTAAAGAAAGTAAAAAATGCTGGCTCCAGATCCACACTGATGAAACGTAAAAGTAGAAAAAAGAGAATTCTCAGACGATTTGCCTTTAAATAATTATCTGCCTTAATATTCTACAAAGCAAAATGATTCATAAATGTTAGTTTTCTAAATCAGTTCAACTTCGTTGTGATTGGCTGCTGCTCTTGCAGTAATAGGAGTGAGAGGCTGCGAGCTACTTTGGAGTACTGTAAAAATATTATCCGAATGCGTTTGCGTTGTAGTTGCATGCTAGCACTTATAGCACGAGAGCGAGGGAGACAAAGATAGCTATCATCGAACATAGTTACGGGTGCTGCTAAGTGAGAGCGAGATGGCTATGTGGGCGCTTCAAGCATGGACGTTATAATTTTTATGGGCGAATAGAAAGCAAATAGAAATGAAGAGTCTGACAGTAAAATGCTCTAGTGCATAGGTATATTTTTAAATTAAAGCTAAAATCGAAGTTTTTTAATTGAATTAAAAAACTCTAACTCTAGGCTAATTTATATAATATTTAAAGGTATCAATTTAAAAATATATATATTGAATACAAACAGTTTTTCTTACCATTTTAAACTTTCATATTACGAAAAACAAAGTTATTACGGTATCCATAAAATATTAGCTCGTTATATATGTATGCATTCCTGTGCTCAACTTCAAATTATGCAATTTACAGGGCATTCACAGAGTCTGACTGTTTATTTCATCTGCTTCTGCTACTTTTGCTGCCCTGACACAATAAAAGCTGTTATGAAAATGCCATGGAAAAACATTTTCATGCAAATGCAAAACATTGTTAAACATACGCCCCCTTTACATACCCTGCATGCCCCTCAGCCCCCTCTCCCACATATATGTATAGCGCCCTATATAGCGCCAATTACTCTGACTCTCGCCAGTGCTCTGCTCTGCTCTTCGTATTCTGTGCAGCACGTACGCCTCGATGTTTGCAGCGACGCCTTCGCCTTCGCCTTCTGACGTTTCGTCTTCGTCTTCATCGTCGTCGTTGTCGTCGTTTGGCAGCTTTTAATTTTAATGCGTGTTGCACGCTCGCTTCCAAAAATTAAACGCCGGCTTATTTTCCGTTTCTCCAACTGGTGCCCCGCACCACTCTCTCAGTCTTCGCCTCTTCCTCCCTCTCTCTGATAATTTCACATCTAAACATGGCGCAAAAGTTTCGCTGGCGTTTTTTGGACCGTACAAATAGGCGTCGATTAGGCAAATCAACGCATTTGTATGCAGATTATGTGCCAGCGGGCAGCAGCAACAGCAAAAGGAGCATGAACAAAAAACATGCCATGCGAGCAGAGCAATAGAGAGGGCCAGGAAGAGAGACGCCAACAACAACAGTTGTTTTTTTTTTTTTTTTTTTATCTTGTTGTTGTCTCTAATTGCGCATAGTCCGTCAGCTTGGCAACTAGGGGAATACATAATAAATACAAATAAAAGCAAATCTCGGACAAACACTCAAGTTGAACTCTGCAATGTTGGCAGACTGAATGTGTAAGTGCTTGAGATAGGGCTGGATTTATGGGCTTCAATATGTATGTACATATATATAAATGATTACTAATATTAATTTTATTAAATATAATATTATAATTAAGATGTGACTAATGAAGAAGATAAAATTGTATTTAATTTTCCTTTTTTTTTTTTGTATTTTGCATGCTTTTCAGATTTTTGCAGACTTGGACTTGCGTGATATTGTCCAAAGAGAAAGCTCACTAGCTTCAACAGAGTTTATATTTATTTAAAAAAAAATATCTCTAAGTGAATGTTAAACAAAAAGCTTACTAGCTTCAACAGAGTTTAGTTTTTTTACGAAAATATCTCAAAGTAAAATATTAAACATTTTTTTCTTAAGCAGAAAACTACGCTAGCTGGCATAACTTATTATTTTAGTTTTTTTATTCTTTTCTTTTTTTTATTGTAAATCAAGTAAAAATCTCCTAACGCACATCAGCTTATTCGAAGTTCAAGTTTAAATGCATAACAAAAAATCTCAAACCGTCTTAAAAAATGTTTAATTCTAAACCTGCCACTAAAGGTAGCAGCAAGCTCTGTAATAAAATATACAAATTAAACAAAAAAAAATAAATTTTCACTCCTTTTATTATTTATTAATTTGGGCACCTCGACAAAGTTTTTTTTTTTTTTTAATAAAAATAAAATAAAAAATAAAGTCTAATCCTAATTCTTATTCATTACGATTGTTTAATATATAGATTTCACGCTTATATAAAAAATATTTATGTATTTTCAGTCATGTTTACTACTATTAAACCTAAGCTTCCATTCTTTAAAATAAATAAGCATAATAATTTAAAGTTACATAAAAATTTAAATAAAATAGAGCTGCACGCGCTTCCTCTGGGAACACAATAATTTAAACAAAATTGCCTATAAAAATAAACAATTTATATATGTATATCTCTATCTCAGCCAACATATTATTATGTAACTTGCCTATCATTTCAGGCAAGTAATTTATTTGACATGTTGCTCATTCGTGTCCTCGCGCAGAGGGCGATGCGGCATGCGTGTATCGCTTTAAACAGTCAAAGATCTTACGCTAATTTTAAGCGGCTCTTAGCTCTCACACCTCGACAGCGACAAACAGACGTGGCAGACAGTCAGACAGTCAGACTGTACAGGAGTTGAGGGAGAGGGGACTGGCAGACACAGTCAAGCACTGACAATCTCATGCACGCGGGCAACGGCTCCCACGCTGCGTGTTGAATTTCAATGCATACTTTTAGGCTCAACATCACAGAGGGAGCAACAACAACAAAAGAAAACGTAGAAAATTGCCGAAAATACATTCGTTTGCCATTTCACATATTACAAGGTCTAAACAGAGAGAGTGAGAGGGGGGGGGGGGGGGGATGGAACGGGACGCCTGTTGGTAACTAGGAATCACATGCGATTGGCATTTGATGCCAAAATGCTGACGTTGAAGAGTTTTTACACGTTTTTTTTCTCTCTTTTTTTAGAGTTTTTGTTTCCTTTTTGATTTTGTTTTTCATGTTTTTTTTTCAGTACTTGCAAGTGGATTTATTTTGCAATGGCCCCAACAGAATTTTAATGGATCGTTTGTCTCGTCCTCTCTCTCACTCCCACTCTCCCTCTCTCTCACTCTGTTTCTTTTGCCGCCCTCGCGGTTGCGGCACGCACGTGTCTTTCGCTTTCAGCAATAACAAGAAACAAATTGTGCCAAGTATTTTTTTTTTTTGGTTTTGCTTCCTTCGCTTGACTGCTTAAAATTTTACTCATGCTGTCGCGTTTCAATTCCACTCGTTCCATTCCACACGTCGCCACGCGCTTCACTTTGACTTTGCTGCATTTCATTCAACGTTTTACAGCTGCTCGTGTTTGTTTTCATTAATTTCTTTACCGTTTTTTATTTATTTACATTTCTACACCTGTCTTTCGCACTCTTTTTCTCTCCCTCTCCCTCTCCCACTCTCTCTCTCTCTCTCTCTCTCTCTCCTTTCTCTTACACGTGCTCATAAAATGCGCAAATTTAATTAGTCGTGTATGTAAAAATTAAATTTTTTTTTGCATCCACACGTTGCTCGCTTCTTACGTCACTTGTTGTGACGTTACGTCACGTTAGGCGCTGCAACGTAAGCCTGTTATGCTCTGTGATTTTTATAGTCAACAACTTGAGCTATTTTTGTCTCTTTTATGGCTCGCATAAAGTTTTTAATATTATTTATTGTCAAACTCTTTGCGTCGCAACAACGCAAAAATCTTTTATAGTTGGCAATGAAAATAAATAAATTTACTTGATTAATTAACGTTAGCTCTTTAATTACATAGCAGCTCGCGAGTCTGCAGCTAATTGAAAACTTTTAATTGTTATGCGAAACATTTTATTTTATGCAAGTATCCTAGGAAAAGTTTTTGCTGATTTAACTACATTTGGAGCAGGAAGAAGGCTTGATGCTGTATTTAAGACTTATGGCGCAGAATATCTAAGAAGAGGCAGATTTCATTTCAATTTAACTTTCATATTAAACATTTTTATAGCTCTTTCTTGAGAAAAATTACTTTCAACTACAATATTAAAATTTAATTAATTATTGAATTAAATTATAATAAAATTGAACAACGCAATAATTTATTATACTTTAAACAGTCTCGCCAAAATTAATGTAAGTTATATATTTAACTTATTTTTTCGCGACGATTTCTTCAAAAAAATATAATAAATATTAATATAAATAAAAAAAAATAATATTTATTTAGATTCGATTTAAAAATACAAAATTTATTTTAGAGCAATTGTAAATTTATTAATTTAATATAAAAAAATTTATTTATTTGCTTTATGTATATAAATAATTTTTTTCGTTCTTTTTAATATTTTTTATTTATTATTAATAATTTTTTAGCTTGCTTAAGATTCAATTATTATTATATAATTAATACATACAAATGGAATTTCGTTTAACAAAGGAAAAGCTATATCTAAATAATTCTATATAAATTGTAAAAAATTAAATAGAAAATCAAATTTTTTAAATTATTGAAATTAAACCCAAATATATTTGCAAAAATAAAATAAAATAAATAATTTAAAAATAATTAAAAAATAAATTAATAGAAAATATTAACAGGGTATTCCTTTAGCAATGTTATCTATTGCAAATATAAGACAAACAATGTACAGGGTATTTCCACAGTTCAAATATAAGACAAACAATGTACAGGGTATTTGCACTGTTCAAATATAAGACAAAATGTACAGGGTATTTCCACAGTTCAATAAGCACTATTCACTTCTATCTCTCACTTGTCTTGTTGCTATTTTGAGCTGTTTGATTTAATTTTGTATCTTCTCTCGTAACATTTAATTAAGCACACGTCTGAGTGTGGGTGTGTGTGTGTGTGTGAGTGTGTATCCTTAGGGGCATTACGTTACAATTTGTATACATTGAATGTGCCTTGGTAACAAATTGTGCTTGGTTTTTCCCTTTAATTTGAGAAATTTCCTGGAGTTTTTCAATTGATTTTCAAACTGAATGCAAACACGAGGCGTGCGATTGGAGTATTTATTTAAGTTATTTAAGCATTCTATTTGACGATTTAATGCGTTCGCACTAAGGGCCTAACCCTAACCCATTGAGAAGCACAATCACACACACACACACACACACACACACACACACACACATAGTTAAGCGCACCTAAATACACTTTTGCTAGAATAAACAAGCAACCTTGGTATGTTTACCATAAAAAGTAGGTAAACTTGAGTGCAAAAAATTGCGTATGGAGCGAGTAAGTAAGTGTGCGTGGGCCGCTCTCTCTATATATGTGTGTGTGTGTGTGTGTGTGTGTAAAAGTTCAGCAACCAAACACGCATACATACATAAACACATATCAGCACTAGCATACGAAATGGCAAAATAAATGCACACACAAAAATGTAAAGCAGTCCAAGAGACGAGACGTGGCGAGACGAGTGAGTGAGCGAGACAGCAACAGAGTGAGTGAGTTGGAACTGAATGAAACGAACCAAGCGAAAAGTGATCGAGGCGACAGTGAGCGAATAATAGATACTCAGTATTGAATGGAAGCGCTAGGCAAAAAATCAAAATATCAAAGAACTATAAAATATAAAAATAAAAAATTTAATTAATAATAGAAATTATTTAAAAGAATTATATATAATATTAAAATATGAAGTAAAATTTAAAAAATAAATAATATAAATTAAAATAAATAAATAAATAAATAATATTGCAATATAAAATAAAATTTAAAAAAATATATATATAAATAATGAGAAAAAGAAAAAATAAAATTAATCAATTTTAAAAATAAGTTATGTAAATAATAATTATTTTAATTATTTTATTTTTTATTAAATTTATGAAATACAATTTAAAGAATTATTATGATGCTAGCTTATTCGGACAATTCATTTATTTCAATAAATTAAAAATTAGTACTAACTAAAAAATGAATATATAATTCATAGAAATAAGAAATATTTTAAATTGATTAATACATTTTGCTTTAAGAAAAAAATGTAAGAAGAAAGAAAAATTATAATAAAATATGGATAAAAAAAAAGGAAAAAAAAAAAACAATTAAAATAATATAAGCATACAATTTTTATTATATTACTTTTCCATTTTAATATAAAAACAATAATTTTTCTATTTATATTATTATTTTTATTGTATATAATTATTATATTTTATTATTTAATTTTTGAACACAAAATTAATTTTTGTAAATAATAAAACTAATTTGAAAAAACATAAAATTTTAGACAACAATTAAGTTCAAGACATCGATTAGGACACAATAAAAAAATGCACTCTCTGCCTAGAAATCATCACAGTCTTGTCATACCCACTTCGTAAATAGTTACAGGGTATTTATAAAAATAAAAATAACAAGCAACATAGAGAAGAAAAGTGAACAGAAACAGAAACAGAAACCGAACACTAAAGGGCTGCAACAGTAGCAAAAGCAGCAGCAAGTGGGCCAAGAGGAATTATGTTGAGCAGGAGGAGGCTTGGGGGCGTGACAAGAGCTGCTTGCGGTCCAATGTCGAACACATTACAAGCAAAAACACTTTTGACAAAAGGAGGCGCCAGCGAAAATAAACAAACAAATGGCAAACGAAACAAAGGCAGACAAATGATAAAGACAGCAAAGAGCGAACAGAGGATGAGCCGAGGAGTAGGTGAAAGGGGGAAGGTGGGACGGGGGTGCAGAGAGCACCAGAGATTGCGTGGCAGATAGTCGCGCGAGCTCTCATGATGCGTGTGGGCTAAAGGCTTTCAAGGACTACAACATTAAGCAAAAGAATTTGTGCATGAACAATGCCCAAAAAAAAAATAAAATAAAAATAAATAAATAAAGAAGAAGAAGCTGTAGCTGAAGCAGAAAAAAAAGAGCTCCGTTAAGAGGAGCTCGACTTTCGTAGAAGGTGAAGAATAATAACAACAAATGTTAGACTATCAACGACTGAACAATACTCGTGTGAGGCTTAAATACAATTTGTATTTTCTAAGAATTTTGCAACTTGAGTTGATTTGATCAGTCAAGCAGCTCTCGACCTCTGGAATGTATTGAAATAAAAACTCTTAGCTAACTGCTAACTATCAGCTAAGGCTATTGACTGTGGAATATGGGCAATCGATTCTGGGCTGCCAACCATGGGCAATAGATATCCATCTCTGGATATCAGCTATGGGTAATAGATAATGGAAAATTTATCTTCGGTTAGCGACTATGGATTATCAGTGGATACATGGATGTACTATAGATATATTACTATACTATATTACTATATACTATATTAGCTATGAGGCACGAGCTATCGACAATCTACTTTCGTCTATCAGCTTTGAGCTATCTTATATATATGATCTAGGCTATCTATCTTTCTATCTAACTATCTATCTTTCTATCAATCTATCTATCTATCTATCTATCTATCTATCTATCTATCTATCAATCTATCTATCTATCTATCTATCTATCTATCTATCTATCTATCTATCTATCTATCTATCTATCATCTATCTATCTATCTATCTATCTATCTATCTATCTATCAATCTATCTATCTATCTATCTATCTATCTATCTATCTATCTATCTAACTATCTATCTATCTATCCATCTATCTATTCACTTATCCATCTATCTATGTCCATTTGTCTATTTGCATACACAGATAGTTAGATCAGTTTATCAGCCAGTGCCCATATGCTCCTTAAACAGCTCATGAAGAGAGCATAACAAGTGCAAACACAGAACACACACATGCGGATGTGAAGAGGGACAAGCAAGCGCCGGTTTCAAACGGATGTCATTAAGGTGTGCGTGTGTGTGTGTGTGTGTGGGAGAGTGCATGTGCGAGTGTGCATGAAAATGAACTTCTGCAGGCGGAAGTTGATGCAGATGCAGATGCAGATGCAGATGCAGTGGCAGTGGCGGCAGTTGCAGATGCAGCTCAAAAGTATGCAGTACAAATGCACAGTTCGATGCGTATAAAAGTGAAAAAAAGGGCAAGGGGTACGAGTTGGGGCAAGTGGCACGAGTGGCACGGGGCAAGTTCGAGCAAAGGAAACGAAGGCACAGATGGATTTTTTGCTGGCTGCAACGTGTCAGACGGCATGTTGATGATGAGTTCCGGGTAAAAGAAACCAATTTGCCAGAGCTGTTAAGCACTGAGAGCGCAGACTTTTAGCCAGCAACAACAATAATAATAACAACTACAAAGGGAACAGCAAACAGGAAGGTCAATGAAAACAGCGCGAAAGTAAACAAAGCACAATGAGAAGCAGCAGCAAAATGAAGAGCAGACCAAAGCACAACACAGATAAACAGAAGAAGATTGTGCAAGTGCAATTAACGAAATGTCAGAAATGAACAACGAACAGAAGAAAGCAACAAAAAACAGACCAGAAAAAGGTTCAATGCAAAGATATCACAAAGACAAACAAAATATGAAATTACAAGAAAGGGTGCATGTAAGAGGGATATAAGGGACTTCAAACTTTTAATTAAAATTTTAAAATATTAAATTTTAAGAAAACATAAGTGAAAGTTTTACTTGTAGACTGGACAGTTCCAGTTTTGCTAGTGAATATTGAATAACAAACATATAAGAATTACCTATCTAGTCATCTCGCTCTCACTAGGGACTAGGGTTTAAGTTCGCCAAAGCTATTTCTGTCTCTGTCTCTCGTGAGAGAATACATTATACAAGCTTACAGCCTGTGTCCATTACTATTACTGTAAATTCGTTCTCGAATTCAATTTAACAAGCTTAATATAAATTTGTTGATACATTAATATTAATAAACATTTAAATTAATTTTAAAATATAAAAAAATGATATATATATATTTTTTTTATAAATAAATAAACTACAAATAATATTTTATTCATTAAATTACTATATCATATAATAATTAATTAATCTAACAAATATTATTTTAGTTATTTCCATGAGAAAATGACGTTGAAGAGATGTATCTATATGACCGACTTGGCCAACGCAATAAGCGAGCCCGTAAAACGCAAAATCTGTTAATTAAAATATATATATAAGATTAAAAATTATATAAAATATTCAATGCGCAGCATACCGAAGTGAGCGTCTCTAACGAGGGCGAAAAGAATGGCACCTTGACAATCAAAACACGTTGAGCTCTCGCTATCATTAGCAGCGTCATCTTTTGCACACGAACGCTGTGACAATACCAGTGGCTGGCAAAGGTGCTTCTCGACAGATCTAAGCACTAGAGAATAATGCAGCAAATACAAAAAATTAATAAAGTTTTTAATTATATAATATAATATATTTTTAAATGTATACCTGAAATATTAAAAAAAATAAAATAAAAAAAGAAAAATAAAGCACACAAAAATAATAATAAACAATTAAAAAGGAACAATACAAAGTTCTTTTAGACTTCTCTTCACGTCTATACTTAAGCATTCACTATAGATAATATTGGTGATTACGCACCGCCTCTGTTATATAAGTGCCGCCCATGCAGTATAGCAAAATTTCAGTTAGCACAGCGCAGGTATAGACCAAATAGACTATAATACCAACACCAGAGAACTGAGCAAGAGAGAGGCAAGCACATGTGAGATATATATTATTGAATCAGCATTACTATATAATCAACTCACGAGCAACATGTCAACCACACTGCTGCCTATAATCAAGCTGGAGGTAACAAAGTGTCCCAGTGTTATCTCAACCATAACACCCGACAGACGTTCCGTCAGCACGGCAATCTCATTATGACGATCCACTAGGCGCTCCAGTTTGCGCACAATGCGCTCATCCTCCCCGGCTGTGGACTCTATTTGAATGCTCTTCACGGCCAGCAAATCGCAGACATCATCACGCAACGAATTAAGCAACACACTTAGATATAGGCAGAAGCCCAGAAAGAAGCCATCGGCGCCCACGAAACACACGACTGTAATGTAGCCATGCCAATGGACCAGCGCGTAGATGATGGGGTAGAGCGGCAGACGTAGCAACGGCTCAGGAAAGCTTAAAAGCCAGAACAAAGAAAATGAAAATAAATCAAATATTTATAATGAAACCTTTAAAGACAATTGACATCCACTCACATCATTTTGAACGGCGTCTCATAGATCCAATCCTTGCCATGCGCCCGCCTTAGCACATTATCCAGCAGATGGCGAACCGAGTACGAGGTGCTGGTGCAGAAGCCACAGCAAAGGAGTAAAAATGTCAGACGCGTGGCCAGTGTATAGCAACTACGCTTGTACTCCAACTTGCGAGTCGATTGCTGCTGCTCCGTTAGCTTTCGTATTCGCTGTATTAGAAACTTGAGCTCATCGCGATAGTACCAAATGGCCAACATTTTGAGCAACGACAGAATACTCGATGCAACCGGACAGAGGGCGTCCAGGGCAAGAGCAATATTTACTGGTATCTGGAGAATGCCATAGGCCGCCTCCGCATAGCAGCCATAGGCGAGTATGAAGAAGTTGAAGAAACTCCATGCACGCACCGGCCAGCTTCGCTTCTGCTCCGGATAGAAACCAATCAAGGTCAATGCAAATTTCGGAATCAGAAAATAATGACGCTTCATTGGAAACGAACGGGTCAGAAAACGTGGCAACATCATCGCAAGGCAGCCCAACTGTCGACTTTGTTGAGCCATGAAGTTCAATCCTTTGCTTTTATATCCTGCCCAATCGTTGCGCCCATAATTGATGAGCTGGGCGTTGTCCTTGCTAACAGTTCACCAACTTTTCCCCGAAAGCCAAAGAAAAAATATTATTATAACCCGCAATTAGGCAACGCTTAGCAGTGGGTGTGCACAGAGCTCGTGATTGTAATTAATAAGCAGTTATTAAATCGCCCGTTAAAAGAGTTTTAGTTTATTACAATTATTTCGGTGCGTGGACTGGTAAGAAATTTCAAAAGCTTTTCAATTCTAATTTCATGTCAAAATATAAGAAAGATAATTACATTCCAATAGTTATTAATATTGAAACATTTTGAATATAATTTATGTGGTTCCTTAATCAACATGTCTTAAATAACTAATTTATTTGTGATCGACAACATTTTATAAATGGCACTCGTTCTCCATCTCGTTCATTCCGACACAAACTTGAGCCTCCGCCATTTGATTAGTTAATACAATTCACTCGCTCGCTCGCACTCACTCACGCTCGCCATTACTTGTAAGCGACACCATTTTATTCTTAGTGTGCGCTCACCTTCTTTTTCACTCCAGCAAAAACTGCAAGTACCTTCGCAGCAGCCGTCATTTGATTGGCTCTTACAATTAGCACACTCTTGCCCTCGCACTCCAACATTGCTTGGCTCGATCGCTAACTCGCTTGCACACACATATGTATGCTAAAAGCTAGCCTAAGAGATTCGTCGAATCCAAATGCAAATTAATGAGAGCATCATATTTGTGTATTTTATTTTAATTTACTATATTGCATGTCTTTGTATGTATTACAGATATATTTATATTGTGTATTGTATATTGCATGTAATGCAGCTGACCAGAAGTTTCTAATGCACAATATTGATATCAATATTAATATTAATTTGCATGACTTACCACGTCACGTAGCTCACCATTGATGAATATAGTCGAACCCTTCTTTCCCCTTTGATGACTTATTCCTACGCTCTCTTTTCTCTTTGCCATTGCTTATTAAGATATATTTGTTAGAGCGAGCAAACAAAATGAAGGCAGCCCAAATATTCGGACTGCTTAGGCTTCGGTAGGTCTATGGCTGCAGCTCAATTGCAAGTGTTGCCAGCCAACTTGCAGTCTGAATAAATATTTTATAAGCTCTGCCTAGTCGTGTGTGCAAGTGTGGATGTGTGCATGTGTTGGCATGATTATGCAAACTGCACTTATTTGGCGTTGTATGTGAGAAGGCCAATAAATTAATTTATCCAGCTCCCCATGGCGAACTGAATGAGTCGCATAACTGAAGAGAAGCCGGCGAAGCGATACTGGGCGTAGCCGGCTTTGACGCTGGCGTTGACGGCGCCTCCTGCTGTTTGCCAGGTGCCAGGATGCCAGTGGAACCAAAAGCCACAGCTCATAGACCGAGTCCTGCCCAGCTCTGGCCATAGCTTCATAGCTGCTCTTTGCATAATTGATGGCTGCAGGTGTATTTGCGCTCAAATGAGGCATGCTAAACACATGCCTTTGACACTTATATATACACACTCTCCAGCACACACACACACAGTCACATAAATGCACACGTGCGCCAACCTACTCATATGGCAATAAAACTAAAGCTTAGCCGAGGCACATTGTTAACCAAATAAAAAGGACTGCAAATTTCGTGTATGTGTGCGTGTGTGTGTGTGTGGACGTGTGTGTATGCCTGTGTGGAAGTTGATATTTCGAGTCCATGCTATAAATATAAATAAAAAGGCATAGACGACATAAACAGAAACCTTGCTGGCCACGAATACATAATAAATGAGAAAATACTCGACATATTTGACTAAATCTAAAATATAATTATGAATAGAACGGTTTATGTGTTTATAAAAGAGAAATAGTTAAGGAAAGCATATAAAGCTCAAATCTGCAAAATAAGCTTATATAAGACTTGAAGTATTAAAGCACTAATAATAAAGGAGAAAGCAAAGAGAAATATAAGAGAGAGAGAGAGAGTTGTATGCATATAATATTATATGCAAGTCTATTTAGAGTTTCCAAATGCAGTTCAATTTTATCTTGATTAACTGCAGCTGCTGCTGCAGTTGTTTTAATGAGAGGCTAAGAGATTATATTGACTATATAGAGCTGTTTCAAAAACATTATTCGAGTGAGTTTTTATTTCAAGCGCACGCTTGCCATTCCTAAGAGAGAGAGAAAGAAAGATAGACAGCTAGAGATAGAAAGAAATATAGCTAGTGCCGACCGAAATTATGGTTTTACTGAGCGAAGAGATCGCCAATGCAATTGAAGAGTTTGAAAGCTAGCCCATAAATATACATATTTTATATCTGTTGGAGTAGAAGCTCGATGATAAATAGAAAGACGTGGATAAAAATCCACATTCTTAAATCCTCATCTTTATTATGTGTATGCATATTTATGTAGTGTAGTATAGCCTAAGCGTCGATTGCGAACCAGTAGAAGAACTGAAATGAGAGTTATGCTATTAACAGCGCATAATACTGTTAATAACATAGCATGGCGCTGTGAGGGAGAAGCCGTTGCTGTTAATGGAATTTGATAATATCAAATCTGGAATAGTAAAAGTTAAAAAAATTCTTAACAGAAATAAGATATACAAATAAAAAAATATTAAAAAAAAAAAAAAAAAAAAGTATCGACTACTTTAGTTCAGATCTAAATAAATGACAATCAAATAGAAGTCTTTCAACTATATTTTATATGCATAACAAAAGATCCCTAGCCTAACGCAAAAACCTAAGCCTAGATCATTAATATACTGAACTGAATGAAGGGCAGCCTATAAGGGTCTTTCTTCTTCTTCTTTTTTTTTTTTTTTTGCACGTTTCGACAAAGCGCGTTCGCCTATACAAATTGAAAAATTTACGTGAAAAACATGCAAATTTATGCCATAAACACAATGAGTTTAATGTGCCCAAAGGCAGGGACAGCGACAGCCGGAAAAAAGTGGGAGAAATTGGGAAAATTATGTAGAATAAAAAGAGCCAACTTATGTCCTCGCAGCGACAGCCACATTGATGACTCGATTTGTGGCAGCAAAACCAAAAGCGAGCCAAGGAAAAAGTAGCTAAAATATTGAAGTTGGTCGACAACGATAGCAGAATGCTTGCTATTTATGAAAAGTTAACAATTTTTTTTAAATTTAATAAGATAGTTACTAGAGCTGCATATGTAGAGAACTTAGAGATCGAGTCACAGTAGATACAAGAATTTTATGATCCACATTATTAAATTTTGTGGAGAATACCAAAATTTTAGTGATTGTTCCACTTAATTATTTCGTGCATCTTAGCTTTCTTAAGGGATTTGCAATCTCTTTCAGAAGCTGAACTGCGGGCTATAACTTTAATATATACAATTCTAACCGCTTAGTCAAGTTTAGATGTAGATAGATGTAGCTAAAGTAGTTTTCGATAAATACAATGAAATAAAAAATATATAAAATTATTAATCATAAATTTGCATAAAAATTGAACAAAAAAAATTGGATTAGTTAAGGAAATAACATTGATAAAAATGTATAATTTTATTTAATTTTTTAGACCTAGCTAAATACTGTTAAAACTAGGCACCTTAAATTTACTGCGAAAGTTGCTGTGATATAAATGAAAAATATAAATTTGTTGGATTTCAGATCTACTTTCAGATAAATATAAGATGAGAAGCATAAAATGTTTAGAAATGAAAATATGTGTATTCTCAGTCAACTTTTTGGTGTTTGGTTTATTGGTATTTAGTATTTATTTGTAAAGAAGTTTTTTTTTTAAAGGGAAATTGGATATATCAAAAATCCAAGAAAAGGTATTCATATGTGCTTACCCGACTCCCTATGCAACATAATTTTTTCCATTCCATTAATTTTCACAAAAATAAAATAAATATAAAAAATAAAATAAAATAAATCAATTAATATTGGAGCATTGGAGTTATGAAAACGAAATAAATTACAGAATTTCCACACAAAAATTCAAAAATTCAAATCTAATGAGACCAACCACAAGTAGCCCACTTGATCACATTCGTATAGAACACACAACTCTAGCCAAAACCTATATACTCTCGTTATCACTTGATGAACGAGCATAAACACAATGGGCGTAACTTTTTGCCTTTTGTGTTCGTGTGTGGCACATGCAACAAATCGTGACAAAAATTATTGACAAAAATTATTGAGCGGGCGTTGACGACAAATCAGGCACAACGAGTGAAATGTCCATCAAACTGTTGTGGCTCACCTGCGTTACACACACAGACACGCCCATCAAAACTCACCTGAAAAGGTAGCGCACACACAGAAAAAACTAAAAACTCTTTTGTGCGCCACAGAGTGGGCGTGGCCATGTGTTTGGGGCGTGGCACAGTCTGACATGTAGCTGAAAAGTTTATGAATTTATAATTAAATATTAAACAAAGTTATTTGCTCAATGAATACGCCGACCCAGAAAGCCTGGGATTATAGTATTATATACTATATATAATAATTTATGCGGCTTATGAAGCTAGCAAAATCATAATAAAAACGTACTTTATTATTATTTATTGAAGTTGGCAAAGCTTTAAATTTGTTGAGTTTATATGTAATTTGGTTTGGTATTAGGATTTAGTTGGGCATTGGCTTGTATTAGTGAAAGTCAGCTGGAGATGTTCAAGTGAATTGCATGAATAATGCGCATGTAATGTATAAGTAATTATATGTAAATATATACATTTATATATATGTGAACAATATTAATTAATTCTCTGGCTGAACAACTAGCAGCTTCAGCTATTGAGTTCAAATCAAAACTGTTTAAGCTTTAGCTTTCAAATTTCTTTTGTTTTTAAGCTTACAGCTCTGCCTATTCTCTTAATATAATATTTTGTAATTTTTAATTAATTATAGTCTAGATAATCTAAATATCTTTAATATTTGAAATATCATAAATATCATTGTTGAGCTATCGAGTTTTTTCGAATAGCTTTATTAGCACTATGAGTTGAGTTTATTATTTTTTGTTGGTTTCACAGAGTTGTTTACTAGACGCGAGCAAGCGACTTTAGATGTCGTTTTGTCCGCTACTATACGTAAGTATATAAATAATAGTCAACTAGAACAATCTGCACTAATGTCTGCACTAAGCGAGAGTAAATTGTGTAATTAATTCGATCTAAGCGAGCCGATGCCTGGGAGAACGAATGAATGCTAAAAAGGAGAGAGCAATCTCTTTACAAATTCTCTTCTATGCTAATACGTACGGCTTACTGCCGCTCTTAATTCTTATGAAGCGCTGATTGCTGGGCCCAACAATCATAAATATATCAATTAACTCATCTATTCACAAGATCAACCAAATGAAATCACTCTCACTCGCTATCTGAGCCTTTGCTTTTGTTTTTTGCTTTCGGTTGAGCGCTTTTCGTAGAATTATTCGTGTGATTCTCTTTACGCGAAGATAGTTAAGAGAGCGATACGATTGATGCTCGGACAAAGACGCTCAATAGGTGAGCAGCTAAAGAGTCTATGCAAACGATATTCACTTTCCACATTCACATGAGCACAAAACTACATACAACTCAACCAAACGTTCGCGGGGCGCAAGCAAAAACCACGAAGAAGAGGTTTGAGTTCGATCGTGAACAAAGTCGTTGAAGAACCGAAGCAACTCGTGACTCTCTGAGTTTTTTCGCAAAGTGTGAGTGAAACACATTTATGAGCAGACATTGAGAAAAGGAGAGCTCTGATGCAAAGTGAAATTTCGAAATGAAAAAAGACTTTTTAGCACTTTTAGTTCTCATTCTAGGATTCAAATGAATGAAAACTTTAACTTTTAAATTGAATACAAAATTCAATTTGGGTATTTTTTTTTGTTTTTTACTTTTTCCATGACTTTAAATGATTTCCAATTAAATGAAAATTTTCATTCAAATTTAATTGTCAAAGCCTTAATTAGTCGATAACTTGAGGAGCTGCTGCTGCTTAATTAGCGCATGCTGTCTCACTCAAGTCGAATCAGCCAAAAACGATTTGCTGTAATTTTCAAATAATATTTAATATGTGAAATGTAAATAAACAACTTTAAATAAACAACTTTAACCTTGACGACAAAAATGAAGCCGAGTTCAAAATAAATGTCAACTATTTTCCAATAATTTGTAAATTGTTCGATTGCAAATGCGAATAATTTGCGCTATGTCCAAAGAAAAAATTGCATGCAAATTTTACGCAGACAAATTTTTGGGCGAAATAATTTTGGGGCAAATATATCAAAAGATATTTCGAATGCAATATTTTTGAAACGAAAAACAGGTTTCAAATCTAATTGCAAAATGTATATTTGATAGCGTGCAATTTGTCGAGTGTGCATAGGTGTGTGTGTGTGTATGTGAGCTAATTTGCCTATGCTTTAGTGGGGGTAATATGTCACACACACACACACAAATGGCGTGCGTGGCTATCAAATTTATTGTCTGCCCTGGCATTCGCCTCTCTCAGCCTGCCACGCCCATCAATAAAACAAACATGGCAAAATGATGGCGAGCGCCAAGCTGAATGCATTTGTGCGCGCCTTTGTTTCGCGATAAACTTAATTTGAATAATAAATTACGTTGATATTTAATCAGCGCGTCGCACAGCGATAAAATGCAATGGGCGCTGCCAGAGAGAGGGCGGGAGAGAGGATAATAAGGGAGAGTGATATTATATATATATATATATATTGTGTCATGCAGCCGATAATGTTTAAGCTGCTAGGCTGTCTGTATGGCCACGCCCACCTGATTGAGCAGCCGCCCCCTCACGCTCAGCTCAGCTCACTTGCATTTGTCCGGCACGCCACGGCATGGCATGGCATATCCATAAACTGCATAAAGTCATTAACGTTAAGCGGAATTTGTGTTAATCAGATAACAAAATTATGAACAATTAAGTCATTGCATGCGAATTGAAAATTTAAAGCACCCGCCAAGCAACATTAATGACTGCCATATACAATATATACATATATATTATATGTAAATATATATTTGCATGATAGGCTGTGGCAGCTATCGGACGCAGCGGCGCATGCAGCAAGACAAATGCAACGGAATCAACATAAACAATTGCCGCACATTAATATTAACGACACCAGAAACAAGACAAAGCCAAACGAAAGTGTGCTTAAATATATTTAATAAACTTTCTTTAAAAACTGCAATTATATTTAAATATAGCAAATTGTTAAAAAAAAAATAAAAATTAAAAAAAAAAAAAAAAAAAACAGTTAAAGCTTCGTTTGAATATATACTAAAATAATATTAAAGCAAATAGAGAAAAAAAAATTATTTAAAAATTTTATTAAAATTTTAATAAATTATAGAATTATAAATAAATTAGCTTACTTAACTTGTAAGTTCCATAGAAATATTAATAAACAACTAAGAAAGTTCTAGTCGATCATGCGATCGTATACCCTGAACTGAGCGTACAGCTGCTGAGCCAAATGAACAATATAAACAAACTTGTTTAACTACAACACATTGATTTATATAATAATATCATAGAATCCGTTTATAACGACTTCGCGTTACTTTTAAAATATTTCTTACTTGTTTTTGGCATCATTTACAGTGAGGCAATAAATTCCAAAGAAACAATCACAGTTAACAGCCAACAACAAACAAAAACAAAAAATAAAACACGTTTAGCTAGAGGGATAAATAGAGAGCGAGAGGGATAATAGAGAGCGAGAGAGAGACAGGGAGAGCGAGAGAGAGAGAGAAAGAGAGGGAAAGAGAACACTGAACCATAAGATACCCTTCAGCTAAGCTTAATTTGAGAGTAGCATATAAGACCTACATATGAAAGAGCTATTTATAAGAATTAAATTTATGAAAATAATTAATGGAATGTGATTTTTGAAAAGAAACGATTTAAAATCTATTAGAATATTTAAGAATTATATGAAATGTTAGATATATATTTATACTTGGATTAATATACTTAGAATTAATTAACTATATATTTAAATATTTATATACTTGCAATACATTAGCTCGAAATTTAATTTAAAATTCTTGATAAATCAACTATAGCAATAGCCAACATTATATAGATATATATAGCTATATCTCCTAACAAATTTCAATGAAAATCCTCAAATATTATGATGTATTCCAGTTCGAATAGTTGCTAAAGCAAAATCAAAAGTTTTATTTAATTTAGTGAGCTGTATGAGTTGAGCTTTCAACAATATGCGCTTCAAGTCTATGGAATTGCGGCAAAATCAAACCTTAACAAAATTAGCAATGCTCAATTAGCAATGATCTCAAGGTCCCCAAAGTTGGAGACGTAATGCAAAAAAGGTAGCTGCTAGCTACCTTGCAAGACTCGAAGGCCACCCAAACCCTTTGGCGAGAAGACTCAACAAAGAAGCCAAAAAAAAAGAAGATTAAAGAAGTGCCATCCACAGGATAAACCTTTTAAATAAAAAAAAAAATAAAAAAAGGAGCTTTCAACTAAAATCTATCAAACTATTAAGAAAAGTATTTAAACACTCCCAGCATGCCCAGTCATATGCGTTTTTAATGACTACAGGGTATAAACAATAACAAACAACAAACTATCTTTTTTTCCCCAAAACAAGTGCATAACGAAGTCATTAGAAGTCAAGTGCAAACAGCAATGGCAACAACAGCAATGCCAATCAAAGCAACAACAACAATGACAACAGCTGCTGTTGCTGCTGCTGCTGCTGTGCCACCGTAGCCCAAATAAGTATGCAACACAATTTTTGGCTCGAACATATGTTTAATATGCATTTCATTAAATAAACACAACAGAAATGCCAAATTGGCAAATGGCATAAGCGAAAACATTCCCAACAGCTTGTTAGAAAGTGTGCGTGGCACAGCTCTGCGCGTGTGTGTGTGTGTGCGTGTTTGTGTGTGTGTGCCACACATTTTTTTCCGGCGGAAATCGCGCAAAAGTTGTCACTTGCCAACTGCGGCCCAAAAACATAAACCAAAACCAAAAACCAAAACAACAAATAAAAAATTTGAAATAAAATATTATAAAAATGTCAACTAGAAATAGGGAGAGAGACAGAGATAGAGATAGTGAGAGAAAATGATATGAAGTGGGTAAAAATGTAAACCAAAAACATTAAAAACTAATGAGATTTAAATGCAAATGCAAGCTGAAGTGGCAAGTCAACACACAGAGAGCGAGAGAGAGAGAGAGAGAGAGAGAGAGAGAGTGTGTGTGAGTGTGTGATTGTTGTGGCAAATGACTAAATTTGCATGAATTTTACAAGCGCAGTCGCAACGCATACAGCTTCCGACATATGTGCAGCTAGCTATGCTCTAGCCACGTGCTATAGCAGAACTATAAAACTCAGAGTTATACCTTAAGAATGCTTTCAGCGTAAACAACAATTTTCTGCACATCAATCAACTCACAATCAAAGCATCAATCAAATGTTATTTAACAATAATCAATCAATCCTAAAAAGTCTATTACATATCAGCAAACAATAATTTATCATCAATCAATTCATAAAACTTAATATCAATATTATCAAATTAAGCAATAATATTAGTATTAGAAATATCATTGATCGTTAATCAATATCTATCATTAAAGAACTTTAATTCAATAAATTCTTAATCAATAGAATTATTATAAAGTCTTTGCTCAGCAATCAAAGAATTTTCTAAAAATTAAAAAAAAAATTTTGAATATATATTTAAGCATAAATATATTTAAGTAAACATCAATCAAATTTCTTTTTATACAATTTTTAGTTGCAAAAATCTATTTAAAAGAATTTTGACACCTGCCAGACCCCTAAGACGACTTAAACGGCAAGGCTTTGCCAAAACAATGGCTACACACTAAATATTATTATTATTATTTTCTTTTTTTTTCAATCCTCACAAATTGAGTGAGGTTTGGTTCTAATTCTATGGACATAAATGTGTTGTTAAAGTACTAAATCTGACTGTACCGCTTTTTCACTTGTTAAACCAAATAATTACAAAAAAAAAAAATTTTTTTAGTGGATTTTTTTTTTAATATGCATATTTCATTTTATTGTAGCATTTGTCCTTGACTCTATAGCGAGATTTAATTAATTAATTTTATTTTTTCTTTAATTTAATTTTTTTTCCTTTATTTATTTATATTTTTTATTATTTTTTTTTACTATTTTATTTATATTTTTTATTTTATTTATTTTTTTATTATTTTATTTATTTATTTTATTTTTATTTTTTTAAGAAATCAATTAGCATTCGGCCCTCAGTCAATTAAAAATAAAAACAAAACATTAATTTTACAATAAATTAGGTAGGAAACAATTGTATTTTTAATTACAATTTTTATTCATTACAAGCTTAAAATTTTGCACCGATAATTATGTTAATAATGTACATACCAAATATGCTCATCAATCGGAATTCATCATCTGCGAATTATTTCAATTTCAACCACATTCAACTAAGAAATTGTCTCAAATGGCGTATATAATATTATAGCCTAGCTAATTTATTAAATATATGTATGCGATCAGCAATCCGCATAAATCATCTGTAGAACATGCTAAATTAATAGAAAAAAATATATTAATAAAATATTGAATATGATATTTAATACAACATTGTCATGCTCAAGCAGAGATTATTTTTAATATTAAATAATTTTATTTGATGTAATTGAAAACCCAAGCAAATAGGGCATTTCCAGTTCGTTGTGCCCCATGCTCGCAAATGTCCTTTTCATATTTTTTAAATTTATTCTCATTTTTTTCGCTTTCGACCGATTTCAGAGTGTTTGGCCATTTGGCAAATGTTTGTCAACGACCAAGTGCTCATTGTCATTGTTTGCCATTTGGCCAATGTTCATGTTGTTGTTGTTGTTATTTAAACATTTTGAATTTAAACGGCAATCAAATTTGCATGACTGTAAATAAGTAATTTAAATGAATAGCCAGAGTCGAGTAGGCTGCAGCAGTTGTAGCCAGTTATCAGATATGCCAACTAATTGCGTCTAATGAGCAGAACGAAAGGCATTCACGAGGGCAGCTTGTGAAGTTCTCGTGAGCTTCGTCCATGTGTTTGTGACAATGGAAACCCTGTTTATGAGCGACTGACACACGTTGCCAGCGACACTTTTTTATCGTTAGCCAAGTTAAACGATGTCGTCGTCGTCGTCGTCGTCGTCTGCTGTTTAAAATTGCTGCGACGTGTAAATGTCGCTAATGTGATGAGCAGTTGGGTGGCTTGAACAGGAACACGATGATGATACTGACAGTGTGTGTGCGTGTGTGTGTGGGTGTCTCTGTGTGTGTGGCCGTTCGTGGACAGGTGTTTTGTAGCCAAAGCCAATGCCAGAGGCGACGCGCTGGCAACACATTATGGCACACATCGTTGGCCATAAGGTTAAGCTGTTTTCATAACATTCACACACGCACACACATACACACACACACACACATGCTGAAAAAGTGCTGCAAATTAGATTTTTATGTTAATTAAAAAGGCACGCACAACATGTTGCAAATGCGTCGCTTGGCCTGCAGCCGATTTAAAGTTGCCTTTCCCTTCTCTTACCTTCCCTTACCAGCTCTTTATCTTCTCTTCTCATCTCATCCTTCTTTCTCTGCTTTTCTGTCGCATACAATGTGACGCTTGGCCCAGATTTTGAGCACTCCTCTTTGTAGATATTTTTTTATACTTTTACATTGACATTGCTTTGGTAAGTAAATCTTGTGCAGCTTCACTGATTTGCTACAATTTAAGCGCACACTGAGAGCTGGCTGAAAGCTGGCTCTATGAGCAGCTGTTCAATTAAAGCTTTTGTCATGGCATATATATAATTTAGATATAGAGCTCTTATATGTATATATATACATATTATTATATAAAAGTATATTATTAAGTAATATTCTGAAACGATTAGCAAAGTCTATTTACAGTTTCCTCAATTCAGAGCGACTTTGTCCTAATTGGTTCTCGCTCATGCACTAGTATTAGTGAGAGGCTGAGAGCTTAAATAAAGCTGTTAAAACATTAGCCGGCTTCTATACGCTACTACTTAAAAGAGACAGAAAGAGACAAAGATAGTTGTTGCTGATCAAAGTCTCTGGATTTAGTGAGGGAAAGCGAGATGTCTGTTTAAGCGCTTAGCATACTATCGTCATATGTATATATCGCATATGTATATATATTCACAAGCAAATACATATTTTAATATATTTTATTCACTCTTCAGTATTCATCTCTTAACCCCTTAACAAACGAACTCAACTTTAAAACTCAAAATACTTAACATAACAATTGGCATAACAGCAAATCGATCAGTTACAGCAACAAAAGCAAAAATAATGTAGAAGAAGAAAAAATATATAGAAATTCCCTTCGCATATCACGAAAGTGTAAAAATGCAGACAATTGCGATATATGCGACTGGAAATCATTGAAAACTTTCAATGTGCGCTGTCTGCATACACATTTTGCGACCACCAATAGAAAATAAAGAAAAAATGCAGAGCGACTGGGAATGTCATGGAAGAGAGTGACAGCTCGCATAGTAAATACCCTGTAATGAAAAAGTGAAAGAATTTATATATAGGCTTTAAATACAAGAAAAAATAGAGGAAAAACCATTAAAAATATTTTAAAATTATAAATTATATAAAATGCAGAAACTTTTTTTATATTTGGAATAAAAAAATAATTTTTAATTGAATAAATATTGAAAGTTACAGGAATTACTTTTTAAGATTATTTACATATACTTCAATTTTATATTCATATATTTTTATCTTTTTTATACGTTTATAGAATTTTATTTTATTTTTAAAAATTTCACAATAGTTCAATTATTGTTTGTCTTTTGTTATAGCTCATGTAATGTTTTCTTAACACATTTACAGGGTATTAAGACACAATTGCATGCCTTTTGGCTGCTTAAGCAGACACACACTCATATGTATATATAGATATATATGCATTTGGACAGCCATGGATAAGATAGATGGTAAGCAATGCGAGCATTTTGCGTGATAAATAAAATGTTTAAGCACACATTTCAACCCATTTTCCTAGCATTCTATAGATTTGACTTTGAACGGTACTTCTCTCTCTATCTCTCTCACTCCATCTGTTGTTGTTGTTGCATGTTAGACGTGACGACATCGCAGATGAAGTTGAAGCTGTTGAAGTTGATGTTGCACTTGCTTCACTTGTTCCAGTTGCAGATTTCCGCCCCAATTGTGCTTATATAGATGCTTATGGCTAAAGATGTTTATGTAGTATATCCTTTTTGTCAGCGCAATCTTGCAGCAAGTTTTGCCGCATTTGCTGCTTTTAACACGCGCGACTTCAGCCTGTGCATTCAAAAAGTTTTAATAGCACTTCATATCTGCTGTGAATGGAATGCAAAGGGTATATTAGATGAAGGAATCTATCAAAGTGATTTTTTTCAATAATAACTATTTTTATACAAAAATATATCGAAGTATATAGAAACAAAAGCACATTGCACTTCCACTCAAGACAGTAAGTCTCAAACTGATGCGTAAACAAGCAAACGCGATCAAGTGTGAGTGCGAGTGCAAGAGTGTGCTAATTTAATCAGCCAATTAAACGCCTCTGCTTGTGATGGCAGCCTGTGCATACGTGAAGCAGAGTGAAGGAAAGAGAGAGGCAGTGACAGCACTATACAACAAATATAAATCACTTGCAGCTGCGTGCTGAGCAGGTAAACGAGCTGTGCTGTGTCAGTGTATGTGTGTGTGTGCGCGCATTTGGAGCCGAGGCTTCGACAGGGCACGAGTCTGTGATCGTGTAAGGGATAGATATACTATGAACACGAATGGATTAAGAATAAAAGCAGCAGTGGGAGTGATATAAATAGAGCAGCCAACAGCCAACGACACCATAGTGAGAACTTTTTTATTAGTGTGTGCGTATGTATGTATAATGAGTATAAATTTAACTGTTTTAAGAGAGAGCATATAATTGGTCATGAATATTTTTAACGTGCGTATGAAGAGTTGAGCTGACTTCGAGCTCGACTAATGTGTTGAAGAAATGACTACATCTGAACAATGTGATTCGATGATGATGATATTATATATATAAATTAAATAATAAATAAATATATTCAATATATATTCTCTCGATATATACACTTGTTTGCAAGACAAATGTATGCAGATTTTCGGTATGTACAAGTCAGTCACATTAACTTGATTTATTTTATTACATGGCATATTTGATGCTTTTTTGAAGGCCAGCTGCTGTAGCCCGTGGCACACTCTTTGTCTCACACACTCACACGCACACACTCCCACACACAGCCACACACGCACACGCACTCGCACACGCAGTCCCATATCGTAACGCTAATGAGGAAAATAATTAATGATGCCGGTTCTTCTCATATCTCTCGAAACATTTTCCATGCCATTTGGTAAAACTTTCACTTGACGACTTGAAGTAGTCGCAGCCCACAGCTCACACCGCACACCACGAGACCCGCCCACCTCCTACTGCTCACCGCTAGCTGCCTTAATAAGCAGTTAATTTCATAGTTGTGCAAACAGTTGCGTCCTTGCTGGCTGCTCCTTGAGCTGCTTTCTGCATGCATAAAAGTTGCAAAATAACATTGCAAACAACATGAGGAGCTCTGCTCCTGGTTAACGGATATAGCGTGGGCACACTGGGATCGTTGGTTGGACGGTTAGTTGGTTGGGTGGTTGGTTGGTTGGCTTGTTGGGTGGTTGGGTGGTTGGCTGGCGATGCCTGCGCTAGAACTGTGTGGATTGTATTTACAACATGCTCACTGCTCTGTAACTCTTCATTCATTCAACTTAATTTACGTTTTATAACTTTTGCAATCATTACATGTAACATTTATTTCACTCACGTTTTATTCCTATATTTCCCTCTACTTCTCTTCTTTTTTTTTTAATTTTTCATGTGTGCATAAACCATTTAGCAACAGTTTTGCTTTAGCAAAGTTTTTCCCGTACAGTGAACTGAACACGGCCACCTACAATGTAGCCAATAGCTGATGAACTGCATAATACCCTAGCTGAGATTTTTTATAAGTTAATTTATGCTTGATACAAATAATAATTTATATAATAAATAAATAATTTATATTTGCTTTCAAATAAAATAAGACTGTATAATAAATATTAAAAATTTAATAAAAAAATAAATAAAGAAAAAAAAAATAATTATTTAAACTAAAAATATGCAACTAATAATTTTAAAAAATATATTTAAAATTCATTTAAAAACACTTTTTAAATATCTAAAAATAGTTTAAATTTTCTATATTTGTAATATATTTTTTAAATATTTATTTTTAATTTAAAAAAAAAAAAAATGATCCACATCCATTTTATTTAACAGTTTTTACTCATTTCAATCAAGTATATCGTACAATAAAATATTTCAAATAAATATTATACATACTCGAGCCAATTCTTATGATAAATTTTCCATTTAAAATTTGCTGTGCAGCATTTGATGCAAAAATGTTTTAATTAAGCAACAATTGTTAAACATAAAAACCCATTGGAATAAAAGCAGCAAAAAATATATCTCGCTGACTGCGTGCACATAACGTATTACATGGCAGAAATTAAATAAAACATGCCTAGAGTAATGGATGCTGCACTAAAAGCTACCCTGTAGACAGACACAGTTTCAATAATTGATAGAAAATTGTTAAATTCTCTTTCATATTTTTGCTAACAACAATTAAGCAGTAGAAAATGCTTAATTAAAATTTTATTTTTTATGCCAAACTTTTACTTTAAGTAAGTTTAGAAATATATGACTGCAGATACCCTGTTAATAGAGAAACGATAAGCACAGCTTTCTAGCTGTGAATATGAAGAAAATATGTAAATTGACATTCATATTTCCCAGCAAACATTAAATTAACTAAGAATAATCAAGAATGCTCAACTATCAACTACCCTGTAAGCAATCATCGCGCATCAATTCTAAGTCTTAAATTCGTGTTATATTAAACAAATTTTGAATACAAAATTATTTGTTTGAAATAATTTTAAAAATGCGCGACTAGCATATGCCCTTTAGCTAAAAATCGGGTAAAAACTAAATTAAATATTTCAAAAAATTATTTAAAAAAATTTTAAAATACTCGACTAACAAGCACCCATTAGTAAAATGTCTACAAAATAATCTGAACAATGAAAATTAATTTTTATATTTATAAATAAATATGTAGATTAAACATGAATGAAACGAAATAACCACGACCAACAGTTACCCAGTAATTAAGAAAATAAGTAAGAAAGCTTAATATTTGAAGCGTAAATCATATATAATCCAATAAGTCTATAAGCCCCACGACAACATTTGTATATATGCTGGGTATAGAAATGTATAGCTACACATGTGCACATTAGCTCAACTTGAAGCGAGATGTTGGCATGTGGATTAAAAGCTGGAAGAAGAACAGGAGTAGGAGTAGGAGCAGAAGCAGGAGCAGTAGCAGGAGCAGTGGCAGTGGCAGCAGTAGCAGCAGCAGGAGCCGCAGCTGAAGCAGGAAGTAGAGACGATGAAGGACCTACGAGCTTTTCATATGGCAAGTGTAAGTAAGTCAGTTGGTAAACGCGTCGCTTGTTAGCCAAGCTTATCGCACACACGTAAATGTGACAGTCATACATCAGAGAGACACACAACACCCACACACCTACACACACACACACACACATGTCCTTGAGGCTAAAGCGTTGTGAAGAGCTTTGCTTAAAGACAGCCAATCTGCAGACTAGACGCCAGCACTTGATAATGAGCGTACAACCAGCACTTACGTATCGCCTAGCGTAACGTAAGACTGGTAACGTAATCGCAACATGACAACAAGTAATGAATCGCCTAACACCAGCCCCACACCCCCCATTCCTACACTATCCCCAACTACCACTATCTTTGCTTGTGTAAATGTGTTCGCATTTGTCATTTTTTTGACACCTGCTTCGCTTCAATCAGTGTACAAGCTACCTCACTATCTCCCTCTCTCTCTCTCCCAGCTCTCCCTCTCTCCTACTCTGGGGATACTTTCTGATAAGCATCTGCACTTCATTTTTGCACTTTTCTCGCAAAACTCTGAGTCCTGCGGATGCAATTTTATTACAAGAAACTTAAAACTCATCCGTAGCCAAATCCCTGTGCGAGTTTTTCCCTCATTCCAATCAAGCAAGCGCTCGATCTACCCTCGCCCTTGCCCACGCCTTGGCAACTTTGTTCTCTTAGTCCTTTGCTCGCTGTCGTCCTTGCTTCAGCTTGCTCCTTATTCTTATTTATTTGCAATTGGAATGACGACAACGACGCCGTCTTCATCATCCGGCTACAGATACTGTTACAGCTACAGCTACAGCTGCTGCTTCTGCTGCTGCTGCTGCTCCCCTTCATCCTGCTGGCATTTATTCAAGTGCAAGCATCAGCCTGTGTCCTGGTCCTGGCTGCGTCCTCGCTGTATGTCCTGGCGAATGCGATTTAAACTACTTACACACACATTTTCAATGGCTAAGTTGCAAAGTGCCAAGTCCATTACGAGCGCTGGTCAGGATAACGCCTGACGCTCCCCCTCTCTTTCCCTCTCTCTCCTGCATTATGCAACCTGTCTGCCAATCGGCATTAAAATCACAAAACATCCCATGCAAGGTGCCAGGTGCTAGATGCCAGGTGCCAGGAGCTTGCATTCAGCTGCCAGCCGAGCACCTTGAAATGCCCATTGCCCAATGCCCATCATTTGCACAATCCTTTCTCTAAGTAAGCACATCACGCGGGCTGCTCAATAAGTTACGAAGATTTGTGTTTGCAATAACTAAAGCAGCTCGTAAGCGCACTATAATGTTATTTATGTATGAGATTAATTGAATTTCTATGCGAAATATTTTATTTACATTTTTAATCAATGAAAAAAATAGAAATTTCTTTATCTCTATCTCTCTCTCTATCTCTCTCTCTCTCTCTCTATCTATCTATCTCTCTCTGTCTCTCTGTATACCTCTCTCTATCTCTCTCTATTTCTCTCTCATTCCCTTTGTCCCTTTCTCTCTGTCTCTTTGCCTCTCTCATCGAATTCTTGCCTTCCATATCATTCCTCGCTCTTCTCACTCTCCCCCTCCTTCCCTCTCCTTATAACTAATTCTCTCTCTCTCTCTCTCTCCCATCTATCTTTCTCTCCCTCTCTCTCTCTAATCTGTTTCATTCTACCTTCAAATGGATGGATCGCACTGTACCGCTCTTAGCCCTCTCATACATGCATATGAACTTAGAATTTACCGAGCAGCCCTCGCAATAACAGCGAGAAAAGAACAGTAATAAGTTGAAGTGGACAGCGATGCTCAAAGCAAAATTGTAGCAAAATTGCAATAGCTCAACTCACTGAATGATTGACTGCCCCGACTAACTGACTAAGTGTCTAACTGACTCAATGACTGACTGAACGACAGACAGACGGAGGGATGGAGGGATGCATTGAATGACTGACTGACTGCTTGACGAGCTGACTGTGCGAGCCTTAAATGATAAATAGCAGCTCCGCACAGGTCGTCAGCCACTCACATACTTGAAGATTTATGTGGCGCATCAATTGATGCGAGCGCCTGTCTAAGGCTCAAGCCAAGGGCGGCCGGTGCTCGACTCTTCGACTGTTGGACTGCGGGATGCCGCACACTGAATGCTTCTATCTGCACTTTTAATGCCTGCGTAATTTATAAATGTAGTATGGCTGCCCCATTGTACGTTGCGAATTGAGACTCAAGTATTTTTGGCCTAATGCATTCAGAAAAAAAAAAAAGTGTGGGTGTTGCGATCGAGTGTAACTGACTGCATAATACGCGTTCAAGCTCTGTTAATTGGTCTATATGTATATATATTATGCAGTCAGTAAGTGAGGGGAAGTGTGGTGAAGTGAGGGAAAGAGAGATGAGATGGGCTAAGCTGAGTTAAGGTGACTTGAGGTTAGGTGAATTGAGATAAGTGAGGGGAATAGAGATGAGTTTAGATGACGTTAGGTGACGTGAGGTGAAGTAAGGAGAAGTTAGGTGAAGTAAGGTGAAGTGCAGTGATCGAAGCTGAAGTAAGTGAGGAAAGGTGAGTAAGATGAGGGGAATAGAGATGAGTTAAGATGACGTTAGGTGACGTGAGGTGAAGTAGGGAGAAGTTAGGTGAAGTGCAGTGATCTAAAATGATGTAAGTAAGGAAAGGTGAGTAAGGATAAAGTGAAGTACGTTGCACTTGAGATAAGTGAGGGGAATAGAGATGAGTTAAGATGACGTTAGGTGACGTGAGGTGAAGTAAGGTGAAGTGCAGTGATCTAAGCTGAAGTAAGTGAGGAAAGGTGAGTTAAGATGAAGTGAAGTGTGGTGCACTGACGTAAAGCGATCTGAGCTGAGTTAAGGTGAGATTATGTGTGGTGAACTGGTGTGAGCTAAAGTGCTGTGAGGTGAGTAATTCGCGTGCAGCACATTGACATAACCTTTAACACTTTTACTGAATGAGAAGACTTGAATTCATCTTAAGAAACAGTTAGTTCTATCAAATTTGTAGACATACATATTCCGCCTGTACTCATTTTCAATCCAAGTGAATTGCGATTCCACACAACCAATATACTTTTCTCATTTGTTAAGCCAGCATATAAAAAAACAGAAAACTTTTCAGCTTTCTCAACTCCGATTTAGCCAAAGTCTGGCAAATGATTTGACGGTAAGGGTAAGTGTCTGCCTGACTGCTGCTGCCGCTGCTCCTCCTACTCCTGCTCCTCCTCCTCCTGCTGTATTCAAAAGCAGTTACACTTGACATTTGACAGTACTTGGGATATACGCGGCTTAGACTGTCTATGAGCTGTAAACTCAACAATTTTCAGGGACATTTTCACTCAAGTAGACGACGAACTTGAAACTCAATTTGTGTTTACAATTTAAAGTTGAATTTATTTGTTGAAAGTTGGAAATATATAAAAGAAATTAATATAAGAAATAGATAAATATAAGATACTATAGAAATATATTTTTGTTTATTTTTTGAATATTAACAAGACAAAAAATATTTTTATTTATTTTTAAAAATATAAAATATAGAATAAATTATTCGTAAAAGCTAATTTTTAGATTTTTAGAAGCAAAATGATTAAAATTAATTTTAATTATTTATTTATTTATTTTATTGTTACTAAGAATTAATTCTAAATATACTATTTATTAGTATTTTTTAAGACCAGATTGCTGATTAAATTATTAGTATAATTAATTATAAGTCTGCAAAGTATATATCACGCCTAAAAGTTTTCGATTTCCATAAAATCAAGCTGAATGGATTTGTATATGCATTATAGGTCTAGCAATACTATGACATTCCAGAAAATTACCAATAGATTCATTATTTTCAGTAAGAATCAGATCAGATCTATCAATATGGCCGATATGATTCGCTCTTATAGACAATATATAGGTAAATATATATTAACGACCTAACTATATCTGATATATGCTATATAACCCACAACAAGCTTCACTTAGTCTAATCTAAAGCCATGTGGATTGATGTAACTGAAATTTAAATCAAATTACCTCCAATCAAATCGAATCGACGTTTAAGCGACTTTAAGCATGTTCGTGATTATGAGCTGGGAAATTGCGAGCAGTAACTAGAAATGAAATTAAATGCAATGAAGCATTAAAAGGCGTGTATAATCGTTGATCTTTTAATCAATTTGCCGTTGCCCTCAATAAAAAAAAAATCATGGGAGCCCCAAACAGATTCTACGGTTCGAGCCATAAAACATTAAAGTAACTTTTGCCGTTGGCCCCGTTGCAGATTAGCCCAACTTTTTAAATGCTTTTAATGTGGTTTTTATGGCTGCACACCTGGCATAAAGGGGGGCCTGAGGAGGGCGACAGGGGAGCTGAGCTGGCCGTGGCAGCGATTCCATATGAGTAATGAGCGTTTAGTGCGCCGCATTGATTTTTAAGTTTCCTTTTTTTTAGCTCCCACTCTCTCTGTCTCTCTTTTAGTCACTCTCTCTCTATGTCGCCCTCTCTCGCTCTCGCTTGAAGAACCTTAATTACAAGCTACTTAGGCGCCTGTCAAGATTAGAGCACAAAACTTTGCTAACTTCCTTCGATAGAATTTTCAGTTTCAGTTTTTATTTTCTTTTCATTTTTATGCTCGTTCACACAAGGGCAAAGAGAGTATATATGTTTACTGTGATTAATTGACTGAAGCTAAAGATTTGCTATTGCGATATAAGAAGCTGATGTAAGCTCTGTACTCAGCAAAGCATTGCAAATATATTTATTGAAACTAAGAGGCATGTTATATGAAAGCAATTAAATATTTTTGATATTGTACAAAAATTAGCAAAGCTGCCTTAAGAGTTGGGTTGAGAGTCAAAATAACGCCATAAATAAAAAACTAATTCAAAATCAAAAGTCGAAAAGAAAACTAAAATATGAATGTTAAATACATTTTGTACAGACCTCAAGTATATTTCTATATATATTCTTCTTGAGTTGTGTCATGAATGATCAAGCTCATGAAGTAAGATCAGGACGAGTTAAACTCAGTTACTTTGAGCTTCTCTTAAATATGACTTAGATCTGTGAAAGATCAATGTTGAACAGCATTGAAGCTAGTACTCCAAGCTCAGACTGAATGCTATTCTTCTTTTCCTAACGATGTTCTAGTTGATTACCAAAGGCACTATAGCTAAGTATCGATAGTCGATTATAGTTAGATATCGATTGTTAAACATATAGCTGAAAAACTTATACCTATCATAATTTAAGAGCTAAGCTCACCAAGATCAATGTTGAACAGCATTGAAGCTAGTACTCCAAGCCCTATACAGGTTCATCTACAACTTTCTACAAATATCTCTAATTCTTTTTCCCTATCACTGCAAACAAGTATTATGCAGTCAGTTGTGCATTATTTTTTGCTTTTCCCTTTTGAGCATTTTGTGTGCTTGGTGCTTGGCCTCTGACAGTGACTCTGACTCGGTTATGACACGAACGCGCGATAACCAAATATGTCAGGGCAAGGGTCAAAAGGACGGGCAACAGGAGTCGAGCGCTGTGAGCATTGCGCCTAGCACCTAGCGCCTAGTGCCATGCGCCTCATTGCACTGCCCACCATTTGTCATTTCAATGTTTTTTCTTTCTCTGCTTGAGGGAAAAAGGATATAAGAAGAAGCAGAAGGCGAAGCAGAAGGCGGAGCAGCAGGCGGAGCAGCAGGCGGAGCAGCAGGCGAAGCAGAAGGCAAGAAGCAAGAGACAACAATGCTAAAATGATGAATCCTTAAATACTCTAGCAGACGTTTTGTGCTAAGGGAGAGGAGAGAGAGAGAGACAGAGAGAGACAGAGAGAGGCAGAGAGAGAGAGAGAGACACACAGAGAGACACAGAGAGAGAGAGACACAGAGAGACACAGAGAGAGAGAGAGAGACACAGAGAGACACAGAGAGACACAGAGAGACAGAGAGAGAGAGAGAGTAGTAGAGGGAAAGAGCTGTAGAATCCGGTTATAACGACTCTCCTTATAACATGCGTACAATTCCGGTTCGCATACAAATTTCGATGTACAAACATATATGGCTACAACGTCTGGCAACGGTTCCTTGAGCATTGTTATAACGGGATTCTATTTTATATAAATACCGAAATAACCAAAATCAATATATTACATTTTACACTCTACCGCTTTTGTGATCTTCAAGCTACATTTCAGAAAACTAAATAAACTTTTCGATAAATAAAATATCGATTATTATCGTTTGCAAGTAAATGTTCAAATAAATGGACTGACGGATAAACGCTTGGATGAGAGAAGTAGCGGATGATCATTAATACAGACATGCAGACGTATATACATAACTGCATCAACTCAGGCCATCATCGTAATACACAATACATATACCAGCATATAGTCTCTGCCCACAGCGCCCTCTGCCCGTTACATGCAGCTTCACTGAGCCCATATACCCTGCAGATCCATTTGCAATGGCCAAGTACAACTGGGAAACACATTATGAGCAGCGGCTGTTTCCTTGAAGTCGTTGTCCTAGCATATTTGCATGGGTTTTCTCTAACAACATTTTTATTTTTCTTTGGCCTTCTTTTTTTTTTGTTTTTATCTGCTAAAGCGTTACTCAGACGCCTTTCATGGGTTACGAATCGGTTGCTGTTTCGCCAAAAAAAAAAAGGGGGAAAAAAGTTGAAGTGAAAAAGTTAAGCAATTAACAGGCTGATAACTTTTGGGGCCAGTTCGCAGTACTTGATAGGAGCAGCACTAACCAGCGCGCCCGAGTACAACCCACTCCACTGCCTTTAATACTCGGCTAAGAGTTTTATGGCCAAAGGGTCGTTGTGCTCTGCATAAAAGGCGCGTCCCAAACAGCTAAACTCCAACTCTCTACCCACACACTCTCTCTCTCTCGCTCTCTCAGCTGGGTCTACTCTTTTATGTGCTCATATGACATAATTGCGGCACGTAATTGGCCTGACAATTGCTGCAAGAAGTGCTTCAAAAATGCCTCGCTGCCCGCTAAAGTATGCTATGAAAATGGACGCCGACATTTGCAATGCATTGTTGGACGCAAAGCAACCAAACACACAGACTCACACACACACTCACACCAAGCACCACCTGAATGACAATAAAAATCCAGTCAACAGTCCAACACAACAGCAAACTCCCAATTTCAGTGAGTGTTTAGCTGCTTTTGTTTAAAATATAGCGTGATTTTTAACCTTTTTGTTTTTGTGCAGTGCATTTTGCAGCCAACAAAATTTTGTTTATTTTGCATTTTGAACTTTTGTTTAAGTCTGTTTTTTTTTTTAATTTTTAACATATTCCAAAAAATGTATTAAAATTGTAATTAAAAATCGAGCAGCTTTGTTTTGATTTGTAATATGTTGAAGCTACTGTAAGATGTTCCAATTCTATATCAATTTGGTTTATAGGCATATACATATTTATTTATTTATTTATTTATTTATTTATTTATTTATTTATTTATATATTTATTTATTTATTTATTTATTTATTTATCTATTTATTTATTTATTTATTTATTTAAAAAATATAGTCAAAATAGCCCACAAAAAATAACGACAATTATTAAAATAGTATCAATAAATTAATTATTAAATTAAATTATTAATTATATATTTTAGTTAGTCTCTGTCTCTCCTTCCCTCTCCCTCATTTTCCTGCAAATCTTCATAGTTCTTGTTTGATTAACTCTAAATTCAACTCAGTATACTGGCTACCGAAAGCTGCATATCCAAGATTAATATTGCATTCAAATTTCTTTTTAAACCAATTTTAACCATTTGTTATACTCTAAGTAGCTTAAAAATCGCTAAGCGGAGCACATTGATTATATGTAACAGGCAGAACAAAATATAGTCAAACAAGATTATATATCAACAACAAAAATATGAATGTTTCCTATAAGAATACATGTATATATTTACCAGATGAGTATATATATTTCATATATTAGAGTCAACTGTGTACCATAGTATAATGAATAGAGATTCATCCATCTGTCTGTCTGTCCGTAAGTCCGTCCTATTCCCGTCAGGCAGACCCTACAAGTATACTCTTGGCTATGAGTTATTCGATTATAGTAGGATAACAAAGGCTCAAAAAGTTTTGCACATTGCCTATTCGATAGCTTTTTCAGTGTATCTGCTCGTCGGCCACTCCCAGCCAAAGTACTCTTGTTTTTTTTTTAGTATATTCCATAGCTTGTTACTGCATATCCTTTCAATTCATCCAATTGCAATTAATTTTGCAGCTGTTGTAATCCATAGACTGAATTTTTTGCACAGTTTTTTTTTTTTTCTGTCATATCTGTGAAGCATAACTGTACATGTATATATCTATAGGAATTTACAAATAAATATATACAATAAATATATACGTATATATGTATATCTACTGACCCATAATTGTCCAAAGAGATTATGTACAGCTTATCTGGCTTTTTGCACAGTTCTTTTTTTATATTTTTTTTCCATGTTCTTTTCTGCTTCTTTTTTTGTGTAAATGTCGCTGCATATCTTCGAGGACGACAGGAATAAAGTGAAGTTGGTCATAAATTTGGCGCGTTACGCCAAGATGACTTCATAAAGCGACAATACGCAAAGCATAATGCCAAATGCAATGGACAGCTGGTTGAGGGGGCCGAGGGGAACGGCAGGCGGGCTAGTGGCTTACGGCAGCTGAATGGGCGTCGCAATGCAGAGAAGCAAAGGCAAAAATTGTTGTGTTTTGTGTCGACGTCGTCGGCGTCGTCGTCGTCGTCGTCTGCTTGGCATTGTCCTACCAGACGACGCTGATTTATGCATGGCAGAGCACCATGAGCAAGAGAGAGAGAGAGGGGCACAGAGATAGAGTGAAGCGTGAAGAGTGGAGAGAGTGTGTGTGTGTGTAGGCAAGCTGTAGGCAAGGGCGTGTGCTATGTGTGTGTGTGTGCATGTGTTTGTGTGTATTTTCGATTTTGCATTGCAATATTTTTGGCTGAACGCTTTTTGGGCGAATTTTTACTTTGAGCACAAATATTGAACGTTAACATTACGGTCTCCCACTCTCTGGCTCTCCCGCTCGCCCACACTCCATTGCTCAGCTCTGTTCGGCTGTCCAAACGCCATTGCACGCATGGAGAGCATTGCAAGTCAGCAGCGCGAGCGAAAGCAACGAAGAAAAATTGCCAAAAAAAAGAGAACAGAAAAAAGTAAAAGCAAAAGCAAGCAAACGGCACACACACACACACACACACAGAGACGTAAGCCACCGTAAGCGAACGCCAACGGTAACAACAACAAAGCGTTCATGCAAAAAGATAGCAACGGATGTGCAAAAAAAAAAGAAGCCAGGCCAAAGAAACGGACGAAGTCGACTTACTCGTTCGCTCTCACTCACTCTCTCATACGCTCTCTCTCTCGTTCTCGCTCACACGCAGCAAAAGTAGCGTAGCAGAACGCGTAACTTACAAGCGCATTTCGATTATTGTTGATGTAATCATAATTTTTCATTTCCAAAGTAAACGATATGGCGTCTCTGCCGCTTCGCCTCGCCACTCCCTCTCTCTTTCTCTCTCGATAGACGCCGCCCGCAACATAAAGAATCACCGAGAATTAAACGAACTTTTCATTTATTTACGCGAAACGCACGAGTCGCGGCATAACGGCTCTTTTTTCGCTTTTGCTTTTTAAATGCGTCGCGTCGCGTCGATGATTAAAGCAAACAAACAACGACGAAGAGCAGCAACAGCAACAGCAACAACAACAGTAACTCTGTCAAACTGTCCCTCTCTCGCTCTTGCTCCCTTGCGCGAGGCATGTCATGGCGTAGCAAAGCTTCGCAGCTCAGCCACTGAGATTCCACTGGCGGCTGAGCTCGGCGAATTCGACTGCGGTTGAAAGCCCGGCTCGGCTCGGACCTCTCTGCCTTGCATCATTAATTACAATTTGAGCAGCACACACGCCGCAGCTGACCTGCCAACAACAACAACAACAACAAATGCCGTTACATGGCCAAAAATAAAACGAGAAGCAAAGAAAAAAAAACGACGAATTCATGGAACGGCCAATCGCCAATTGGGCGGCTACGCTGACATTTTAATTGCACTGCATGATTGTGTAATTCGCTTAATTAATCAACACTTGCTCTTCGTGTTGTTATTGTTGTTTTATTCTTATCAATATGTCGAAAAGGTTTTACAGCAATCATCAATAAAAGCAATAAATATAACACAATTGAAGCATGATCCAATTAATGTGCGTGCACACAGACTTAGCTGAAGGCTTAAAACATATAAAACTGTTGAAAATAGAAAATAATAATAAAAACGAGCTTGTATTTAACTTTTATGTAAACCGAAAATAAATTTCAACTGAAGTTCGTCCAAAGGCTATTTCATCTCCGTCTCTTTTTGTGTGCAAATGCACAAACTCACACGCATGTACACACACACACATGTAGTACATATATATGTGTGTTTGTATTTATTGTCTGTCATTGCGTCGAGCCATAAAATCTGCACACAGACGCAATTTGACGAGCTGCAATGGGGAGTGAGAGAGTGAGCGAGACAAACGGCGATTGGACAATTTCGTGGGACAGTAATTGAAACCGTTAAAGCTTAGCTTAATGTAATTTGTGCAGACCAGTACGTGAGTGTGTGTGTGTGTGTGTGTGTGTGTAAGCAGTAAGATGAATGGCCCACAAACACACACACTCACTCACACATGCATAAACTGGGCAGCAGTATGTTGCTTATCTCAAATGTTGCGAATATTATCTGCGATAATGAGAAACCTAATTGTGAGCTATGCAAATGTGCGGACATAACCGCTAAGCGCATGTATGCATGTGTGACTGTGAGTGTGTGTGTTAGCTAAGTGTTAAAGCAATTAAATTTGATAGTTTATCGAGACTAATTTAAATAAACGGAAATTAGACACCTGCGCATAACACAAACGCACACAAATTAAAGCTAAGCTAATGCAGTTAATACAAAATTCGAATAGTTGTGGAAAAAGGCAAAATACTGCGTAAAATGCAATGAACTACTTTTCTGCACCCACTCTTTCTCTCTCTCTCACTCCCTTGTTTAAAATTGGCAACTTAATTGGGCTGTCAGTGTCTGATCTCTATGCCCCAAATTTCCAACACTATACGCGTTGCCAACTACAAGCACAATGTGCTGCCTGTGTCTGATATCTGATTATGGCCGTAAGCCATGAGCATAGTTCTGTCTTGTCTTGTTGACAACGCCTAAATGGCTGCATGTTAATTAATTTTTGCTTAAATTTTGTTTAATATTCGAAAATACAAGAAATGCCACAGGCTGGCTAAGCCTTTACAGTTTGCAGTCATTGACGGCTGTTAAGAGCGAATTGCAGCTCGATTGCTTAACATTTGCGTAGCGGCTGTGAAATGCTAAAGAACGCTGCTGTTAATTGATATAACAGCGATGCTGCGCTGTTAACTGACAGCGGCGCAGTGCTGTTAAGTGTTTTTAAAGTTTAGCCTAAAAGTATGCAGATGAATATTTGTTGCAAAACTATAATTTCCATAAACTTCTTTCGGTTCTTCATTATTGAATATTTAAAATTAATATATAATGGCTTCTAATTTGCTAACTATTTATTAGTTTTTCTTATAAAAAAAAACTCTTTTGTTGCTTTAAAATTTTGTTTTGTGCAACTTGTACTGGGACTTAAAGTTCCAACAAAGTTGCAGCCGCAGTCACGATTAGGCGACTCTGTTGGTAATCCCCAGAAATGCTTTGACCACAATTTTGATTAGCTCTGTACACGCAGCAGTAGCAGCAACAGCAACTGCTTCACTGCCAACCGTCCCCACCGCATGCTCCACCCGCTTCGCTTGCATTTCATTTAATTGCTCGAGTCAGCTAAAGGCAAAGCCAAAGCCCAAGTCTCTCTCTCTAGCCAAGTTTGCTGGCCCGTATGCGCCGCCTCTTTAATTGACGGTTTTCAAATGTTTTCAGACTTCCTACGGTGCTTCTATCTGGCCTTTTGTCTTGGCTCCTCTCAACCACACAGCAGCTGCAACACCTGACAAGCTGTTTGCCTTGTACCTCTTGCCTCTTGCCTCATACTATTTGCTTCTTCTTCTTACTTCTTTTCCTTCATCTTGTATTTTCTTTTCCTTTTTGTTTAATTTTTTTAAATCTAAAACTTTATCAATGGCAATGCTTTGGGCAGTTGTGATTGACTTTGAGATACCCTGTAAGAACCACTGAAATGACTTTGTGTTTAACAGTTCTCTAGTGTTCAGGTTTTGAGAGGAAGCAAATAGCTGACAATGCAATAGAAGGGAATCTGTCTCTAGACCAATATGTAGTTTTACAGATCTTAATGTTCAAATTCAGGGAGATAAAAACATGAGACTGATAGAATAATAAAGAGAATGGGAAAGAGAGAACAAGTGAGTGAAAGACATACGCTTATACAATCATCATCAATATGTACGTCTCTTTCACTCTCTCTTTCTCTCTCCATCTATCTCTCTCACTCCCATTTATATTAATATATAGATAGATTGAAATTTACATATAGAAGAGATTAAGACAATAAGAGACTAAGAGACAGACAGAGAGAGAGAGAGAGACAGAGAGAGAGAGAGAGAGACAGAGAGACAGAGAGACAGAGAGAGAGAGAGAGAGAGAGAGGAAGAGTGAAAGAAAGAGACATGCAGACAGATAGTCAAAAAAATATAAATATACATATGTCTACAGATAAGTGATACAAAGAGAGTCCATAAAATATTCGTGAAACAATTTAATATTTAATATTGATATTTAATATTAATATATTTATATTTATTTTTAAGTTTATATGTATATTTAATTGCTTGCCTTTCTGTCAACTTCGCTATCCTTAAAAAGTAATGCACAAACGCAGTTCAAAGTTCCCACTAATCTGTCTTCTAAATAAGTCATGATATACCCTATTAAAAACTCTTATTTCCCGTTGCTTACTGAGTATATATACAAATTCCTATAAGCTGTGGTTGCATAAATATATACATACAAATATATAATATATTCATTAGTGTTAGAATTGATATGTACATATGTGTGTGTGTGTGTGTGTAAACCTAATGATGACAACTGTTACCACTGACAGCTTATTACATAACCTCAATTCACACACATTTGCACTCGCCCACAAACACATACTCTCTCTCTCTCTCACACACACACATCCACGCAGTTGAGGCTGTTGTGTAATTTGCAGTTCAATTACCCCCGCTAATACGTTGACTTACAGCGCCTCACTAACCACTCAGCCACCCAACATCTTCGCGCTGCGCACCTAACTACCCAATTACTTGGCATGTAAGTCGAATTCGTTAATTATTTTGACAGTTGGATACGTTGACAAGAACAACAACAACAACAACAACAGGAACAGGAAAGGGAACGGGAGTGAAATACATATGCTAAGACATATGCCAATTGCAGCATGGGGACTATTCAATACCCTCTCCACATTGTTGCATGGGAATTTTGCATAAATTAGTTGAGAGCTCAATGAAAATTGTAATTGTTGTGGTTTGGAATAAAACAAGCAGATGGGCAAAGGATGGCGATAAGGATAAGTAAGTTAATTGACGATAATGGAAATCGTATAATTAGTTAATTAAATTTAGAATTTAATAGTTTTTAGGTTTCATCAATTATGACAATGACAATGGAAAGGACTGATATTGATAATGATAATAATAATGACTAATGATTAATGACTAATGACTAATGACTAATGACTAATAACTAATGACTAATGACTAATGACTAATGACTAATGACAATAATAATATCAAATATAATATCAATGCAGTCACGTTTTCTCATATAGACATAGAGACCCCTCGAAATGTAGATTATCTCCATTTCGGATAATCAGACCCATTTAGGATTGGTACCCATTTGCCACATGAATTTCGCATGAATCGAGCCGTCAACTGTCTCCAACTGCCGCCCGACCACAGCTGCTTGCTTGTGACTGTAATTTGTGTGACAGTCGCCGTCACAGAGCCAACATTTTGGGGCTAGCCACTGATTAGGCCAGCCAAATGGACATGTCAAATGAGCAGATGATGAGTCGAGTTGAGTTGAGTTGCTTTCAGTTGATGGAGACGCACGCAGAGCAGACACAGTTATGGAGACATGCTTGACTTATATATAGATATATAAATGTTTGTATGTATGTTTGTATATATCAACATTAACTTGGGATTATTTATTTGTGTGGGGCTTACGAGCTAGTTTACACAGTACAGTTTAGATTGCTGGGCAGCGGCAACAGCAGCTCCATGAGCAGCCAGCCCAATGGGAAGGCGTAGGCGAGCAGCGTGACAAGCAAGAGGAAGAGCCGCCTGCGCCGATGCCAGCACTATATAAGGCTGGCATCATCCTTGACATCGGTCTCGCCGCTGTTTCGATTGAGAAAGTCCCGACGCACAGCACTCCAGTTGGGCGCCGCATGATCTTTGAGCAGCTGCCAATTGGGCGAGTGGACGTCGGGCGACAGCCAATTGAAGTCGGCGATATCTGTGTAATTATTCTGTGACTTATTCAAGCCGGATTGCTCATAGTCCGACTCCAACTCGGCGTAATCATAGTTATAGACATCGATTTCGATTTGCCGGCAATCCTCAATGATGGCTCTGCAGGTGACATGCAAATAGATCCGCGTAGACTGTGACGAGTGCAAGCGCAGCTGCTGGCATGCGATGGCCACGGTGCAGCGCTCGAGATGCTCCGCAAAGAAGGATCGCGAAACGGGACCACAGAGGATTGTGCATTGACTGGCATTTGAGATCTGCACAGAGCCGGCGTGTCCTTGCAGCTCCACCAGACACTTGTGCACATTGGATATGGTGATATCCTTTCCGTTCACCTGCTCGCCGCGTAGCACAATGTGAGCATTGCTGCGATTGGCTATGGTCCAGATGAAGCTGCTGCCCGGCGCTGTCTTTGGTGTGCCCTGCTGCCCATCCACCTTGCTCAGGGCGGGCGGCAGCTTCTTGACCAATGTCTTCTTGCCACTAAATCCGAATTTCTTCTTGGGCAACAAACGCTGACGCGCTTCATCACAGGCACTGGTCAAGGCATTCAGGGCATTCTGACAGGATTTGATCTTGAAATCCGATAGAAACATCGTCGAGGCTGTTAAATAATTCTGCAGCTCCTGTATTTGAATTGTGATTTCGCCAAACTGCTTGCTGAGATCGGGCAACGGTGCATCTCCGCTGTCCAGCTGCAATGTGCTAATCCTTTGCTCGATCTCGCATGCGCGCTGCCCGAATGACTGAGCAAAGTAGTCGACGCCCTCGTTTAGGGCGCTCTCCTTGTTGCGCTGCTCCAGCTTAATATCCAAATAGTTTTGCCGATCCTTGTTGCGCTTGTTCAAACGCTCCCACAGGTAATCCTTGCGTGGACAGGCGTCCACAGCGTCATTATCCAGTTGCTTGTCCATTTCCGCCATCTTAGATTCAACTGCAATCGAAAAAGTGTTAAAAATCAATGCACTCTTAAAGCAAAATGCCGTATAGCTATATATATAAATATATAAGTATGCGTGTGGGTGTGTGTGTGTGCGTGTGTCACCTCTCACCAACAATTCCCGTTGTCTGAATCGAAATCTCGTCTGCGCGCAGCTGCAGCAAAATTTGTCACGAATTTCGCACTTTTACAGCGAATCGTACAACTCCTTGCTCCGCTTACTCGAGGCTTTTGTAAAATATGGAAAATATCTGAAATTTAAGCAATTATTTATATTTTTATAAACGGCTGACAGCAGAGCGCAGCTAAGCGAAATTCCAATAAACAATCACCTTACTCACTTTGGCACGTTACACTGCTGCGCTGCGGTCATGCCAACTTGCTTGAAAGGCGTTGCGATTCGTGGTGAATGGCAAAACGACAGCAGGAACAGAAACTAACTGTGCGCCCTCCTCTCTACATGGGACTTTTTGAAAATGTTGAAAATACTAATGTTTTTGTTTTTTAGTTGTCAATTGTTCCGTTTTTTTTTTTTAAACAGAGAAGAAAAAAAAATTGTTGGTGAAAAAAAAGGGATGTTTTAAAATATAAAAGGTTTTATGGGGGGGAATTTTTTTAAAAAGGGAAAAAGGAAGGGGGGGGGGGGGGGGGGGGGGGGGGGGGGGGGGGGGTATATATAAATTGTGAGAATGCATAGAAATAAAAATAATAAATTAATTATATTAATTTAACCATGCTCAATTTAATTATTATTATTAATTAATTATACTTGAATACTTTTTTTTTATAAAATATTTTTTAACTGTAAAAAAGAATAATTACAAAAAATAGAGATTTAACTTATATAAGTATATTTTTATTTACATTTTATAAAAATCATGGTATAACAAATTATCATTATTATATTAATTATCGTCCTTCACGAAACTGAAATGAGTATATTGGATATCAGCAGAATCAATCACCTTTGCTTTAGTAATTTGATTGGCGTTAGTCTAGCTAACGATTTATAAACTGATTTTAAATACTGCTAATTTTTACCTAGCATTATTTAAATTAACGTATTTCTACAAGTATTCTAGAACTCTTGCAGTTAGGCAACTATATGAAATAAGATTTAACAGTTTTCAACTCTATACGACTTGTCCGTCATAACTTTAACTACTCTCCTATTGATAGTTGTAGAAAGTTCTTCAAGGCTACACTGGATAATCTCTTGGCGTCGATCATGAATATATTGTAAGGCTTAGTATATATCATTTACTCGACAAGAGCGGAAACCATATGCTTAACATTCAAGAGTATAAAACCAAGAAATTTCATAAAATATCTCTCCCATAAGAGAATACATTTACTTCAGCTTTTGCTACCAAAATTTCCCTATATAATTCCTACAAGAGTAGAGGGTCTGAATTAGTATTCTCTCGCTAATGTATACGGAATTTCCCTAAATACATCTTCTGTGAGAGTATACAGCATTTCCCTAAACACTTTTCATATGAGAAAAAATGTTCTACGGGAGATATAACATGTTAAATTCAAACTTTTATATTATTTCGATAGCTCTTGTAAGGCAACGGATTTCTGACAGCTCAGACATTTTTAACACTTTTCGTATGGAGCGAGTTATAGCTCGCTATAACAACGCAGACAATGCGGACGCTGTGGACACTGATAGGGTCTTTCGTTCGAGGCCTGTATATTCATACAGACGATCACCTACTGTATGATTACGCACAAGTTTCTCCAGATTGTGTCTGTCTTTGAAGATCTTCGGTCAATGAAGTCCTTCATCCGTATGTCCACGTAGGTGCACCAGAAAATGTGACTTTTGCTGGAAGGTTCTGGCACAATGCAGACATTTGTAAGGATAATCACCACACGCTTCAGCTCGATGGATTTGCATATGTGTCTTTCGCTTCAAATTGCTAGAAAAGGTGCACGTGCAGTGCGGACACTTAAATGGACGCAGAGTAGGTCGAGATTTATCTAGACGTTCCGCTGTATGAGTGAGTTTGTGCTCCGTCAGGCTGGACAACAAAGCGAACTTCCTCAAGCAATGCTCGCATTGGAAGCGATTTGCTGCTTTCCTGTGCAACGAAGCGCAGCTTCTGAAAGATAAATTAAAAAAAAAAATTAGCAAATTGTGTTATACGAATATATAGAAAAACATATATAGGTTATTTCTGATTGACGCTGTGGATAAGGGGAAATTTTCAATGCATTTTGGAATTGCCTAAAAATGAATATTTTTGGAATGACTAAATAATATTGATGAAACTTGGCATTAGAGAATTTCTATAAATATTATTTTAAATAAAAATTTAGCTGAATTTTCGCAAAGACTTAAAAACAAAGAAATCCTAAATATTCTTTAATATTAGCAAATTTTAATTTAACTTTTCTTAAAGTTGCATTGAATTTAAAAGAAGAAAACTCGAGTCCAGGGATAATCTAATCGGAACGAATAGAGACTCTGACTAAGGCCTTAGGAATGGTATAATCTATAATGCGTGATATGATATAAATATGATGATATATACGTAACGTAAAGGCTACTCCGTCTATTCCTAATCATATGTAATCTCCTATTCATATATAATATCCAGTTGCTGTCATTGTACTGTTGCTCAACTCACTTTTCATGCAGTTCCAGATCCTTTAATAGATAGAATTCCCTGTTGCACAGTTTACATTTGTGTCTGCGCAGCTTTTTTATACGTACTACAAGTTTGCTGGCATCAAATCTTGAGTTAACATCTAAAGGTTGCTGCTCAGGCTTGCTCTGCGCCTCTTCCTCCTGTGGCTCCGTTTTGATAGAGCTGAGCTTTACTTCATTTTTACTATTCAGGTTCGCTAAGGCACTGTCTTTTATTATAGATTGCTGCAGTTGCTGCTGCTGGTTGACCCTTGGACTGATTCTTGTTGGAACTTGTCTCTTAACTGGCTTCATTTTTGGCAGAGCTTCGGGTTGCTCTACTGCCTCCTTTTCAGTGCAACTTGTCTTAGCATCTTTTGTGACTCTTGCTCGAGTAGCTGTGAGTATTCCATTCAGTGCATTTGTGTTTGATTAAATCAGTGCGCTTCATAAATCCCTTCGAGCATTGATGGCATTTGTGTGGAAATTCGCCCGTATGCTCGCGAACGTGAGTCATATAATTCGATTTGTGGGCAAAGCTGATGGGGCAATGTGGGCACTTGTAGGGCAACTTGTCGCTGTGAATCAGCAGATGAATCTCCAGTTCGAAACCTTTGGTAAAGACGCGCGGGCATTGTGGGCATTGAAGGAAATTGCTGCCATTGTGTATGCAGTTCTTGGGACACAAAGGACACTTGTTGATAATGGGACACTCCTTGATAATGTGCGTGCGTTGATGTTTCATCAGATCTGCATATTTCATATATCCTTGCGGGCAATCGGGGCACTGATGTGGAAATTTACCAGTATGCCCATACATGTGGTTTGTATAGATGGATTTGTGCGAAAAGCTGCACGGACAGTAGGAACACTTGTAGGATAGATTATGTGTGTGTATTAGCAGGTGAATGCTCAGCTCTTCGCTGCATTCGAAATTGCGCGGACAATACCGACACTGATATGGTCCCTTGACGACGCTAGAAGAGCTGAAAGAGAGAGAGAAAGAATATATATATATAGAGGAATTTTCCCAGTTTTTGCTAATTTCCAAGCAGTGGCTTACACAGCTGCCATTTTCTTCCTCTTGCGAATTCTTGGAATTTCCTTTTTAACAGTCTGCTCCTTGACTGCTGGCGCTTCTTTCAATCCATCCGGATCTATTTTAATGGGTCCTATGTCCATCTCCGTGAAAGGCAGCTCAGTTTTGAGCTGAACTGGCTTGGCGTCCTCCAAAATTCCATAGAATTCCGGCTGCTGCTCCAGCTCTTGGTCGCGCTCAATTTTCACACAGGACAAGTCGACTATGCCGCTCATGATTCGCCAATATTGCAACCTGTGCAACTGTTTTTGAGTTTAACAAAAGGTTTTTCAATTTATTTTAATGAGAGTAAACATAAACAATTCACACGCAGCAACAGCTGTGCAAAGAACTGTCAACTCGGCTAAAAGTCTTGACTTAACAACGAAAGTGTAGAAAAAGATGCTGTTACAGCTGTTGTTGTAAGGCGCGAAATTCAAAATGTCTTGAAAAAGAAATGTTAAAAATTGCAATAGTCAATTAATGATGCATAATTCAAATTCAATTCATTAAGAGAGGATTTACAATTGTTAAAGAAATAATGAATTGGTAAATGATAAATTGCGAGTAATTAAAATGTGCTTAACATGGGAATTAGAAATATTAATGATGGATTCTCATAACAGTAGCAGTTCATTTAACATAGGAATGTTAAGTACATAGTAATGTTATATGTTAAAGAGCAGCAGTAGCACTTGGTAAATTGCGCGTAATTCAAATGTATTTAACAGAGGCATTTGATATGCAAAGTTTGAAGCTTGAATAATTATTTAAAATGTTTATTATTTGCATTTCCATTATTTTACTTGCATTTATTTTTAAATTTACATTTATTTTTTTTTGTTTTTTTTTTTTTTTTTTTTTTTTTTTTGTTAGGTTTTGTTCTGTCTGGGAAAAAGGTTTTTTCATTTATATACTTTATGAAGTCTGCCATGCCTCCAGCCTGTTATCTACATTCAACAAACCCCTAATTTCCCACTTTCTTATAAAAGAAAAACACTTTCTTCGAAAATTTGTTGAAGCGCTCATTTAATAAACGTGTGTGTATGTGTGTGTGTGTGTTGTGTGAGTTGTTTATTGCTTTCTGGCTTACATTTATAAAATTGAACATATTTACACTTGATTATTAATTAAACATAAGCATTTATATAATATGTGAATTATTTAAGTAAATGTGTGTTCCTTGTATTGTGTTTTGTGTGCATTTCTTGTGTCCGCCTAAACATGCAAACTAATTAGCAAAACATTTGTACTTTCAACTGATTATAGTTTCCTTTTTTACGTGTTAGCAACATACAACACTTAATGACTAAAAAATATTAAATACATCCAGATTGTTCTGTTCTCTTCGTCGTCGTCGTTTCTTTTCACTTAAGTATTTGGTTACAGTTTACGATATTTTCTCCTTTGTTGTAGTTGTGGTGTAAGGCACATGACACATTCCTGATTAATATGTGCGTGTATATATAGAAGATATATAGAATAGAGTATACACATATATATATGTATGTTCATATATATGTATAGTGTGAAGATTCGTTCTTATGATGGGCTGCTACATTTGTTTCTATAAATAGTTTGTGCTAACATAAACACATTTTTGCACATTGAAGTTGTTCAGTTTTCCTGTTAATGCATATGACCAGCAAATGACTACAAAAAATTACATATCTATTGCGGAATTGTTATGTTCAATAATTGTTTGTTTGTTGTTTCGTATGGCGGCCAAGCTAGGCTCTTTATATAGATCATGAGAGCTCGCCAATGGGCGCATTCTGCAGCCACAGATCGTGTATGAAGTTATATAAATTATCGCTGACAGCGACCTGAATCGAGAGAGAGACAGAGAGAGAGTTATATATAACATATATCTTGAACATTATATATGCAGATAGACCCACCTTATAGGGCGTGGGATTGAGCGTGCGCTTGTGATCGTTGCGCAGCGTTTTCAGCGATATTTGTACTTTTTCTCGCACCTGCTCCAGCGTCGGCAGCGGTTGACAGATCTTGCCCGACTTCCAGTACACCTTGTACAGGGATTCAACGTGCGAGGGTATGACATAGGCACGTTTCGATTCCTGGAACGGATGACGGCACAACACCTTCTGGCCCACAGCCGGCGGAAGCTCTGAATCCTTTTGCAGCAAATCAATCAAGGCATGACCATCGGCACTATAGAGACGATAGGCATTCTTATTGCCCGGCATGGTAACCTTCTCCACATCCTGACTAAGCTTAATGCGCGCCTGTCCATTGATCTCCACCAGCTTGTAAACACAGCCAAGAGCAGGCTGTCGCTGGCAGGTGACTGCAATTCAAATTTAATATAAAACTCAATATTTATTTTGATTTCAATTCTCTTCGACAGCTCACCCAAGTGCGTGCCAATGCCAAAGCAATCGATCTTGTGTCCCTGCTCGTTCAGGCTCAATATGGTATCCTCGTTGATGTCATTGGAGGCGACAATGGTTAGCTTATTGAACCAGGGCACCTTGAAGCGGTCCGCCACCTTCTCGAAGGCCTCGCGCGCCAAGCAGGACAAATAGGCCAAGTCGCCAGAGTCGATGCGTATGCCCAGGGCATGATAGCCTAAGTCATTGAGTGCCAAGGCAACGGCGCTAAAGTTTAGCAGGCCACTTCTATAGGGAGGGAGACGTAGAAAGAGATGGGAAGAGAGAGAGAAAGAGAGCAAAGTGAGCGTGCATTAAAACAAGCTGTTAACATTGATTCAAACAAGCTTTAAGTGCAGTTTGAGTGTTTGACTTTCAAATTCAAATTCAATTTAAACTAATTTCAAAAAGCGACTCTGGGAAGAGGTGGGCGGTGTTTTTGGTTGTCTGGGCGTGGCACAGTTCTAAGAGAGTGCATAGCGTGTGGGGGGGAGTCAGCAAATATTTTAGAACTTTTATGCAGGTGCTTTGACTCTTGACTTGCTTAGATATTTTCCAATTTGATTTAATTTTTTTTTTTAGGTACAACTCGAAAGCTTCATATACTGAAAGCCATGCAGTGTGCTCTCTCGGACGCTTTTCTAACAAATTGAATATATATAAAAATATATATATACGTATAGAAACATAAAGTTTAAAACAGAGACACACACACAAACAGATATGAAATCAATAAACAATTAACAAATTTAACAAAACTAAAAATTCTTCAAATTGTCCATAATCAATATTAAAATAAAATTAAAATTATGAAATTGAACAGACATTAAAAAATATATATATATGTATATATCTATTATGTATGTAGTATGTAGCATTAGGGTGATTCAGTGTCATTTTGATTGTTCGCAGCTGAAAAAGTTTCATTTCTCATTAGAATTGTGTGAGAGTGTTAAATGAATTTCATGTAGTTTGTTTCATTTCGTTGTTGTTGTATTTTGAAGACGTGTTTTACATACCTCTGCCAAAATAGTGCCGGGAAGTCATTTTTACTATGTTAGATGGAAGTAATTTCTTTTCTTTTTTCGTTTATATATATTTTGATAGGTATTTGGTTTTAATTGAGGCGACTCTTCTGGTTATACGTTATTTGGTTTTATCACACGTTTAATGTCACATTTAACGAAGAGTATATAAAAATTCTTGTTTAAGTTATGCAAATGTAAATGAAATGAACAGGTTTGTTAGTATAATTAAAATTAATAAATCAAAACAAATTAAGCTATTTGAATTGTGACCCAGCATTCACCTCAACTCAGTAAGATTTTTATGTTATCAACATACAATATAGGCATGATGCTAAAACGCTGTTAGCTGTTACTAACATAGTTATGTTAAGAAGGTGTTAACTTTCAGCTGCTTGAAGTAAATACTAGGCAGAAGTTTCAAGGAAAGTAAATACTAAACTATTTCTTTCAACACATACAAAAGTAATTTACTTTAAAATATAAAAATAAATTAAACGATACACAAATTGAATAAAATTTGTGATAAACTAATTTTAAAAATAAATGTTAAGGCTTAAAATATAAATTTAAACAAATAAATAATCTAAAAAAATAAAAAAACATAAGTTATAAACAAAAGCAAAATATTTACAATACAAAAAATATATTAATATTATTAAAAGACCAAATTTTTTTTTTTAAATCAAATCATATAAAAAAGTTACAACAAAAATTATTCAAGTATAACAAAAACTATTTAACGTTAATTTTGAAAATCAAAAAAAATAATTTTATTAAATTAAAATTAATTGCTAATTAATTAAATTAAAAATAAATTAAGAAATTTTCAAATATCAGTACTAAAAACAAAATATAAACCATTTTAAATTTATTTTTAAATTTAAAAAATTATTTTAGACCACTATTCAATCAATGCTTTTTCAATAAAAAGCAAAATGAATATTAAGATGTTAACGAATAGTTAAAAAATAAATTATTGAGGAAAACTTATTATTATTATTAAAAAAAAAAAATCACAGCAAATACAAATTTTATATTTAGTTTTGTATTTTGTGTGTGTGTGTTTTTTTTTTTTTTTTTAATAATAATAATAATATATTGAAAAATTACAAAATTGGTATTTTTTAATTTAAATGAAAAATACAAAAAGAAAATATATAAGGCACATCACCTGTTTGACATACTGAGCTGGCCTAATTGAGTTAGCAATACCGTTAGCGCCTGGGCATATCGAGCAATACATATAGGACATACATATACACGCATATATAACTATATATACATATATATATTTAGATAGCTGTTGCATATGTATGTGTGTATATATGCATCAATTTTGAATTTAGCAGTATATTATAATAAATTTTATATCGCATAGTATGACAATGTGTAGTAGTAGTTGAATATGGCCGGAATATAAATATATATAAATAAATAAATATATATATATATTTATAACTGAAGTGATTGTGTGTGAAGTAGTAGAATTAGTAATAGTAGTAGGGGCACTCATGCTAGCACCAGACAAGAAAAAAAAATATAACAAAAGACATGTGTGAGGAAGTAAGTACAGAAAGGTTAGTTTCGAAATAAAATATATATATAAAGAGAGAGAGAGAAGGAAAACAAAACATAACGATATAATGACAATGAAAATTAGAATTTGATCTCTTATATTCTTTTAGGTTAAATGCTTTTCCGTTACGTGACATTTACCTGAATGACTTCTCGACATATTTTGGTAGGTACGCCGTCCCATTGGACGTTGAAGTGTTGTTTGTTGGAGTTGTTGTTGGAGTTGTTGTTGGAGTTGTTGTTGGAGTTGTTGTTGTTGCATTGACTATATCTGTTAGAGCTGGCTCTGTGCTATGTTTGCTGTTTGATTGACCATTTGTTAGCTCATTTGGGCTCAGACTGTTCTTGTGTCCATTGAGCTGACCATTTGCTTGAGGCGTTGCTGGAGGCGTTGGCGGCAAGCCATTCGTTATGGTTGCAGCTGTTGTTGTTGTTGTTGTTCTTGATTTGTTATCAATTTGTACGTATGAGACTTGTGTGTCTTGTTCTGTAACTCGGCTGTTGGGGAATACTTGAATTATTACGACAATCAACAAAGCGCACAAAATGAAAGTTAACGCAAAATATCGTACGAGAGACGAATAGCATATATATATATAAATATATATATGTATATATGTTGGCATGACCACAGTTGAACACACGAAACGCATTAGTTATATTAGAATGACTGAGAACTGCAATTTGTTGACTTCATTGGTGCCCAAAACAGAAAGAAATTGAAAAACAATCGAACAACAAACGAAAACTCAAAAAAACTAACTAAAAACTGAAGAAATTACTAAAGATAGATATCGATATTGGAGACACAACCAAAGACCGTTCCGAGAGAATCTGCCTAAAAGCGAAATACCTCTTAACATCGTACGTGTCGACAAGCGCCATAAAGCCATCCGGAAAGGCAATGGCATACGAGACCATAGCAGCCAGTTCGCCCTCGCTCGACTCCTCCGTGGAAACGTCCAGCACATGGGAAAGCATTTGACGATGCCTTATAGCATGCTCCAGCAGATCCTCCATAATGCCTGCCAAGATATATATATATCAATTATTCTATTTATACATATTCATATTTGAAGTACTCACCCGTTTGCTTGTGCTTGAGCAGCCGCGTCTTCAGCTCGCCCACACTGCTGAAGCTTGTGATATAGGCATGCGCATGCGTGCCCTTGACGGGTATGTTGAACAGTTTGCCAGCCAGCACATTGGAGGTACCATCAAAACCACCTAGAAATAGATAAGAAAATATCAATGTTCTTTTGATTTAACAGATCAAATCAAGCAGCTGAACAGTGAACTAACTGTTCAGTTATGGAATAAGTCAGTTATTATTGTGTTAACTTTTTTAGTAAACTATAAACTCTGTTATGCATCTCTGTTAAGTGCTAACAGTGTTTAATCTTTGCATCTAGCTTTAATGTTAATGTTGCGCCGTTGTATGTTAGAGTTAACATAGCTCAGAGTTACAGTTGATTTTCTAACATGAACTTTTAGCCACAAGTCACATGGAAAATTAACAGCTATGCTTCTCACAGATCTCTGTTATGCATCTCTGTTAAGACCCAACATTATTTGAAATTGTCTTCTAACATTAATGTTAATGTTATGCTGCTCTATATGTTATCGTTAGCTTGGCTCATAATTATATCTAATTATTATGAGTTGAGCTCTTGCCCACAATTCATGCTTCTCTCATCCATTTTCATTAACATATGTCAACTGTTAACATATTAACGCTAAAGCCCCAATTCTCCATTTAGGTTTTTTCAAACCGTTTGAAACACATTGAGCTTTATCTAACATTCACTGTAAATAGTATTTGATTTAGATTCGAAGGCGCTGTCTTTGAAGACCTTGGACGCGTGAGTCACGCGTCACGCGAATATATCGATCGGAAATCGAGTAAAAACCCAGATTGAGACTATCACAATTAAACGCATTACAAAATTTAAGCCAAACTGCCAGGCAAACAGCAATTTTTATGATGGCCAAAAGAGTTGTAAAAGCACAGCAGAAAAGAAAAATGAAGCTAAGTTACGATGTGTGAGCGCCAATTGAAATTTAGGTGCCAGGCGGCGATAGGTACGTATAGAGCCCCTCCCCACTGCACCTCCAACTCCCCCTACTCCACACACACACACACTCACACATGGAACAATATGGAAAAGTTTCAGCAGTTGGCCTGCGGCGTTGCGTGTGCCACCCACTTTTGAACACATGGCAAAGTTCTTGAACTTTACAGTGTGAATGGAAGCGAGACAAAAAGGAAAAACTGTTTAGCGTTATAACAAGGTAAAAAGGCCGGAGCCCACATCGAGTGACAGTGACACGTGCTTTGCATGCAAGCACATCATAAAAACGACCAAAAAAAAGTCAAATATGAAATTTCTGCTTCTGCTTCCACTGATTCAACTGCTGCTGCATCGATCAATGGCAATCCAGGCGCTACTTTCATGGCGTATTTGCTTTTTAATTGATTACGACCCAGGTGCATGCAATTTGGCAATGCCGAAAACAAGGCAAATGTGATATATCTTTTCGCACACGTTTGACCTTAGTTGTCACAGCACATTGAGCATACCTGTATAGGAATACTTCGATGCGGATAGTCCGCCATCCGGTCCCTGGGCACGGCGCAGCCCAAACTCCAGCAGCTTAACATGTTTGCCAGCCACCATGCGATAACGCGCTGCATTTGTCGCCATTAAGCTGCGATAATAAAAAAAAAAGAAAACATTATTATTATTATTATGTTCCCATTCGCACTTATCGCACGTTCACTCGCCTGGCATAGTTGACGAGCGTGAGCAGCGTTGTCTCCAGCAGCTGCACGATTATCAAGGGTCCTTCTAGCTTTATGATCGGCACGCTGTTAAAACAACAGTTCAAATATCAGAATATATGTGGGTGAATGTTATAGACATAGCTTAATATTAACGTAGATTAACGTAGATATCATGTTTATATAGCGGCATAAACACATATATCTGATGTGCTATATAAACTATAGTATTTGTATAACAACATTTTGAGTAGCAAATTACTTATATATAAAATTAATATTTTTTAATGTATTTTAACAGATTTTTTTAATCACAATATTTTTAATAATTGAAAATATTCTTCGAACATATTCTTTGGACTTTAGTTAGTTATTTATATATACTCTACTAGCACTTTAACATCATTAGAGTATTACTTATCATTTTCGAAAATGATTTCTATTATGATTAAATATTATTATATATTATTATGATTAAATATATTCTGTAATATTACAGAACGTATCTTAACTGTTTAACATGCATGTTCATTTTTATATTTATGTTACATTAGTCTTAAGAGTTACTAAATATCAATTGCTCAAATATTTTAGAAATATAATTTACCCTAAATGAATAAGAATAGGAAAAATTTATATTTCTACTGTTAAACAGTTGACAGTATTGTTAAATTACTTTTAAGAAAATCTACATATAGAGCAAAGATCATATGAACACAGATGATCTACAAGTCTTACTCTTTAGCATATATGTTAATTAGTTAACATACATTTAAAAGAAAATGTTAATGAACTGCTTTATCTAAATCTTGCATGCAAATTAACGCATAAGAAATTTACTTTACAATTTTATTAATAATAGGCATTCATTCATGTTAAAGCTTATGTTAGAGTAAATTTCAGCTTGCCCCGATATAATTTTATATCACTGTTAATCTGGTAACACACATAACAGCTCTTCTACATGTTTGTCCCTACAGCTCGGCAACCTTATATGTAGAGCAACTCACCGAGGAAAAGCCACCGTGCCCTCATCTATAGCATAGAGCGTGACATCATGAGCTGTCAAATTGCCCAAATACTCAAAGAACTCATTCTCAATGCCCTCGGGTAGTGTTTGACGCAGGTATTCAATATCTATGATAAAAGGTAATATATTAGAATCATTAATGACATTATTACACGATAAAGCTAGCCAACTTACCGCTCTGCGAATAATGAAAGCTATCTAAAAATTTTAGACATTCCTCCAGCCCCGCGAATATGGTAAACTCGCCATGGAATGGATTATTGCGAAAGAATAGATCAAACACGGCCTGATCGTCAGTTTTGTCCGATTTCCAGTAGGCATAGGCCATTGTTATTTGATATAAATCTGCGATTAAGTAAAAGTAATATGGTACATAGAGATAATGCCGATAAGCAAACAAGCCGTAGACACCAAATTTCAGATTAGTTCAAATGATATGAGACTACTACCATGTATTTGTTAACTTTCGTCGTCGAACGAGCTAAATGGTTAAATGAACTCGTGCGATAAGATACGATTAAAGTTCACATTTTGTGCATAATTACAGAGACAACAACATCGCAAACAAATGCAAATACAACCAGACAGAAAGATCATGACAATCTTCCTCTCTATATAAATGCTATCTATGTCTACATGATATAGTCGGAAATAGAATAAAGCTAAAAATGTAGTAAATGCCAAATGGGAGTTGAAACTATTTTAAGTAGCGTTTCGACTCAATTAAACTAAAGAAAATACTCTGAAGAAAATAGTTCTAATAGCTATTAAATAATAATAACAATAATAATAATAATAATAATAATAATAATAATAATAATAATAATAATAATAATAATAATAATAATAATAATAATAATAATAATAATAATAATAATAATAATAATAATAATAATAATAATAATAATAATAATAATAATAATAATAATAATAATAGTCTATAAAAATGACTAAAATATATACAACTTTATAAACAAGTTTTCAATTAATATATCTTGCTATACACACAATCTAACATATTAACCTAGTATTTCTCTGCAATCCTAAGCACGTATACATCTTTATATCTGTCTGACTATGCATATAAATACTATATAGATATACATTGTAAATATATAAATTTCAATCAATACTTGCCAATACACCTATAGCTATTAAGTATTTCTATACCCCAAAAGTAAACTCATTGAAGTCGGAATAATCATGATAATAGATATATACTATAGAATATGTATGCAAATATATATAGTATATAACAGGCAGAGAGAGGCGTAGCAAATCACATATATAGTATATAAATATATATTTTTGATCAGAAATACGAACTGAATCGTTCTAGGCAGTTCCGACATTCTGTAAGATCTCGAAAACCACCTAAACTAAATCCTTGCAATTAAATGTACTTGCAATCGATAACTTAGCGATTTCTTAAATATCGATAATTCTATTTGGTTTAATATTTTTTAAAATATTTTTAAAAATAACGTTTATTGTTTATTATTATATATGATTTTACTTTTACGCTTATTTCTTTTATTTTTTAGCTAGCTACTGTTAGGCTGTTTAAATGATTCTTAACTGAATCATTAAATTATATAATTTACATGAGTATATATAAAATAGGTAAATCTATCTTTGATCAAATAGATTTACGTATTTTATAAATACTACTGCAAATAATATAATTTAATGATTCAGTTAAATACTATAAATAATATAATTTAATTTCAACTTAAAAAAAATAGCTATATTAAAAAAGTAATATATAAAAAAATGTTTCAAAAATTCAAAAATGTTTTCTTTATTAAAATTTGTCATAATAAATACATATATTATTATTATTTTGTATTTATTTATTTTATGTTTGTTTTCTTACCAGTTAAGAGGGGCTGGACAACTCCATTCTGATTCATGCGTCCGCGATCCATAAATTGGCCGCCCGTATTGCAGCTCATTTCACGGTCATTCATGATCAAAAGTTTATATATTTTTTGTTCGGGTTTTGCTCTTGTTCGTTGTAGCTGTTTGTTTTTGTTTGTGGTATTTGTTTGTTGTTTACGATGGCACGTTTATAGGTCGTTCACATACACAAATCGTGCCAAATGATTGAGACTTAATTAAATATTCTTGCAAATTTAATTTCAAAAAGTCGCTGAGTTCAAAAGTCTGTAGTATACATATATATATACTTATATATTTCAAGATATCTGTAATAATTTCGAAATGATTAGCTTTGGAAATCTGTTTCGAGCCTCGTTCAATGACGTAAGCTAAAATATTTAAGAGCGCAGCACAGACTGCCTTTTAATACTGGGTTAATTAAATGCGAAATGCGAATAAGAAATAGTAAGACAATAACAAGAACAACATTGCCAGTTATCAATTCGTTTATTTTTTGCATACGTCTGTCTTATCAATTGGTTTATCACTACGAGCGAATGGGAAGTGGAAGACCTGACTGACGTGCACTGATAATTAACACAAATAATTCAAACACTTTTGAAATTAAAAGAACACCTTTTTCATTCAGAATTTATCGCGCGAGCTAAACTTTTTCGCTAAGCGTTTCAAGCTCAACTGAAAACACCAAAATTGCAAGCGAGTTAAAAAAAGTAAACGAAATAAACAAACAACAAAATTTTCGCTGCGCGCAGAGACGAGCGCACTTTTAACGTTCGCTGGGTTGCAGCATACGAAATGTGCTGGAAAATTTGTTTGCTGGGTGAATTTGTTGATTGTTGTTACTTAGCAGCCGGGCCAGCGTGCGAGAGAGAGAGAGGGAGAAAGAGTGTGAGAGGAAGAACGCGGAGAACAGTCTGAGTGAGTGGGATGAATGGGAGGAGTGTGAGGGTTTTGCGGGCTGATTTTTTTCTATGCATTGGGTTTGTTTATTTCGGCTGCTGCTGCTGCGGAAATCTATTGATTACACACGTGAGGCGAAGAGGCGCTGCTGTAGTTTGTCTTTGGCTCACAACATGTTGCACACAGGCAGCCGTCGCAGCAGCGCAAGCATTAAGCCAGTGAAGGTTGCCTGAAGGTCGGCGGGGCGCACTCTCACACACCCAAATCCGCGCGCGCGGGCAAGTCAAGAGACGTGCTCAAAGGAGAATGATAATCAAATAAAAAAAAAACACCAATTGTGCGTACACTGTGCGATAGCAGCGACTCTGATGCAATGGCTGCAACGGCTACAGCACGCACTTTCACTTTTTGCGCACGTTTCAATTCATAATTTATCAAATTTACGGCTCTGACTTTTTTTGTTGCTAGAGAATGCGCATAGAACGCGACCAGCTGTGCACAATTGTATTTATTAACTTATTTAACATTCAAGCATTCGGCTAGATACATTAATCAATTGCCTGTGGCACAGACGACAACTCGTTGTTCTTGTCTGTTTAGTTTTATTAAACTTTACTGCAGAAGTTAAAATAACTAAACAAATCCGAATGCGACTTGCAAGCGCTCTCAGCTGATAAGAGAGCGGAGCTGCCAACTTGCTGCAATGCGCTCTTATAGGTCAGGTGAACCAATGCCCTGAGATGTTCTCTGCGCTGTCACAGCTGTTAAGCGACTTGCATGTGTGCGGCAAATAAATGTATTGAAATATGTAATATATAAATTGAAATGAGTAAAGAAGAATGAGATAATCTCTTATTTCTTAACTGTTTAAATTGTTTGAGCATTTACATTTGCTTGCCACAACATACGTCATCATTCTTCATTCGTCATAATTATTGTGACGTCACGTCAACTCACATATTGCTCGCATTTAACCTTTCACTTTACAAAATATTTGAGAAAAAACAATTTCTCGTTTAATTTCATCATTTTGTACTATTTACGAGGGAGCAAGCAATATTTTGCATTCATTCATTTCGCCATCACAATTAAATTTACAATTTGAAGTTATTTTATTTTTCGTTTCTGACTTGAATGAATTTGAATTCAATAATTTTTTAGTTTAAGGCTCTTAATTGTAAAACGATACAATGTACAATTTTATATAATTCTTTTTGAATTAATAGAATTCTAATTATTAAATTGAAAATAGACTTTCATCGCTTTTTACAGTTGTGACGTCATATCATTCTCAACAAGCGATTGGCGCAATTTTAACACCCTTTGCCTTCAGTGCTGTAAAACGTCTAAAAACCTACTTAAAATAAACCGCTCTTCATTCAACTTCACTTTCTGCATTATTTACATCCGCTGGCCAATCCAAATCGATGCCAACCACATCTAGGGCTAATATATCAATTGGTTTGCCTATAATGGAGGATATAGAAGGTGTGGTGCGTCCGAATTCGCCATGTACCAGCTCCTTGATATATGTGCCCGCCTGGCTGACCACATCGATGATGAGCAAACGCCGATTCTCCCGACTCACACACGTCTTGACGCTATATATGGAGCGAGGTCGGGTGTGAAGTGGCCTGCGATGCAGGACACGTATGGGCGTCTTTTGTTGTATGATGAAGCTTTCGGAGATTTGCAGCTTTTCCAGAATGTCCAGTGTAACCGGCTCGTCGAGCACGCAGAGAGCGCGATAATATTTTCTCTTTTGCTCCTCGCCCGTCTTGATGTGCGTCAACTCTTCGCGCGGAACCACCTGCAGATTGTGTATGGACACCTTGCCAGACCGATCCACAGCCAGCTCCATTTGACGTGCCTGCTGTCGGCTCATGCTGCTCCTTCGCGCATTCATGATTTCCAGTACAAAAGGTCGCCCCTTGCCCAGACAGCGCACATCGACGTCCTCTCGCCCGCTGGACATGAAGGTAATCTTGTCCAGCTTATCTGTGAAATGTGGCGCCACCTGTTGCACAATGATCTCTTCGATGCTCTCCTCCATGATCCGCTTGCCGTGCAGAACCCACGGCGTATGCGAAAGCTCCCGACTCAGTTTCCGATATCTTCCAGCCACGCAGACAATGGGACCCATTAGCTCTATGGACTGCAGCTGCAGGGGTTCCTCGACGGCGGCCGGTGGTATGGCTACATATTTCTCGAAGAGCTCAGCCTTGATGCGTGCCGGTTGGTATTGTTTCTCCAGTAATCCTCGCGAGATCTCGATGCGTTTCTTTCCCGGAAACACGGCTCGATTCAGTTCGGTCAACTTGGCCACCTCCTCGGCCTCGACGCTGTGCCGCAAATCGATGTTTATCATCAGTCCATTGGCATCGTATTCTCTTCCCAGTTTCGAGCACACAATCGGATGCAGAATCAGTTTGACTGCCTCCTTGATGGGCACATCCGGAGCAGAATTGTCATTGAAGGAGCTCTTGCCGAATTTCCGCTGTAGCGCGAACCACATGGACAGCTGGCGCAGCTGCAGTGTCAGCGGCAGCGTTATGGCCAGGACAATGCCCTCGCTATCGTAATTCCCAAAATCTGATTTCGAAATCTCTTCAATTAGCTGACTTTGAAACTCCTCCGAAAAGAGACCCAAACACGTTGAGCAAATGGTTAAGCGTGGCTTTTTCGCTGGCTGTTCATCTGGCTCATCCTCCGACAGCTTTACATCAGTGTCATCTACCTTAACATCCAGCTAGAATTAAGATCTTCTGTATTTTTTAAAGCCGCTTGAATTTCTTGAAATTTTTTGCTCACGCGCTGAAAGGTTTGCTGCATGTTACGATATTCGTTGCCGCGCGCTTTTAAGTAGCGCAGCTGACATACACGACAGACGCCACAGCTTGCCAAATAATCGATTAGCTCCTGGTTCTTCATTTTCCTTTAATACTTAATTCAAATAAATTAAATTAAAACAAATCTAACTTGAGCTTTGCGATGTAAACAAAACGTGCTAACAAAGCAGCGTTTGGGAACACTGTTTAAAATACTGCTTGCGATATATTTTGGCAGATTTTTTAAAATACTGTATTCTATTATTTCGCTGTGCAGCCTGACAGCTGATTTTTTAGTGTGACCAGCTGTGCTCCCACAATTTATCGGCTGTCTATTGTCAAATATTTCTATTTTTCTTCTGATTCCAATTTAAGGTGCGTTTTATCTTCTATATATCCTTTTTGCGACGTAATTATATCTAAAGTGACACTTAAACAACTGAAAGTCATCTAGATTGTTGTTACAAGCCAGCAAAAAGTATTGTTATTGTTACGTCACAGAATGATCAAAAAATACTTCAATTGGAATGTGCGAATAATATAAATATTCAATTTATATTTAGGAGCTGCCGAAATGTCGTTGTCGCCCTTTCTGCGCCTGCCACTCACCGATCTGACCGGTTGCTTGATTAACCATCAGACATACGACAAATGCGGTAAATTCGAAATGAAAATGATGGAGTGCTTGGAAGCCTACGGCGTGGAACGCGGCAAGAAGCAATGCGCCGATCTGATTGCCGACTTCCAGGAGTGCGTGGGCATGCAAAAGCAGCTGCTGCGCTTCCATGTAAGCTTGCAATATTGCATATGCAAAGTGAATTATTTATTAAGCCTTTTCTTGTTTCTTAATGCAGGCTATGCGTGCCGAGCGCTACAAACAGTGGCTGGCCGGAGAGCGCAAGCGGGAGGAACTGTTTGCCGAACCACCCCGTGTTGATGCATATTAAGAGAATCATTTGCTTATGTATAGCTGAAATATGTTTTAAATAAAAGAAAATTAAAAATTATGCTAATATGTAAAATAATTTGGTTTTATTTTTGTTGTTTTGGTATTTTGCCAGTGTTGCCAAATTTACCTTCTTTACAGCACTGCTATATATTTAGTTTTTGGGCGAGTTGGCAGCCTTAGCATTTGTTTTTGCGGCTGAAAAGTCGCTCGCTTACGTTTAATTAAAATTTATTCAATAAAATGGGCACAAAGCGACCCAATACTAGTGTGGTGCTAGCGCAGGAACCCAAGCGCAGCAAAAATGACATTGTGGCCTATACAAATCGCGATAAAGCGTTGCTAGAATCGGTAAGCGGAATGAAGCTGCTTGAAGAAGAAGAGGAAGCAGCGTGTTTTGGTGTCAAAGATTTTTAGCGGCAGACAGAGATTGTTAGAGAGCTGTATATAATGTGGAAGACAGAAGAGCGCAACACTGGAAGAAGTAGGAAAGTCTCTAAATATATTTGCTGTGAATGAGTATTTACAGTGAAGTCTTTGTAGAGATGGAGTTCTTCTTCAAGTTCTTCTATATCTTGAATAGAAATCTCATAACAATGTACTGCCTGTCTAAAAAATCTACTATATACCAAGCGAAGCTGTTTCCTCTCCTCTCCTCCACCACTTTTTCTAATCCAGTGCAATTTCAGGGCGTGCGACGCACCTCCAATCTGCAGGCGCCGATTATGCAGCTAGAGGGCCATGAAGGCGAAATATTTACCACAGAATTTCATCCAGAAGGCGAAATGCTGCTCTCCTCCGGCTTCGACAGGCAGCTGTGTAAATGATAATTTAAAGCATTATAAATATTTATATTTAACTAATCTATATCCTCCTAGATATCTGGCAGGTGTACGGCGAGTGTGAGAACATAATGGCCATGTCCGGTCATAGTGGCGCCGTCATGGAGGCGCATTTTACGCCGGATGGCTCGCATATATTCACCTGCTCCACAGACAAAACACTGGCCATTTGGGACATTGTGACGGGTCAGCGAGTGCGACGCATGAAGGGCCACACGAACTTTGTGAACAGTGTGCAGGGCTCGAGGCGTGGCCAGCAGCTGTTATGTTCGGGCAGCGACGATCGCACCATACGCATTTGGGACGCTCGCAAAAAGCAGCCGGCGCACGTACTGGAATCGTCTTATCAATTGACCGCCGTCTGCTTTGGCGACACAAGCGAGCAGGTCATCAGCGGCGGCATCGACAACGAGCTGAAGATCTGGGACATACGCAAGCAGCAGGTGCTCCATCATCTGCGTGGCCACACGGACACAATCACAGCTGTTGCTCTGTCACCCGATGGCGACTTCGTACTCACCAATGCCATGGATAACACGCTGCGCGTGTGGGATGTGCGCGCCTATGCGCCCGGTGAGCGTTGCGTCAAGATCTTCCAGGGGCATCAGCATAACTTTGAGAAGAATCTGCTGCGCTGCGCCTGGGCGCCGGGTGGCGATAAGATCAGCGCCGGCTCAGCAGATCGACATGTCTACGTGTGGGATGTGAACACAAGGAGAATACTGTACAAGCTGCCCGGACACAATGGCAGCGTGAACGACGTGGACTTTAGTCCAAAAGAACCTCTAATACTATCCGGCTCCAGCGATAAGACTTTGTATCTGGGCGAAATTGAAGATTAGCTGATGAGAGATTGAGCATGAAGGGGAATGACTCTAGGTGTCGTGAGCAATCAAGTTAAGCAGCTGTCAAGATCAACAACTAGCTGAACTAGGGCAGATAATCCAGAATAGACTCAAGATCAGCTCTTGATCTATTCTTTGTCATGCTACCCCAAAACTAGTTTCAAGACTCCATTTCTATATGAACCAACTTAAAGACCAATTGCTAAGTTACATATTTAAACAAAGTCAAGTTCTTCAACTCTACATCCAAAGACTATTACCTAGACTCTAGCTATAACTCAGCAAGATCACCTAATCTGAACAACATCCAAGTCAAGTTCTCTCAATCTTAAGCAATTTTCGCTTCTATCACAAATAAGTTTTATTTTTCTGCATTGTCATAACGATTAATAAATAATTTGTATTGTATAATTTGTAAAATGGTTTAGTTTTGGTATGGCGCGATCAGACGGGCAGCGCACTGGACGAGCTGGAGACGGTGCTCTTGAAGAGCTGGCCAAAGAATTTGAGGCCCGTCGTGCCGCCCGGCACCATGCCCAGCAGCATGAAGAGCAGCGTGATGATCTGGCCAACGGCAAAGAGCACCGTGAAGGCGGTGCTCTTGGCCACCAGCGCGAAATAGAGCGTTGAGGTAAGGCACGCGCTGTAGGAGATGGAGGTGACGAGGCGTGGGCGTGAGAACATTTGCTTGAAGAATGCCTGAAAGCCGATGAGGAAGCAAAAGCTCAAGATGAAGAAGAGGCTGCCCAGCGTGAAGAGCAGCGCGAATTTCGGCTTGAGCATTAGAACTGGAATATAGAGCGTGGAAAGAGTCATGCAGAGGCAGCCCATGCCCAAGCAAGCGACGAAGCCAACAATGCGCTGCAGTCGGGACTGTAAAATTATGAAATTGGGAAATTTAAAAATTGCAATGTTTATATTATTATATTATATATTCCACACAGCTGTTAACTGTCCCATTTACCAGCTTGGGGCAGCAGGAGTCCTGTGTGTCCTTTAGCCAACTGTTTGCCTCGGGCTGTTCGCTTGTACGCGAAAAGATTTGCCCCAGGCCAGGCACCTTGATCTGTGGCAGCTTGACATTGAAATTCTTCTTTTGGTCGCTCTGCAGCAGTAAATACTCATCGAGATCCTGCTTTAAGTTGCTCATTGAATTACAAATGCCACCGCATAAATGTTTTTAGTAATCGTAATTGTGTTTTGTTTACTGCCAACCCGACAAGCGACCAGCTGTAAATTAAGTTGGCAGCACTGATAAGTGTTGGAAAGCGCAAGCCACAAATGGCGCTAGATATTCTTAAATTTGAATATAGTTTAAATATTTGTTTAAATGTTTTTACTGTCACTACGACAAGTTTATTTATTAAGTAAGGTTGCCTTTAGCAAATGTTTTCACATAGAAAAATAAAAAACATTGAAATGAACACCATATATACAAAATAAATTGTATAATTTTCAAATTTCATAAATCTTTTGATTAAAGTATATACACGCCTAAACCCAATTCTATGCCATTGACTCATTTTCTTAATTTTCTATAATTATTAACTTATTCAACGGCTGACGTCACAAATGCAACAAACCGCAGCGGCAGAGCACTCACGCTACACTGCCAACTTAGCTTAATTGAAAAAGGCACCATTTCTGCCGCTCTGCGGTGGTTGGTGTTGCCACATGCTCATAAATGCCAGCCTTCATCATTCAAATCTGGCAACCCGCTAATTCTTTCAGTTTCAGTTGAATTTTAGTCGTGGTCGGTTCGTTGTCGCTACGCGCGCGGCAAATATGTAATTAAACTGAAATAAATTACAAGCCAGAAATTGATAATATTCAAAACGCCGAACACACGCAGAAATTAATAATTAAATTGAATTCATTCGCATTATAATATTGATTAAAGTAAATCACGCCCTCGCCGCCCCCGCCCCCTCGTTTCATATACAAAACGTCGCGATTCCATGCAAACGGCTTTTGCTCTGGCTCTTCTATTTATGCAAATTGTATAAATGCATATATGAGAGTGTGTGCGGTGTCGGAGCGTACGCGCGCTTGTGTGTGTGTGTATGAGTGTGTGTACGCGATTGTGTGTGCGTGTGCGTAAGTTGATGCATGTGTGTGCGTGTAGGCGATTGTATTTATGTGGGAAAATGCATTAATTACACAAATACAAATGCGAATGCGAGTGCAAATACAAAAGCAAATACAAATACAAATACAACAAATGTAAATACAAATAAAAATACAATCAAACACAAACAAAAACAATACGTAAAAGCAGCGCCAGCCGCCGACAAAAGCCAAAAAAGTATTTTCAAACGCAATCTAAATACAAAAATAATTCTAATACGAAAAAGAAGAGAGAAAAAAGTTGAGCAGCAAATTTTTTATTGTTTTTTGCGCAAATTTGAGAAAAATAAATTATCAAAAATAAAATGCATTTGTGTTGGGTTTTTTGTTGTTGAATCGAATTCAACAAATTGCCCAAATTCAAAGTGAAAATCGCCGTTAAATGAAAATTGATGAAAATTAATGCAAATCTTTTGACTCCCGGCTCGCAGCGAACTGTAAAACGGGATCGTTTGGAGGTCTTTGAAATTTGCAAAGAAAAGAAAATGCAAAAATTTCAAATACAGTCCACAGCGATTGGAAACTAAGCGACGATCGCCAACTGGAAATGGTGTAAGTATGGGAAGACTGGAAAGCTTTCCAGTAAGCAAAGCAAAACTGATTGTATCTTAAATACCAAGATAATACTAATATGACATTTGTGTGCTTCTTCTTTGCAGCTCTCAATGGTAAGGCAACAAATATCAACAACTGGAATGCAAATTTTTATAAATACCAAAAAGTGCATAAAAAAAAATAATATGAAAATAGTTCAATTGGCAACGCCAAAAGGAAAGTGTAGCAAAGTGTTAAATAAAAGAGAATATTTGTATATTAAAGTGTTGTAAAAAAAAAAATAGTTTAAACTAAATTTAAAGTCGGCCACACAAAGCTTATGCTAATTTTTCTAATTTAAAAAAAAAAAAAAAAAAAAAAAAGCACAACTAAATATACAAAATGCCATATATTTATATATATGTACATATAACTGTATATAAGCATGTATGTGTGTGTGAGTGTTTGTGCATACGCCCAGGACTCGATTCGTTAGTTTCTGTGGAGCCGATCTACAAAGCTGCGCAGCACAAAGAAAAATGGCACAACGATTGGGACAGAGGCAGCGGTAGCTCCAGTTTTGGGGCCTGGGGGCGCTGCGGTCGCTGTCGCTGCCGCTGCCGACGTCGCAACAACAGCAATTAACTCGAAAGCAAAGAATTTCATCAGAAATTCAAAGCACATAAGGCGAGCGGATGACGTGCAACGGGCTGAAAAATAACGAGGCAGCGACAGAAGCAGCAGCAGTGGCAGCGACTGCGACGCCAGCAGCGGCTACAACAGCGACGTTTAAATTGTTGTAGCAAAAATCCAGGCTGACAGCTCCCCCTCAACGAGTTGGCAGCAGCAGCAGCAGCAACAGCAACTAACTAAAAGTAACATGGCGCTGCCTCAGTATATGTATTAGTGTATGTGTGTGTGTATATTTGAGCCCCAACAGCGAACAACGCAAATAAAGCAGCGAGAGCGAGTGCGCATATATGCGCTGTGTGTGTGTAAACGAGATGGCGCTATGGTATGAAGAGAAATTGTCGTGTCGCGTTTTGCTGTAGCGTCGTTGTCGCTCGACGTCGTTTGTCGCTCGTTGCTCGTTCAAAAATCGATTCAGCTGCACGAAACGAGAACGCGTGCGTGTGAGCGAGAGATCCAACTATGGGACTATGAGTGCGAGCGAGCTGCCGGATGCAGTAAAACAACAACTAAAGGAAAAAAACTTATTTAACCCGTTTCGTGTGCGTGCGCGTGCGCCTGTATGTATGAATGTGAGTGTATATATGTGTGTGTGTGAGCTGCTAGAAACTACGTTGTACGACAAAAACTACAAAAGTTTCTGTATTGTTGGTGTTGGAAACGTCGCGGCGTGTGGTGGCATCCGCAGCCGCCCCGCATCGTTCTTCCCCCCTTCGCTAAGACAACATTGCAAATGCGGTCGTCGCACGACTATACAACTGTATATTTGTGTGTGTGTATGTCTGTATGTGTGGTCACGTAGCAGCGCTACAAAAATGACTGCATAGTTCGCTGACTACAAAGAAGAGGAAGAACCAGCAGAAAACTGGTTTGGTCGCTTCTTCTTCTGCCGCAGGCAGAGCAGCGGCAGCGACAGAGACTCGAGCAGCGACAGCAGCTGCTGGCATATTAATGAAATTCGAATTCTAGCTGAAGCCACAGCCAAAGCCGCCTCTTTTAATGGGATTTTGCAAAATGTTGTCTATAAATGGACACAGCTTTTAGCCATAAATGTCACAGTTGCTGTAATATTTAAGCCAAATACGTTTTTCAAATGGCCACAAAAAAATATCAAAATGGCTACCAGACAAAAGATGAAGAAACGAAACGGACAGAGAGAGTGAGACGACAGAGACGCACAAATTGAACAGAATTTGTATTTAGTTTGTATTGTTTCTTCGGGGTTTTAATTTATTTTTTCAGATTATAAATGTATTTTCGAAATTCTTTGGTAGATAGATTTTTGCACACGTCAACAAAGAAAAAAAGCTCAAGCCCAAAGAATACAGCAGCAGCAGAATTAGCAACAACAAAAATAATAAAGCGATTTTGAACCGCACCCCACCAGGCATACAAAGCGACTGATGCGCAGCAGCGACGATGCTTTAGTACAGCCAGGCAGGCAGCACCGAAAACTTTCACGATCGATGCGACGTCGACGTCGCCACAGCAATCAGCAATGGCCGCCGCCATAAGCTCTTCAACTGGGGCCTCTCTCTGCATTTGTGTGAATGCAGCGGCAATAGCACTGTTATGTGTGCAAAAGCGAGAGAGTGAGAGAACTAGCGTCTGCGCGTTTTGTACAGGCAGCAGCAGCAGCGACAGCAGCAGCACCACACATGCAAACATACACACATAATGTAGGTTTAGCACACACACACACTTGAACATAAAGTATTTTTATGGGCTTCATTTTGCGTGTAGTTGTGATTTCCTGCTGCGCCCCAAACGCCGTACAAAGGGCCCCAAAAACGTAGAAAATGGCAACAACAACAATAGCAGCTACAAAACTACATTTTATGCATGGCCATATCACAACGTCGTCATCGTCGATGGCTGAAAAAAAAACGTGAAATAACAACGCGCGTTCCCAAAGCACCCCATATATACACACACACACACACAAAGAAACTGTATGTACACATGACTACATAACCATTTAAAAATACACAGCAGAGGCATCAGCAGCGACGGACAACAACAACAATAATACCAACGAACGAACGAACAGCAAAAACAAACTCAGAAGATACTCGTTTTTCCATGCCATGCCCAGGCAGAGGCAGCAGCAGCAGCACAAAAAGTACCAGCTATAAATTCTTTATGTACATAAAAGTACATAACACACATATATATATATATATATATATAGAATACGTTTATATGTATGAGTGTATGTGCGCACTGAAGCAGCAACAACGGGCCATTAAAACCTGTCGCTCTATCTCGCTCACACAACAGGCACCCCACTTTGCGTTGTGTGTGTGTGTGTGTGTGTGTGTGTGAGTAGTAGCTATAACAACCACGTCAGACAGCGGTGGCAGCGCAGCAGTTCAGTGCAAACGTCAATTATAAGCAAACACACAAATGGCAACGTTGCCATACTTCAGACACACATACGCTACGCAACGTGCACAAGATAGAAAGAGACTGATAGAGAGAAAAATAATGAGAGAGAGAGAGATAGAGCGAGCCTGTCTCACATTAGTCAGATAGTGTGAGCGAGAGCTGCTACTGCTGCCGCACCGGCGTTGCCAAACTTCACACCATCAACAAAAGGCAGCATGAATGTTGTTCTTGTATTTCCATGTTGCCTGCTTTTTGGAATTTTAACATGCGCCCCGCTTGGCTTGGCTCGGGCTGGATTTCTTTTTTCTGTTATTTTTTTTTTTTTTTCGTTTTCCTTATTTATTTTGTTGCTGTTGTTGTTTTTGGCCGGTTTGTGGATTGATGGCGTTGTGGTTCTTGGACCCGGTCCGGCTGCCTGATTCACTGTAACGTTGACTGGATTATAATAACTCGCTGTCGCAGTCGACGTTGACGTTGACGTCGCTGCTAGCATTTTCCACCTTATACTGTGCTTGTTGTTGCTGTTGTACAGAAAGGAAATGCGCGCTGCAGAACAGTACCCCAGACCCTATTACTTATATAGATGTATATATAATGTATATATAAATATATGTGTATGTGAGTGTGTGAGTGTATATAGACACTACACGCGATAGTCTTTACATGCAGCCCCTGTCCAGCGCCTTGCCTTGCCGTTTAAATTGAGCGCAAAGATCTTGCGTACCTCATAGATACAATGTATATATATACAGATATATATGTATATTCTTGTTGACCGCCCCTATAGAAATTTCAATAAATTTAAATTGCTCTCTAGTTGAATTAAATTAAAACATTTCAGTATATTTTTAGTGCTAAATTAACATAAATTGGCAAAAGCTTTTGTTGTTGCGCTCACATGAAAAGAAAAATTAAGATAAAAAGTGCTTAAATTAAAGTTGTATGAAAAAAAGTGCAAAAAGTGTGTTCAAAAATGATTACAAAATATATCTCTATATATATTTGATAATTTATTATTTCACAATAATATTATATGATTCCCTTTACTTAAATCTATTTCCAGCCCATGCTAAAAAAGCAATTAATCCAATCTAACGATCGATTAATCGATCTGTTGTGTGTGCGAAAAAGAAAAAAAATCTAAGAAAATGCAAATCTAATTGAAGCAAGAAAGAATCTAGTGAAGAGAAAAGAAAAAGTATCTCGAAAATGTGCGAGTGAACCGAGTCGATGATATCTTTCAATACGCAGTTCAGTAAAAGCTATATAGAGTTAATGCTCTCTCACAAATCGGGATATTTGTTCAATGGGAGGAGCGCGCCCATTTAAAATTATGCGCCTCCACAACGGCATACGGGAAATGCTATATAGATCGTGATCGTAAACGAAACATGGTACGCGACAGTAGCCGTAACATTTGTTTTGGAAAATTAGCCGAAACTACGCAGCAACAACAACAACAAATCGCCGTGGATAGTAGCAGCAGCAACAACAACACCAATAACAACAACAACAATAATAATAATAACAGCAACAATAATAATAATAATAACCAGAAACTGCGCGATACATTAAAAAGGTAAGCAAGGATCCTGAGATAAATTATTGATAGAAAAGTAGAGAAAATCGAAGGGAAATGTATTTCCTGAAAAATCGACTGGAAAATTCTTTACTGGAATATATTAGAATAAGCTAGCAAGCGGAAGGGGCAAAAAGAATTAATAGGAAAATTAAAGAAAGTTCAGCTAGAAAGCAGAGAAAACAATTTTTTATAATTTTTGTAAATATTGTTGAATAGAAGATAATGTTGGAACTACGAATAATAATGAAGCAGCTAAATTGATTTTTAGAGAAATTTAAGTATTAATTTGTTTAAGTATAAAGTTGAGGCAATATTAATAAAAATTGAATTTCAGAGAAATTTAAGAAAAGATAATTATAACAAAGGCCTATAAGAAATAGCTCGTATAAGAATATTATTATTTTTTGGCTACTACATAAATAAAAATGAAAATTAAATAATATATAAAAACCTAACTAATTGTTTTCTACATTTATTACATATATAAAATAATCTACACATTTATCCACTTTGCTTTATTATTATTATTATCTATTATTAATAGAGAATCCGTTTCAAATAGAAATACATTTCAATATTATAATAAAAACTATAAAATATAAGATTTTTAAAAAAGAAAAAGAAAAAAATAGAAAAACATTCCAGCTTAAATTGAAAAACTAACACAGAAAAATATTCCAATATTAGAATAATTATATAGTGTAATTTTTATTATGAAGAATTCAGTTAAAATAGACAAATATCCAGATTAAATTGAAAAACTAATACAGAAAAATATTCCAATATTAAAATAGAAAAACAATCCAGATTAAATTGAAGATCTAACATATATTTGGGTTAACTACATTCGCTCTTCAAAGACTGACTATGAAAGTATATTCATTTTGAATGTAGATAGAGATCTTTATCCAAGCATATCACAGAGCACACTTGAAATACGCTAAGGTATTGCAGTTACTATCAAATATTCTAGATACATTCCTATGAGACAAATAGAGATATATACATATGATAAAATAAAACCTAATAAGTCATACTTTCAGTTCAGATATATAAACTACAGATACTTTCTTACTTTCAATGCAGATAATATAGCTTTTATATATTTTATTTTAATAACAACTTTAGAGTTTATTCTGAATATTTATTGAGATACATTCGTATATCTTTTGGTATATATTGTAATAATATGTATGTATGTATATTCTTATCACGTCTATAAATATATAGATAAATTCAGATATTTTCATATTATTTTCTTTATCTCATTCATGTCTTGAAAATATTGCTCTAATATGCTTTCAACTGTCCCAAGTGCTATAAGGGACATTCATATATACAATCACTCAGATAACGTAAATTCTACCTTATACTTGTATATACATGATGCATGTATCTCAGTTACTATTACAAGATACATTCATAATGTAGTTAGTGTCTATTATGTATCACATCTACTTGTGCATACATTCAAATATTGTAGATACGTTACAAAATACATTCAGATAATTCGTTCACTGTCAGATATTGAGATACAGCCTAAGATAATTTCGTATGAGTATTATAGATAATCATAATATAATTAGTATTGAGATAATCCTATTTAGTGTGTTAGATACTGTAATAAGATACATTTCAATATTGTAGATACAGCATTAAGATATATTTAAATATTCTAGATATTATAGATACATCATAATATACATTCAGATACTTCAAGTTATGTCAGATACTTTCAAAGTTAATATCTATTATGTATCTCATATACTTGTGCATACATTCAGATATTTTAGATACATCCCAAAATAATTGCAGATAATTCGATCACTGTTAGATATTGCAGATACAGTCATAAGATACATTTCGATATTGTAGATACAGCATTAAGATACATTTGAATATTCTAGATATTATAGATACATCATAATATACATTCAGATACTTCAAAATCTGTTAGATACTTTCATACATTCCAGTTGCTCTCAGTAGATACATTTATATATTGTAGACATAGGCATAGAAATGTATCTATAAATTAGTCAGAGATATTTTCATTGCTAAAAGATATAGTATTTGCATATAGAAAATGCAATTTCAAGCAATGCAAATGCTCTCAGATACTCGCATGTATTCTATTCTAAGATACAGATACAATCCTCACATTTACCAGGAATAAGCAAGATACTTTGGAATTTTTCCGACTGTGTAAATCGCTCTCTCTCTCTCTCTCTCTCTCTCTGTCTCGCAGTTAGCTGGAAATTTTCATACGTGGAATAAGCTAGAGATGCGTGTCTAAAATGCAACTCAGCCTAGCTGCTGCAGCTGCGTAGGCCCTAAATCCAACTAACGGTTGACACAAAGCCAAGAGAAGCCAAAGAGACGAGAAAATAAATATAAATGAAATGCAAAGTATCTCGAGTGGCTGCGCGTGGGTCTCGAGATTTGAAACTCTCGAGCTACTCTGCAGCGCCCACTGGCCACACTGAGTGTGTGTGTGTGTGTGTTGTTGTTGTTGTTGTTGGTCTTATCCGTCAGGGGGATCTGTGACACGTTGGCTGCCCAAAAAGTAACTCAAGTTGCAGCTAAGCTGCATTCATCTCTGTGCGATGCGGCGTGCGTAAGTGGCCATGCCTAAACAGAAAAAAAAAACGCGTAACTTTTTGCCTTGACTTGTCGTCGTCGTCGCATCTTGCGCTGCTGCCGCTGCTACCTGCCTGCCTGCCTGCCTTCTTGGCTGTTTGTCTTGGCCAACTGTGTAGCGACGTGTACAGTAAAATCGACACGAGACGGACATGTGGCCACTGTCGTCGTCTATTTTGCGTTATTACGTAATTTCGTACACAATTTTTTGTTTTGGGCAACACTAGAATCATGTCTGTGTGTGTGTGGCTCTTAGACGCCTCTGTCTGCCTTTCATTTGTGTTCATTCGTGTTTGTTCTCTTGGCCAAAACAAGTTTTGCGGCCATTTGTTGTTGCTTCTGTCTCTCTATATAGACATGTATATATATTTATTTATTTATTTATTTTGTATACCCCGCATGCACTGCGCACCCAGAGCAAAGATTGTATTGGCCGTGCACAGGTGTAGATATAGATATATGTATCTGAACAGCAGTGTAATGAGCAATTATATATATTTTTTTAAATTTATATATTTGATTAGTTCTTAATGCATTATCGATAATTATCGATGAATATTGATAGCTCGGCTATGTTTTTGGTGCATATTTCGACAATTATGAAATGTTTTTTTATATTTTAAACTCTTGTTAATATTACAATAAAATGTATAGATATAATGTATTTTACATTTGAAGATTGTAGTTAAATAAATAACAATCAGATACATTCATATTTTATAGCTACTATCAAGGATAATACATAAGCATATATTTAAAGATACTCTCTTCAGATACATATAAATTTTGCTCTTGAAGATACTTTCCATTGCCATTTGAGATACTTCAAATATTGTAGATATTATATTCAGATAAATATCTATATAGATGCAGATACACTTAGCTAATGAAGAAAGTTTCAATCAAACTTCAAGATATTTCTAAAAATAATAATAATATTGTAGATTGTAGCTTTAGATACATTTGTGTATAGCTACAGATACATTTAGCGTACTGCAGATACTTTTAATAAGAATTGGAGAATTGTAGATATTATCATCAGATAAATATGTATATAGCTACAGATACATTTAGCTATTGAAGATAGTTTCAATAAGGCTTCAAGATATTTAAAAATAATTAAAATAATGTAGATCTACGATCTAAAGCTACTTTAGATACATTTGTGTACAGCTACAGATACATTTAGCTATTGAAAATACTTTTAATAAGAATTGGAGAATTGCAGATATTATCATCAGATAAATATGTATATAGATATAGATACATTTAGCTATTGAAGATAGTTTCAATAAGGCTTCAAGATATTTAAAAATAATAATTAAAATAATGTAGATCGTAGCTTTAAATACATATGTGTATAGCTATAGATACATTTAGCGATTGAAGATAGTTTCAATATGACTTCAAGATATTTCAAATAGTAGTAATTATAATAATATTGTAGATTGTAGCTTTAGATACATTTGTGTATAGCTACAGATACATTTAGCTACTGAAGATACTTTTAATACGAATTGGAGATTCTGAGTTGCAAACTATCATGATATATATTTTAAGGTCAATCATTAAGCAAATCAAAAATGCTGTAAAATTATATATATTATATAAAAAATTATATATATTAATGCATAATTAATACATAATTTTTATAAAAATATAAAATGATTTATTTAATTGAAAACTGCGTCTCAATTATGTCACTCATCGATATAGGATAGCTAGCTCGTCGGCTTTTAACCCACTAACTGGGCTTCTTTTATATTTTGACTAGCTTTTTCTTTGGTATTATTTCTTGTCTTTGCTATTCCCCTTAAAACTTATTTTTGGGTGCAAAAGTCGCCGTCTAATTGCTTCATTAGCCAAAAAATAAAATTAAGAAATAAAAATGAAGAAGCAGAAGCAAAAGATATATGTTTTCGGCTGGCCAAGTCATTAAAGCGGTGCATTAAACCCGCATCAATGTCAGCACAAAACAACAACCGCAAAACAACAACAACAACAACAATTGCTAGTTGTCGGTTAATTACAAGACAATCAGCAGCAACAACAGCATAGTAAATAATAAAAAAAAAAAGTAACAAAAAAACCAGTCGACAGCTTTTTGACATTGACAATGAACTGCAGAGAGTGTTGAACAACAACAACCAAATACAACAGCATAGGCAGCAGCTAGACAGCTAGAAAATAGTAATTGTTGTTGGCCAAAAACAGAAACAGCTCGATTACGCAGTTCACTTTATAATGAATTTGTATCATTGTAGCTGCGGGGGATATTTTTCACAGGAGTTACAAATTAGCCAGCTGTGCGAAGTTTTCTGACTATTTGTAATTAAAATGAAATTTCTTGGCTTGGGTTGGCAAAACCGTGCGAGATACCCTGTAAATGTATGAGACATTTACAATATCTTAAGCGCATGGCACAAATTTTTTAATGATGAGAGATGGATAAATCATTGAATGTCTACAAAAATCAAGTTCCAGGATAATTGCTAATCAGACTAGATTTTTATTACACAGCGAGATATATGTGTGAGACTTTAAGCTGTTTGCAGTGTAAATTCTTTTATGAGAAAACTTGCTTGCAGGCCAATAGACAATTTTATACAAATATTTTTACAAAACAAACTAATAAAGACAAAAAAAATTTAAAAAGAAAACAACTATTTTAAAAAAAAAAATAATATTTAAAAAAAAAACAACTATTTAAAAAAAACAAAAAAATAAATGAAATAAAATAAATAAATAAATAAATAAAAAACAACTATTTTTTCATAAAAAAAAAATAATAATAATAAAAATAAAAAACAACTATTTTTTCATTAAAAAAAAAAATAATAATAATAAAAATAAAAAACAACTATTTTTTCATTAAAAAAATAAATAAAATAATAATAAATAAATATAAAACAATTATTTTTTCATTAAAAAAATAATAATAATAATAATAATAATAATAATAATAATAAAAAAATAGAAAACAATTATTTTTCATTAAAATAAAATAAATAAATAATAAAAAAGTTAAAAAAACAACTATTTAAAAAAACAAAAAAATAAATGAAATAAAATAAATAAATAAAAAACAACTATTTTTTCATTAAAAAAAAAAATAATAATAATAAAAATAAAAAACAACTATTTTTCCATTAAAAAAATAATAAAAATAATAAAAAAAAAACAACTATTTTTTCATTAAAAAATAAATAAATAAATAAAAAAATTAAATAAATAAATATTAAAGAAATTAAAAAACAATTTATATATAAAATTTTTAATTTTTTTCTTAAAACATTATTTTAAACAAAAATAACAGCCAAAAAATTAAACAAGAAGGCTCTAGTCGAGACGGCTCGACAACGAGATACCCTGACGCTTATACGGACAGACGGACAGGGCTAGATCAACTTATTTTTGTATGTTGATCAAGAATATATATACTTTATGGGGTCTGCGACGTCTCCTTCTGCCTGTTACATACATTAAACAAAACCATTTTACCCTAATGGGTTCAGTCCAATGGTAACAGCCCAAAAATTAAAAAATAAAAATAAAATAATTAGTATTTTAATAATTTTAACAAAATATAAAAAATATATATTCTTATATATGAAAAAAATATGAACATGAAAAAAATTATGAAAAATATATTCTTATATATGCACAAAAATCTTTGAGGTGGAACATAATTTGTCATTCAATTTAATGAATTTCAGCACTGTGCTAACTGTAAATATTTCTTTAATATATTATAGTGTTTTATTAATTTTGTTTTTGTTTTTTAATATGATATAGACATGCCAAAGACTTTTATTTCGTCTGTCCATTTGAAACAGGTTTTACTTTAGGCCAGCGAGTGTAATAAGCGAGTGATCCAACAAGTTTGCGTGTTCTGCTGTCATAATATGTTATATATTAATAAAAGCAATTATATATATTGTATAATATCTGGCATAAGTTATTATTTTGATTTAGAATATTTACAAACGTTTTAAAATGAGTTTAAAATTTGTCGAATTATTTTTTAAAAATTGCCTTATATATAAAAAAAACCTTTGTCTAACGATTTCATTTTTCATATCTAATATTAATTTGTTGTTGTTTTATTTTTCTCTCTATGAAATTCAATTAGCTGCAAATCGTGTTTGGCTCTTTAACACACATGAAATAAAAATCTTGAAAATTTGTTACAATGCGAAAAACAACAACAAAAGGTATCAGATTTTGCCCGATTCTTGTTGTTGTTGTTTACCGAGCATTTGACTTGTTTCAATGTCATGTTACATTTTATTTGTTGTACATGTATGTATATATATATATATATATGTATGAATATATATATGTATGCGATCGCATTTGCTTGTGTTTTTGTTTTTGCTTTCAATGTTCTTTTTGGCATTGAGAATGTTTTGTCTGTGGGGCAAAGCCAAAAAAGTAGATTAGATAGAGAAAACGAAACGAAACGAAATGAAACGAAATGAAACGAAATGAAAACGAAACGTAGCTACTACTACTAGCTAGAATAGTATAGAATAGAATCGGAATATATAGAAACGAGACAGGAGAGTAGCAGACGTCAACGGGGGGGAACGAATGGGCAGCTGCATTTGTAATTGCGTTCGCACGCAGATACAATTCCAATTTTACTTATGCTCTACTTTGTTGCTATTTTTTGAGAGCCAAAAAACGAAGAAACAATTGAAAAAAAAAAGAAACTGAAATCATTTATATTGAATTTGTGCATGGCTAAAAATTTGTTCTTATCAAGCGTATGGCCTTCTATCTAGAGTTCTTGTTCTTGATCGAGAGATACCTAGCAGAGAGCTATCGATCTAGAGAGAAATAACAAATCGATTATTATGTTAAAGGATATCTGCTAGTCGTGCATGCTCCATTTGATTCTAATCAAATGTTTTATAGGTCAATCATATATATATTGTGCTGAGTCATGTCAATTTTCTTAGTTAAATTTCATTGAACCGAAGACGAGCATTGGATTTATATTTTATATTACAAAATTAGATTTAGATTTTGAAAACAATTTTTTATTATTGTATTTATATTTTATATTACAAAATTCGATTTAGATTTAGATTTTATAAACAATGTTCTATTATTTAAATATTGTATTTATATTTTATATAACAAAATTAGATTTAGTTTTTATAAATAATTTGTCATTATTTAAATATAATTAGTGGGAAACTTTTAAATATTGTAAACTTATTTCTTGAAAAAAAAAAATAAATAAATAAATAAAAAATCAATAAAAATAAACACCAAAAATGAAAAAAATAATAAAAATAAAAGTAAAACAAAATAAATAATGTAATGCATAATACAAATATAAAATAATGATAATATAATAAAAATAATAATAATATAATAAAAATAAAAATAATATAATATAATAAAAATAAAAATAAAAATAATAGAAAAATATATAAATATATTTATAATAGAATAAAAATAATAATATAAAAATAATATTATAAAAATAAAAAATAATAATATAAAAAAATAATAATATTATAAAAATTAAAAATAATAATATAATAAAATAAAAATAAAAAAATAATATAATAAAAAAATAAATAATAATATATTTCACATAATTTTGTACTACATATATAAATATATAATTTGTTTCCTTTATAAATATTAGCTTTAAAAACAAAGTGCTAAATATACTGCATAATTTTTATATATGTACATATATAAAATATTAATAAAAAATATATATATATACATATATATATAATCCTCGCTTATTTTTTTTCTTTTTATGCAAAGAAAACTAATGTTAAATATACTATTGAATCCAGTTAATGTGTGATGCAGTCATCAACTGTAGCTATTTTTGGTTAAAGTAATTTAACTATTTATTTAATTATACTATAACAAATTGCGTGCTCATATAAACTCATATACAAATGTATAGATGTGTGTGTGTGTGTGTGTGTGTGTGTGTGTGTGTGTGTGTGTGTGTGTGTGTGTGTGTATAGATATACATATATATCCACTGTGGGAGAAACAGTTAAGCGGCTTAGTCATCGCCACTATTTTTCCAATTTGCCGATTAGAAACAAAAAATAAAAAAAAAAAAGTTTACAAAAAAAACATGCAAAAATATTTCCGACTTTTGCCTTTGTTGTGAACATGTGCAAATGTATCTATGAAGTACGTTCAGGAACGCTTCGTAGCGGTTGTTGTTGTTATTGTTGTTGTTACTATTGCATTTTGAGTAAAACCTTTTTTTTTTTGTGATTTGCAAGTCGTGCAATTATTTGATTATTATTTGCATTGTTATTGTTTCCCATTGTTGTTATTGTGTTTCGTAATTCCATATGTCGTCGTCGACAGCAGAAGGGAACGTGACAACGTCGCGTCGCAGTCGTCGTTGACGTCGACGTCGACGTCGTTGTCTGGCAGCGATGCGATAACTCAATTTTGTATGGGAAATTAGAAAATTCCCAAATAATTTCACACTCGAGTTGAGAGGGCTCAGCAGCATGTGTGTATGTGTGTGTGAGTGTGAGCGAGAGGTGTTGGGGACATTTTAGCGCAACGTTGCCATACTTCACAAAAGGTGCTAACAGAGACAACAAACTAAACAACGACAAAAAGAAGATTAACATGGTAGAGCAGAGGCTGAGGCTGAGGCTACAGCGGCAGCAGCAGCAAATCGATTAATATACCAAAAGAGCTGAATATATGTTATTACCTGTTACCAATAAAACCAGTTGCTGGCCATAATATTGTTGTCGCTGTGACGTTTGCAGTGCTAAGAAGAAGAACCGGTTTGTAGCTTTGTTGTTTGTTGGCTATCATTAAACAGCGATCAGGTGCACACACACACACAGCTGCATACAAAAAAGGTATTTTAAAGGCAACCATACATAAATTAGCCATGTGGAGGACTTTGTGTCCTGGAGTAAAATTAACGCACAAACTATGGCTTCAAAGATACATCACACACACACGCGCACGCATACAAAAGCTATTCAAGCAGGCAGACAAAGCAATTCACACACACACACACACACACACACATTTAGTTAGCTCTCTGCGTTGCTGCTGAGGCGGCTGCTGCAAAGCGACAGCGACAAATGTGTGCTGCTGAAGTTTGACAACGCCGCATCACAACGCTACACACCATTTCGCATCTAGCGCTGAGGTAGCGGCAGCGCCAGCTGTAGATGGGCTGTATGCTTGTTTTTTTCTTCTTTTTTTCGCACACACAAACACACATGCATACGCTTAGGTCGTGTCTTTGCTTGTTTTCAATTAGAGTCGACTACAGCAAAAGAAGTGAAGAGAAAAAAGCAGCACGAAAAAAATACAAGCAGCACACTGTAGTTCGTACATTGTTGTTGTTGTTGTTGCTGCTGCTGCTGCTGGTTGCTGTTTTGCGCGCAACTTGCGAATACGCCGCGCCGCACGTTGTGTAAACATCAGTCGCTGTCGCAGTCGCTGTCGACGTTGGCGTCGACGCTTGCCTGAGCCAATTTGAATTTGCAGCCACGCATACACACTCGCATACACAAAACACATTCACACGTACGTTTATTTGCTTGCGAGCGCGCTCTCTCGCTCTTGCTCATTGTCTTCGCTGTTTTGGTTTTGTGGTCGCTGATGCCGCCGCTGCTGCTGCTGCTACTTTTGTAGGTTTTCTTCTTTTGGCGCAGCATTTACTTTATTTTTATGCTGGCATTTTTGCGGCACTTGAATTCTGCTCATGCTTGCGTGTTTATATATACGTATCGGTGTAGTTATGCATGCGTGTGTGTGTGCGTGAGTGAGTTTCGCTGTTTGCTGCTGCCTTTTGTCGCTTAATTGCAAATGAGTCATGCTCACATACACACACACACACACGCATACGCACACACATATACACGTTCATAATACAAAGTCCGCACTTCTCACTCACTCTTTTTCTCTCTCTCTCTCTGCTTCTGTTTGTTACTTTAATCAATTGGACTTTTGCTTTATGAGCAGCGGCAGCAGAAGCAACCCCTCCTTTCCATGCCGTTCCCTCTGTCACTCGCCCTCTCGCTGTCACTCTATCCATTCATAGCTCGGATGTTTGGCGACCCCTGCAGGAAACAGACGCTTAATGGCGGCTCCTCGTGATAATAAATAAATAAATAGCCGAGCAAAGTAAATCGCGTCAATGGCGTCTGCTGCTTTTAGCCAGATTAGCTAGACCCCATAGATACATACATATATGCTATTTCTTATTTCTTCTATTTACCATCATTATTTTGTTGCTTTTTATTTTCCTGTTTTTGTTTTTCTGACCCAACAAAAAGAAAAAAAAAACTTTGAAGTGGAGAGATCAAAAGCCCAGGCACAGAATTTGTTTCGGGGCCAAGCATTCGCCAAATGTCAAGTTGTTTGGCATAGTTTAAAACCTGAGAGAGCCAACAAAGACAAAACCTGAGAAAAAAATGTAATTAAAAAAAGAGAGATACAAAATAATAATAATATAATGAAAATATAATAAATTTTAATTTAAATTAAATTTGTTTATAGAAAGAAAATGTATAGATATTATAAATAAATTACAAAAGAAATTCAGAAATGAAAATATAAAGAAAAAAATTGCAAAAGAAAAAAAAATGGAAAATGTGAAATTTTTCTATTATTTTGATTGCTTTAATGTATTTAATTATATTATATAAAACTTATGAGATACAAATTTTATTATATGAAACATGATTATATGAATAAAAAGGACAAATTTGATAAATATATGTTTGTCTATATTAAATAGGAAGATAGATATTATTATATAGAGCTGTGCACAGACTTAGATAAACATATATAAATACTTGCTCATTACATGGAATTATTCTTAGATATATTTTTATTCATTTATTTATTTATTTAATTTTTTTGTTTGTTTTACTCCCTTTTTGTTCGGATGCTTCAAGTGAATTTTAATTGCGGCTTTCGTATTTCACTCATTTTGACTCATTTATCTGTGGATTTTTCCCCAAGCATCAAACACATGTGCTTACTCAGTCAGCTACATTATTTCTGCCTCTCATGCGCTCTCTCTCTCTCTCTCCCTCTCTCGCCCTTGCCCACCCTCTTCTCTCTCTTTCTCATTTGTCATTTATTTAATATTTTTGATTGGATTTGACGATGCGTGCAACCAATTTTACATGTTTCAATTGCATTTCGTTTATTTTTCTTATTTCAGCTTTGTTTCGCTTCTTTTTCCAGCAATTAAAATGCTTAATTAAAAATGAATATTATTGCCACGCCCATTAGCAGCTTTTTTGTTATTTCTTTTAAATAAAAAATATATATATATGCAGCTGATAAGTGCAAACAAACTGAGAACAAGTAAATGAAAAAAATGGGGAAAATTTGTTACGTAAAATGCATAATAAAAACATTCACGTTTCGCTCATATTGTTTATTATATTTTGTTCAATTATAAAATATTGTGAAGTAACAAAAAATGTGTTTGCGATGATTGACTAGCAGATACGCTGTAAAATGTGTGCTTGGAAAATTTATAAATCCTTTTTTATAATATCTGGAAAGTAATAATTCAATAAATTAATAATTATATGAATAATAAATTTTATATTGTTAAGAAATTTTATTTTTATTAAAAGAAAACGTTTAAGGATTTAAAAAAAAAAATAAATAAAAATATATATAACATATATATGAATATACAGAATAAATATAATAAAGTAAATAAATTAAATTAAATAAATGAATAAAATAAATAAAAAAAAAAAATAAATAAAAAAAAAATAATAAAAAAAAAATAAAATAAATAAAATAAAAAAAATAAAATATAAATAAAAAATAAAATAAAATAAAATAAAAAATAAATAATATAAAATAAATAAATGTAAAAATAAAATAGAAAATAAATAATATTAAATAAATAAATAAAATAAATAAATAAAATAAAATAAAATAATATAAAAAATAAATAATATAAAATAACACAAATAAATAAAAATATATAAAATAAAATAAAAAGTAAAGAAAATGAAATAAATAAAATGAAATAAATAAAATAAAATAAATAAAATGAAATAAAAATGAAATAAAATAAATAAATAATTAAAAATTAAAACAAAATAATAATAAAAAAAATAAAAAAAAAATATATAAATAAGAATAACAAAAATAAAAATAAATTAATACATTGTGAAATTTCTTTTCATTTTAATTTATTCTTTATTCTATTCTAGCTAATTTTTATAGCTGTTGAATTAATGGCTATTAAATAGCTATTAATTTTGTATTGACTTTTAGAGCTATTTCACATTCTTTAGAGTTTATTTTTTTAAGCTGATTCCAACAGTAATTTTATAGATATTTCACATACATATCATATATCAGCTAACCATTTCATAGTCTGTTTTAAGCTCTTTCTATGTTAATTTACTTTTATATCTGACCTCTATTAATTGTAGCTAAGCCAGTTTGATTCTATAGCTTTTTTGTCGCTATATTTAATGTATTTTTATGGCAAATTGAAGATTTTTTGTTTTCCAGCTAAATAATAAATAATGAGATTTTACCTTGGCTTAAGCCCACTTGATAAACCATTAAAAAGTGTTTCACATACGGTTATAAAAGGGAATTAATTTTAATGGCTTTTTCCATTATTTATTGTGTTCCAATTTGATCAATATACATTCGTGTATCTGTATTATGCCCAAGCCCCCTTCTGTTCATATATCAACTCTGTAGAAAGAGAAAAAATAAAGCTTCAATTGCGATAAAACGTTGACGTTTCGTGTGACGCCCCCGCAACTGCAATTGCAATAATTGACAATAATTCAAGTAATTATTGTGTGAAATTACATTGATTTTTTTTCGAGCTTTTTTTTTTTGAACTTCCGCTGCAATAGGTTTTCGATAGACAATCACAGCGTATAATTAATAATGGGCAACGGCGTGTGTAATGTACAGTGAATACTCGATAGAAAGAATGTGTATAATATTTTAAAAAAAACTGTATGAAACAGGCAAACAATAGGCGCTCGATAGGGAGTAGTATTATAATATATTAAATTAATATTTAGAATACATACAGTCGAGTGACGATCGTCAGTATTTATATGAGAAGCAGAGAGCATTTAGAGAACTCTAAAGTTGCTGAACTTCTATAGGAAATCATATTATTCCTATAGAAGTTCAGCAACTTTAGAGTTCCCTAAATGCTCTCTGCTTCTCATATAAATCCTAAATCCTAAATATTAAATAAAAATACAGTAATGCGGAAAGTAAGATAAATGCTTGATCTGCAGGATATATAATATTGAATAAAAATATAGTAAGTGCTTGATCAATAGGAAGCACAATCTTAATTTTAGAGATAACTCTAAATTTGATATCCTTGATCTATATGAATTATATTATTCGAGAAAGATACAGAATATGCAGAATTCTCTAAGAGTTACTTAGGCTAAGATATATGTTTCCTCTATATAGGAATCAATCGATGCAAGGAACTAGTGGAGAGAAGAAAATTAATATAGAATGAATATATATCGACTTTAAATGCAATTAAATGAATATAGAATGAATATTTAGTTTGAATTCATTTATAAATCATTTTGCTATATAGTTAACTTGAATGCATTGAAAAATTTTTTTGATTACCACAAATATCTATAAATATTTATAGCAACAATAATAAAATACATTTCGCAATTATAATATAGCCTAGTCAAAACGATATATACGTAATGCTTCTCGGTCTATGCCAATTTCGCTGGGCAATTGAAAGGCCCATCACGTGCATCGTGGCAACATTGTACGTGAACGATACGATATCGCAACTCGCTCTCTCTATATAGATATATATATGTATATATATATTCACATATGTCTATCGTTTGAGGGCTCTTCGCGTCCCATTGCTAATTGGTTTTGATTAGTTGAGGGCGTGCTATGAGCGACCCGCATTTGACTCTTCTCTTACCTAGGCCACTTTTCATGCCCTCAAATGGAGTTCAATGCACTCGCAAGCAGCTACCGTTATTTTTGGGAGCACACACACCCACACACACACACATACGCTTTCGAATAATCGAATATTGTTGCAAGCGCCATAAAATTCCGTAAATGGCCGCAACTCTACTCTCGTGTCTGAGCCTCGCTTCTGGCTTGGTCAATCGTTGCGGTCCACTGGGCAGAACTCCTCGACATCCGCATCAAAACATATGTGACTATATATGTATCTCCATTTGTATAGATATTTATCTGCATTTCTGTATAGAATGACATGGATATAAATTGTATTCTAGTTCATGAAACGCAGTAAAACTAGTAAAGCATTTAGAATATAGGCTAAAGATACACTGAATCTAATATATAAAATATAAATCAAGCATAGTTCTAGGATATAGAATGAATATATAGCTAATATGGCATGAAGATACATTCAATATGGATTAAAGATACATCAAATATTGCCATCAGATTCAGATACATTGAGTAAAGATAAAAGATGGCATGAAGATACATTCAATATAGATTGAAGATACATCAAATATTGCCACGAGATACAGATACATTGAGTAAAGATAAAAGATGCATTATATATAAATTAGATATAGATACAAATCAGTGATATTGTCATAAGATACATTGAATATAGAATAAATATACATCTCTTATAGCGAAGAATTACATCTTATATAGATTTTAGATAGATAGACACGACATACAGTCAAAAGATACATTGTATAGGGATTCTATAACATCTGTGACATATGATATGTATCGCCAGCAGATACCCACATATATGTATATATATATATTTTTTGTTCATACTCGTATTCTCTCACATCTCTAAAATCAGGTGATTCTCGCTGACTCAGCGAATTTTGAGATACAATTGTGTGTACGTGCGCGTTGTCCATTTCCTGCATTGTTCCCCTCGGCCAAGCGGCCGTGTCTGGCCGGGCATTTAGCTTATGTATAGGTCTAGGGTCCAGTTCAGAATGCAACGGCCGAGCGTAAAACAGAGAGTGAGAGAGAGAGAGTGAGAGAGAGGCAGAGAGTTCAGCGAGGCCTTTCGCTTTCATGTAGAACAAAGCTTTAAAATGCTGATATAAAAAAAAAAAGATACAATGAAGAGCAGCAGAATAAAACTATGAAAAACTCTGTCTAGGCAAAAGATACAATATCTATAGAATGCATGAATCATAAAATTGCAATAGGCATCATGATAATAAGGCGTATGGGTAAGGGCAATAAAGATAGGAGCATGTGGAATGAATGAATGATAAGGCTATGGGATAATGATGAAGGACGAAAATTTCAATGGGCATGCGATTAGAGATGAGGTTACATGGTAGATAAAGATGAGATGAGATAGAGGTTACAAAAGTCACAATTGAAATCTGAGGAATAATGCAAAGCGTGTTGAGGATAACGTTAGAGATATGGTTATACTCATTATTCCTATCTTTATTTCGGCAAAATAGGGATGTTAATAATGATGATGCCAGCAATGATAATAATGTCTGAAGAACTTATTGCCAGCTCACAGTTTCTCTCTTTCCGGATCTATCTATGCCTCTCGTTTTGTTTCTCTTTCTCTCCTGCTATTACTATATCTATATATATCTCTCTCGTTATCGCTTTCTTGTCTTCTCTATTACTGTCTCTGCCTCTCGCTTTAATCTCTTTTTCTTTCTCTTCAGCTCCATATCGCTAACTAAGCATCTCACTTCAAGTTCTTGCATCCTTAAAGCTGCCTTTTGTTATTTGCATCTTTAACATGACATTCAAATATGGTTTCCTTTTTGCTATTCCCTCTTTTTATTCTTATTATTTTTTTATTTGTCTGCCGCAACATTTTTAACATGCCAAACGGAAATTCGCTGCGTTCAGCAGTTGGGAAAAATAAAACAACTTTGAGCAGGGCGGCAAAGCCAGACTCTTAAGAAGGCAGCAGCTGTACAGCTGTCTGCTGTGTGTGTGTGTGTGTGTAAGGGTATTCCACACAACATTTGCATATGTATATGTATTTTGCTCACATCTGCATTTGCATTCAATGAATGAAACGTTTTGCTTTTTGCGTTTTCCCCGACATAAATTCTCAAGGCGTCGCACTTATTTAACCCCTTGATTCTGTTTTCCATTTTTGTCACTTCCTTGATTTATGCGCGTTTCTACATTTAACAAATACTCGGGTTAAGTTATGCAAATGCAGTTCAAACCCTTTTTTTTTGTTTGGAATTTTTTTTTTTCTATACCATCTTATTTTGTCATTTGACGTGCGCTTTAATTGCCGTCATATGAGTCAAAATGATTCACATTCATTCATACGACATACGACAGACCATAGACTGCCCTCACTTAATGCCCTGTAAGCATTGACTAAGCAGGTTGAGATAGCTAGAGAGAGTGAGAGAGATAGAGAGAGAGAGAATGAGAGCTAGAGAGGCAAGAAATCACATATATAATATATATAGCTTGAAATGTAAAACATATATTTATGAATTATATTTAATTTTGGTCTTAGAGCTCTTTTAATTTCAGCTTTATATGAGAAAACATTTTCTTAAGGCCGTTTTTTTTATTATTTTTATTTATATTATTTTATTTTTATTTTTTTATTATTTTTATTTATATTATTTTTATTTTATTTATTTTTTATTATTTTTATTTATATTATTTTTATTTTATTTATTTTTTTATTATTTTTATTTATATTATTTTTATTTTATTTTTTTTATTATTATTTTATTATTTTTCTATATTTGCTTTTTTTAAATACAAATTTTAATTGATAATTTTATTTTTATTTTGTGATTTGTTGGCCTTAGCTTAAAGATTTGAAAAGCAAAATTTATTGAATTTGATTTAAATCATATAAATTGTATTAATCTTGATTGATATATATCTTATATAATATACTTCCGCTTGAAGAATAGTTAAGATAGACAACTTAGAAATATTTCAAGTTTAGTATAAGGATTCAATGCAAAGCATATCTTTGTATCTGAATCTGTATTAATCGTATGTATCTTTATTATATATATCTTGTAGACTTCCTCTTGAAGACTAGTTGAGACAGATCTTCAGCTCCAAGAACTCTTAAATCTTTATATGAAAATGCAAAGCAAAGTATATCTAATCTATATCAAATCTCACTAGAGTATCTGCTAGTTGTGCATACCCAATTAAGTTACTCTCTTTGCTATTTAGCTTATGCACTTTCAGGCTGTGGGTGGGCTTAATAACTGCCAGCTTTTAACGTTAGTTTGAACTGTTCGCAACGACCGATTTAGACACCCGGAAATTGTCTACACTCGTCAATAGACATTTGAATATATGTGTATATCTACATACGTTCAGTCAAAGCCGATCATAGAGACAATGCAAACAACCTTCACAGCTTCGTAATAGCAAGATTTTTATTTAGCGTTTTGCATATTTGAGTAACTAATTTGGTGTTATTGCCGGCTGTCTGGGCCGTGCCGGCTTTTTACAGACGACGCAGCGTTGGGGGCGAGACTAAAGGTCTTTATTAATATATGCACAGTCTATAAACTTGAAATATTTTTAAATGAAATTATCAAATATATGCACAAAATATTTGAGCTTATGAAATAAAGAAAATAAAAACTAAATGAAAATAAATAAATAAAAATGAAAAATTTGTAAAAAATATATAAATACACAAAATATATAAAAATACAAAATATATAAAAATACAAAAATATATAAAAATACAAAAATATATAAAGATTCAAAAATATATATTAATAAAAAAAATAAAATAAAATAAAATAAAATAAAAAATAATACAAATTAAAAATAAAAAATATATAAAAATATATAAAAATAAAAAATTTATGAAAAATATATAAAAATAAAAAAATATATAAAAATAAAAAATATATAGACTCAAAAATATATATTAATAAAAAATAAAATAAAATAAAAAAATTATACAAATTAATAATAAATTAGAATAAAAATAAAAAATATTTGAAAAAAATATATAAAAGTAAAAAATATTTGAAAAAAATATATAAAAGTAAAAAATATTTGAAAAAAAATATATATAAAAATAAAAAATATATAAAAATAAAAAATATATAAAAATAAAAAATATATAAAAATAAAAAAATATAAAAATAAAAAATATTTAAAAATAATATATAAAGATTCAAAAATATATATTCAAAAATAAATAAAAATTAATAATAAATTAGAATTACTTATACAATCTGTCTTAATTAATTAGATATAAACGTTTTGTATCATATTTAAATATATTTGTATTTTTATAAGATCATTAAGAATAGAAAAGCTTAAATATAATATTTTGCATAGAAAACTTTGTTAATTATAAGAAAATATTTTAAATATAAAAAAAAGAAAAAATTATAATTAAATAAAAATTTTGGATAGAAGAAAACTTTGTCAATTGTCAAGAAAAAAATGTACTTTTTATCTAAAAAAAAAAAATAATAATAATAAATGTTAATATTATAATTAAATAAAAAAAACATATATTTAATAACCTAAGCACTTGCAAAGAATTTTAAATAATTAAAAAAGGTAATAAATAGTATATAATAGAGTATCTATAACTATTACTAATTAATAGAGTAAACAATAAATACTAAATAATAATATATAACTATGAAGATATATGTGACATTTGCACTAAAGTAAACTTCGTTACATATAATTAAGACATCAAGATTTAATTAGCTAGAATATAATTTGTTGCTCTAAAGTCTAGACAACACCAAATCAATATAGATATTCATGTGAAAAACTTGAAGTTGCAGATGAAAATAAATTGTAGCTGGGCAAGGAAAAATGCTAGTTGAAGTTCTTTTGAAATGAACTATCAAATAATGCGATCGTATTTCAGCTGGATAGAGCATAAAATGGATTTCTGTGTAAATATAATTATGTGTATGAGTGTGTGTGTGTGTGTGTGTGTGGGTATATATGGTCGTATATCGTAAATCGGAGCAGCAGTCAATCAATTTAATGAGCTTAGTTAGGCGGCTTATGCGGGCAGGCGATCAAGAAAAGAAAAACGTATCTAAGAGATACTTTTGTATGCCATGCTGGCAGCTGGCAGCAGCAGCAGCTTAAAGGCTGCCTCTGTCTCTTATGTGGCATTCTTTCTCACAGCAGTTGCAGTTGCAGTTAAAGTCTCACTGCACTCACCCACACACTCGAGTGCAACAATTTTGTTGCATGCTACGGGCAACGCCTTCCCAGGCAGCAAACGAGTTTTTGTTGCTGTTGCACTAGTTGCAACTAGTTTTCTCATTGTTGCTGCTGCTGCTGCCGCTGTTGTTGCAGCTGGCCAAACGTATCGCGTATCTTAGCTGCTGTATCTGTATCTCAAGAATGAGCTCAGCGCGAATGTTGAGTTCGTGAACTGTCAACGTCGTTCGCCTCCATCTTCATTGCAATACAGCTCCAATATACTCAGCCAAGTGTGTATCATGCATTTTGTTATCAAATTTGTAACATTTTCATAGCTAAGCATTGTTGGTTATGAAAATTAAATTTATTTCTCGACTCTCTATGTAATTCTTGCTCGTTTTGTCCGAAGATTGAATTTAAATATTATATAGCTGATAGGTAAAATAGATAAATAAATTATCTGCTATTAAAATTTGTTGGACTTTGAGCATGTTAAATAGTTTTTAGTATTATATATGTTACGGGCAAAATATTTAACTAAAATCTCCGGCCCTTCAGTCTTCACATATACGTTTTGTATTGATCATATTTCATTTATATATTATATATTCTTCTTCCTATATTCCCATTGGAACTGCTAATAAATTTGTATAAACTTCATTTTCGATAAGGTTTGGTCCAGTTTCAAGTTCTTCAAAAAAATAGAAAAGTTTAATCAATATGTAAATATTAGTTAAAATGATTAACAATAATATATCTAGTGCAAAATAAAAGGAAATTGAAGAAAATAAAATAAACAAAAAACTAAATAAAAAAATTAAAAATTAAAAAAAATAAAAAAAAAATTAAAAAAAAATATAAAAAAAATAAAAAAAAATAAAAAAAATATAAATAAATATAAATAAATAACCAAGAAACTAAAAAAATAAAATAAAATAAAAATAAAAATATATAAATAAAAAATATGTAAATAAAAAATATATAAATAAAAAATATATAAATAAAAAATATATAAATAAAAAATATATAAATTAAAAAAAAAAATAAAAAATAAAAAAAAAAAAAATTAAAAATTAAAAAAAAAAATTAAAAATTAAAAATAAATAAAAAAATTAATAATAAAAAGAAATTTTAAAAAACTATAAAAAACAACTTGTAATAAAACTTAACGAAACAAAAAAAATATATAAAAATAATAATACAGTTAAATAAAATAAAAATAAATATACATATATGTATAAAAAATATATTTAAAAAAATATTATTAATAATATACTAATTTAAATTGTTCTATGTTGAAAAAAGTGAAAAATTACATAATAAATAATAATAAATTGGAATCATATATGTGTATATATATATTTGCATAAATATATCTGAACCTATGCCTGGAGTTGCGCCACATAAAAAAATATACGACTTGTAAACATATTCTAAAGTCAATAAATAACAAAGCGAAATGATTTTTAAGTGTGTCAGAAATCATATAAATATGTAAACATATATACATGGCATATATAATCATTATATTGTGCATCTGTCACACGTCTCGCTGTCTGTCTATCAGCCCGACTGCCTGCAAGGGTATTTTATGTTCGTTAGCTTCAAGATAACTGTTCTTGCAGCTTATTTATTTTTATTTCTTCGGGTTTTTGCTATACTTTTTTGCTCTTTAAGTGCAGCTGTCACTCAAAAGCGTCTAAATGTCTCCCAAGTTGCTGTTTTTGTTGTTGTTGTTGCTGTTGTGGTTGCATGTGGTTTTGTGTGCGCTGTGTGTGCAAATGAGGTCGCTTAATTGTTAGCGCTGCGGCGATGTGCGACGTGGCGTATGCGCAATGTACACACATCATATATAACCCCTATGATTTGTGCTCTGTTTATATATATATAGCAGTTGTAAATATATACACGTATATATATATCCCCATATATCCCTTTTTACTTTGTATTATTAGTTCATCCTGCTTGGCTCTGGCTGGCGTAATTTGATATTTTTGCAACCTTGTCCCTCGCGGTTTTTGTCTTTGCCTTTCGCCTTTTGCCATCCACAGCGACCGCAACGCTTGAAAGGCTTGCCCCTAGCTTCTGCCTACACAATGAGCCTACTATATACATATATATATAATGTAATATACTCGTATATGTATATAGCAGATATATATTTTTAGTTGAAAGACAATGCGCTGTCATTCAGTGGCTGCGTTTACTCTTTAGGGCTGGGGTTGGCGCTGCTGTTGTCAAATGTTGCGTGAAGATAAAAAAAAACAAGTAAGAAGGCTCTAGTCGAGACGGCTCGACTACGAGATACCCTGAACCCTGCAAAAAAGTGATACTCTTCTTCTTTACGCACGTATAAGCACGAGCTCTGCTAACCGCGCAGTTGCTCTTGTATCTTCGAAAATCAAATAGAAAAGAATAAATAATAATAAAAAAGAAAGGAATAATAAAAAAAAATAAAAATAAAAATAGTAAATTATGAAGGACTTAGGCGAGGCTAGAACCTCCGACACCCTAACATTCGTTGCATCTGTCTAGCCATCTACACCACGGCTCACTTAAACAGCAGAGTAGCGAAAACGAATGAAATTCGCCATATACGAAAGAAACACTAAAGCAGTGGCTGAAAATACAAATACAATTCAAAGACAATTCTAACGGAATTCAAAAACAATTGTGATTCTTAGAATATACACGCATAGCAACATAGAAAACAGCCCAAGACTTTTTGTGTGTATACATACATACATACATACATATGTGCACACGCATACGAAAATTGATTTGCATTACTCAACGTTGCTTGCATTTCCATTGTTATTTTAATTGTTTTAAAATTTTTAAATATATAATGGAATGTAATGAGAGTTCAGCATATGATCTACATATTCTATTTAACATTTTAGGTTTTTTTTAGAAATCATAACTCTTTTACAATTAGCTTTACATGCACAAATATGTACATATGTATGTATGATTGCAGCCACACGCTGATCTACGCTTGCACACATATACTTACTTACATACATACATATGTATGTATGTATGTATGTGCGCCCGCAATGCGTCTTGCTGTATCGCTGCCTTGCTTGCTGCGCCACATGGGTTTTGAATAGAAAACTTTATGGACTAATAATTCTGTTTCTAGATGGACAATCATATTGATATGTTCAGATTAAGATTATGATATTCATATCTATATGCCAAACCAAACTGTATGTCTCTAGTATTTGAAATGCATTTTTTACACATTTGGGGGTGGTGGGGCTAATTGGGGACCGGAATCCAAAATCTGACAAAAATCGAAATTGTATTAAATTAGTATCTATATATATGCAGAAGACTTGGAGACTCTAACTCTAAAGATGAATTAGCTAGAATTTTAAAACTGGTTCCCGATAAATTCGTTTATCGATAACTTGCCAAATATACAAGTTATCGAATTTCTGAAACAAACTCGTACTGCGCGTGCAATATACGAACCTAACACAAAAAGAATGAACTCTCTAGCTTTTGTATCTTCGGAAATCGACGCGTTCAAACATACGGACAGACGGACAGACGGACAGACGGACAGACGGACAGACGGACAGACGGACGGACAGACAGACGGACATGGCTATATCAACTTTTCTCGTCACCCTGATCAAGAATATATATACTTTATGGGGTCTGCCACGCCTCCTTCTGCCTGTTACATACATTTAACAAAACCATTATACCCTGATTTCCCATTTTCAATGGGCTCAGGGTATAAAAACGTTTCGGCTCTCTTGTGCTTTGTGAAATGACAAAAAACAAGCTAAACTCATTTTTGTTGTACTCCATAATGACGTTTGTCAGGCTTAATGAGCTTCAGATTTAAATGCTTAGAAGCGAAATATTCTATGAAACATTAACACCTCAGCACAATGATTAATAGCTATTTTTGAATGACTAAAGGGCAGCTGGAAAAGCTAAAAATAATAAAAAAGCAACAAATTGAAAATAATAAAAAAAAAGATGTAGATATGTAAAATTATATATTTTTTGTATTATTACAAATAAATATATATTTTGCGTATTTTAAAAATATGTATACAAATATATTTATTTTTTATTTTTATATATATATATATATATTTTGTTTTATTATTTTTTGATATGATTAATATTTTTATTATAATCATTATACATCTCTCTGGAAATTTTAGCGTTAAATTTAACAGAGTTTTGTAATATATCTGAAATAATATTTTTGATTGTGAAATAATAATTAAAACTTAATAATAAATATAAACTTAACTTATTATTTTTTGGTTACTGCATAAATACAAATTAAAATTAAATAATAAATAAAAACCTAACTTATTATTTTCCCCATTTATTACATATATAAATTAATCTACAAATTTATTCACTTTGCTTAATTCAACTTGATTTCAAAATTACTTTTAAAAATGTATTAAATAATTCAAGAAATATATATTTATATATATTTGGTAAATATGCATTTTATTTAAGATATATTTTTTATAAAATTTCTTTACAAATAATATAAATAAATAATAACAATGAATAAATAAATAAATATAAATATAAATAAATAAAATAAATAAATAAATATAAATATAAATAAATAAAATAAATAAATAAATATAAATATAAATATAAATAAATAAATATAAATATAAATAAATAAATAATAAATAATAAATAAATAAATAATAAATAATAAATAAATGAATTAATAAATATAAATAAATGATAATAATAATAAATAAAATTTTTTTTTTTTTAATATATAAAATTTATTTATACGCCATATCATATCATACTACACGTAAGTCTACTTAAACAACAAATTTTGTATTAAATATATTAAATATATAATTGAAGGTTATATTAAAAATATATATATATATATATGTAATACAAATAATATTTAAAAAAATATATGCAATATAAATAATATTTAAAAACTATATACAATTTAACTGTACAACATATAATATATTTCTTTACTTTAATAAAATATTTATTTCGATATCTAAAACATGAACTACTCCATTTCTGCCTTCTACATATTCATTCATAGCATAAACAGCTCATTATACGTACACCAATATACTAATTAGCTCTTTCATTCTCTTTTTGTGTCTTGCAGGTATGTTTCGTAACTCGAACAAAGCAATAAAAAATCCATTTTATTTTGGGCTGGTAAATATACATTTCAGATTTAATTTTCATGTGTGTGTGTGTGTGTTTCTAAATGATTTTCATTTTTGTTTCTTTTCTAATTTTTGTTTTTCCTTTACATCTCTGCTGAAATTGAAAGCTGGCCATGTGCGCCATAATTCATGGCTTTTGCAATGGGCCGAACGAATTTTACAATCATTTTCAATATTGCAGTTGCCAAAAAGAAAAAAAAAGAAAGGAAATTTGTAGACCCTTTGCCCCTCTCAGTTCGAATTTTTGGCAACATCCGTTGCACTCATATATAATTTTCATATTTGACGCACGCAAAAATAAGCAAAAGCTAAAGATTTGAAACTGATTTGTATTCGCATTTACGAGTGCGCAGGGTTATACGTAATGCTAAAGGAAAAGTGCGATTTATATACAAGGAAATATATAAAATAAAATGTAAAATGGAATTTAAATATAAACTTTTCAAGCGATTCGATATTGCAGTGTAATATTAATTGAAACATAGATTAATATTATTAAAGTAATTAGATGAGAGTCAATACGTTTGCGAATGTAATATAATAAAATAATTGAAGGCAGTCTGTAAAACGTTTACGAATAGCATGAAAACGATAAACAAAATATTTAGAGCTACTAAACTATTTTTGGCTACTCTTATTCTTTTAATTTAATTTTATTTTAACAAATTCTTTGTTTTCATAGAGCCAAAGGAGCCAGTAGAACGTTTACGAATGCTCCAAAACTATCAAAAATAATTAATCTAAAATATATATGTAGTAAAATGTTAACAAATGCAGAATTCAGTTATAAATTTAGTCAACTAAAATCTGCCTGAAAACGTTTACTATGAGTATTATAGAATCTATATGAAAATGCCAGTGAAAGGTTAAAGTATGCCAAACGAGAGAGAAAATACAATATTTTCATAATGTATGCCGTCAAGCAAGAGAGCAACGTTTGATCTCGATATCTTTTTGAGGATCTGATTCTCTCGGAAAACGTTTCGCCAACATCACACAAGATATGAATTCATTTGAAATGTACAATTAATTTTGTTTTCTTCCCTTTAATGCTTAACAAAAATTGATCGCAGTTCGTATAGGTCAGGGTTTCTGGGTGGTGCGTTAATTTGTGCTTATGCAAGCAATTAATAAGTTGAAATTATTCGATTGTGTTTGACATGCGAATATACTAGATTATGAATGTGAATACCGTACGTAAATGTACATGAAATATATTAATGGATTAGCTTGCGGCTCTATGACTAATCTATATTGTAATTAGAGAACTGAACGAAATTAAGTCATTTATTTCAGTTCATTTCCTATTTGGTTTTAATCAATAAATCATCTTTGTGCCACATTCAAAATATCTGCGAATTTTCAGTAATTTGAGTATTAATTAAATTAAAACAAGAGCAGCAGCTGAGCAACTAATTAATCGATTTATTGCGTGCGATTTAGTTAATCGTTTTATGCAATTATCGATTAATTGGTACAAATTTAGGTCTTGAATATTTATGATAGATGATCTTTAATTGTTTCTATTTTTTTTTCTGACATAATCTCAATAATTTTTTGCATGCAATTATTAATTGCTTCGTCAGCTCTTTATAAAATGTGACTTAGTTAAGAGCTTGTTTAGTAATTGTCATTAATCAAATGTTGCAGATATTTAAACTGATATTTTTTTGAAGTGTTTTGTTAGCACCTCTGCCTCGATAAGGTTTGCGATTTTTGTTTTGCGTATGTCATTTGGCTAAGGCATACTATAGGTGTGGAAGAAGTTAGAGACGGGCGTGTTGGACTGACAAATACCCTGAATTATACTACGCAGCTCTGTGGGTATTATATTAGGCATAAATTAACAGATTGACTCTACGAGTTCTACTTAAATACATCATTCCTGATATATGGATTAAATTCTATTTGCTGGAAATTTTCTATCGATCTTTATCAGAAATGATTTAGTGAGAGTAAAAAGTTATATTTGAGAAACGCTTGTAATATTGATTTTTATCGATAATTAGATGAATGAATTATTGAAAGAATTACAAAAACTTACGATGCGGAATACAGGAGTATATATATCATATATGGCAGGTCTCTAGAGTAATAGCCTAATTATATTTGAAAAACACTTGTAATATCGATTTTTATCGATAATTAGATGAATGAATTATTGAAAGAATTACAAAAACTTACGATGCGGAATACGGGAATATATATAATTTCTTATATTGCAGGTCTCTAGAGCAATATCCTAATTATATTTGAAGAACACTTGTAATATCGATATTTATCGATAATTAGATGAATGCATTATTGAAAGAATTACAGAAACTTGCGAAGCGGAATACAGTAATATATATATATACCATATATTGCAGGTCTCTCTAGTCCACTTAGCTGAACTCTATGCCACGCCTTCTTCAGCATGTTACACTTGCACTATAAACTCTTTCAATATCTATTTCATAATTCTCATGCTCAATGGATTCAGCCTATAAATGAATTGCTGCAATGTTTTCTAAAAGTCTCATTAACCCAAATCGCATATGATTTGTATGCATATCCAACTATATTCTATATGTATGCACATTTATCTATCGTATATCTGTAGCCTAAGCTGCTAACATTTTAGTTTGTTTCATTCCATTTTGATTCGCACGCGCTCTCTGCACATCTTGCTAGTCATTTTTATTGATTTCTCGTGGTAAACGACGCGCCCTCACTCACAGAGAGCTTTTCTATGTTCATATATATGTATATATATGTGAATGTAGAATTTTTGCCGTATATGCGTTAATTTTTCCTTGACGTCAATTGGAAATGATTTTGCCTGTCTGAGTGTGTGTGCGGTTTATTTTAGCCAAATGTTGCGCATATGGTCTAAAGCAGATCTATTAAGAGTGGTTCACAGATATCAGGCATGCCATACACACACATATATATATATATATTCATGTATAATATATACATGAACGTGGTGTATTTTTCTCCACGTGGCCAGCGCTATCATTTTTTTTTTATTAGACTTCTGCATGCGTTATCTCTCAGTCGTTTTCTTATTGTTGTTACAGTTGTTGTTGTCTAATTACGTACGCCGCTTGTTACGTGTTTTTATGTGCACATGAAGCACAAATATGTGTGCCAATTTGATAAAAGAAAATCATATATATATATATATATGTGTGTGGACGACTTGGAGGTATGCTCGCTAGAGCTGCAAATTTAATTGATGATTGTGATTTTGTGTATGGAAAAATATTGCGTGTGTTTCTAAACTTTCGTTTTGGCTTATAAAGTAATAAAGATTTTATAGCTTAATGGGCTGCTAACAGATACCCTGTACAAGGTACATCAAAGTGCTAGAGAAGGCCATAGCTAACTGAACATAATTCAAGAACATCAAGATCTTGTTTAAGAAATTATTCTTTCCTTTATCTATGGGCATAAAAGCCTTTCGAAATTTGCCAAATTAGCTCGTAATCGATAGATATCGATACCAAAAATGTATTTGGTATTTATAAATGATGTGTATAATTATACGAATTTTTGCATGCTCTACAATAATACTCAAAACATAAAAAAAGTGAAGAAAAATTATGTAAACTAAAATATTTAAGCAATAATTATAGATTTAAAATACGCTGACTCTGGACAGCTTGAAATCCTCTATAAATATACAGATAACAATTCATGTAATCGATATTTATCGATTCTAAAAATCATGGCTGAAAACTAAGTTCACTCTTTGACTGTGTATATATTTCAAAGAAATTTTCTTTAATATAAAAAAAAAAAAATAAATAAATAAATAAATTGATGTAAGTCCCCAAATCGATATTTATCGATTAAGTATAAACATTTATTAAACATTTATACATAGACGCTTAGCAACAGTTAAATAATTATCTTCTAATTGATAGTTATCGATAACAAACTACAGGGTTTATGGACTATCTATTATTCTGGGTTAAGCTTCAAGCTCTTTAATCTTATAGGGTATAAGAAATTTTTAGCATTTGAAAGCGCCAGACTGTCAAAGCCTACAGAATGTCTGATAAGCAGCTGGTTGGCAAAATACCCTGTAAATTATGACTAAGAGTTGCTGAATCCATTGAAAACTTGCTCATGTTTTTCAGGCTTTATATGCAGAAATTACGCTTTAGATTTGGCCAATTGCTAATTTTTCGACTTGGAAATAGCGACGGCCTTAAAATGAAATCAATTGTCCTACGGGTATAAAGGTTTTGATATATATACACACAAATATATATATATATATATAGATTTCCTTTGTTATCTTATCGGACCAACCACGTTCTAAATACAATACAATTTGAGCATTTTCGCCCTCGCACTTGATAACACATTGCCATAGTCTATATACCCTACATATATACATATATGTGTGTGTGTGTATGTATTTGATTACCAAATGCGTTTTGTTGTGATAAGATAAGCTAAAAAGCCTCTCTAACTTGGTTTCAATGCGGCATATGTTTGCATATCAGTAAAGTAATATATACTATATATATATATACTCTACTTAGACAGTTGAGATATAAAAAAAAAAGGCCAAAAGATTTGTTTTTTGAAATGTGGAACACATTTTCGTCGTTAATCTTTGCAGCTTGACTCATCAAGTGAAAAGGTTCACAAATTTCGAGCAGTTCGTAATCTTTGATTCTTTGCTCTCATTTGGCAATTGTCGTTGTCGTTGTTATTGTTGTTTGATTCAAGTAGCTCTGCCTAAGCGCAGGGTATTCATAGGGGCTACTATGCCCGTATTATGCTGCACTTATGTGGGTTTATTGTGTTTGTCAACTATGTAAAATAGTTTTCAGATTGCTAATAATGAAGCATTGTTGAAAAGGCTTAAAGATTGATGAGAATCTAAGATCGACGAGGAATGAATTGAGTAACGCTATGGAAATGATATAGAAAAGAAATTGAAAAGATTAAATATTATATAAAATGAAAAGAAACATAATACGAAATGATATAATGGAATGAAACAGATATGAAATAGAAACAATAAATAGTATGTATAAACTGAAATAATATAAAAAGCGGAATGGAATCTCTCTCTCACTCTCTCTCTCTCTCTCTCTCTCTCTCTCTCTCTCTCTCTCTCTCTCTCTCTCTCTCTCTCTCTCTCTCTCTCTCTCTCTCTCTCTCTCTCTCTCTCTCTCTCTCACTCTCTCACTCTCTTTGTTTCTATCTTCCATGCCAACTAAATCGCTTCTATGCCTGTCTATTTAACTAGTTATTAACTGAATCTCAATCATACGATTCGTTCCAAGTGAAAGCAATGTCATGCCCACTCCATCGTCTCCCGCCCCTAACTGGAGGTCGTGCACATACACACATACATACATAAATACATACATACATATATGCTTAGGCTAGATATGTTCCTCGATTGATCTGCTTGTTTCATTCTTATGCGTCCAAACGCTTCCATTCTATTTACGTTCGCTTTGCGCCTTATTTAACTCGACTCGGGTTTTCCCCCTAGTTTTGGGTATTTCATTTTGTCTTAGCCAAAAAAAAAAAAAAAGAAATAATAAATAAATAAAAAATAAAAGTAAATATAATGTATAAGAACTGGTAACTGTTGGTGCCTAGCACGAACTCTTCAATTCTATTTATGTATATATCTCCAACTGAAGTTAGTTTGGCACGTAGCTCTTGGATCTTGCATCTCTTTTAGAATGGGATAGAATGTGCTTCTGGGTAATTAATCAAATTATTGCTAATAATAAGCCAGGGGCTATCGTCACAGGTTTTTTTTTTGTAACAATTTTAGATGGCTAAAAAATGAGTAAATTCATAAATCATTTGAATTATAAAATAAATCTTTAATGTCTTAATTATATGTTTATTATTTACTTTTATTTATTTATTAAATTTATATTATCTTAAATTGCATTTCAATTTTTTATATAAATTTTATTTTTATTTGCAAAATTTTGCTTATAAATTTCACTTTGAATGCGAGCAGGAAATCTGGCTTTTGTTTTAACTCAACTAATTATATTTGACATTTGCATATTCCATAATAAATTAATATAATTTTGGAATATTCATTTAAATATTAAAAAAAAAAAAAAAGTTAACGATCTCTAGAGTTCAAAAACTTCTCAGTCAAGAAACAAGAATATACTGATAATAATTCAATAATTCCAAAATTTAAATAATTAATAAAGATGTAATGTTACTGAGTGGAGATTTTATATATGAATATATATCTCAAAGATTTGAAACGGTAATAAGTTTAAAATTACATAAAGAATTATGAAGAAATGATAAATCATATCGTGTCAGAATATATGTAGAAAAATATATATTTTTAATGAAACAGTTATATAGAGAAATGTCTGATCATATTTATATATTATACATCTTTTTTATAACATTTATCTCAATTTGTCAAAGCAAAAGTTAGTTTTAGGGATTGATGGAAGCTGCAACTAATATATTATAATAATATAAGAAATTGATCTTTCATTCGTAACTGACAATTAGATCTAGGAAGATTTCCAATTAAATTAGCTATAATTATATTAAACTGGAAATATATTATGTGCTTCAAGCAAGTTTGTGCTTGCACCTTCAACGTTTAGTTAATAATAATAATAGTTAATTAATAACAATAATAATAATAAGATACAAATGTATCTATAAGATGTTATAGAGATGTTATAGATACAAATGAATCTATAAGATGTTATAGAGATGTTATAGATACATTTGTATCTTTAGGTCAAAAGTTAGCTGTGATGTATCTCATACATTCAATCTAGTTATGATATTTTGTTACCGATCTAGTTATTGTGATAGGAATACGTTTCTATCTTTTGTTGATTGTCATAGAGTTATTTTGTATTTTATGGATTATTGCTAGATACATTTGTATCTTTCGAACATTAAGTTTCATTTACTTATATATGAACTTGTTCTATACTGCAAATTTAAATTTGCTACATGCTCTTTGTCTCTTCCTTGATAGTAAAAAAGAAAACATATTTACATGCGGTCAAGATTTATTACATATTCATGGGCATATCTTTAACAGGTCTTTAGAATAAATGTTGTATATTGTAGACTTAATGTCAAGTTCTAAGAAGAAAATTACTAATATAAATTATGTATACGGCATTTGAAATACATGCCATAATAGAGCTTGTTATTGTTGAAGATATTAGCATAAGCTGTGTAGGATTAACCCTCTGGTTCAGTGTGGAGAGGGTGTGTTTCTAGAGGGGCAGAGTGTGTGTGAGAGGGAGGGAGAGAGACTACTATGTTGCCGGGCATACAAAGAAAGCTTTGTGTAGAGAAGTTTCTGAGTGAATGTGTATGTGTTCTTGTTCATAAAAGGCACAAATCAGCATAACAAACAAGCGCATCTTAACAGTCTTATGTACCAAGCGCACACATGGATCTAGGCATATACATATGAAAGGGTATATATATATAGATGTATGTATATATGTATGTATTAATATCATATGTATATTGTATTTATGAGCACAAACAGTCGCAAAGGCACATGACAAAGCAAATTCTCAAATGCTGTTTGCTTGAGTTATTCTTTTTGACTTTCTACCAATACACGCATTGGCTGTTGTTGTTGTTGTTGTTGTCGCTGAAAAGAAGAGCCGAGAAACGACCAAGGCAGACAGAACAGGCTAACGCAGGCAGAGAAGAGCAGCACAAAAGACACAACACACAGAGCAAGCAGCAGGCAGAAGTAGCCGCCGCAGCAGCAGACCCCCACATATACATAATGTATATGCATATCACTCACACACACACACACACACACACACACAACAAATGTACCTGTTGTGCGCATGAAAATGTTATTCAAGTTGTGTAGACTTTTGCTGTCGAGTTTTGTAGAGTTTGCCTGCTGAGCAGCAGCAGCAGCGCCAGCAACAGCAAATCAAAGCGAAAACCGGTTTCCTCTGCCAACGCGCTCGACACGTAGGAGCTGCCAACTCTTTTCTGTCTGGCTGTTGTTGTACTATTGTTTGTGTTGTTGTTGTTTTTATTGTTGTATGCGAACCGGTTTGCAGCTTAAGCGACATTTATGCCTTTAGTTTTCTTGTATTACCAAGAGTTGTTGTTGTCGTTGCGGCGGCTGCTGCTGTTGGTCTCTCACCAACAATCTCATTAAATTTGTAGCAAGCGATCCGCTTACTCACAGCATCAAGGAAGCGGCTCATCAAGGTTTTTCTATGCCCTGCAATCTAGAGTGCGGTGCAGTTTTTTTTTTCTGAATAAGAGATGATCGGTAGTAGGTTTAAAGGTACTCTAGTGTTTTCTATAAGTGATTGTATAGAAAAATGTTAGCTAAAATGGAAATATTATATATTTTGAGTAGAATTTCCATAGTGAAATCTATTGCATTTGAATACCACTTGTAGTCATCACAAATGAAAATTATGTCGATACCATATCTAACATTCAAGCAATTTCCTGAACTATGTTTGTATAAACATCAAACTATATATAGAATTTGTTTGTAAATTTTCCAATTTGAGCTGTAATAAAAAATTATTTTGAAAAGTTGGTTTAAAAGATTAAATATTATTTATAATATAATAATTATATTTATAAGATAATAATATTTATTATCTGTTACTGTTAATAAAAAAAAATAAAAAAAATTAAAAATTAAAAAAAAATAATAATAAAAATAAATATATAAAAAATAAAGAATAAATAAATAAATATAAAAAAATGGTTTAGATATTAAAAAATAACAAAATAAAATAAATAAAAAATAAATAAAATTAGTTTAGATATTAAACAATAAAAAATAAATAAATAAATGAATAAAAAATAAATAAATAAATAAATAAAATAATAAATAAATAAATAAAAAAAATAAATAAATAAATAAATGAATAAAAAAAATAAATAAAGAAATAAATTAAAAAGCAAATTTAAAATAAATTAAAATAAATAAAAAAATAAATTAAATTAATAAAAAGTAAATTAATCAAAAATTAATCAAAAAATTAAATAAATAAAAAATAAATAAAGAATAAATAAAGTAATAAATTGAAAAGTAAATTAAAAATTTAAATACAATTAATAAAAAAGTTAATAAATAATTAACAAGTACAAGCAACATAAAATGTATAAGAAAAAAAAATGGAATTTATAAAAAATATATTATTATATATTTACTTTTTTGTTTGCAATAAAATAGGAATCTTAAATTATAATTCAACATATATATTTTTGTATTATTTCTAAAATTTTATATATGTATATTTTTAGTTTATCTAACAAAGTTTTCCGATCAAACTGCCCTCGTATGCATAATATAAATAAATATTTTCTATAGCTAAAAGCCATCTAACTCTAAGGGCTTTCGGCTCTATGCACTTAACTCTCTTCCCCTTTTTTTTTTGTTAATTTTTAATGCTATGCAGTGAAAATATATTCACAGATTCTCTATCAAATTCGGGGACCTTGAAAACATGTTTGTTTCCCATTTTATGATCTCTGTGGCATGCCACTTGAGTCGTCCCCAAAAAATAACAAGAAGGAAGAGACGCAGAGCAACAACAACAACAACAACAATAATAATCATCTTTTATTTGAGTGTTCCCAAGGTTTTCTGTCTACCTACTAGCTAAGAGCACTCTCCGTCTCTCACGCACTCTCTGTCTCTCTTTCTTTCCTTCTTACTTAGTCGCTCAAGTGCCGCATGTTGCATGCCGCAGCCAGCATAATTTATGCATCAAGCATTTTGATCTCAGCGAGTCCCGAAATAAACAAAAGAGAAAAAACTTTAATTTTTGTATATATTTTTTCCCCTGTTTTCTTCATGTTCGTTAATCAAATTTAATTGTTGTTGATTGTGGCTGTTTGGCCCCCGAGTTGCCGCCTTTTTGACCCCGCCTCGCCCCATGACAAGGCGCTCAGCATTTCCGCTTGCCAAAAAAACAAAAAAAAAAAACCACAACAATTTGCAACACTTGCCTCGTCTGCGTCGCCCTTTTGCCTGTTCTGTGCCCCTTTGCATCTTTGCCCCTGATTGTGTTTAATATGCATGATATGCAACAATGTTGTTGACGGCTGTTCATTGTTGGGATCGTGGTTGTTGGCGGTTGTAACCGGTTGGCAATGCATCAATAACTCTCTTTTTGTAGCGCGCTTCCTTCGTCTCTCCTTCATCTCTTTTGTCTTGCTGGACTCTAGCTCTTCTCGCCTTTCTCCTCCTACGCCACACTTGACCATCTGCTTCCCATTCTTCTGTTTTTAATTCCACTTCTATTTCTACTAATCATCCTCCTCCATTTCCTGCTCATTTTTCTTCAGCTGCTGCTCTGCCTCATACTTCTCTTGTTGCACCTTCTTTCACTATTCCTTCAGCTCATATTACTATTAGTTCCTATCCTCATCTAACTCCTTCTACTCGTAGCTATCGTCCTCCTTCTCACCTTAATCTAATACCTCAACTTACTCAAACTCCTTTTCTTACCATAACTCGTCTTCCTTTTGAAATTTCACCCTCTCTGTTGCTTCTTCTCCTGTTACACGTTGCTTGTCCATTTGATCAGCTTCTCTTTCTAATCATTTTCTGCCCCACCGACTCCTGCTGCTCCATCTGTCTCCTACTAATTGTCCTCCTCCTGCTCTAACTCCTTACTCCTGTTGTGCCTTCTCTTAGCCATTGGCCATGTTGTCGCTTTGCCACCTGCTGCAGTGATTGCTGCCACAAACGAACCGGTTCCGCTGCGAATAGGAGCACAACAACAATAACTTATGACTTATTCAATTGATTTGTGCCTGTTTTTTTTTTTTTTTTTTTTTTTTTTGCTTCGGCCTAAAAGGGTGGCCATCGCAATCAATGGCGCAGCTTCTCATACCCCATTGCCAATTCCCATTCCCACATAAATCTTGGCCAACAGCAACAACAACAACAACAGTATTTAATATTATTGCTGCCTTGTCAAGTGGCCACAACTCAATTGAGTTTTTTTTTCTCTTTTAAAATTTATTGTTCAATTTGTTGGTTTTAGCGCGAAATTTTTTTTTGGCATTTTTGCTGAATTAATTTATACATAAATTTTTGTAATAATAGCAGAGTTCAATATTGATAAAATATATAAATTCATATTGAACTCTTTTGAAATATTTTATTAATTAATTTCTAAATAATTTTAGCAAAAAAAAAAATATTTTTATTTGTATTTTTTTTTTCATATTATTATTTAGAGCTTACAATAAAAAAAATATATATATATATATAAAAAAAATAATAATAAAAAAAATAAAATAATAAAAAATAAAATAATAAAAAAATAAATAAATACAAAAATAAATAAATAAATAAAATAAAATAATAAAAAAATACATAAAATAAAATAATAAAAAAAATAAAATAAAATAATAAAAAAAAAAATAAATTAAATAAAATAATAAAAAAAATAAAATAAAATAATTTAAAAAAAAAATAAAATAAATAAAATAAAATAAAATAATAAAAAAAAAAATAAAATAAAAAAATAAATAAAATAAAATAAAATAAAATAATAAAAAAAATAAAAAATAAAATAATAAAAAAAATAAAATAATATAATAAAAAAAAACTACCTTTGCTTCAGCGTAAAAATTTCCTAGTTTTGCCGCCGAATCAGTTCTGAGCTGCTTCATAGATAGACATAAATAAATTATATGAACTGTCGCTGGAGGCTTAAACACTTGATTTATATTTTTATTTATGAGTTCAAATATTATTGGACAATTAAGCCAGTATTATGACAGTGTTTGGCTCATTGCAAGCACAAACTGCTTGACAGTTTGCGCCAGTACAGTGACCTATTCACCTCGTCTACAAACACAGTCTATTCGAACTTCCCACTAGTAATTCGATATAGTATAATTACATCTACCCTCTAGGCTCTCTCTCTCTCTCTGTCTATTGATTGTTTAATAAATGCAATTGCCAGCGCTTTAATTGCAATCGAGTGTGTGAGTGTTGTCTGAGTGTGTCTTGTGGTGGTTCGCTTTCACCCGTTCGAGTAGCAGTTCCCTCGACCGTTATCCCTCGCTAGATAAGCGTGCCACACACACACACACACACACACTCTGGCACACACACACACGCACACTTTTGAGTGCGTTGCACCCGCTTGCAAAAATATGATTTTTAGTCAGTGAAACAATTATGAAAAACATGACTCGCACATCGCAAGAGTAGCATACAAAAAAAGACAAAAAAAAAAAAAAAACAAACAACAATAATAAATATATATACAAAAAAAAAAAAAGAAGCAGCAGCAGAAAAAAAGATAATAATAGCTATAATAAAAAATATATATGTGCGTGGAGATTTTTGAAGCAAATTGTTATGACGGCTGCCAGCGATGAGCGTTGAACTAATTGTGCGCTCAACAGAGAAGCGAAACGGATTTCAATAACAGCAACAAAATATAAATAATAATACACAAATATCTACGAAGATGAAAACAAATATGCATAGGTGTGTGTGTGTGTGTGTGTGTGTGTGTGTGTCGCAAATGCAAATGTGCAGAAGCTTTTCATAGCCCTTCAAGAAAAGACAGATATAAGCAGAATAATTGTATTGGGAAATGCATATAAAGATAAAATAAAAATATTAAAAATCATAAATAAAAATAATTTTAAAAAAGTAAATTTTTAAATAAATGTAAAAAAAAATAAATGTAAAACAAATAAAAAATAATAATTAAAAAAAAAGAACACATTAAAAATTAAAAAAAAAAAAATTTTTTTTAAATATAAATAAATAAAAATAAAAAAATAAAAATAAAAAAATTAAAAATAATAAAAATAAAATAAAAATATTAAAAATCATAAATAAAAATAATTTAAAAAAAGTAAATTATTAAATAAATGTAAAAAAAAAAAATAAATATAAAACAAATAAAAAATAATAATTTAAAAAAAAAAGAACACATCAAAAATTAAAAAAAAAAAATTTAAAAAATATAAATAAATAAAAATAAAAAAAAATAAATAAAAAAAAAAATTAAAAATAATAAAAAAAAATTAATAATAATAATAATTTTAATATATATCTGCACAAAGCCATTTAAAAAAATATAAGAAATTTTTATATAAGGCAATTGTTAACATTAAATAAATAAAAATAAAGAAAATAAAATAAATGTGCCTGAAGTTATATGAAATATGTAAAATATTGCATATAGCATTAGCTTTCCTTAATAATATATAAAAAATCCCACTAGATCGTCTATAATTTTAAATGTGTCTAAACTTCATTTAAACTCTAAAAAAAAAATATTTTTAATATGAAAAAAATATGAAATAAATTGGTGCCTTTAAGCTTTTGCATATTTACTATTTTACATTTCATTAAATTTGATTTGTTATATTAAATATAGTAAATACTTTTTTATTATTATTTACTTTGCAAACTTGTTATCAAGCAAGTGCACTCAAAACTTTTCTTCTTTAAATGATCGCAATGGAAAATTCCATTTGAAATGATAAAAAATGATGTTTCTTTTGCTTCACGACAAAACAAAGTTTACTCAAGCGGCAATAATAATAATAAAGAATAATAATAATAAAATAATAAGAGCAACAAAGCGAACAACAATAATATGCAAATAAAAGAGGCGTTGACCTGACCCCAGAGTCAAACCAAATGCCGCTCAAGTGGGGGCTGTGAAGCCCACGGAAAGTTTTACATGCAGATGCATATATATAAGATTATATATATATATATGTATCAGCCCAGCCCACCTGGCCGCACATGTCTGGTGGCGGCAAAGCCTATTATATATGTATATGTCTATAAAAAAAGCAATCTGTGCAACATATTTATGTTAATTTCGAAGAGACGTGGGCAACCCGTCAAAAAAAATATGCTTCAATGATATCTGAAGTGGGCTGCATGACGGAAATGAAGGCAAATGCCGTTGCACAGTGGAAAATGTAACAAAAAAAAATAAAAAATAAAAAGAAAAAAAATGGCAGCCTGAAATATATAAATGCAGACAAAAATATGAAATAGCAAATATATATAGCAGAAAATTATTTCAACAAGCTTTAAACTTGTTTCTGAAATCAATTTAAGCAATTTCTCAGACGTTCGAAGCACTCTGTGCATGCATTCAATTTTCTTCTGCTGATAACTCAAAATGTTCCACTGTGCATTGATTGTCAAAGCGATTGTCGTTGTTGTTGTTTTTGGTTCTTGTTGTCATTTGACTGCAGTCGATTCGTTTTTATGCCCAAAATTGGTTTATCAATCAATTAATGAGAAACAGAAAATAATAATAAAGAGAAAAGCATAAAGGAAAACGTTTTTATTGCTGTTGCTGCTGTTTTTAAGGGGGGCGTTGCTCATCATCATTGTTGTTGCTGCTGTTCATATGGTCCAATATAACGGTTGAGCATATATATAGAAGCTGAGCAGAACGAATTCAATGTGGAATGCATAATTAAACATGATTGCAATTGCTTAACAGCAGCAGCAGCAGCAGCTGTTATTGTTATTGTTGTTGTTGTAGCTGCGACAGCAATTGTTGCAACAACAACAGCAGCAGCAGCAATTGCAACTGCTTTCAGTTGGAGGCCAACAAACTGAAACTAGAACGTGGGTGGCTGTTTCAAATTGAGTACTAAACCCAATTTCACCAAAAATGAGAAAAAACACACACATTGCAGTTGTTGTTGCAGCGTGTCGTAGTTGTTGCTGCCGCACGCGACATGGCCGCATGCACACAAATTGCATAAGTCGCTCAAATTCAACAAAAAATTTATTTTACGCGCACAAATTTTTTTTTATTGAATTGGCATAAAAGTTGAAGCCGCATTTGTTGTACTCTATTTTGCCTCTCTCACTCTCGTTTGTTGCTACTTTAGAGAGAGAAGTACGCAGTGGCTTCGCCTTGTCTATCTTCTGTCTCTTTTTGTATTTCTAGCTCATTCTGACTCTTGCTTTTCTTCCTCTCTCTATACATCTTTTCCTTTCGCATTATATATCTTCTTCTCCGTCTATCTTGCACATTATATATCTTTTCTCTCAAGTTTCTTCCTATCTAACTGTCTATATATTTTTCAATCTCCTCTCTCCCCTTTCCTTCTCTGTCTCTCTCAATCTTTCCTCGTCGTATTTAACTTGAACTACTCTACAAAAAAGCTTTCTTTTATCAGTGCACTCTGATTATACCCTAACAGCCTGACAGCAAATTATAGCGTCAGCTTTGCTCTCTAAGTGTTGTTGCTGTCGCTGCTTTCTTCTTTAAGCTAAAAACCGCAAGGCGCTTATTTTGTCAACAAGAGCAACAAATGCCAATGCATGCGCGACAACTGCAACAACTCAAATTGTGAATGCGCCTTGCAATTGCTGCAGTGCAGCGAGCCGATCGGCGGGGGCATGGGCGTGGGCGTGGCAGCTCCGATGGCTGGCCAAAAAGTTTTAATAATGCGAAAACAAAGTTTTCAATTGCTATTGCAGTTGTTGTTGTTGTGCACTTTGCATAAACACGAGCAAAAACTTTTTAAATTGTCACGAACTTCGCTAGCGCTGCTGGCCGACAGGTGGCGCTTTGCCTAATTGCGAGCATGAGAGCGCGCGCACGCTTCTATGCGGAAGTTGACAGCGTGTGAGAAAGAGAGAGGGAGAGAACATACAAATTATTTGCATATTTGCATCTCTTAAAGTTTTTGTATCATTCTTCAGTCGCTTCTTCTTCATTTTGGTTAATTTCTGCTTCTTTTTTCATTGTATTTTTTTGTTTTTGATGTCAATGACTCGGTTTGGTCTCTTGCAAGTTTCTTTTTTTTTTTTGGGCGGCCGACGCGACGCTCTCTTTTTCATTTCTTGCTGACTAATGCAGCCAGCAGCGACGTCGCCGGCGTGTGCATTTAAATTTTTAATGTTTTGGTGTTTTAATACCCATTAAAAGCGTTGATATAAAAGACGGGCGGGCAGATAATAAAGTTGATCAGACGTAAGGTTTTTCAGGTGGAAACTATGTAAAATGGTATTTGTGCGCTTGAAGAAAATAATTAAAATTGATGTTAAAAAATCATATAAATATTGTAGAATTTTAAAAATATAAATAAATGATAAAAGAAAATACATATGTTAGAATATTAAAAATATAAATAAATTATAAAAAATTATATACATATTTTAGAATATTAAAAATATAAATAAAAATATAAAAAAAAAGAAAAAAATATTTTAGTACATTTAAAATATAAAATAATAAAATATAAAGAAAAAATAATAATAAATAAAATATATTTAAAAAAAATAAAATAAAATAATAATAAATGAATAAAAAAATTAATAAAAAGATAATTATAAACCAAATAACATTTTTTGCTTAGTATATTTAAAAAATAAAAAATTGAAAATTAAATAAAATTTGAAAAAAATATTAAAAATTAAATACAAGAATAAACTAATTTAACATGCAAAATAAATAGGAAACAAAATTACAAATACAAATAAATTATGAATTTAAATGTTTATTTTCAGTGTATTATTTGTATGCTATAAATAAATATTACTATATTAAATATAGAAAACTCTTTCAATAAAATTAATTTAAGTAGTATCTCTTAGCCTTGTACTCCACACTTGCATGCAATTATGCTTTAGTCTTTGTTTCTCTGTTTCTTTTATGATTTCTCTGACAAACCAAACTTCATTTGCATATGTGTTGCACTCGGTTTTGTTATTATTATTGTTGTAAATGTTATTTTAAATACTCATTCATTAATGTGTAAAGAGAGCATATCAGCTGGCTGCAATGGCAAGCTAAAATAGAGTTTGGATTTGAAATAAATGTGTTTTTTTTATATATATAAAATATGCAAATTTTTTATGCTTTTGGAATTTTTCGAATCGAATATTTATTAGTTTAAAAGTTGCTAATGTAATTTAATAATAATCTTTGTAATCTTTGTACTTCTAAGTCAATCAATCAATAATCAATAATCAACCTGAATCTCATTGGCTTCAAATTTCTTTATGAATATTTTAATTTAATTAAACCTAATTAGAAATTTTTGTTAATGAAGATTACATTGAAGGGAGACAAGCAGACTTATTATCAAATTGCATTTAAGGTTTTCTGTTGCTTGAATGTCGAGATAAATTCTATTAGGCATTAAAGCTCTGTAACTCAAATACAATTCCTAGGTAAGAATTTTCAATTGAGAATAGACTAGATTGGACTAGACTACAGAATATTCCAGTTTGAGGCTTTCGGAATTTGTGATTGGTGATTTCAAAATATAAATAACAGAAAAAGAAATTATCTATAGCTCTTAAATAATTCAGTTTGAAGTGGAACTTAAGCGTATCATTGATGCTCACTTCATTCAGGGGTAATCTACTTGGACCTCTGAACCATATGGCTCGAGCCCTTGACAGATAAGTGTGAGAGCGAAAGAGAGGCAGCAAGCGAGATAGTTATAACTGTCATAGTCTTTGAGCATTCTTGAGCTGCATTGAAAATGCGTTCCTCTCTCTTTATGTTGAAAGCTGAACGTGTATTAGGCAGTCGGTGCTCGTTAGTTTATTATTGTTAATTTGTTTGTTTGTTAATTTTTTTCCCCGTTTTTTTCTTTGGTTGCAGCAACTGATTAGTGGGTCATATTATGCTAGAACTTTCAGTCGGACAGCGACAAACTAATTGTTGTTGTCTTTTTCACTTGCCTCAAAACATTTTCCAATTTGTATTTTAATTTTGAAACATTTTCTCTTTTTTTTTTTTTGTATTTATATTTCGCTTTAATGGACAACAACAGCTGTTGACTGAGCGGTTTCTTCTTTTTTTGTTTACACTGTCATAAATTTGGTGGGACTCGTGCTTAAGTTGTCTATTTATGATTTGCTGCTAGCTGCCATATGCAATCTTTCACTGGCAGCTGCCGCGCCTCTCCCAGCTCCGCCCACCACCTCTATGGCTTTCCGGCTTGCGTAAAAATTTTGTGTTTTTATTTATAATTTTTTTGTGCTTGCGGCATATTTTTGGCATTGCCCTTGGAATATTTGACATGGATTTTTTCTTGATTATTGTTGTTGGATTTGTTGTATTGGTCGTAAATTGAACAAAGAAAATGCGAAAGTTGTTTTGCCGCATGGGAAAAATGCGACACAGACAATTCTATATATACCCCTCTCGCTCGCACCGCCGCTCTGAATGTCGCAGAGCAGAGATCAATAAACTTTTGGCAAACAACAAGAAAATGGAAACGCAAAGAAAACAAATTAAAGCGCATACAGAAAAAAAAACAAAAAAGAAAAGATTACAGCTGAGCAACAAAGTGGAGAAACTGCGAGAGAAACAGAGATAGCAAAGAAAAAAATAATATACATATATATATAGTTTGCAAAAGCAGAACAGAATGAGGAAGAGTAAGAGAGAGGGGATTGCATAGCGGGCAACAGCGAAAGCTAGAGCGGAACAGAAGGGTGTGCGTGTGTGTGTGTGTGTGTGTCATTGGCAGTGAACGCCGGCCGATTGTCATGGAAGTTGTTGAAGTCGAAGTCGAATTCGAATTCGAATTCGAATCTCGAAGTCATCGTCTCGTCTGGTCTGGCTAAGGCAAATATATCGCACTGCATGCATGCCCTCTCTCCCTCTCCCCCTCTCCAGTTTTATTTATATAATCGCAGACAATATGCATGCACACACATACACGCACTTGTTGTAGCTGTGTGTGTGTGTGTGTGTGTTTTGTACTTCTTTTTTTTTGGCACGGCAATAGCTGCGTCATCATCATTAAAGTTGCCGGCTTAAGTTCGTCTGAGATGTTTTTTTTTTCTCTTTTTCTTATTTCTTTCTCTTTGGCTCTTTCTCTTTGAACTCTGTGACGCGCACTGCACAGAGAGGATCGTTAGACAAGGTTGTTTGACTACAAATCTTTGTTTTACATATGCCACATAAATGTTATTATTTGGAATTTTTTAATTATATAAATTAATGAAAATTTTAAATCTTTGTACTAATAAATACTAAAAACTCTTAACTAGCACAACTCACTCTGCATTAAATACAGCAGCTCAACTTTCTAGAGTATCTATGCGTTGAGCATTTGACTGTAGACACGCCATCCTCCTCATTTTTTGTCTTCTTTTGCTCCTCTGTTTGCCAAACGTAATAAACAAGCAAATATAATTTATTTTTATCTGCCTTTTCTGCTGTTTTGCGTGTGTTTTTTTCCGCGTTTCTATTTGAATTTTTTTTTTGTTTTTTTTTTGTTCGGCTTCTTGTTGGTCTTTTCTTTCTGGCTACGTATTTAACATTATGAACTTTTGCACTTTGCAAATAGACAAAAGGTGTTGCGAGCAGGTGTGTACGCATGGGGGGGGAGGGGGTGTGTGCTTGGTCTTTGATATGCAAATGCCAGCACACGCAACTTATTAAATGTAGATACAAATGTCAAATGTGAAAGCCGAATTTCTATATATATATATAAGTATATGTATATGTATTGTATTTTCATTAATTTTTCTCTCTTTCTCTCTCTTGCAGGTGCGTATCCTGATGTTCGATGTCTGCCTCAAGTCCTGGATTATTGAGGCAGCCATGCAAGCTATATTAAATATACTATAAATAGAGATAAATACATATACATGTGTAAGTTAATGTGTTACGGTGACTGACATTAGTCAAGCTACACACACACACCAACACAACACAAATTCTTGTTGTAGACGCGCTAATCAAGTTGACCTTTTGCATTAGGGTTTCTCTCTCTCTCTCTCTCGCTCTGTCTTTTATTATTATTTGCCGCAGCTGGCTTTACGAATTAGACAAATTAAATAAATAACGTACAAATTGTGTAAATAACACACTAGAATATATATATACTATATATGTATATAGCATAGATCACACGCAAATAAGATGAATATCCAACTCACAGATATCAACAAAATATATGCTATCTTTTTTTTGTGAAATTAATTTAGAGAGCATAGGAGACATTCGAATGCTCTAACAATAGGGCTAGTTATTTATTTTATTAGTTTTTACAGGAAAAATGGAAATCAGCAAACTAGATAGGCTTTATCCAATAAAGTGTTATAAGATACTAAAATAGGCTAATATCAGCAGCTGCTAGCTTTATTTGTGCTTTTGTCACGGTGCAACGTGTCGTATGCGCAATATTGCATTGAATTTAGCTACTCTCTGGCTCTTACTCTTGCTCTACGCTTCTCTCTCTCTCTCTCTGTCGTCGCTCTCTGTCTTTCACACTAACCAACTCAATTGCTTTCAATTGAGCTCAATTCATTGAGTTTTATTGCACTTGGGGTTTGCTTTGCGATCAGCTGTTTGTCAATTAAAGCTAAGCATTTTGGGCACAGTGCGCATTAACAGTTGATGGCCAGCCAGGCAGCCAGGCAGCCAGTCAGGCAAGCAGAGCTGTTAATCTCTCAAGTGTCAAACAGTGTGACCCAGTTAAGATCGATCGATTGATCGCTCGTTCGTTGCTATATCGATACGCCATAACTGGTTATAATGAGGAAATCAAATACAAATTCAAAAGTCAACATAAACATCAAATGATGAAGACGATGACAACGCCCCTGTCGTAAAACTTGAGCAAACAGATTTTGTATACCCTAGAACTCGTTCACAGTGCGTGTATGTTGGCTAGAATGATGTGTTGAGAATGTATATTGTAGGTAGAAGAAGACAAGATCCATTGCATAGATTAGATTCATGCTGAATCTAGAGCAATGGCCGATTCTTGCATCGCTGTAAGGTTTATAGATTTCATATACAAATTGTCTATGTGTTATGGAATTTATATAAAGGTTTGCGATTATTTTGATCGTACGACAGATTATCATGTAAGACATGTGATAAAAAACTATAGTTCATAAAATAATTTTGTATTGATTTCATGAAATCGATAATACTTTTCGATTAATTGAATGGATCATCATGTAAGACATCCAATGAAAAACTACAGTTCATAAAAGTTTTTTGTATCGATCGATGTATTAATGAAGATCGTTTCATGAAATCATGAAATCTAACGAACGTTAGTTTTTCATTCGAAAACTTACATAAAAATCTATCTATAGCAATATTCAAATCTGTGTAAACTAATCGATTACGAATTAACGTGTCTCAGATTTTTATTTGAACTCTTAGACAAAGACTCAACTACAGCAAAAACAAGTCAAGTTTGTTCTGCTTAATAGATCAGTTTTACCTGACAGATTTGAATGAGATTTTAAGCATTTAAACACTTTTGTCTTGAAAGCCAATCATAAAATGTTATATTTAGTTTTATGCTAAGTCAAAGTTCAGTTCAGTTCAAAGATAGCATAACAAAATATTCATATTTTATTTTATATGTATATATAAATATATAGAACATTTGATACAACATTTCATTGAAATCTAACAACTATAACAGAAGTTATTAAAGAAAGTGTTAGGACAGATAAACAGCGCCTGAACTCAATTGAGTTACTTTGAGTATTCTATAAATTAAGCTACAAAAATAAAAATATCTTCTATATATGTCTGCAATTTTTTTATATTTTTTTTATTTTATTTATTTTTTTTTATTTTTATTTTATCTGCAATAACTATGCATAATATTTTATAAATACACACGCTTTATACAACCCAAGTTCTGTGTAAAATTCTTCACTTGAAAAGTCTTGCATTTCCTAGAGTATTTCACTCTTCAAGCCGTATCTAATTTAAGCTTTAGCTGAGTTTTATTTCGATTTATTGTTTGTTTTTCAATTTGTGGCTTCTCTTTGTTTGCTCTGAATTAGCATAAGTCAATAAATTAGTCAACGTGTTAGGGACGTAGTTTCAAAAGCTATTTTTTTTTTCAAGGTATGTTTGGACGTGATGCTGCGATTGTTGCTGCTGCTGCTGCTGCTGCTACTTCTTTTTCTTCCTATATGTGATATATGTTTTTTGATTGCTTTGCCTTCGGGGCTAAAGTCATAAAAAAAAAACGAAATCCGTTTTTTTTCTGTCGTCTGGGTCAATAGACTTTTGCGATTGATTGTACGATGTTGTTGTTGTCGTTGCTGTTGTCTTGTCTCTTATGTTTTATGATTAGACTTTTGTTATAATTTCTAACGGAAGATTCGGTGTTTTTTGTTTTCTATTTTCTATTTGTATTTATTTTGGTTTGCTGTTTGCTGCTTGCTGTTTGTGACCCGCAGCAGCCATAAAAAAAAATATTTAAAAAAAAAAAAGGTCATCAAGCTAAGCTCAGCGTACATTGTTTCACTCACAAATTATATAAATTTTGTGTGTATCTTTTGCAGGTGCTAACAAAAATTTGTATAAAAAAAATGGAGCAGCAGCAGCAACAATTGCCGCCAACAGCAGCAACTAATGAAAATGCAACAATTTCCATGGCCATGCACTAAAACAAAAACAAACAAATATCGCTTCCCAAAAAATAAAATAAAATAAATAAAATATTCAAATGAGAAAACCAAAGAAAGAAAATGAAAATTGCATAGAAATATTAACGCAAAAATAAATAAATAAAAAATAAAACGTGACAAGTGCTAAGCAAATATTGCAATATCTAAAAACAAAAAAATTCAATAATCAAAATTAACTAATAAGAAAAAAGAAGAAGAAGCAGCAGTTGAGATAACAGCAACAGCAAGAGAAACAGAAAAAGTAAAGGAAACGTAACTGCGGCAAGAATTGAAATTTGATTTGAACAATTGTGATGTAAGTTGAGAAAAGAAAACAAAAACAAAAACAAAAATACAAATGCTTAAGTAATTGTAGTCTTTAAGAAAACAACAGAAAAAGTAACTGCAAACTAGAGACTGTTATAGATTGGAGACTGCCAATTGTAGTATATTATATCATTCCAATAGTGAGAGCAAGAGCAATGTTAGCTGCAAAACTTTTATGGAGTTTTAAGATCTAAAAAAAAAACAATATGTGAAAGGGCCAAATGAGCAGTAGAAAACTTGGAAAATATCTAGTTAAATCTAAGATTTAAGATCTAAAAAAAAAACAATATGTGAAAATGCCAAATGATCAGTAGAAAGCTTGGATAATATCTAGTTAAATCTAGAAATTTATTAATTGAAGATATTTCATTATATTCGTGATACTTTGCAATTAACCATCAACAGGCGCTTTCATATTTGCCATTATAATTCTATTCTGATTAATAAGCAAATATTTCGAGCTCAAACCAAAGTTGCTGAAAGCTTTAAGCGAGCTTTTACTGGGTTTTTAGGACATCATTCAGTTGCTTTAAAAATAGCTTTACTTGAAGCACTGAATACAACTTTTTGAAGAAGCTTTAATGAGCTTTCAGCTAATGTAAATACTGTGCTGCAATTGCTATAAATTAAGACTGATTTTCGAATCAGATTTTTATGCTTTGGGACCTACTATATTAGCTATAAAAACTACCAAATATAATTCTACTCGGTTTACTTTGTGTTTCAACTTAAAATCTAATTTTATTTAGCAGCTTACACTTTATTTTATTTATTGATGGAAATTGCATATGTAGCTTAATTATATTAATAATCTCCAAGCTGCACATAATGAGTCTATGTATGCAGGAACTTGAATGTATACAAGCAATAGTCGAACTCATCTGTGAAGCGCGCCCAGGACACGCTTAAATTAGCTCAAACTCGTTGCTGCTAGCCCCTTGGAACAGCATTAATTATACGCCTCATTGGTCAGCATAGCACAGGTGATTGCACCTGTCTAGCTGTCTGTCGGTCTCAACGCCTGCACAATTTGAGCTACTGCATTCCCTGCGGCATTGAGTTAGGCCAATCAGTGCACATACATTGCCTCATCCTGCTGATGTCCCCCCCGTCGGTGTCTCCTGCCTTTGCCTCCTCTCTCTCTAAGCCAATTTGCGTGTCATTCGGGTTTTTTTTGCCGTCCTCTTTTGCCACAAGCTAACGAAGCTGGCTGCCATGTCCCCTGGGCTGTAAAAGCTCCAGTGCCACGCCCAGCTTATTAGCGTGGGCGTTAATGCTGATGCTGCTGTTGATGATGTTGCTGCTGTTGATTACGTGCTGCATTACTCAATCGATGGCATGGCCCAAGGGTCGATTGAAAGGGGACAGAGCACGCTCGGCTCATCATCAGCCATTTGTTTGCATTATGAAATTCGCAGACACTTGTCGAGTTGGCAGCAGCTGCGCCTAATGCAGCTATATAATCAGATATGCTAGATATGGATCTATCTATATTGTGTTTTGTTCTCTTCTCTTGGCATTTCCATGCGTGTCGTGTGACGTGATTAATAATAGTTTGCATTAATTACAGTGAGTCAGCCCAACTCTAGTTCATTCATTTTCCACAGGCTGCCCCACAACTGCTGCACATTTGCTCATTAGTCTCTTATATACATTTACTTATATGTGTAGGTTTCTTGCTCAACTTGCAGTAAAAGTTTGCTTTAGCTGCAGTCGCAGCTGCTGCGAAATAATACCCAAAAACCCAGCTCTGATGAATTGTTATTCGGGGGTAATTAAATTGCGAGCTGTCAAATGAAGGAACGTGTAATTATAGCTAGCTATATCAAATCGGGCTGACAGATGGGGGTAAGAGGAGCAGCAGTAACTTGAGAATAGCTTGAATTTCAACTTAATCAAGCTAATGATTAATGTGAAGGATAATGAGCATCGTAATGACTAAGGCAAGGATGATGTTGGTGTTAATGACATTGCAAAGCATGAAGAAAAGCAAATTAATAAATTTTGAAGAATTTTTAAGATAATGACAACAATAATGGCAATGAAAATGATAATGACAAAGGATAATGCAAATAAAAATATTAAATCAAATGAATCAAACGGATAATGAGAATGAAAGGAAAATGAAAAGAAAAAGAACAAGTAAGAAGGCTCTAGTCGAGACGGCTCGACTACGAGATACCCTGAACCCTGCCAAAAAAAAATTAGTTTCTTACAAATTATAAAATTTAAATTACAAAATCCTTGTATCGAAAATATCTATATAAATATATAAATTTATATAAAAATCTCTAGCTCAAACGGTGTAGAAGTGCCCAAAAAACATAAGAAATGGAAACGAATTTTCAATTTTTTATCGATAATTTGGAAATGGGATGAGTTATCGAAAAAACAAAATAAACTCGTACTGCGTAACTAACATACGAATGTCATTTCAGCTCTCTAGCTTTTGTAGTTTTCGAAATGTCGACGTTCATACAGACGGACGGACGGAGAGACGGAGAGGGCTAGATCAACTTATTTTTTGGTGCTGATCAAGAGTATATATACTTTGTTTCGTCTGCCACGTCTCCTTCTGCCTGTTACATACTTTTAACAAAACTATTATACCCTGATTTCCCATTTTCAATGAGTTCAGGGTATAAAAAGAAAGAGAGAAAGAAGTTTGATAATGACAGGAACAATGATAATACAAAAGGATAATGACAAACAAAATTATAATAATAATGACAATAACACTTGATAATGCATATAATAATGAACATAATAATGCTAGTGCTTATGATGATAATGATGATCGTAATATGAATATAAAATGAATATGTTAATGACAATGACAATTATAATGATAATAATAATGATAATGATAAAGTGACTTGTTATTAGGTGTGAAATAATATTGATAATGATAATGATTATTAGCATAAGTAATGAAAATGAAAGCCTAGTATTTATGCTAATAAAACTAATAATGATAATGACAATGAAGAGCACAGCATGGTGAATGACAACTGCTGAAGGAGCCTGTGAAGCAGTTTATGACAATATGAGATAGTGATAATGATAATGATGTTAATGAAGGCAATGACAATGACAATGTCAAGGATAATGAGAATAATGAAATGAATTCAAAGTGAAGCAAAAACAAATATTTGATGATAATGATAATAATAATAATATCATCTAAAGCAAACATAATAATAATATTACTAGCAGATCTGTTGAGTTTAGTGTTAACACTTAACACATATATTCATAGAGCTTAACAATTTTTCAATTGGTCAACAAAAGGCGCCCACAATACCAATTGAAGACGATGAAACAAAAAGTTTGTTTATAAATGGTTAAAAATGATTTTTTGGTTACCTTGATAATCGAACTGAAAGTGAGCGCAGCTCACAGTAATGAATTTGTTTTGTCTCTGTGTGGGTTTCATTGTGGCGCAAATTCAATTGAAACAACGTTCAATTCTCTTTGAGCAGCGCCCACAAAGCGCAGCCGTTGAAGTTAGAGTTGCTTAAGTTGTTGCTGCTCTCAGGTGAGGGACAGGTGGCCGCGCTTGCTCGCTGCTGCGAGAGTTATAATAGCCCAAGCAAATGCGTTTGCATACTACAGACTAAACAAGACTAAGACTGTCCATTGAGTCTATTCAGCAGATGTGAGGGAACTCTAAGCAGACGCCAAATGAATCAATAAGTAAATGCAGAAACGAATGAATGATCGAGTGAATGAATGAATGAGTCGTTGACTGTGAATGTGAGCGAGCGCCAATAGTTAGTTGTAAATGTATATATATATTTATATATATATATATAAATTGCAACAAATTGTGCTGGCGATCAGACAGAGGCGGGGGCGTTGCGCCGTCTGTCTGTAGCTAAAAGCAACAGCAACAACATTGGCAACAACAACAACAACAACATTGGCAACAACTGTTAGCCACATTGCAACTTTGCTGAGCACAAACAAAATATGCGCAAACATTTCGCAAAGAAATCACTTGGAGAAGAAGGCGGGCTTATTGGGCAGGTGTGTGTAGGTGCTGCTGCAGGTAGACATAACTTATGTAATGCTTGTGCCTAATTAAAATGCTCAGCAACAACAATATTGTCTAGCGAAGAGTTACAGCTGCAACTGCATTAACAAGCGCCGCGAGTGCATTCGAAAATTGCATTAACCCAAAAATGTCAAGAGTACACTGAGCGAAAAAATAATAGATAATGTATGACTTGGAGAAGAGATAAAAAGATGTGTATAAAAAATGTGAAAAAAGTAGAACTTAGTAAAATAGAAGATAGTAAAAAACAATATGAATGTAATACAATACTTAAATATTTGTGCACAGTTGGATTTATTTAAATAATATAACAACATAAACAACATATAACAACAACAACAAAATAAAATTTTAGAAAAAAGTAATATAGAATAATTAAATTTTAAAAAATATTAATAATAAAGAAATTTAAAAATGGAAAAATATTTAAAAAAAAAATAATGAAAAAAATAAATGAATAAATTGAAAAAGAAAATGAAAAATATTATTTAAAAAAAATATTAATAATGACCATAATCATAAAAAAATCAAACAATTTTTTTTAATTTAAAAAAAATATTTTTTTTTAATTAATAAAAAAATGTTTTTAAAATTAAAATAAATAAATAAACAAATTTAAAAATGGAAAAATATTATAAAAAAATAAATAATGAAAAAAAAAAATAATAATAATAAATAAATTGAAAAAGAAAAGGAAAAATATTATTTAAAAAAAAATATTAATAATGACCATAATCATAATAAAAAATTAAGAAATTTTTTTTAATTTAAAAAAAAATATATATATAATTTTTTATTTAATTAATAAAAAAATTTGTTTTTAAATTAATAAAAAATTTGTTTTTAAATGTTAAAAAAATTTTTTTTAATAATAAAAAGTAGTATATAAAAGAAATTCAAGAAAAATACATATTTTTGTGAAGAACAAGATTATAATTAATTACAAAACTTAAGTTTAAAAACAAAATTATTTATGCCAAAAATAAAGAGCATTAGGAAAAAAAACTCGCAGGGACTTGTAGCAAATTAAATACTAATTAAAAATATTAGACAAATGATTTTATTTTTTTTAACCATTAAAAATCATTCTTTTTCATCTACTACCCATAACAATTTCTCTCAGTGCATTGCAAATTTGCCTAAAATTGCAAATTGTGTGAATTTATAGATTGAAATTTTCGGCTGACGCGCAAAAAATGTCAATTTCAATGATGCGTTGCTAATGGACCGAACAACTAGACAGCTGGGGCTATATCTGGCTGCAAAAGTATATATTTAACTATTTATGTTGGGGAGGTGGACGAGAGACTGCGTTTATGTAGAGCCCATGCGGCGTATGCGTTATGTTGATGCTTGCAAATTGCGCATACGCCCCATAAATATTTTCGCTTAAATTTGCATTTTGAAAAAAGAAAACAATGCAACAAAATTACAATTGAGAACTGTGCCGAATATGATTGACTGACTAATACTCGTGCAGTGTTAGGTTTCTTGAGAACTTAAGAGATATGTCATTAAATTGTTGAATATATCTGTTGAGGAGGTGATATGGCCAATTCCAATTTGCAACGCGCTCTGCAGGCAATAAATATAGATAATAAATTCCATATACTCTCTTTAAATTGATCGAACGAGCATGCAAAAAAAATGTCACATTCAATTAACTGCGCGCAAAAATAAATGTTTGACAGTCATGTCACGCCCCATATACCCATTTTACCTGCTTGTTCCTGCATATAGCGGTACACAGATGCAATTGGCTATGAAAATTTGCTGCCGTTGGGTGAAACGATTTTCATTTTAGCTAGCGGCAACTGCTGCTGGCGCTGCCTGTGTAGCATTTTCCATATATACATATATTTCTAGCTGCTGCTGCTGAGGTCGTAAAAAATGCATTTTCAATTTTTATGTTTGTTCGGGCATTGAGTAATGGACATAAATATATGCACACATGTATCTCTGTGTGGTCTCACAAAACAAACAACAGCCAAAAACAAAAATGTCTTGTTTCATGTTTACTCTGCTCATGTTGCTTCATCTCTCTTAGTTCAGTTGACAAGCTTCCTCCTCTAACTCCTGTATCTCTCTCTCTCTCTTTCTCTTTCTCTTTCTCTTTCTCTTTGAATAATTTTGAGTGTTTTCCTTACCGCAAAACATTGTCAGTGTGTGTGGTTAGCATGTGGATTGCATTTCTTATGGTCAGAGCAAGCAAAGAGTTTGGTATTTTTGGATTGAGTACAGGAGAGAATCTATATATATATTATATGCTTTATGTTGAAAATAACATCTGTAGCAATGCGATATGTATCGATTACAGCATTTACCATATCTATGTGATAGTTATCATCTCTAAGTTAGTCACAAATAAACCATTGTTGTGAAAGCACACAAGCGCGTTTGTTTTATATTTCAATTTAAATATAACTTTCGTGCATACGTATGGAGAAACGAAAACTCTCTATCCAACACTTTATATACACAGAATGCATAAAAAGTATGTTTCTGGCCCTGCCTATATCATAGATCTAGAGTCTATTATTTTATGCATTGCATATTAGCTCATCTGTTTTTTGCATAACTCTGGCTCCATCTAAGAGAGAGAGAGAGAATTTGACTTATTCAAAATTTATATAACACACTTCATTTAATGGCATATCGATATATATCGATTCTTATTCTTTGTTTTTTTTTTTTTTTTTAACAAACAAAACTAAAGACAAAACTTATATATTATGTTCTCTCAATATATGCTAAGTTTGAATATATCAGATTTAAGCATAGGAGAAAAGAATATTTTATTCAATTTGTATCTATATACTCATTTAAGAGGTAGCTATAGAGCAATAATAACTGTTTTCTAAATATTGTAAAACCATTGTCTGATAAATCATTCATGAATCACACTCAATAGCAAACAAAAAAAAAAGTCTGTTAAAAGTAAACAGTCTGAGCTAAATTGGCAAAAAAGAAAAACAAAACATAAAAAAGTTATCTTGAAATAATATAAAGACAAAGATAAGATATACCCATAATACAATATATATACAATATATATATATATATATATTTTTTTTTTTTTTTTGACTTGTCATAGTTGACATTGAACTGAAAAAGGGAATATATTCTTCTTTTTCTTTGAAGCATAGTTTTATAGAATTTTTTATCAAAATAAAAAATTTACAACTAAGAAAGTTATAATTTCATTATATAATAATTTATAAATGAGCAAGTTTACACTATTAAGTCTATAGTTGTAGATTGACTTATAGACATAACTTGAGTAGATCTGATTCAAAATATACATATATGCTTGTGGCCACGCCTGCTGCTGCATCATGATATACTTTTTTTAGAATAATACGATGGGATAGTTATTTCTTCGAGTTTATCGCAAAATGTAAACAATAATTTATATATATATATTATATGATTATGTAATATATATTATATATAATGTATGTCCATATGTATGCATGTATTTTATTATATAAATACAATAGTTAATGAGTTAAACATTTATGGCTTATTATTTATTTATATTCAGCTTTATATAGAGATTCAATTGGATATCAAGCAGGGCAACTGCTTTAGTTCTACTGCCAACCAACTAAAAAAAATCTACTTATAGATAAATGAATCGCCATCAATTGCATTCGCCATAAACTGTTCTCAATTGAAATTCAGTGACAGCCATAAGGATATCAATAATTATTACTACAATCAATTCAATTGCATATCCTTTCGCATGGGCTGCTCTGCTGCTGCTGTGTGTGTTTGCTGTGGCATATCGATGCTCTGCAACTGTATTTATCTCAATGCTTAACAACTGCAAGCATATATCACGAGGTGCTCTCGCTCGCACTGCCACAGTTGCTAGCTGGCTGGCAGCAGCAGCAGTGATGCTCTTGCCATCCCTTTTACACTGCCGCCTGCATTGATATAAATGGCAAAACGCATTTAAAACTTGAGCTATAATCAATCTTCATATGGCAATGCTTCATTGCCTGCTCGCCAAGAGACAGAGGGAGTGAGAAGGGGATAGTGGAGAGTGAAAGAGTGTACAGTGTAGAGTGTGACAGAGTATTAGTGCAGGCTATGGGTTAGCAGAGTTATTGCTCATTAAATTTGAGGTTGACGTTTTTGGGGGTTGCAAATTGTATAAAATTTATCGCCCGGCAATTAAATGATGCACAACAAATTCATATACATATATGGCAACGATGTATGTATGCTGCTTATATAACAGTTGTATAACAGTTGCAGCTGTCGCTCACCATCGCCCTCTCTTTCACACACACTCACACACTAGTATGGCGAGTGCTGTGCATTTGCCTGGCAAATATCGAACGGAAAATCAATTCTAATTAAATTGTCAACATTTTGCCGCTGCTGCTGCAGCGAAAGCTGATTATGCACCTGTGTGTGCGAGTGCGAGTGCGAGTGTGCACCTGTGTGTGTGTGTGTGTATCTGTGTGTAATTGCATTGGCCGTCTATCGTGTTTTCACTTGATTCGCCGTACAGTAAACCAAGTTACCAGAGAACGCACTTCCATCCGCCAGCCAAATTGAATTCCACATTTTAAATGCGTTTCAGCAAATTGGCACAAAAACAAGAAGCTGATTAAATAAATGAATGAGCGCATAAATGGCTAAATGAATGATGCATAAATGGCAAATGGCAAATGGCTAAGTGGAAAGGCAACCATGCTGTATGGGAAACTTAACCAGTCCAATTACCAATTGGCAATTGGCAGTTAATGTTGCTGCCCAATTGGGCATTGGGCATTGGCCATTAGCAATTTGCATTTTCAAGTTGATTTTGTCTAAAGTAAAGTAAAGTAAAGTGCATGTTAAATGGTTTGTCTTTCGTCCTGGCCAAATTGAATACCGTTGACATGTGTTCAATTAGTTGTCAAAATAATATCAGTTTTGCATAGTTAGAATTTCATTTTCAATGCATACTTAAGGGGCAGCTATTAGCCTCGACATAGATTTTACATATACATATGTACCAGGTCTATCCCATGGGCTAGGCTCAGGGAATACGACGTCTTGATGCACATTTATTGGAATATATATAAAAATCGATGATTGACTTAAATACGTCCTAGCGAAATACGTTCCAAAACTTAACATTCAAAGTAGGTGAAATGTTTAAGACTTATGCCTAGGAATTTGAAGAGAATAACTATATTTAACAGAAATATATATATTTAAATATAATATATATATTATATTACCAGGACTTGTATAGAAACACTTGCACAAATTTTACTCCAACAAAATTAATTTAAAAATCTGATATTTTTTTATCGATGCAGAATGCAGCTGAAATTCATAGAACATTACTAAATTCCAATGAAAATTTATTGCTGCCTCTAAAATCCTTTAATAGCATTAGATGTATAATGATTTTGCCATTAAATTTGACGTTTACGTGCAGTTGCTTTAACTGAATATTTAACTATGTAGCAAATGTACATAAAAACTAAACTAGAATGTATGTACACACACTTACACATACATACATGTAAAAATATTCGTGTGTGTGTGTTTTATTTATGTATTCAAGCTTTGGGGAGTGGCCATTATTTTCGGTTCTGCAGTTAATATTTTGCCAGCGCTGGAATGTAGGCAATGAAAATGTTTTGCACGAAAAAAAAAACAATGCTTGTTGTTGTATTTGCTGCAAGCTCAATCTCTGCTCGCTCTGTGTAGTCTGTAGTAGTATGCGTGTCTGTGTATTTGAAAGCCACTGCCCAGCTGCATATGATACACATGAAAAAAGTAATGCAGCAGCAGTAACAAAGTCAGTGCTAATGCTGCTGCGTCCGGCTGCTTCATAAGATTTTGCACATGCTCAAAAAAGACAGCAACATGGACATTTTTTTTTTTTTTTGCCGGCATTAGCTCGAAAGTTCTACAAACGCTGAGCGTAAGACAAGGAGCAGGAGAGAATGGGAATAGGGGGTTGTGCTGTCGTTGCCTCTGTCATTGCCTTTGCCTTTGCCTTTGCCTGTGCGTCTGCCTGGGATTTTGCCTGGTACCGTTACTATTGACTTTGGCTGCCATGTCGTTGTTGCTATTTCTATTTCCTCTACTCTCAGCTTCTACTTTTGCCTCAGCTGCAACTGTTTTCGTTGCTGTTGATATTTCCTTTGCCTCTGCTGCTCTCTCACTCTCTTTCTCTGCCTCTGCTGGTTCTAATGCTCGGCTATTGCTATTGTCTTTCTCTTTGGCTTTGCCTAGGACTTTGATGCTGCAGCGACTCCCGGACTCTGGCTCTGCTAGGGTCTCCGCTGCTGCTGCTGTTAATTCCTTTGCCTTCGCTGCTGCTGCTAGTGCTGTCGTTGTCTCTGCCTCTCCCTTTGCCTCTGCTTTTCATATTGTCTTGCTCTCTGCCTTTGCCTAAGACTCTGCTGCTGCTGCTTCGCCCTCTGCCTCTTCTAGGCTCTCTGCTGCTGGTATTAGCTCTCCCTTTCCTCCACTGCTGTAGCTTCTAATACTGCTATATCTGCTGTTTCTGCTGCCATTGCACATATCTATGCTACTGCTGCTGCCTGTGCCTCTGTCGCTGCCTCTGCTGTTGCTCTGTCGACATCTCTAGAACTGCTTTCATTTTCCATTTCCACGACCTCATTTCAGCCGCAGCAGCAGCAGCGATTCCTGCTGCAGCTTTGTCTGTTGTTGCTGCTCTGCTCGTTATCATTGTTGTTGTTGTTGTCTTTTATAGCTGTTGTTTAGTCGGCTGCATAAAATTCTTTTTAGTAATTTTCTGTTAGGTCTATTTTGGTGTGATTTTGCCTCCGCTGTCTGCTGCTGCTTGCCCTGCGGCTGTGGGTGGCTAAACAAACACACACACACCCACACGCATACATTCACACTATATACTTGTCTTGTATATAATGCCACAGTTTGCAGAGCGCATGCGCTTTATTTAACAGCCGTCGATTTTCACAACACGAATTATTTCTGTTTCCTTCTACAACAATGGGCATTTGGGCCCCGGCGCAAATTTCATTCAATAGCATAAAGCCGGGACCTGGCTTAGGCAACACAATCACACACACACACACACATACACATATAGCACTCGCACACGCATATATAAATAGCGCCTCATCTGCTTCCGGTTGCGTCACTTGGCACTGCGTCATATTTCTGTTGCTGCTGCTGCTGTTGTTGTTGTTGTTGTTTGTATATTTGATGTCCTGGCTTCAACTTTTATTCAACTTTGCCCTCTGACTTTGTAGAACCACCCAACCACCCAATCAACTAGCTGGCTAGCTGCATAGCGCGCACGCAGCTTCACGATTATTTTGCAGCAGCCGCAAAAGCTTTAATTGAGGTCGTCCATTCAAGCTATGAGCGCAAGAGAAAGAGAGAGAGAGAGAGAGCGTGAACGAGGGGTGGGTGTGGGAGGCTGTGACTGCATTCTTTAGCGCCCAGGGCTCGTTGAGCCACGCCCACTCGTCGAGCTTTATGTAATTTTAAAGCCAGTTGCACTTATAGTTCTTGCCATTGCTATAAATGCGCATTATTTCATGTAAATTTATATTCCTTTGAGTTACAAACAATTTTCTTTTGTAAATTGTTAAGCTATGCATATTTAAATAACAAATTTAAATATAAATAAATATATTCCAGTTCATTGATAAAATGCATATATATTGTAAATCTAAATATATTTGTAAATCTAAAAACCATATTTTAAGTCAAATATTAATTATAAAATATTAAGAAATTTAAAGCCTTACTGCTTAAACCCTTCAATCTTATAAGCCATAAAAGCTAAACATGTAAACGTCATAAATTTGAGATGTTTACTTATCTTCTATATGTATGTATAAAAATATGTCGCGTCTTCATCTATTACTCCGATTACATCGTCTGACAAATATATATATATATATATAATGTACATATGTATATGCATCATTGCTCTGGCATAACAAATTAATCTTTTATTCGATAACTTTCTCGTTTCATCCAAAGAGCAATCAATTTCGATCTTATCTGATCAGCTCGAAGCAAAGTTAAGAAAGCGATTAAAAAAATATATGTATATGTGATAAGTGAGAGCTATCGGTTTTCTTTTTTTTATTGAAGAATGTCTAAGTATTAAATCCTTTTTTATTTACAATAGTATTCTAGGATATTATAGTTTAACGTCATGGATATTAAATAGAAAATACAAATTTCAATTAATTTTGAATAATTCTAAGAAATGCATTCTATTAGAGATATATTTTTGGTTAACCACAAATGTTGCCTCTTCCTCTTATATATTATAATTAGTATTTGGAAAACATTTGAAAATAGTTTTTCTAAATAATTAACTAGCGAGTACTATCTATATATTAAACTGAATACAAGGAAGATCTTCAAAACAATTTCTCTTTTATTTCATTAAGCAATAGATTATTGCTTGGAAATTTATGGTAATTATTGGCAGTTTTGAAATGTACATATTTATTTTTTAATATTCGAGAGCACTTCTCAGAGCACATAAAACTTTAGCTGCGAAGTCTTTTATTTTATATACAATCTTAACTTGAGACTTTCATATTTTATGGTTCTCAATTTGGGCGAAACTATATTTGGAAATGTTTATATGTTTAAATAGTGTATGTATGTATATATGTAACATGTTATTCCCATACAAATGCCTTAATGATGTGCGCTTGCATGTGTGATACATACATACATACATACATATATGCATAAGTGCATACACGTTTATCTATATGCTTGTTGTGTGTGTGTAAGCTGCATGCATGATGTATGTACATAAACACACACACGCATATGTATATTTATGTGTGTGTGTGTGCATGTAGCATATGCATGTGTGAGCTGTCATTCCCGTGTCCTTCAACTTGCCAGCAACAGCATCGGCAGCGACTGCTACTGTTGCAGCTACCTCTCGTATGCGGCTGATCAATTTGCGCTGTGGCAGAATCCCCTAAAATTACTTTTGACTGCAGTGCAAAAGATTCACGTACAAGGGTTGGGCCGGATTTGGGTTGGTTTGCCATGTCTGCCCCGGCAATGATTGAATGAAAGGCTAAAAGGGGATTTCAGGAATTTCAACTTGAAAAAAAGTTACACACTCAAACACACACACAGCTAGCACATATATACAGAAATAACCTCAAACAAGGACGTTTGCTGTGTGCGAACAACATTTCGCCCAGGCTCAGCTTGTGGGCGGCGTCCATTTACTATATATACATATATATTACATAAGAGCAGCATACATAGTCACACACACACACACACACATATATATATATATACGCGTAGAGTGAACGTCGCAGTAATGCAATTTACAGCTTTGCCCAAACGCCCGAAAAATGTGCTCGCCCAGCTCTCGTTGTCTCTCGCAATTACTTTGCGCTGCTGACTGCGACTGCGACAGCGACAGCGACAGCGACTGCTGCTGCTGTTGTTGTTTACTGTTACTTCTCGTCTCTCTCTCTCTCTTCGCTTCTCTCTGGGGTGTTCCTCGTTCTCTTTGCCGTTTGGCGCAACAAATGTTGCCATTGTTGTTGTTGGTTTTGCTTTCCTGCTTTGGCTCTCTGCACTTCCCTAACCGGGCGCAATTTTAGCTGAATTGATTTTTTGGGCCCGCCTCACTGCGCATGCCGGGCAAATGGCGAGCCGCTCTTAGCAAATGCAATTGCTGCTCATCATATACATACATATATATATACAGCCCCTACACACACACACATACAGAGAAATATGTATGTGTGTGTGTATATATGCTCAGTGTTGTTTTTTTTTGTGCCTGAGTCATACGCCCACCCACAGCCAGCAACATAATTTCCAGGCATAGCTGGAAATTGCAGCATTACCTTATATACATTTACATATATAAAACACTTATATACATGGCCATCCATATATACTTCGTGTATGTGCTACATGACCATATTTTAAGTGCTTTGGGCTCGTTGCGTTGTTCTCTGGGCGCTTAAAGCGCTTAATGCGGCTTTAAACACACAAAAAAATATAATAAAAGGAAGAATATCTTTGGCAAACGAATGACAGAGCATTGGGGCTTCAATTCATCAAAGCTGACTGGGATAGATGCGCACACACTCATACAAAAGCATACTCACACACACACACACACACACACATGTGTGATTGTAAAACTTTGAATTTGATTTGCCTCACTTTCAATTCAAAAAGAAAAAAAATCAAATTAAAACCAAATTCTGATAACGTTTTATTATTATTGCTATAATTGTTAATTGGAATGTGGAATGCGAGCTGAATTCCTGGATTTCCATTCAAAATACTAGACTTGACATAAAAAATCAACATACATATATCTGCTTTTACTTTATCGAAAAGTATACTTAGTATAGTAGATAATAGCTGGATTCTTGATTAAGCTATATAGGAATATGTTTTTTGAATAAAACATTCGTGTCAATTAGTTGTTATAGCTATATATAGTTATTTTTATGGTAATATATAAAGTTCAAGTAAACTAAATATAAGAAATCAATATAAGGATAGATTTTATGTTCATATGCTTGAAGCCAAGGGTCTATAAATTATAAAATGTTAGTATAATATAGTATTAATGTTAATTTACATTATTTTATGAGTTGATATTCAGAATTAATACCAATAGTTTGTACTCGTTAAATTTATATAGTGTATCATCTAACAAATATATAATTCATCGGCAAAGATTTATATAGAATAAATAAAATATAGAGAAGAGCTATTTGTATCTAAACCGAGCCTTGATCTTTCATAAATATACAGAATCTGTATAAGACATTATAAAAGATACTTTACTCAATGATCATATCAAAACACGCGAGATCGATCGTTAGCAAAGACTTTCCATACCAATACCTAAAAGAACATTTAGATATCATCTGTACCTTATATCACTTACACATCGATGTACATACATATGTATGCGGATTCCTGTCATTTCCAATAACTAATAATAACGTGCCCTTAGCATATTCGTGGCATATTTCGAAAGCAGTTTGTCTTCCTCTTCTTCACATAAAACGGAATGTCGTGAGCATTTTTAGCTAAAGGTCGTCACGCCTGTATTTTCCCTTGTTGGTTAGAAAATAGGCCTGTCATTTGTTTTACTCTTCTTCATTGGTGCCTTTTTGCGTCGCATGTTAATTTATGGCTGGGGTTGATTTTTCATGCCAGGTAGCGCGAAACGTACCAAGTTTTTACCTGAGTATTGCGTCGTTACATTTTCCTTTGTTAATGTCCACCCTAATGATAACAGCACGCAATAGCATAAACAAACATTCGCTGGCACTGTTAGTAACAGTTCGCTGTTACAGATAGAGCTGTTAGACGAGTTGCGCTGCTGTCAGCTATCTGTGGCTGCAGTAATTTGCTATAATTGTATTTATAAAGATCAATTTCATTATAATAAATATATTTAAGTAGCCTTTTAATTAGTCTGAATTTGTTTTTACTCAGTTGGCGCTGTTAAAAAAAAGATACAGCTTGGCAGCTTGGTCCACACATGCTTAACGATCTGGCAACATTGTGCTGCGGTCGCTGCTCGTGTTTGGTTACGCGAATATCGGCATGAAAACGGATTGAGCAATTAGTAAGAAGCGACAACGCGATCAACGAAACTGTATAAAATAAAAGCCGAAAAATAAAAAGAAATATTAAAAATAGATGTAATAAAACATTTTCTTTTGCAACAAATAACAACAAAAACTGTGTGTGTGTGTGTGTGCATGTGTGTAAATATAAAGAAGAAACCGGTTTTGTTTTATTTTTTTTGCTTGCTTTTGCTCTCTCTACTGTCCAAGCACCGGCTACAGCTACAACTACAGCTCCAGCGCCAGCTCTTGTTTATGTGTGTGCGTGCGTTTGTGTTCGCAAATAAAATAAAATAAAAGATAAAAGTTCTGCCGCGTAAACAGACGACGACGTCGGCAGACGTTGAAAAATTTGGCGCCGTTTCTTTCTTTTATATACTATATAATTTTTTTCGCCGGTGAAATTTTTGCTCGCGTGTGTGTTTGTTTCATATACATATTTTGTTGCTGAAGAAATCAAATATTGCCTATAAATATTTTTAAAATACAATTGGCTTTATTTTGCTTGCGCCCATGTTAGAAAACAAAAGGCGCCCATTTGGCGCTGCTAAGCAAAAGCCGATCCTTGAACGGATACCCTTCTTTCGCTACAGCAGCTGTAGCAACAGCTCCAGCAGAAGCAGCAGTAGCAGCAGAAATCGCCGCAAATTGACAAGGTTTTTTGTATAAAAACTATTATGCGGAGGTGTGTGTGTGTGTATGTCTGTGCTTGTGGGTGGTGGTGGTAGTTACATTATAAATATTATATATACTAATATACATATAAAAATATAACAATGTAATATAACAAAAACAATTATACAGAAAGCGCTATATATTCAGTTTACAGTGTTCAAAAACAGCTCGATGCAAACGTTTGCTGCTGATCTTGTGACGCTTAGACTGTAAATGAAAAAAGCAATGGCTGTCAAACAGTGACAGAAACGATTGGAAACTGTTTTCTTAGTTGGTTAGAGTAGGTCAACACAATAGGCTATCGCTATAAAAACGGCTCTTATATAATAATAAATACTTAATTTAATTTTATTTATTTATTTTTTAAATATAAGTACAATGTTTGTCAAACTGTTTTTGTTTAATCTTTAGAGTAGGTCAATAACTGGCCATCTCGCTCACACGCGCTGCAATTGCCAAACAGTGACTGTCAAACGGCGTGTATGTGCAAGAGATTGTAACCAGTGCTGCTTAAATGTTTTTGGCTTTATCTATCGAGGCAAAGGACTCTGAAACTGTGGTGATATCAGATTTTTGCTCTAAACAAATATTATTACAGATATATTACAGATACTTTACGCTACTTAAATAATATATGTATATATATTACAATATATTATGTATTGTCAATACATGCATATAGCTTAAATAACAGACATTCCACAAATACTCTATTATATTATATGAATAGCGTTTAAAAATAACAATAAATATTATACTCAAGTTGTCAACTGTTTTGTTCCATTTTCAATGATTTTTTCTGTTATTGCAGGTCTACAGAGGAACCACCGACAAACAGCTTCGAAAGGAACTATTACGATCGCAGCCGCTTAGTCTATCAAGCCAGCAACGCAGCGACAACTGCCAGCAGCAACAGCAATAACAGCAACAACAGCAACAGTAACAGCAGCAGCGATAGATCGCGCGCTCGAGATCGTCTTTACAGGAATGGTTCAGCAGCAGCCGCAGCAGCAGCAGCAGCAGCAGTTGGTGCGTCAGCTACAAGCAGCAACAGCAACACGACGACAACGACAGCAGCAACGGCAGCGGCTGCAGCGGGAGTGGGCGCGGTTGCAATTGCAGCTGGAGCAGCAGCGGGAGCAGGACAAGCAACTGGTGGTGCCGGATTCGGAGTGGGTGGATTTGTTGGTGGTGGTGGGCCACCATTGGGCGATCGGAGCAACAACAACAACATCATTAACCAAAACACACGCGTACCGCAGTCATGGTACGAAGCTGCGGCTACTGCGACAGCGCATCTGAAAAGTCCTGGTGGCAGTGGCAATGCCGGCGTCTCAGCAGCTGGCAGCATAATGAGCTCACCGATCAATCATCATTCACATCCACATCCACATCAGCATCATCACTACAACAACACATCCGCCTCGTATTCATCACCCGCCCACTCGCATACGATAGCAGCAGCAGCAGCAGCGGCGTCCATTACGACGGCCATGCACCGGAGTGTGGCGTATGCTGGCAGTGCTGCGGATGAAGCGGCAGCAACAACCACTTTAAATTCTGCCCGTAAAATTCACCTGCACCACAACAACAACAACAGCAGCAGCAGCAGCAGTGGCAATGGCAGCAGCAGCAGAAGTCCTGCGGCTGGTGGTGTCAGCAAACTAAATAAGCTGCTCAAAACGGCGGCAACGGCGCGCTGCGGCTCAGAGTCGCCTTTGAGCGGTGCAGCAGCAGCCGCAACAGCAGCAGCAGCAGCAGCAGCGACGACAAGTACAATCACAAACAATAGTTTTAGTAGTAATAGTTTAAATAATACAATAAACACGGCCACTCCAACGATGCCAATTGCAACAGCAGCAGCAGCAGCAACATCTAGTGGCAACAGCAACAGTGGCGACATTTTAAATGTGGCCGCTGCCGCGTTGGCCGCCGTCGTGGACAATGGCAATGCGACAGCACAGAATGCGAACGATGGTCGAGCACCACGACATCATTTGCATGGACGTAGCACAACATCGTCCAGTCGCTCCCATTCACGATCGCCGAGCAGTTATAGTAGCTCGCACAGCTCATCATCGGCCTCATCGCACACATCGTCGCATTCGCACGCGTCCAGCCCAATCTCGGGCAATTGTGCCGATGCACTCGTTGGTGGCGTTGGTGGCATTGCAGCAACAGCGCATCGCAGTTCACGCAATTTGCAGTCCTGTGCGACAGTTGGCAGTGAGTAGACAAAACTAATTGATACAGATTCCCTAACAGATTTAACTAATTTCTGATTTTTCTTAGGCAACTCTTCAAATCCCAGTGGCAATGCAGGCGGCGGGTGTGGCTCAAGTAGCAGCAGCAGCAGCAGTTCGAGCAGCAGCAGCAGCTCCTGTTTGACCGCCAATCCGGTGGTTCATTCCGAAGATAATCGTCCGTTGGCGATACGCGTTCGTAACCTGCCCGCTCGTTCCTCGGACACATCCCTCAAGGATGGTCTCTTTCACGAGTACAAAAAGCATGGCAAAGTCACGTGGGTGAAGGTTGTGGGCCAGAACTCGGAACGCTATGCGCTCGTCTGCTTTAAGAAACCGGACGATGTGGAGAAGGCACTCGAAGTGTCCCATGATAAACATTTCTTTGGCTGTAAAATTGAAGTGGAACCGTATCAGGGCTACGATGTGGAAGACAATGAGTTTCGTCCCTATGAAGCCGAACTGGATGAATATCATCCGAAGTCCACGCGAACGCTATTCATTGGCAATTTGGAGAAGGATATTACGGCGAGTGAGCTGCGTGTCCATTTCGAAAGCTTTGGCGAAATCATCGAGATCGACATCAAGAAGCAAGGACTCAATGCCTACGCCTTCTGTCAGTATTCCGATATCGTGTCTGTGGTGAAGGCAATGCGTAAAATGGATGGCGAGCATTTGGGCAGCAATCGGATTAAGCTCGGCTTTGGCAAATCCATGCCAACGAATTGCGTATGGATCGACGGTGTGGGCGAAAAAGTGTCCGAGTCCTTTTTGCAATCGCAATTCACGAGATTCGGCACTGTGACCAAGGTCAGCATCGATCGGACACGACAATTGGCTTTGGTGTTGTACGATCAGGTGCAGAACGCTCAAGCGGCTGTCAAGGAAATGCGCGGCACGATAATGCGTGGACGCAAGCTCCAGGTGGACTTCGCATCGCGTGAGTGTCAGGATGCTTTCTATGAAAAGCAGGAGAAGCAGCAGCAGCAACAGCAACAACAGCTGCAACAACAGCAGCCACAGCCGCCGTTGCAATCCCAACCGCAGCCACAACAGCCGGCACAGCAGCCCAATGCGGGTAAGTTAAGTAGAGAAATTGTTAAGCTAATTTTAATTGTTATCTTTGACACTTATAGCCGCTGCCTCCTCGCGCTTTAATCGCTATGAGTCATCACAGTCACGTTCACGCGCCTCCTCCTTCAGTCGACACCAGAACTCGAACGATGGCTGCTCGCCGGGCGGTAATACGCCGGGTAGTAGCACTAGCACCAACACCATCGCCAGCAGCAGCAATATCTCGGCTAGCAATGCCATGCCAGCGCCGAGCCTTGCTTCGGCAGTTGTGAGCAGCAACAGCGGAGTGGGAGCAACTGCAGCGTTGCCCACGGCTGTGGGTTGTCCACAGAATGCGATGCCCATGTCGCCGGCGGCGATGGTGCAGGCGCGTATGCGTATGGCGCGCAATGCGAGGCACACCATCGACTTTGACTTCAATGATACTGGTCGGCGGTTTCGCAACTTGGACGAGCACTCGGGTAACAATAATCCTCTGCAGGATGAGGAAGCGAATGTTGTTCCGCGCTCAGACTCACCTGTCATTGCACGCCTTGGACCCGCTGTCAATAGCAGCGCGAGTGGGAGCGGGAGTGGGAGTGGTAATCCAATCAGCGATACGCTCGAGGTGACGCTGAACAACAGCGGCAGCAACAGTCGTCGGCGTTGTGGTAAGACATCTGTAGATTTGCGCCATCAAGTGCACAATCCACGTTTCCAATTGCCAGAACAACCACAACTTGAGGAGTGCCCGTCCAGTGGTGATGAGGGCGTGGTCAGTCCGCGCAAGCGCATCAAAATGGATTACCATCATCATCATCATTCCAATGCCAGTGCGGTGAGTCTATATATGATATATATCAACTATGTAAATATGAACTAAATTTTATTTTCTGTCTTAGCAACTGCAGATGCTGGATCAGAATAGCGATTCATTAGCTTCTGGTCATAGTAGCAGTAGCAGCAACAACAACAACAAGCCCAGTCCGCTGTCGAACTGTGATGTAATACATGATCCTCTCAATCGCAAAAGCGAAATTCGTCGCGTGTCGGAGGCGAATAAATTCTCTGCGATCGCACCACCGCCCACACAACACCACAATATGATGCTCAGCAGTCGACGGCCATCGATCGATGTTGGCGCCTTGACAGCGCTGTCCAATTCGTCGGCCTTTCGCCACGGCCTGGTCGGCGCCAGCAGCATGGATCAGCAGCATCTGATGAATCCTTCGCTGGCAGCGAAACGACGACGAGTTACGGCTAGCACACTACAGCTCTCACAGCCGCAGCCACTGCAACAGCAGCAGTCATCCACGTCATCGTTGCTGTCGTCCTCTTCCTCCACCGCCGCCGTCAGCACCAACAGCAGCAGCAACAGCTCCGGTTTGCTAACATCAACACTGTCAGCACCCATGCCCAATGATGATTATCATCATCATGCGTCACGTGGCCGGGGCCATCAGCTACATTCCCATCACTCACACGAAGCGAGCGGCGGCGAGAGCGCCGATGGCTCCCGACCGGGCACGCCGCTGTGCGATGAACGGCCAGAGGTGTTGCCCACAGAGCCCCGTCGCCTGCCACCGCCAAGGGAGCGGACGCGGGAGCCCGTGCGCGAAGTGATGTGGCTGCCGTTGCCCAAATTCGGTGTGCTTTTCTTTCAACAGCAGCGGAGTGCTTGCAGCAGTGGCAGTGGCACGAGTAGCGGCGTGTCCAGTTACCTGCAGCATCTGACGACGCCATCATCGCTGCTCAACAACAACTCTAGTCTAAGTGCAGGAGCTGCGACGACACCCTCAGCATCATCATCGTCAGCAACTGCGTCCAGTTTATCGTTTCTGCCCTCACCCACGTTACGCTATTGGCGCTCATCCAATCACCACCATCATCAGCACCACCATCACCATCAGCAGCAACAGCAGCAGCAGCAGCAACAACAGCAACAATCCTCGTCGTCATCCTCATCGCTTGGCCTGATGGCCAGTCCGGCACGTCCCCGTTCGCTGAGCTCCAACTCAAGCGATTCGGATGTGCCCAGCGGCCAAACGGGTGGCAGTCCCTCATTGGATGAGCAACTGCGCAACTTTGAAGAGAACTACGAGCGCTGGTCCGGCGGCAGCAGCATCAATCCCGGCCATGGCCATGGCAGTCATGGCCATAGCAGCAGCAGCCAGTCGAATACGCTGCCCTCGTGGCAGCTGTCGATGCACTCGACGAACCTCAGTGGTCTCAGTTCTTCGCATCAGGGTGGCTCCGGCAACAGTAACAGTTCCAGTGGCACTGTCTCCAGTTCGACGAGCAATTCGCGTCATAAGTTTCTTGACATTGACGAGCTGCAGCCGTCGGACATTGTCAAATCCCTGTTGGCCAAGAAATCCGTCTTCGACGACGACTTTCAGCGCCTCAAGAAGAACCAATGGTATGACCCGGCTAGCACTGATTTTGGCACGGGCTCCACAAGCTCAGCGAATGCCCGACATGGTGGGCTTTGCAGTGGCAATACGTCACCAGCTCTGCCCAATTTAGCAGCGACTAAGACAACGCCCATCATAGCCAATTGCAGCAGCAGCAGCACACTAGGCGCCAACAGCACCAGCAGCAGCAGCTGTAAGACAAGCGGCCTACTGCAACGTTTGAGTAGTTTGTCGCCGATGAATTCGCCGCAAGCCTCGATGTCGCCGTACAACAGTCCGTCGCCGTCGCCCTCGGTCGTTGGAGTTCAGCTGCCCAAGCCCAGCTTGAGCAGTGGCTGCAACAGCAGCAGTACAACAACGGCAGCAACAACAACAGCGGGAGCAACACTGTCGGCAACAGCATCAGCAGCTGCAACAGCAGCTGCCTCAAAGGGATTGCAATATCCATTTCCCAGTCACCCGCCATTACCAAATACCGCTGCGCCGCCACCGGCGATACAGCCAGCGCCGCCACCGCCACCGGAGGTGCCCAAGGCAAAGCCGACAACATCAACCTCTGCGAGCAGTCAACAGCTCAGCAAGAGTCTCAGTGTGCCAGCGGCAACACCAGAGGCGCGATCTGTGCTGCAGAAGTGTGCCTCAGTTCCGGGCAGCACGAATGTTGGCACAACTGGGAGCAGCGGCAGCAGTGCATCCTCTAACGGTAACAGTTCCTCAACAGCAACAGCCACACACGTACAAAAGCAAACGCCAAACCATTCAGTGGATGAAGTGGAAACCAAAGGCAATGTCAAGAGTTCAAGCTCGAGTTCAGCGACAGCGACTGCCTCGAGCGCCTCCTCGACGTCCAAGAAGAGCAGCAGCAGCAGCGATAAATCGCATACGCATGGCAGCAAACACAATAATCGTTCCGATTCCGAAAAGAAATCCAAGAAATCCTCATCCAACACAACTAGCTCCGAGAAGCGCAAGAACTCCGCAACATCGCAATCCTCCAAGTCGGCGACGCCTAAAGTGGAGGATGATTCCACCGAGTCAGATGAGCCAGCGGAGAAGCCTGACAAGGAACATCTGCAGTCACGTCTGGAGCGTGAGAAGGAGAAGGAGAAGGCGCTGCATAAGGAGAGGCAGGAGCGTGAGAAACGCGAGAAGGAGCTGCGCAAACAACAGGAGCGTGAAGAAAAGGAGCGCAAAGCGCAAGAGGAACGTGAGCGTGAAGAGCGCAAGGCCAAAGAAGAAAAAGAAAAGGAGCGAGAACGTGAACGTGAACGGGAACGAGAACGTGAACGTGAACGTGAGAGGGAACGGGAACGGGAGCGCGAGCGTGAGCGTGAACGTGAAAGAAAAGCTCAAGAGGAGCGTGAGCAAAAGGAGCGCGAGGAACGTGAACGAGAGCAGCACGAAAAGGAACAACGAGAGAAGGAACAGCGCGAGAAGGAACAACGTGAGCAGGAGGCACGCCATGCACGTATGCGTGACATGTGCGCCTATCACAAAAACAAATCCGACGCCAGTTCCGAGGCGAGCAGCTTCTACGCCCACAATGCAGCCACGCCCAGTGAAAACAATAAGGAAAATAGCCACAGAAATGACAGCAGCAACAACAACAACAGCAGCATCATCAGCTGGAGCAGGACCAATAAATGTTGCCAGCTCCGCTTCAACTGAGAGCACCGGCAACAAAGATCGTTCACGCAAATCCTCGAGGAATTCACCAACGCCCGGCAGTGGACGGCAGCACAAGCGACGTCTCAGCTCGCAGGACAGCAACCACAGCGGCGGCGGCGGCGGTGGACAGAATCATGAGGATTATGTGAAACGCATACGCATGGAGAACCCGAACAGCAGCAATGCGAGCAATCAACATCAGCGGCTCAGTGATCGTCGTGACTCCAAGGAGCATAAGAGCAGCGGTAGCAGCGGCGGATGCAAGGATGAAAAGAGCAGCTCGTCCAAGTCGCATGGCAATAGCAGCAGCAACAGCAGCTCCAAGCATCATCGACGTGAAAAGCACCACAGCAAAAGCACCAGCAGTACCGAAATCAATCATACCGAGTCGGATAGCAAGCAACAGCAGCAGCAGCAGCAGCTACAGCAACAGCAGCAGCAGCAACAACAGCAACAGCAGCAGCAGCTGCAACAGATGCACACGCTCAACACCAGCGAGGAGGAGCAACAGCAGGCGTCACAGACGCAGCAACAGCAGCAGCAGCAGCAACAGTCGCTACACAAGCAACGTGATCATCATCATCATGGCAGCTCCTCGTCATCGTCACGGCACAAAAGCAAACGTGATCATCATCATCATCGTGAGAAGAAGCGACATTCGGTGGCCGAGTCCACCAATACGGATGAGGAGCCCACTCACAATCCGCACCGGCGCATCTCAGCAGCAGGCAGCTCTGCAGGCGAGCTGAGCTCCAACACAACTACCTCTAGCAGCAAGCTGCAACAGCACCATCATCATCAGCAGCAACAGCAACAACAACAACAACAGCAGCCCCAGCAGCAATCGCATCATCATCATCATCATCGTCGCAGCGTGGATCGCAAATCGTCACGCGGCTCAGATGAAGGCGGCGCCTCCTCGAAGAGCGCTTCACAACCGCGCAAGATGATGCTCAGCTCCGCTGATTCGGATGACACAGATGATGCGTCCAAAAAGCATTCCATCTTTGATATTCCCGACGATTGCCCCAATGTATCAATGTACGATAAAGTGAAGGCGCGCAGCTGCAAGAATATGCAGCGCCAAGCCGAAGAGAAGAAGATCAAAGCCAAGTTCTCGCAGCTGAAGCAGTCGCGTGCGAAAAAGAAGCGCTCCACCAGTTACGACGGTGACAGCGATACGGAATTCGAGGATCGCATGCATAACCGGCACAGCGGCAGCAGCAGCTTCCATGGACGCAACCATGGTGGCCTGAGCAGCAGCGATGATGATATGGATGATGGTGATGGCTTTCGCAAGTTGTCTCATAGTCGCATCTTCTCCGATTCGGATGCAGATGGCGAGGTGGATGCTGAGACTGAGGAACTTAATGTTAGTCGCATGCGCCAACAAATGCAGCAGAATCTACGACGTCTGTGCGATGGCGATGACAGCTCCGAGGATGAGATTCGACGCAATGTGATAAGCCATGCCGGCAAACGAAATTGCCTTTCGACGCGTATCGCCTCCGATTCGGAGTCACAATCGCAACCGGCACCAGAACTGATCAACAGCAATATCAAACAGGAGCCGGATATCAAGCAGGAACAGATCTCTGATACCGAAATGAAGTATGAAAAATCACGACACAACTCGCACTCTTCGAACGAGGAGCGCAAACTAAAGACAGACTTCAAGAAGGAGTATAACGAGTTCTACACGAACTACGTAGGGGATAGTAACTTGTCCAAGATTAAGGAGTACTCCCCGGAGACGCGTAAGAAGCACAAGAAGAGCAAGAAGCGTCTCAAGTCCTCACCCGAGAGCAGTTCCACAACTATTGCACCTGCCCCGTCCACAAGCAGCAGCATATTCGATGTGACCGAATGCAAACCCAACAAATTCGACAGTTTCGATGAGTTGAAGACGGAGCCGGTCACAATTGCAGAGGCTCTGGAGGTCAATGCAAGCTCAGTGACGGCCAGCGAGAGACGCAAGCACAAGGAGCGAAAAGAAAAGAAGCGTGAGAAGCTGCGCAACATGAGCGAAGCGAATGCTGGCGGCTCTGTGGAGCAGCTGAATGAGAAGTTGTCGAAGGAGGAGCGACATCGTCTGAAAAAGTCAAAGAAATCCAAGAGCTTGGACACATCGGCTCGCTTGTACAATGTCAATGAGTCCAATGCCTCCCCACCGACGTCCATTACGTTGAGCACACCAGCGCGTGAAGCTGCCAAACGTAGTGAGGACAAAATGGAGGATATCTTTGGCATTATCTCCGACGAGGAAGAGGAAGAGGAAGAATCCCAGTTGACCGATGATCAGCCCGACACGACCAAAGCACAGATCTCCACCACGGGACCCATGGTGTCTGCAGCACTGCAAACGTATAAGCAGGAGCCGCCACTGCTCAGCCACAACAGCAGCAACAAAGAACCGGCCATGCAGCAACAGCAACTGCAACAGATGCAGCATGAAGAGCTAGACGTGGAGCGGAGTGAACGTGAGCGACATCGCAAAGAGAAGCGCGAAAAGAAGCGACGCGAAAAGTCAGCACGGGAACCAAAACAGCAACAACAGCAGCAGCAACAACAGCAGCAGCAGCAACAAAATGCCAGTAAACTGGACGATGACAACAGCGTTGATATGGATGAGGCGGGACGTGCTTTGGAGGCGCAGCTTATGGATGACTTTGATAGCAATAAGCTGCCCGAAGATGCCACGCCCTCCACAGCAACCACCTATCGTAGCGATATGACGGACGTTTTCCGTTTCTCGGATAACGAGGACAATAATTCTGTCGAGCAGCAACAACAACAGTTGCAGCTGCACTCGCACGCCAGCGAAAAGCACTTGGAGTCCAAGGAATCTGTGCACAAAAGCAAGGATAAGAAGAAAAAGAAGAAACGCTCCAAGGAGGAGAAACAAGAGAAACTCGACAAGCAGCAACATCAACAACAGCAACAACAATTGCAGCTACGTCGTGAATCAGCTTGTTTACCTCCAGGAACAGTTACTGCTTCCACAGCAACTAGCGGTTCTTCGACTAGCTCGCTGACTATCAATGTGCAGGCCGCTTCGAAGCATGCCGAGGAGCAGCTGGAGAAGGAATCGAAACACAGTTCGCCACTCTGCAAGCCATCGCCCAGTTTGCCTTGTCTCATTGGCGATGATGATGATGAGGAGCCACCAATACCAATGCCCGTTATCAAACCGTCATCAGCTAGCAGCAGCGGCAACAGCAAGATCAATCGCATGAACTCCTCTGATACTCTATCGCCTGCTCGTGAGAAGCCACGCCTGATCAGTCCCATACCGAAGACGCCCACCATTAGCCAGAGCAACAGCTCCATGCTGTCTACACAGTCGGCGGAAACGCCGGTTAGCAGTAGTGCTGCGCCTCTGGTCACCACGCCCACATCCTCAACGGCAGCTGCTGCTGTTGAGTCGAAGAACGCCATAGAGAGCAGCTCACCCACCAGTGCAGCCCTGAATAAGAAAAAGGAGGTGTTCATTCCTGGCTTCGATGGTCAACTGGACTACAAAATAAGTGAATCGGCTGTGCAATCCATTTCGGCGGAGTTGAATAGTGCACTGCTTGATGTGCTGGCCAATGAACCGAAGATACCAGTCGCTTCGCCACCTGGAGCTCTCAAGTCGATGGACAAGCATGAGGATAGCAAATCCCGAGTCACCATCTCACAGGAGGAGACAGAGAGTGCTGTGTCCGCACTGCTCGGCGAAAGCTTCGGCACATCCTCAACGGCGGATTATTCGCTAGATGGCATGGATGATATAACCACAACGGTTTCGGAAGCGGTTGTTGCCGAGCCTGATGAGGAGGCAGCACTCGCTGCCAAGGCAATTGAGGCAGCTGTAGAAGAAGTTGCCACAGAACCGGAACCAGAGCCTGAACCAGAACCCGAACCTGAACCGGAGCCAGTTGTCGTGTCGGTGGGCGTAGTGCTCGATGCCGAGGAAGTGAACAAAGCAGTGCAGAGTTTACGCAATGAGGACATGGACATCAAGGCGGATACACCACAATCCGAGCGTGACCTGCAAATCGACACAGACACCGAGGAGAATGCCGACGAGGCGGACAGTAGCGGGCCCAGTCTAAAGATTGATGAGACTGCACCACAGAACAGTAGTTCCGATAAATCAGCATCGAGTGGTGCTGACAAGTCACCTGAGCTGGGCAGCGAGTCCACTACGCGTTCCAGACAGACATCTGAAACCCCGCAGCCCAGCGTCATAACCAAACTACCGGTTACAGTCCCAGTACCGCCAACAGTTGCAGCAGCATTGCTTCCCAATGCCAGCGGCAAGAGCAGCAGCGGCAACAGCAACACTCCAACCAAGTCGAATGCTCAGCAGGTGCTGAAGATAGAGCCACCAACCATTAGCAAGCTGCAGCAGCCGCTCGTGCAGCCAGTGCAAACGGTGCTCCCAGCTCCAATAGTGTCGCCATCACCATCAGCAGCAGCCACAACAACAACGCCAACAGCAGCAGCAACATCAACTGCTGCTGTGGCAACAGCTGCGCGGCCGGCAACGCCCGTCATCAATTTGGATCTGTCCAATGTGATGGCTAACTGCTCTAATTCAACAAGCAGCAACAGTTCGGCTTCATTGTCCTTTGGCAGTCCAACACCTACACAGAAAACCATGCCACTGGCCTCGACGCCCAAGCAAACGCAACCAACATCTCAACAGCAGCAGCAACAACATCAGCCAATGCCACAACGCACGCAGTCGCTCATCATGCAGCCGCCTACAATATCTATACCAGATCAAACGCCACATTATGTGATGACACATCTGATATTGTCGCCGCAGCAGCAGCAGCAACATCAACATCAACATCAACAACAACAACAGCAGCAACAGCACCAGCAACAACAACACCAACAGCAAGCTGCTTCTAACACATATCTAATGGGCATACGTGCGCCATCGCCGCATAGTCCGCTGTTGTCGCCGGGACGCGGCACGCCCAATCGCCAACATAGTCCCGCAGCCCGCCCAATAGTGACAGCACAGCATCAGCAGCAGCAGCAACATCCGCTGCTGGCGTCACCAACAGGCAACAGCAATGTAAATATGAGTCCGCTGCCCAGTCCCACAGCGCGCGGAGTAACAACAACCACAACAACAACATCGCCCACATCCAGTGGCAAGATGCCAACACCTAACAGTTACCTCCCACGCCCACCGCATCAGCAACAGCAGCAACATCAGCACCAACACCAACAACAATCGTCACCCGGCAGCGTGCCCAAGTCTGTCATTGAGCTGCAGTCGGGTGCAGGAGTTGCTGCTGGTCAGGGACCGCAATTGTTGCCGCTGCCATTGCAGAAGATGCCGCCATTGCCTGTGTCGCATCATCCGACAATCATAAGCAAGGTTGTTACCGTGCAGCCACAGCAGGCGATACAGACGCAAGTGGCCAACTCACCACCTATGGGCAGCTTGCCGCCGCATAAAAACTTGCATGTAAACGCCCAGCAACATCATCAGCAGCAACAGCAACTTTCTCCACAAATGTTGTCCAAGATGAACGTGCATCAACAACAGCAGCAGCAGCAGCAGCATCAACAGCAGCAGCAGCACCAACAGCAGCAGCAGCAAAATCAACAACAGCAGCAGCATCAACAGCAACAGCAGCATCAACAACAGCAGCACCATCAACAACAACAGCAGCATCAGCATCAGATGCAGAAGTTCATGCAAGCACATCAACAGCAAATGCTAGACCGCAAGCCACAGCGTCAGCAGCATGTGCCTCAACAACACCAACAGTTGCATCAGCCACAACAACCTCAGCAGCAGCAGGGACATCCACAACAGCAACACCTGCAGCAGCAAATGCAACATCCGCCGTTGTCTCCGCAACAACAACATCAAGCACGGCAACAATATCAGGCGCAACAGCAGCAACATCAACAACAGATGCAGCACCAACACCAGCAGCAAATGCAACAACAACAGCAGCAACAATTGCATATACAAAAGATGCAACAGCAATTGCATACAGCGCATCAGCAACAGCAGCAGCCTTTGACGCACTTGACACCGCAACCTCCTGTCTTTGCACAACAACAACAACAACAACAACAGCAGCAACAGCTGACACGCAATGTGCAACAACAGCTGAGCCCAACGGGCATCAATCCCAATGTGCACAGCTCGCATAGTCCACAGGCCCAGCAACAGCCTCCGGCAGCAATACTGGTACGTGCGCCTGCACAACAACAGCCATCACCACAGCAGCAGCAGCAGCAACAGCAACAACCACAGGTGCAGCAGCAACACCAACAGCCATCGCCACAGCAGCAGCAACAACAACAACAACAACAATCGCTCAATGTTATACAGAGCGCGCCTGCAACACAGAAAATTATTGTGCAGCAGCAAATTGTGCCTGCACCGACATCTATACACTATCCGCCCCCACCAAAAGAAACTGCGCCAGTTGTTGAGTCGACCGTGCTGCCGGCAAAGACATCTGAAAGCGTTTCTGTAATACGTACACCCACGCCCACCATTAGCCTGGCCAACTCCCCACAGGCAACAAAGGCTGCAGCAGCAGCAGCGGCGGCCGCAGCAGCTGCTTCATTGCTGACCGAGGAAAATGTAATTAAGATCTCACAGCCCAAGCAGGATGAGCTAATCGAGCAGGACTCGAAGGAGGTGGACAGCGACTACTGGTCCGCCAAGGAGGTGAACATTGATAGCGTCATCAAGAAACTTGATCCGGCAACAGCAGCAGCAGCAGCAGCCGCTATCAAGGAGGATAACCAGAACAAACGAGCTGCAACACAATTACAGCAGCAGCAGCAGCAACAACAGCAGCAGCAGCAACAACAGCAGCAGCAACAACAGCAGCAGCAACAGCAACCAACTGCAACTGAATTGCCCACAGTAGAGGCAACGCCTACGTTGCCCAGTGAGCCGCCAGCAGCAGCTTTGGTAGCTCCCGCAATAGCAGCAGCGGCATCAGTTGCTGCCAATGTCAGCTCCAATGATCATGATACCGAGGATGAAACTGAGACGCGTCAGCTGACGGTGAAAGCTCTGAAGCAACTAGGTCGACCGCCAAGCGCACGTGGTACGGTAGCCAAACGTGGACGTCAGCCACGCGGCGCTAAGGCCAAACAAACTGCCGGATTGCCCGCAACACCCACAGAGCCCAGTCCGTTGCTGTCGCCGGGCGACAATGGCGTGCACACACGTCTGCGCAAGCCTGTGACGGCGCCAGTGACGCGCGGACGCAAGGGACGACCGCCGCGCAACTTGTTGCTGCAGCAACTGCAGCTGCAACAGCAGCAGCTCGCACAACAGCAGCAACAGCTTGCACAGCAGCAGAAGGAGCCCGTTCCGCCTGCACTTTTGCCAATGCCTGTACCCACAGCCGCTGAGAAGAAGGCCAGGAATCAGGCACTGACACAAGCCAGTGGCTCCAATCAGGATATTTACGAGTTCCATGACGACGTTGGAGACGCTGAGCTGAAGATAAAGGCAACTCCAGTTGCTGCTACAGCGGCAGCAGCTGCTGCCGATGACACGCGACCGCGACTCATATTGACCATCAACAAGGTGAAGAATAGCAGCGAACTGGAGAGTCAAGCGGAAGCGCCACAGTCACAGCCACAAACACAGCAGCAACCACAACTGGAGCACAACACGGATAGCTCGGAGTCCTGCAATACGCGTAAATCGCGTCGTCTGCAAGAGAAGGAGGATCGTAGCACTGTGGACGACATTATCGAGGATGTAGTGCGCAACACCAATACACAACTGCAGCAGCAACTTCAACAGCAATTGCAGCAGCAGCAACAGCAACAACAGCCGCAGCAGCCTTCGCAGCAACAGCAACAATTGCCCAAGGGTGCACAAACACCGCCTCGGCGCTCCGGTCGACATGCTCAGGCTAAGAAAACGGATGCTGTGCAAACGCCCAATGCTGTGGGCAGGCCTCGACGCTCCAAGGAACGCAAGACCATTTGTGAGCCTCCACCTGGCTTGCAAGAGGAACCGCAGCAGCAACCGCAGCCGCAGCCACTATTGCTGCCACCACCTGTGGCCCCAGCTGCAGTGCCTGCTCCAGCAGCGACACCAGCAGCAGTTGTTGTTGAGCCGCCAACAGCAGCTCCAATGCAACCGCAGCAGCCGCTGCCACAGCAACAACCACCACCACAGCCAGCTGTCCCACACATTAGCCATGTGCCAGAGGTTAAGGAGACCCAACCACCACCAGCTCCACCTGCCCAGGCAATAGCACCAACACCCGCAGAGCCATTGCCACTGCCTCCAGTTGTGCTGTCGAAGCCAACGCCGCAACATCCCAAGAAGAAAGCAATTGCCGCAGCGGAAATTGAATCCTATCAGGCCATCAATTCGTCTATGCCGCCCATGCATCAAACAGCTGCACCGGCTGCCACACAGAAGATCACAGGCGGCGCCGCAGATGCTGTTAGCAAGGCGCTAATTGATCCAGTTACGGGTGTCATTACGGCGGGCATGCCGCAGGGCAAGGAGGGTAATTTGCCGGCTGCAAATGCAGCAGCGCCAGCCAACAGCAGCAATGAGGTAGCGCCACTGCAGCAGCAACACCAGCAGCAACATCAACAGCAGCAGTTACAGCAACAACAACAACAGCAACAGTTGCAGATCAGCGCCACAGTAATAGCGCCTGCCACGCCCATAACAACACTGAGCAAACCTGTGCAGGTGCAAGTGCAAGAGGCAGCGGCAACATTGCTCAACAAGCCGGTAAGTGTGCTGGTCAAGAGTAATGCCCCGCCCACTCAACCTACGCAGATCATACTGCAGCAGCAGCAGCAGCAGCAGCAACAGCAACAACAGCAGCTGCAACAATTACCTCCGCAGCAACATGTTCCAGCCAACAAGCAGCCACTGGTGATGACAACTGTGTTGCAACACGCACAGCATACAACGGTGCGTCCACCGCAACCTCTGAAGGCGCATGTGCTTAATCGCGAGAAGAATCTGCAACAACAACAGCAGCAGCAACAACAGCAGCAGCAACAACAGCAGCAGCAACAACAACAGCAGCAGCAACAACAACAACAACAGTTAACGCCCAGCAAACAGCAGCATCAACAACCGCCACACCCAGGTCACATGTTGCTCACAGATGCTGCCGGCAATCAGCAACTGTTGCAGCCAAATCTCATAGCGCGTCACATGTTGGGCCAACAACAGCAGGCACAGCAACAGCAAGGACAGCCACAACATTTGCTGGTCAATATACCCCCGCCAACAGCACATTCACCACACTCGCCGCGTATTACAGCAGCACAACATGCACAACAGCAGCAACAGCCGCAGCCGCCACCAAATGCACCACAACAACAGCAGCAGCAGCAACAGACGCTGGTCATCAAACAGGCGACAGCAACAGCGCCAACCGTGCATCCACAAATACTGCACGTGGTTAGCTCGAAGGCTTCGGTGTTGCCAGCACAACAACAGCAGCAACCACAACCACCGCAGCTAATGGCGAAACAGAACTTTGGCTATGCGCAGCAGGCGCCAACACAGCAACAGCAGCAACCACCGCAGCAACTGTACAAGCAGAAGGCCCCACAGCCGGTGGTGCAAATGCCACCGCACAATCTGTTGCTGCCCGCGCATGCTAGTATGTTGCTGCAGACAAAGCCAGCGGCACATTTGCAGCCGCAGCAACATCAGCTGACTCCATCGCCGCCACCAAACAAGCCTATTTCAGTGGTGCACAGCCTGCAGGCGGTAAGCCAAATGTTGCCCGGTAGCGTGGGCAGTCCGCCACCAATCAAACCAGGCCAGCAACCACCCAACACGGCAGCAGGTAAGCTGAACTATGTCAGTGACTTGTCTCTTTATTTATCGAATTCTTTACTTACAGTTTTACGTACGGCCATACCCAATATCAGTCCGCAGGGACAGCCACGCGTCTCGCCGCTGGTGTTGCCATCGGGCATGACTGTCGTGCCGCCATTTGATGCCAGCATGGTAAGCATAGTTTATATTGTACTAAATATGATTTGTGTTTAATCCGTAAGCAACAACAAATAACATGTAAAAAGTGAGCATGATATTGTCAGCATTAGACCTTGCTACAGGCTCACTTTTTAACAACAATAATATAACAATAATATACTAAATCAAATTCATTCATCCTAAAACTATACATTAAGCATTCTTGGTGCTAGTCTAACGATTTACTAACATTTTGCTAATCCTTTGCCACAAATGGACGCAGCATGATTTGGGCGCTTATGTCAGCGGTCGGCGTACGCAGAGTCCACCGCCAGCGCATCAGCAGGCATCGCCCATAACACCGGTAATGCACAAGTTTTACATGCGGAACTTTGAAGTAGCGTAACCCAAAACAGAGACCCACAACATTTCTTAAATACAAAATAATGCAAATATCTGTTAGCATATACTAATCCCATATATTTCTCTGATAACTTTCACTTGCAGAACGATACTGCCTATCGTGGTATGACTGCAATGCTCTATCAACATCACATGATGCGCAGCGGCGACTATGATGACAAGATGATCAGCAGCAGTCCGCCATTGGAGCTACGTCGTCCAGGCAGTGGGCCACCGCGCACCATTGCCGTGCCGCATAGTCTGCAAAGTCCACAGGATCGCACCGCAGCGGGTAAGTGTCTATATAAATACATTAATAAATATATAGATATAATTATTAACATTATACATACACATTTACAGACTCCCCGCAAATGGCTCAAGTCTATGTGCATAACGCTCGCATTCCGCACGCCCACTTCAGCGAGATGGCCACGCGAGGCGGTTACTATGAGAGTGGAGGCATACCATTGGAGCCGCCGCCAGCGCATCGTGCGGCTGCTTCTATGAGTGTGGTGGTGCCACACTGCACAGTTTCCGTGCAGCCAGGTCCACATAGTTTACATCCCAGCCAGGCCAAGTTGTTGGAGCGTGAGCGTGAGCAACGTGAACGCGAAAGGGAGAACGAACGTCTGTCCATGGTAGCAGCAGTTGGTACGTATTCAGAGGCCAAACTAGCTTTTAAAGCCGAGACTCACTCAACATCTATTACAGCCAAGCAACAGCAAGAACAATTGACAGCCTCTGTCATGCACGGCGGCATGGAGCTTCCAGCTCAGCCACCACCAGCAGCAATGGCACCGCCACCGGGCGATTCACTGGTCACACTGTTGCAGCGCTATCCGGTTATGTGGCAAGGCTTGTTGGCCTTAAAGACCGATCAGGCGGCTGTTCAGATGCACTTTGTGCACGGCAATCCAAACGTGGCACGCGCCTCGTTGCCAAGCATGGCGGAGAGCGCCACGCCTCAATTGCGCATTGCGCAGCGTATGCGACTGGAACAGACGCAGCTGGAGGGCGTGGCCAAAAAGATGCAGGTACGTACATTTAACACATTCAGCCATGTGGATCAATTTATAACTAATCATTCATATGCACAGGTGGAAAAGGAGCATTGTATGCTATTGGCGTTGCCTTGTGGACGCGATCATGCGGATGTGTTGCAGCATTCACGCAATCTACAGACCGGCTTCATTACATATCTGCAGCAAAAGATGGCCGCTGGAATTGTGAATATACCCATGCCGGGCAGCGATCAGGCGGCCTATGTAGTGCACATATTCCCCGCCTGCGATTTTGCCAATGAGAATCTGGAGCGCGCTGCGCCCGATCTCAAAAATCGTGTTGCCGAACTGGCACATCTATTGATTGTCATAGCCACCGTCTAAGTAAGCGGAGGCATTCATCCTCTGATCTACAAACAACCAACACAAATGTGAAAAAAAACTACCTGCCATGTCTCTGTAAAATTTCCTGCTAGAACAAGTGAAAGTGAAAAACACATGTAAAGTAAAAACAACCAACCAATACAATAACAAACAACTACCAACTACAACAAAGCAAAAACAAGTTACGCTCTTCTAGTATATTAAGTAATTTTAAATAGCGTTTAAACAAAACAAAAGTAAAAAAAGCAAAACTAAAATCTAAAAAAAAAAAAAACTAAAAGTAAAAAAAAGATGAAAACAAAATGAAAACTTTATTAAATTCATGCAAGAGAAGAGAGAAAGAAGGGTTCAATCAATCAATCAAATTTGATTGATTGACCACTTACAGAAACCAATGTAAATCCGTTATACAAAAAATACCCACAACCTCCCCTTCATATACCCCAAGCATATAATATACAAAAACAAAATGAAAATCAAGCACTTTAATTGCATAACGAAAATATGTTTGTCAAAATTCTCGTTTCTTTTCTTTTCATTAACATAATACATATAAATAATTTTTAACAATTTTGAAAGCTTGCAAAGTATCGTTAAGTTTGATCTCAAGAAAGTGTTTAAATATATATATATATTTTTTTTTGCATATAATTTAAAATCAAAATGAAAACAAAACGAAATGGAAATGTGAAAAGAAAAGAAAGCTTAAACAAAATGCCTAACTGTTTACTGTACTACTTACTATCAATACATACATACATACATACAAGCATATATACCTACTATCCCTAATCGAAGAAAAGAAGATATGAAACAAGACACGTTTAAGTTTTTGATTGGTGAACAACACTTCACACAGACACACATACAAACCTACCGCTCGCAATTTACAAAGTTTCAATGCTCTTTTACGTTTCTATTTTATTTCTTAATCAATTTTAATTTCAATTTCAATTTTGTTCCTCGGCTCGATGTGTTGCGTGCCTCAGCAGCACGTGTCGCATTGACCCGAAGAACGCCGCAAGCGCCACCTGTCGCCAACTGCTGTTAAGCACAATTAGGTTTAAAGATGCGCCCAGAGGCTTTTTCTACGATTACAAACAAAATATAAAGTAGATTAACACACACATACACATACATACATACACGTATACACATAAAAACTACATATATAAAAATTACATTTATGAAATATCTATTTAATTATAAACAAATATGTTAAGCCAAATATTTTAACTTTTAAAAACAATTCATTCTCTCGATTTCTTGCTTCAATTTGTAGCTTTTGTAAGGGGCACATGGCGATGTTTTCGTTGCTTTTGTGCCGCCTGTTTCCCTATTTACACTCTCTTTCCCCAGTTTTGCTTGAAAATTACAGTCAAACAGAAACAGCGACAACTATTACTACAACAACAACACCATCACTGCCACAACACTGTACAAGAAACTAGTTCAAGCAAAGTTAGGTGTCCTTTTCATATGTTTCTATAATGTTTAGTTTATGAGCATGAAACTTTGTAAATTGCAAGTCAGGTAGATCCATAAAAACACACATACAGACACGGTATATACACATATAAACGAGTATATATATATTCATGTATATATATAGATTTATATATATATATCCATATATATATATAGATAAAAATGTCCCCCTCTGTACACTCCTCAAACTTAAACGTTTTCACACCCAAATGTAAATTATGTGACGATGAAAAAGAATAACAAGAGAATTAAGAAAAGAAAATGAAATGAAAAAAATGATAAAATTAAAAGCAAAAAGAAATTTGTAAAATATTTAAATTATTTAGCGTCGTAAACGATAATTCATGTACATGTAAATACAGTTTAATTAGTGTTTAGCGCGTATTTAGTTGTATGTTTTAAAACTAAACTCTGTACATTATATAACACGATAAACAAAAACAAATATATATATATATATTATGATTATGAGGAAGAGATCAGAGAAGTAAAGAAAGAAGCAAAAAATAAGAAAAAAGTATAAACCATTTTTGTCAGTAAACACAAGATGAACAGATGAAACGCTATTGTTTTAAGACATTTTTAGTTATTTTTAAGTTAATTAATGAAGAAAACGATAAAATTACACTTATTTCTAAGTGAATTAATAAACCAATTCAATAAACTTTTTCTGTTAAGCGATTCGTTTTATTTATTTTTCAACTAATTCAACGTTAACCCAACGTTCAAAACCAGTTCAGTCAGTCACAATAGTTGTTGGTTGTTCGATGATAGACCGTTATCAGCCCACAAGATCCACTAGCGAAATGCAACTTATAGTATATATATATATATACATATATAAAACAAAACAAATATATATATATTCATATATATATATATAGATGTTAATGTTATACCTGTAATTAAATAAATTCTATACCTATGCATTATGTGTGTAAGTTTGATATTTGGTCAGCAACAAATAGATAATGGAAACTGGGATTCAAATTGTACTCACATTAGAGCAGTTTGATTATTTTGTGTTTATATTTTTAATTTAATCACATGATATAACAACATCAACATTAGGATGGGAGTATTTAAATTATAATTTAAATTAACTATCCAACTGCTCTTTTCGTTTTGGGAACACATTTGCTTTTAATGCGTGGGAACAGTTTGATATTCTGTTATCGTTGAGTTTTTTTAACAGTGGGCTGTTGTTAACATAAAGCAATAGCAGCAACAGCTGTCTTGCACACTTTTCATGCTATCGATATACATGTGTTTTACTATCGAAGTAATCAAAGTGGGAAAACTTTCGGCTCATTAAGCATTAAGTTTATTATTGTTAATATTTAGATAATAGTAAATAATCATAGTTATATATTCACACCTGTTGCATTCAAGAATGTCCAGTCTACTACAACAAGGTAAGCGCAAGTCTTGCCTTTACATTTGATGCTGGCAGCAACAGCTGTGTGGTTGTTATACAATTCTTTTATTTACGCGCTGCTCATTTTTCAGGCCTGCCTCTCACATCGGTTCGTGGGCCACTGCTGCAGTTCTTACGCTTTCGCGGTAAAATAAATATACAACGCCCTAAGCAGCCACACTATGAGCGCGCCCGAGTTGTGGCCGTCACACAGCCCAAATATCCAGAGGCGCCGAAGGCTCTCACTTGCTTTCAGTCACGAGCAGAACGCACGGCCACTCAGGTGGAGAATCCGTATAATGCAATTATAGCACGTGAGGTGCGCAACTGGTTGGATCACTCCAAGCTAGTGGCCATCTTCCACTTGAACTCCATAACGTCGGACGAGATCTTTCAGGTGCGCGTGCTGCTGCACAAGCAGAACTTGCACCTCAAAGCCTATGGACGAAAGATCATTGCACAGGCTGTAGCTGGTACACAATATGAGGCAATACTTCCGCTGTTCCACTCCAACCATTGCATTGTGTTCTCCCCCGATCAGCAGCGAGTCGGTGCACTACTGCGAATCACTCGTAAAGTGCCGCAAATGGTGCTGCTAGGTGGCATTGTGGAGCAGACGCTGCTGAGTCGCAACGAGCTGATCGACTTTGCGCAGATGCCTGGACTACAGACGGCACAGGCACAGCTGGTGCAAACACTGAACATGGCGGCGGGCAATGTTGTGCAGCAGCTCCAAGCGCATCAGTGCAATCTAATCAAAGTGCTGGACGTGCACGCCAAGGGCGATGCGGCTGTAAAACCAGAGCAGGAGCAGGATCAGAAACAGGCGCAGGATCAGGAAACGCAGACATAAGTTACACTTGTTAATTAACAATAACAGTGAAAAGAAAATAATATTCCCCATTTGTCTTTCATACTACATATAAATTAAAGCTTATCAACTAGATTGCACTTTTCCAACGGCCTGGAATGTCGTCCTAGGAGCTTATTGTTGCTGCCATGTGATGCTGCCAGCGCTGTCTACAGTTGAAGGCCAAATTCGCTAACGCTTCGGCGGCGTCCAGCTCGTCCTTGTGATGCAGCAGCCAACGTTCGCCACGTGCCGCAGCAGTGGCATCGCTGGTGAACAGCATATGACTCTGCACGGGCCGCTCCTGCTGCCCAACGGATTTGTGCCTAAGGAGAGAGAACTAATTCAGCATCGAGTTGCAATCAATGTTCAACACTTGGTTTACCTGCTCGTATTCCACTCGAAGTGATAGTTGTGCCTGTCCGGTGTGAATCTAGCTGCACTCTCCAGCCACTTGTTTAACTGGTTGCCATTGCTGTCGCTGGGAACTGTAGACATATTCGAGTCCAGAGCATTATTACTGTCACGAAGATATTTCTCCATCATTTGCTGTTTGTACTTGGTCTTGCCAGCCGGCACAATGGGCAGCATGGGCACGCGCTCGCTTTGCTGCTGATGCACCTGCTGGTGCTGCATCTCGGCCTCCACATAGAAGTTGGGCTTGTAAGGCGGTGAGGAGTAGTTGGAGGTGGCATTGTTGCCATTTCCATCGCTGCCTGTGCTGCGGCTGGACAACTCATCGTCCTCGTCGTCGCCCTCGTCATCTTCGGCTGCGCACACACGCATGTCCTCCTCCCAAATGCTATCCTCGGACGAGATGCTGAACTGTTCCACATTGCCGCGTGCATTGTGATTGTAGTTCTTGATCAAATGACCCCAGGACTTTTTCGCCTTCTCGCGCTCCGAGTTTTTTAGCTTGCGACGCCAGTTGGCAAACCAATTGCAGATCTGTGTGTACGTCAGGCCAGTCTCTCCGGCCAGCTGCTTTTTCTCCTCTCGGCTAGGGATACGGATTCTCCCGTCGTCGTATCAGCCAATCCTTCAGCATGCGCTTGATGTCAGGCGTGAAGAGACGCTTCGTAGTTCGGGTCAAATGCAAATCATCCTCTGGCGGCCAGGCGCGTCTGAAATTTCAACTCTTTGGCATAAGCTACGATTTTATTTAGATTTTTTTTAAAACTGTTCTCTGCTCGCCCACTAACCTGCTGTGACGACGATTGCGCTTGGGGCGACACGATTTCTCCATGGCTGCGAACTGTAATTAGAAGATGTATATTTAAAACAAATGCTCTTGCTGATCGTAAACAATTCCCCTGCCTCAGGTTATTGCTCATCCATAATTAAGCCAATCGACCCAAAATATGCCGCTGTAAGGCGAATTTCAGTTTCAAAACTTTTTCTGTTTTCGGGTGGGTGGCGCTATTTTTGTCCACGAATGCCGAACAAAATTTTCATGTTTTTTGCCGTTGTTTTCACTCGATAAAAAAAAAAATAAGGAACGATTTGACTGTGTCAGCGCGAGATTTTGAGAGCCAATGTGAGTGTGCGTGTATGTATATGTGTGTGTGTGTGTGTGGGAGAGCTAGCGTTAGATATCACACGATCGAATGAGCATGATCTCTGTAAAGGGCGTAATGTCGTGTAAATAGTTGGCATGCGAATCAAGAACCGAATCGTATTCAATTTGTATGCCCTGAGCACAATACCTCGTATCACTTTTTTGTTGTTTTTCATTGATAATACTCGATGGCCATGTTTTTTCCGTAGATAGATCAGCAAATATATGTATATATTGTTATGTACTATTTCTAAAACAAAGGAACTATGTAAAATGTCTAAGCTGCACAGCTAATACTGGAGTGCAGAGCTCTTTTCCAAGTTCCATTATCGCCTGGCACTTGGTGTAAGTTTTGTTGACATTATTAAGTATTATATAATCGAAGCATAACACAAGAGAACAATGGATTTGTTTTTTCGTTAGTTAATTATCTGTTTGCACTAATTTAATTTTTAACAGATCTCATTGACAATTGGTATTTGCGCTTTGCCAAATCTAATTTAAGGCCTTGAGCCATTAGGTCAACTGCCAGCGAGCGACATGGATAAATTCACCCACCTGTGAATATTCAATTTCAATTGTCCTAAAATGCTTTTTCTTTCCTCTCTTCCTGAACAGCGCGAAAAGTTTTGAAAACGTTTTGAACGTCGAACTCGCAGATTGCACACTGAACGCTCGTCCAAAAATTTATTCAAAAACTGCCAGAAGATTGTTTTCGAATGCTCGCACGAATTTCGATTCGGGCGCCATTCGGGAAAAACGAAACTGAAAAACTTGCACTTATCATACACACACTCACACACAGCAGATACGAATGGGGCACTTTTAATCTATTTACAAAACTCGAGAAAAATATGTGTGGTACATACATAATGCCACCGATTTTCAAAGAATTATCGAACGTGCCTGTTCCGGCATACGCTACCAGGCTATCGAGCCAAATATTTGTTGAAGAGATCATTAGCGATTGAGTGTCATATGGCCCAAGAGTGTAGAGTACACAAATTTACTTTCGCTCTCGATCAATTGGTCGCGAGCTATTGGCCATGATGTGACTTAATTTAAATTGTGTTGCAAGTTATTTCAAAATCTTTATAAATATGCACAATAAAAATGGTGAGTCGTATTATAGCAATGAAAGATTTCTGCTTAGAATGTAAATAACAAGCTGTGACAATAACAAAAGGAAAATAATAAAAGCACAAATATGAAAAATTTCCGCTCAGACCGCTAATAAAAAGCAGCAATAATTATAAACAAATTATAAATATTATATATAAAACAAATAATCTTCAAGATTATAATGAAAGTTAAACTATGAAGATTAAAAAACCAAATAACATTTTTCTCTTTGAGCCTAAATTGCAATGTAACATATTAAATAAAACCTTAAATAAATATACAAAAATACCAACAAAAAATGCATAAAGATCTCTTTGAAGCACATAAAACATAAACAAACGTTAAAATTCGAAATAGCGTAACAGCAGACCAGAGTTGCCAATACTTTTACATAAATACCAAATAGCTGTTTACATTAGGCAATCAAATATCGCTAAAATCGTTGTAAAAAGTTGGCAGCCCCCGCGATTATGCAGTGTGTACACACAACATTTTGGCTAAAATTCAATTGTTTATATCTAGAACGTAATAATTTGCAGAAAAATTTTTATTACGACCTTTTGCAACAATATCGAAACGGCTGGCCGCTATGAACGAATCGGTGCGCTATGAGCGCTGCCAGCAAATACAGCTGGGCGTGCTAACCGAATCCCAAGAAGGCATCAAAGCGTCCGAATCGGATGTACCACAGGGTATTGGTAACGTAAGTTAAACGTCTCTGCCCCCTAAAAGTCTTTGTTCATTGGCACTGACTCATTTAATAATATTAACTGCCCTCATATTTGTTAATTGTCTGCAGGTGCTGTGCACCCACGATGGTGTGCTGCTGAAGAAAGCGAATGCCGAACACATTGCCGATCTGAACACCAGCGGCTCCCTGTCCTTGGTGGAGTACAGCCAGCCAAGGCGTCGTCTTTATCTGGAGTGGCAGCCGAATGATAGCATCATGATTGCTGACGATAGCCAGGATCAGGGCGATTGGGCGCTGGTTGATAGAATCTCGGGTCGCACACGCACCACATCCGAGTGCAGCGCCTTCAACACAAAGCCCACAGAGCTCGGCAGCAACGGAAATGCGGCAACTGCACGTGCCCGGATAATGCGCGCTTTATTAGATGATTTGGCGGCAGTTGAGGTGCGGCATCGTGGCCAGACAATACGATTTATGCGTAAATCCGATAACGGCGTGCACTGCGAGTTCTTCTTTCAGCATGGAAATGCAGATCTCTTCGTGCGATCCATGCGCCAGCAGCATTTCATTGAGAGCTCCGAGACGAGTCGCAGTGGCAACGAGGAATACGCCATATTGAACACGGAGAACCAGAAGCTCAAAAAGACATTTGCCGAGTTGGACATTGGTGAGATAAAGGCGAGCCATCTACCTCGGGAGAGCTGGCTACCCAATAAGCTGGCCGGCTTCCTGGGCACCATACCGGACTATGTGCAGCCATCGTTTCAGCGAGCGCCAAAGACGCGTCCTGGCACATTGGTGCACAATGATCGGCAGACCTCGCCCTCGGACAACTATCAGTTCATCAAGCTAAGCGGCAGCACGAACAGCGCCTGCTCCTCGAACAGTCAGAGCCGTGGCGAGAGCGCCGACAAATCGCCAGCGGACAGCGAACTGGAGAACCTGAATGCCCAGGATGAGAAGATAGTTAACAATTTGCCAGCTCGCCAGAGCGTGCATCGTGGTATGTAGTCGTTAGTTACTTTTGAATTCCAATTGAATTGAGAATAATTATCCATTATCCAGGTGAACCGCTAAATGAAGCTCAGTGGCGGGAATTTCAAACCCGTGATGGTTGCATCTCAGATAGCCAGCGCATCAAGGAGATCATCTTCCGAGGTGGCATTGTACCTAGCCTGCGTGCCGATGTCTGGAAATACTTACTAAACTATTACCAATGGTCTGACACGGAAGTAGAGCGCATTGAACGGCGCAAACTAAAATCTTTGGAATACTACAAAATGAAGGCTCAATGGCTTTCGATGTCCACGACTCAAGAAGCTAACTTTAGCGGCTATCGCGATCGCAAGTGCCAAATCGAAAAGGACGTCAAGCGCACGGATCGAACACAACAGTTCTTTGCCGGCGAAGATAATCCAAATCTGTTGCTACTGCAGGGCATACTCATGACTTATGTTATGTACAATTTCGATTTAGGCTATGTCCAGGGCATGTCTGATCTGTTGGCGCCCATACTCGAGATTCAGGTGAATGAGGTGGACGCCTTTTGGTGTTTCGTCGGCTTTATGAACATGGTGTTCAGTAACTTTGACATTGATCAGGCCGGCATGAAGACGCAATTCGCACAACTGCGCCGATTGCTCGAGGTGGCCAATGCGCCGCTCTTCAACTACATGTGCAGCCACGATTCGGATAACATGTACTTCTGTTTCCGCTGGCTGCTCGTCTGGTACAAGCGAGAACTGGTCAACGAAGACGTACTCAAGCTGTGGGAGTGCCTGTGGACGCGTCTGCCCTGTCCCAACTTCCACCTGCTCTTCTCGGTGGCCATACTCGATCAGGAGACGAACGTGATTATCGATAGGAAATACGAATTCACCGAAATCCTAAAACATGTCAACGAACTAACCGGCATGATCGATTTGAAACGTACTCTAGAGACTGCGGAGGCCATTTATCTGCAGCTGAAAGGATCCGAGGCGTTGCCCAATGATATACGCCACATCATTGGCGAACCTCTGCTGCCCCCAGTGGATGGCGAGGAGCGGCCAGAGGAGGAACCTGCCTACTCCGACGATGGCTTCGATGAGCTGGGTGAACTAACGCCCGAGGAGAAGCGTCGCAATGATGAGCTGCTCGAGGAAGCGTTAGAGCGATCCCTATATTTAAATTATATATAGGAACAAAGCCAAAACTAAGCCGAGGGCAAAAATATGCGCAAATTTGATATATATATATACACATATATATATATAGCCTTTAAGACTCAAAGTTTACTATCATGTCGAGGTGATGTTCCCATGCGTTGGGCGGTCAGGGGAACACCATTGTTAAAGTGCTTTAACTGCTAATGCACCGATTTATATATTGTATATTATACATGCATATATTTGTACGTTTTTTGTATTTATTGTAAGTTCTTATCCCCTCATCCCCACATCCCCCATTGGCTTAAGCGATCGGCATAATTGAAACGATATTTGAACAGCGAAATTAGAATTAGACCCATGTCTGTATGTCAATTGAGAAATTGAAATTTTGATTTAACGCAATGCTAAAAGCAGCTTCTGTTGCCTCTAATTAAGTTTAACTCAATTACTGTGAATATACAAGCATATATAAATCTATCAATTGCGTAGTAAACAACAACGGTGATGTCGCATTATTTCAAGGGGTATTCAAATGGGTTTGGCATGAAATTAAAATTCAATTTGAACCAACCAAAGATGGAGTTCATGTTGATTTAAATCTATCATTTATTACTATCAAATTCGTCTGATTTAGAAATTAAATTATTAATTTAAATATTTTCAAAACTTTCAAGAGCTTCTGCTTCCACAATTCTTGCAGCATTCCAAATAGTCTAACTAACTTAAATACTATTTAATTTACCCTGAAAAAGTTCAGGTTCCAAAAAAACTCCACTTCAAATTTTCTTGCTAAAATTGCAAATTTTCAAATAAAAATGTGTGTAATTTCACTTTTTGTAAATCTATTTGAACTATGCCAAGTAACGACTGGAGCTCTTATTTATTGGAATCTATCATTTATTAAAATGAAATCAGACTGATTTGGGAAAATTTCTGATTTGTAATTCTCAAAACTTTAAATAGATTTTTGTCGCATTTGCGTTCACTATTCTTGAAACATTCAAAATGGTAATATGTACTTTAAAAAAAAATGCCATTTATTTTATCCCAAAAACGTTCAGGTTCCCATAAGAAATCCATTTCAAACTTTCCTGTTAAAATTATAAATTTTTAAATAAAAATGTTTATTTCATACTCAAATTTGATTTTCAATAAAAACTCAATATATATTTTTTTTTGTAATTTTGGAAATTTATTTTTCATATATTTATGTTGTTGTTGCTGTAGTTGTGTTTGTTTAATTATCATACTTTAAGATTTATACTTAGCTTCTCTAATTTAAATTGTTATTTGCTCTTGTCTGTTGGTGCAACTGCTTTTTGTTTTGTTTTTTTTTTCTTTTACTTTTTTATTTGTTTTTATTAAATTTTCTTGTTTTGTTTAATGGATCGAAGTGCAAACAAAAATAATGTACTTCCATTTAATTTATATATATATAAATACATATATATATATAATGAAAATGCAATACATGTACGCATAAATATTTATTGTATTTCAATTTGTTAATAAACTATTTTTTTCATTTTGTATATATTAATTTTGTTTGCTGATTTGTTGTTGTTGCATTGTTTCAATTCATTTTTAAAAACATACAAAATACAAATTAAAAACTTACGCAATATAAAATTGTTTCACTAATTACATAAAATTAAAATTTTAAAAATAAAAGCGATTTTACGACAATTTCAATATATATATGTATGCATATATATATATATATATATATATATATATATATATATCGAACATGCAGAGTACATAGAATATAGTTTAACATAGGCATAGGACGATATCAAGTCAAAAAAAACATTGTTTGGATTTAGGTCACATACACACACATATCCATTTCAATATATATATATATATAAAGTGGAAAGAAATTGGTTGAGAAATACATGAATTGGGACACTGATACGATCCGACTTGATACGATTAAGATCCATTAAAGATACTAAAATATTTACAGGTATTTTTTTTTATTTTTTTGTGATTAAGTTTAACTCTTGTGAAGGACGACAGCATTGAACCCAATTAAACTATATCTATATATATATATAAATATATATATATATATATGTATATATATATGTTTGTATACAGCATAATAGGTGTGTATGTATGTGTGTGTATGTGTATTTGTTTCTTGTTAATCAATCAATCTGCTTTTAAGTTAGTTTTGTTGTTTAAACATGCTTTTTTCCTTCGCTTAACCTTTTTTTTAATCAATAATAATTTGCAATAATTTAAACCGTTATTTATCTGTTTATGTTGTGGGCCATGGTTTGTGGGCGTGGCCAGTCAATGTGGCAGCAGCAAGCCTCTACTGAAGAGCAGGCACCACCCAACCGTAGCCCACCTCACATTGTTACCATTAAATTATAAGCGCTTTTTTTTAAATATACTCGCACAGCTAAAAGTCACCGTACATCCAGCCACGCCCATCGTTCCCTGACCACGCCATTGTTGCAGCAGGACGCAGTCGAAGGAATTGGGTGGGCGTGGCTGGGCATGATGACCAATGCCAGGCTACTTCATTCATCGTCGTCTTCATAGCTGAGTTCGGTTTGGGAATGCATAAACAGGTGTCTCCAGTGTGTGTGTGTGTGTGTGTGTGTCCCCGCCACAAGCAGCAATTGTGGCAGGCCTTCTTCAGGCATTATTCAGCATACTTTACGACCCGTTGCAGCAGTTGCATCCCACACTCAACCTATACTCGCTAGCTCTACTCTATCAATGTTTTTATATATATCATATATGTACGTATGTATATGTGTATGTGTGTGTGTGTTGGGGATTTACTTATATTTTACACAACTTTAAGCTTAAGTGTTCTACTACTTCTATTCGCACTAATGCGCGCTCTTGTTCTGGTTCTCGCTTTGGAACTAGTTCGCGTGCATCTGCTTGATACATTTAGCCTTGAGTTCAATTTGCGTGCGCTTCTTGTCTCAGCTTTAGCCGCTGTTCGTCCGTTTCCGTTTCCGCTACCGTTACCGTTACTGCTGGCGTTGCCACTGCCATTCACATTTCTCATTCGGCTCTGTCTAGTGGCCTTTTTGAGTTGTTGTTGTTGTTGTGGCTTTTGCGTTTGGTTGTTGGTTTTGTTTTTAACGTTTTTAGCTTTAGGTTTGTTATTTATATTCTTCTTGTTATTGTTGTTGTTATTTTTGTTACTTTTACTGTTGCTGTTGCTGTTGCTTTTGCCCTGTCTGGTTCGGACGCCCACATTTGGGGCGCTGTCGTGTTGCTAGGCGCTTCGCTTTACTCATTCATTCCGGTCTTCAGACTCGCTGCCCGCTGATAGATTTAGGGTGGCAGCATCCGCCGATTGACGGGTGTGACGCGTCGAACGCAGTTCACGTCGCTTCTCTGGGGGCTGTTCGGTCTCGTTGCCGGAACGCGGACGCTTTAGACGATTGGAAGAGCGTCGATTCTCTTCGGCAGCAGCCGCGGCTGCAGCTGCAGCGGCAACGGAAGAGCTGCTGCTGCTGGAACCACTCAAATTGGCCACCGAATTGTTGGCTGCACCACTGGCATCCAGATCCTCAACACTGCCGCCATGACTGCTGCCCGGCGCCGCAGGCTTCTTCAGTATGGGCTGTATGATCAGCTCGTCGGCCTCCTCGTAGGGCGGCGGCAGTTTGGCAGCATCCGCTGCATTCGTTATGGTCAGCGAGATGCGCGATTCACTGCGCTCCGAACGTTCGCTGCTGGTGCTGGCGCCGCTGCTGATCGGCGGCGCAATCGTGATCGTTGTCTGTGATGGCAGATTGGCTGCAATTGCCGCATTGGCCGCACTCGAGGCGCTCGCATTCAACGGCGTCAGCGTCACTTTGTCCTGCTCGGGCGTGGGCGTTGGCGGCGCTGGCGTCGAGGAGCTGCTGGAACCGCCGCGCAAACTCTTCTCGATGCTGGCACCCAAATTGAGCGGCAGACCGGCAGCTAGAGCAGCAGCTGCCAGCTCATCCTTCGTGGGATGCAGCTCGCTGCGTGCGCGTTTCGATTTGTGCTGCTGTTGCTGCTGCTGTTGTTGCTGCTGCTGCTGCTGCAGGTGCTCTGCATCCAGAGCGGCTGCATAGGCGGCGGCCGCATTCAGGCTGCTGCTGCTGCCCGACGACGAGGTGGGTATCAGCGAAATGCCCGAGCCCAGGCCCAACGACTTGGTGTAGAAGTCCATTTGCTGTTTGAATGCATCCTGTTCGCGTTGTCTTTTGGCAGCCGAGCTGCTGCTGCTTCCACCACTTCCGCCGCCACCACCTCCAGCTGAGGAGGACGAGCCGCCAGTGAGACCAGCTAAGCTGGCCAGCGAACCGGGTCCACTCAGAGGCAACGAACCACCGGCTGCTGCCATCGCCTGGGCGGCCATCTCAGCGAGAAGCGCCTGCGAGAAGTCATTGGACATGCCCGGAATTTGTGGCATTTGGGCAGCTGCTGCAGCGGCTGCTGCGGCGGCAGCTGCTGCCGACTTGGAGCTCTTGCTGGCCGAGCTGGAGCCACCGCCGCTGTTCGAACTGACGGAGGATGTGCTTGGCATCTTGCCCTGCGAGAAGGCCTGCAACGCAGCCAGATCCGTGGGCAGCGCACCACGCGCAATGCTCTCGAACCACTTCTGCTGCTCCTTGGCGGACGCTTCGTTGGCAGCGGCTGCTGCTGCGGCACGTTTGCTGGCGGCACTGGAACTGCTGGTACTGTTGCTGTTGGAGCTGCTGGGCGTGGGCAGAGGCGGCATGCCCAGGGAGCTCATGAGACGGGTTGCTTGCGCCAAATCCATGCTGCTCATGCGACTGAGCGATTCGAGCAGATGAGGATCAGCACCAGGCAGCAGCAGACTGGACAGCTGTGCCATGTCCGCGGCAGTGGGCGTAGCTGAGGCAGCGGAGTTGCGTTGGCTGCTGCTCTGGCGGCTGCGACTGGAACTTGAGCTGGATGGAGTGGTCACCGTGTTGGCGCTCATGCTGGCCATGGCATTCATTAGATTCGCTGCCGAGTTCGCCGCCGAGTTGGAGGCGTTGCGCGAATTGCTCGACTTGCTCGACTGCGACTGATGCGACTTGCTCGACTGCGTGGATCCGGTGACTGCGGCCGATGACGTGGCCACGCCATTCAGCAGATTATATTGTTGTGCCAGCTGATCGTATGCCGAGCCCAGGCCACTGCTGCCCAGCGAGTAGGGATTGAGTCCGCCGAGACCCATGGGTGGATACAGCAGCGAGGGATTCGGGAAGAGGAACGGAAAGCCGGCTGCCAATTGTGAAGCAGAGGCGCTCGAGTTCTTGCCGCCTCCCGAGGAGCCACCCGCTCCACTGCTATTGACTGCAGCTGCGGCAGCAACGGCTGCCAGTTGGGCTGCTTCGTTTTGCTGTTGTTGCTTCTTCTTGCTGGCCGCCGATGAGGAGGATGCGCTTGAGGAGTTGCCGCCACCACTGGACTGCGACTGGCTCTTGCCGGTGCCCGCGTTTGTGCTGCCTGTAAGGCCGCCAAGCGTTGGTCCAGCAGCAGCCATGAGCGCAGCCAGTGACTGGGCATCCATGCCGGCCAGATTACCCAAGCCGCCCATGCCTGCCAGACTGGCAAACAGATTCATATTGTTGAGATTGCCCAGGCCGGGCAGATTGCTCATGCCGGGCATGCCGCCAAATGGCATCGAGAGCAGCGGATTCTTCGGATCAAAGGCGGCGAGCGGATTCTTCGGATCGAAGGCGCCCAAGCCGGGCAGATTGGCCAGCAAACTGGGATTGAGGCCAGCCAGCGAACCGAACTGCAGCGCCGCCTGATCCAAGGCTGCCGCCGATTGAGACTGTCTCGACGACTTCTTCGACGCACCGCTCGAATTGCCAGCCGGCGACTGCGCAGCACTCGGCTGTTGAGTGTGGCTGCTGGAGGAGGCATTGCTCGAATTGGACGAGGGCCGTCCACCGTGCGATTTCGAGACGCCGTAGCTGCTGTTGTCCATGGTGTTGACAGTGGGCTTGGGTGAGGGTGCTGACATGGGATTCTGCATCTGTTCAAGCCATTTGGGATCTACCTCATAGTTGGGATTCTCAGTGAGCCTGTGAAGCACAAAGAGCGGAATATATTATTACGAATACTCATTATTTATATAGGAGTTGCTTTCCACTTACCACTGCATCAGCCGCTTCAGTTGGGGCGCCTTATTGCCGCCCAGTCGCTTGCCAGTCTGCTTGTTGATCACCGGCACGGGCTCCTCCCCTGTCAGGCCTTGCGGACCAGCCATCGATTGTTGCTGTTGCTGCTGCTGTTGTTGTTGCTGCTGCTGTTGCTGCTGTTGTTGCTGCTGCTGTTGTTGTTGCTGCTGCTGTTGCTGTTGCTGCTGCTGCTGCTGTTGTTGCTGCTGCTGTTGTTGCTTTTGCAGCTGCGCCGCATTGGCCGCCTGCTGGGCACTCGAGCTGCTCTGCTGGCCTCGATTGCCGCGACGGCTGTTGCTGCTTCCAGGTCCTCCGGCTCCCGCTCCGACATAGTCAATGCTCAGCTGATCGCCCAGCGGGCTGGTCATGTCCGAGAGCCACTTGTTGACCTTGACATCGTGCGAGGAATTGTACTTGCAGCTCAGCTTCATCGCTTGCTCCATTTCGGCGAGCATGTTCTCGTAGGCCTTGCGCTGCGAGGGCGGCAGGAACTGCATCATCTTCTGCTGTTGCTTGAGGAACGATTGCGGATCGGTGGCCATTGTTTGAGCGAGCAGAGCATTCAGGCTGTCCTTGCTGGACAGTCCGCCCATGGCCATGTTTTGCAGGGCGCTCAGGCCGCTGCCCGAGGAGCTGCTGGCGCCGGCTCCAGCGCCGCTGACGCTGCCTTGACCGCCGCTCTTGGATTCTAGAAAGGATAAAGCAAAAACAGAGTTGCACAAGTTAGTTTGTGTTGGTTTGATGAAACGCCTCTGGCTTGGGCTATTTAAAGTATGAAAGCGCAGAGACTCCAACTCACTTCCGGGCACTGTAGTCACAGTGATAGTAAATGGTTTTTGATTGGACTGCTGCGAGCTGGGCGCTTGAAGATTAGCGGGCGTCACCGATACACTTGGCGGTATTTGTGGCTTCTTCGATGAGGGCAATGAGGGATCGGGGAAAGTCTTTTGCTCCTTGGCAGCCGACAGACCCAAGACAATTTCATCCAGCTTCTTGCGTTTCTTCTCCTTGCCAATGACAGGCTCCTCAATGGTCTGCAAGGGATTCACATAATTAAATTTCAAGTTCTTTAGATTGGATTAAGTCATTCAAAACTTACGCAATTGTTTTTCTTCATTAACTTGTTGAGCGTATCATCCAGCTTGCTTTTGCTACCGCCCATTGAGGGAAAAGCGGAGCTAAGCGCCGCATGCACACTCGATTTCTTGGAGGGCATCGAAAAGTCCTGCACCTCGCTCAGATCAATGGCGCCCGAGGTCGAGGCTGACTTTAGCATCTCTGTCATATTCATCTTGGGCAGGCTGCTGTGTAGAGTTGATAATGAGAGAGTTAATATGGGAATCGAATGGGATATTTCCTTATATACAAATCGTACGCACCTTGAGGACAAATCCATGGGCGCGCCCATTGATGGAGGCGGAGTTTTCATAGCCGGCACAGCGGGCTTATTGAACTGACCGGAAGATTGACGCGACAGCGAGGCGTGCTGATGTGCGGGCGGTGGTTGCATGCCGCTCAAGGCGGCTGCTGAGGCAGCTGAGCTCGAGCTGCCACCACGACGAGCTGCAGCTCCCGTTAGCGCCTCCATATTGGCTATTTCGCTTTCCCAATCTTTGGGTGCCACTGCAAATGACAGAATTGGAGAGAAGATTAGGTATATATTCGAAAATTGATTGCCCCTTTCACATTTACTTACTCGACGAGCTATTGAGCAGAGCATGCAGCTTGGCACGCTCCGTTTCCACATCGATGGCAATGTGACGCTTGCGCTTCTTGCCGGCATTCGAGCCCAAGGTTCCAGCACTGGGCACATTTAGGCCAGCTGCTCCCACAGCTGCCGCTGCTGCTGCACTTGCTCCCGCAGTAGCCGCACTCAGCGACATACCCGGCAGCAGGGCGGACAGAGATGTGGCATTGCCGCCACTGGCGGCCGCTGCAACAGCTGCTGCCACAGCTGCATTGATGCTGTTCGCATCCAAACCTGGCAAAGTCGTTGGCGTTGTTATCTGTGCCTTGGGCAACGTTGGGACATTGTTGGCGGCTGCGACGACGCCGGCACTGCTAGCCACCTGTTGCATCTGCGAGGCCTGCAAATGCTTCGTCACACCCTGATCTGTGGTTATGGTTATCACGTCGGGCGTCGTGGAACGGCGCTCGCTGCTATTCAAATGGGGTATGGACTCATGCAAGGCGATATTCAGGTCTGTGTTGCCCTTCAGGCCGGCAAAGGCGCTGTAGTGCTTGTCCACTGGCCACTTGTTCGTCTCCACGCACACCACAATGTGGGCGATGCGTCGTTCTAGGGCAAAGTCCTTGAACCAACGGATCATGCACATCTCCAACTTGGGTTTCTCCAGCTTCTGCTGTTTCACAGCCGCCGGCTGAATGACCTCGAGATCGGGAAAGCGTGCCTTGAGTTCAGCTGCTTGTTTCTTGCATTCCTCCTCGACCGCTTTCTCCTTCTCCTTCATGACCTCATCGTCATCCGGATCACTGGGACCAGCCACCAGATCGAGTATCTCCTGTTCCGCCGCAGGCTTTTCCGCACTGCTCGCAATCTTCGCCTCATCTGCTTTGCTGACAACTGCCTCGGCTTCAGGTTTCTTCGCTTCACTTTCTGTTGCTTCAGCTGCACCTGATTCCTTCTTCTCCTTCTCAGGAGTTTCTTTGGCAGCCTCGACGACTGCTTCGTCGCCTTTCTCGCCCTCAGCTTTGGCAGCTGTAGCTTCCTCATCTTTTTCATTAACTGGCGCCTCAGTGGATTCTTTTTCCTCTGCAACAGTTGACTTTGTCGATTCGGTTTCCATCTTGGAGTCGTCTTCTTCTTGCTTGTCACTTGACTTCTCCTCGTCTTTTTCTGCTGCTTCGTCTTTGAGGTTCTCTGCTGACTTCTTCTGTTTCGGCTGTGGCAACGGCTTCTGTTTCTGCTTCCTTTTCATTGCCATTCTCAGCAACTGGCTCAGCATCCACATCCATTGCCTCTTCACTCTGCTCCTTGGTCTTGGCCTTGGCCTCCGTCTCGCCTTCAGATGGAGTCTCAGCTTCATCTTCATTTTTCTTGGCCGCGGGCACAGCTTCAGCGTCTTCAGTACTTGGCTTAGCTGCTTCATCCTGCAGCGCTTTCTTGTCTGCAGCCTTCTCTTCAGCCTTATCCACGTCCATTTTATCGTCTGTTGCTTTCTCTTCGCTCACTTCCTCGACTTCAGCTTTGTCAGCTGTGTCTTGTTCTGGCTTCACTTCAGCTTTAACTGGCGACTCCTTCTTGATGACACTTTCTTTGGTCAGCAGCTCATCATCCAGATCAATGATCTCATGCTTAACTGCGGCAGCTGCAGCTGCTGCGGCTGCGGCTGCTGCTGCCACCTTTTCGGCTGCTGCCGCTTTTTCAGCTGCTGCCGCCTTTTCCGCATTAAAAGCCTCCAGTTTGATGGTGCGCTGTATCTGTGCCTCCAGTTCCCTAATGAAGCGTTTTTCCGACTCGCAGAAACTGAAGTTGGGATCATTGAAGATGAACGTCTCAGAGCGATAGAGACCATGCTTCAGCACAGCTGCAATCAGCTCTTTATCATGTCGTCCCGGTTCCCACCAATCCGGCGTATCCGCATTCATTGTGCACAGCTTGAGTCGTTCCTCCAGCTGGGGATGGCGCGCTACTTCGCGCAGCTTGGCCAGCAGCTCAAGGCGATCTAGAATGAGCTTCGCGTGCTCCTTCTCCACCTCCTCGACAATGCCTTCGAGTCCACGCTCATTCTCGCTAAGCTTCAATCCAGCCTGCCTGCGGCACATGGCCACAAAGACCTTGTAGTAATCACTCAATGTTTCATCGCTCTTCCTCTCCAGATGTGCCATCTGCTTGAACTTGGTCCAGTCGGGCGTTTGGCTAACGCCATTGCTGTTATTGATGTTAATGCTGCTGTTGCTATTGCCGCCCATGGGCGTGTTCAGCTGCATATCCACACCATAGCCTGTGAGCACGCGCAGGAATTCGTATTCCTCGCGACGATTCCATTTCTTGGGTATTAGCTGTAGACGCTGCGATTCTCGCTCCTTGGCCGCCAGCTCCATCTTACCCTGGCGCTCCATTTTCTGCAACAATTAGAGATGGGTTTAAGTGAGTAAGGAGAATACACATATAGAAATATAATACATAAGTAAAACTATATATATATACATATATATAAGTAAGGAATTATTAGGTTTTTACCATTCGATTATTATGAATATAAATAAATATCAGTTAGTTCATTGTTTGTATAAACTTGGTATCTGGATATCATATCTGGATCTTATAAACATTCATTCTCTTTAATCTCTCTTCCATCCTTGACAACATGTTATCTATATTTTCTTTATCTATAATAAACTAAAATTAAATAAACTATATTACTCAACAAATTCTACAGTAGCTAATTTAGATCTTTTCTTATCTTCGATTTTAAGTCTATATATTCACATTGTTATATACTATATCCTTTTCATATACTCTAAAAAGTCTTCATAATTCTTTGCTTTTAAGCTTTTTAAATCATTTTCTTAGCTCCCTCTATTTATTTTCTTCTTTTCCATTTATATTCGTCATTTATGCTTGTATATTCAATCACACTTCTCATTCAAATGCTGACTCAACGTAGAGACTCGTTAATAGATTAAAGAAGAAGACATCATCAGACATAAAGTATTATAATCTTAGCTACTTTTACAAGCGTTACCCATTCATGACTATACCAAAAGTCAGGCAAGCACAGTCAGGCCAAAGATAAGATAAGACCAAAAGACATACGAATGTATACATAAAATAAATATATACATATTTAAGTATATATATATAGGTAGAGAGGGAGAGTGATCACCGATTGCTACTTTAAGAAAGGCGCAAAAAATAAACTAAATAAAAAAATAAATATCTTTGTATGATTAAATAACGCTTTATATGGAATAATATAGATAGTAGTTCGATCTGATATATTTCTATTTAAAGATACAAACGAAAAGCAATATGTATGTATGTAAATACTGGTTTATATAGACATGTATGTATGTATAGATTATTATGTATTTATAAATACATATTTTGTCACATATTTGTTGACATATTTAAAACTCCTTATCTAGGTTAGAGTATTAAATAGCAAATGCAGTTCAAATTCATTACGAATATTTACACAATTTGAAAAAGAATTAAAAGCAACACCCTCAACTCATCCTCCACCACCAGCTCCTGCTCTGCTCATCATCAGCATCATCATCCACAGAAACAACATACCGGGATGCATAAGGGGTGGGTGCTACCTCCCTTCTATATACATACATACATATATATATATTATGAATGTATGTTTGTGTAGGGGGTTGGTAGCCGAAGCGAACCTTTCAAAAATTACAAAAATGTTTGCGAAAAGTACAAAATGCGAATGGCAAGCCCAAAGCAAAGGGGCAAAATGAGAGACAATAGCTACGACGACGATGTCGACTAAATACGAGCGTACAGAAATTGAAACTGGAAATACAATAAAATCATAATAATACAAGTAAAAAAATCCATTTTACACCCCTATTAGAGCGACCAACACAGAGCGCGGGTAGAGGGCACAGGGCATAGGACACAGAGCAAAGGCTACGGCGAATGTTGAGACAAGAGGACGTAGCGTAGGCAGAGTCGGAGACAAAAACAAATGAATCCTGCGAGACCAATTGCACGGGCAAGCAGCGAAAAGAAGCTCTCTTCACACTCGCTCTGACACACACACACAAAAGCATATTTGACTACGTATGTGTATGTGTGTAGTTAGTTATGATAATAATAATAATAATGTTGAAGTGCGCCCCCGCTAAACTGTGGATGTCAGTCGGCAACTGCTTAGACAGCGTTGCCAGGTGGTTGCAAATAAAAACACACAATCACACACCTATACATATTTATTTAAATGTGTGTGTGTATGTGCTCCTGAATGCAAATCAAAACACAACAAAACTGCAAACGAAGCTTGCAGTCAAACTCATGAAAAACGGAAGGGGGCTGCTCTCGTAGTCATGTTGGCAAGTCTGGCCCCAAGGATGCCAATTGGCGCAGGTTGGCAGCACTCTATGTATGTGTTTATATATATTTTATATATATATATATATATAACGGCTTTTCGCTATACAAATTTCAAGCAAAAAATAAAAGAGAACGGGGGAAGGAGACAAACAAAAACAAACGACAAAGCAACCGAAGCTAAGGAGATTCAACGAACGACCTCTTCTACTACAACGACGCCTCCTACTCTACTATCTGACTCTATCCTATTTGTATCTTATACCATCTTGTATCTCGCTTGCGCAAACGACATGCCAGGCCATGCCACGCCACGCGACGCGACGCGACGCCTTCGCATTCGCCCCTGTTCTTCGTGCATTTGCACGATACAAGTGCGAGCGATTGATTATGATTATTAGTAAGTAGCAAAGCAATGGCAATGGCAACGACAACGGCAACGGCTTGACTTGCGGCGAAATGGGGTAGAAGAGACAGAGGCGGCAAAAACGAATTTAAATGAGCGCACAGACACAAATACATTTACTTACTCACTCACACACACATACACTAAGCCATCCCAACTGGTTAACGTGTGTTTGTTTATTTGCTTGTCCCTGTGTGCGTGTATGTGAGAGAGTTTTGAGAGAGTAAGTTACACGGGCCGTGTAAGTGGGCAACGATTGTACATGTGAAATCTATAGGCATAAATTTATTGTTTTGTATTTCGTTTTAACTTTGCGGCTCGACTGACTACTTGCTGCTGCCGTTGCCATTGCTGCTGCTGCTGCTGCTGCTGCGTGTCTACCTCTGTCTCTGCCTCTGCCACAGACGGAGCCGACACAACCGCGGCTGCCGTTGGTTGTTACTTTTATTTCGCTTCTGCTTGTTCTTCGATTGCTTTTGCGCTTTTTTTTCTGCACGCATTCTTTGCATTCACGTTTATTTCATTTGCCAATTTGCCTTCATTTTAATTAAGTTTTTATTTCGTTTTCTGCATATTTAATGCAGTAAATTGTCATCGCTTTGTTGATGTAATTTGTTTTACCTCCAAAAAAATGCCATTGTTTAACGTTGTTGTTGTTGTTGTTGCTGTTGTTACGGCTGCTGTTGATTTATTGAGATGCTCGCAGAAGGCGGTGAAGCTGCTAAAATCCATGGGTTTAATAACCTCCATTTTGTATTAGACAATAGGCACATATAGAAACACACGTACACACAAATACATGCACACATTCACGAACACTCAATTTCGATATGCAATTGCATTTACAATTACAATTACAATTATAATACATATGTATTTATATACATAATGTATATTCGTATGCATACATATATGCTATATCACAAATAATGAAATGGTTTTCGATTTCGACATTATTGATTTTAATTAAGCACTAATTATCATTCATTGCGGCGACACATTTGCCATTTGCATGTTTCTTGGTGTTGTTGTTGCGGCGACGTCTGCACTCGTCACTCTTCACTCATAGCTCTTCACTCGCACTCGCACTCGCACTCGTCTCGTCGTCTACTTTTGCTTCAGCAATTACATTTTTCCATTCGTTTGATTATTATTTCTTCTATACTCTGACTATACACACACCACACACAAACACATTCAGAGGCACATGCATTAAGCGGGAGAGACGAAGAGAGGGAGAGATACGAAAAGCCCCGACACGACGTTGTTTTGGATATGGATGCGTTTGCTGCTCAAGCACTTGGACTTTTTACAACTTTACACCGCGGCGCTCAAACAAATAATGAGCGAGCGCATTGCGGACTAAATACAAGAAACACTCCTCACACACAAACTCACACATACACACACACAGAACAGAAATATATACACAGAGACCACAACGGGGACGCATACGCGCACGGAAGCAGCGACAGCGGCAGCGGCTGCGGCACTAGCAGCTAAAATCGAATGCGAATCAGCCAGCAACGGCGACGGCTACGGCAACAACGACGTAGAGACGGGGGAGAGGGTCGCTAGTCAAACCAACAACAACAACAATAACGGCAACAACAGCCAAGCAACTACTATTGAGTGAGGGAGCAGAGCAGAGCAACAAAACTGAGCTGAGCTGAGCTGAACTGAACTGAGCAGAGCAGAGCTGAACCAGTGCCAGAGCCAGAGCAGAAAAACCAAACGAAACCAAACAATCGTGAGATTAAGCCAAACGCCGTTTTGGGTGAATGTGAATATGAATGAGATGGGCAGGCAGAAAGGCAGTCACAGCCTGTCGTCCATCCACTAAGGTGAATGAGCGCGGCGAAGGCGAAGGAACAGGCACAAGGCACAGGCAAAACGTCACTTGCAGTGCCAAGAGAGACAGACAGCGTGAGAGTGAGAGAGAGAAAGAGAGCGCATTGGACGCGAGAGCGCCGCTAGCGAGAGCGCGTATGTATTTATTCTGTGTCTGTGTGCACTAGATGGACGAGTTGAGGAAGAATGAGAAGGCAGCGCACATTGTGTCAACTCTGTGTAATGTAAGCAAAAGGCAATGGCAAAGCCAGAGCCTGTCACACACACATATATTAACATTCACACACTAGCGCACATGTGTGTATATCTAGATATGAAGTGAGGGGTGGGGGCAAAAAAGCCAAGCAATGAAACAAATGTACCACAAAAACTGTTGACGACAAGGCAGAAGGCAGAAGCAGAGGAGTCAGCAATGGTAGCGACTGAGCAAAGGACACACAGCGTAAAAGGGATAAAATAAAATAATGGATTAAAATTTCAGGTACAAAATGAGCGCATACATACACACATCAATGCATGTGACAGAAGACTTCTAGAATTTCTATAGACAATTCTTGACCCTTGTTATAGTTATAGTTTAATTAATACGACCTTTGGCATGTGCAACAAATTTACATATAGTACACATATAAATACATATGCATGTATGTATGTACATATGAATCTTCATGTACTGTGCAAATATATTGCGAAAGATAGAAACTGCATTAAAGTGCGATAAGCACGTAGCCAGCCATTGCCAAAGCAGCGAGCGAAAGAGCTCTCTGGCGTGTATAAAAACGAGATTATTAATCAATCTGTAAGATACAGATACACATCCAACAATCCCACCACCAACACCAATACGAATACCAATACCATCAACACTAGCAGCAGCCGAAGCCGTAGCAGCAGCACAAAATGAGCTGCCAATCGACGGCGACAGCGACACATCTTCAGAAAATGCATATGACTAAACACACACATACAAATACATGTAAAACATGATCGGCCGGCAAGAGAGCAAGAGAGGGAGAGTGAGAGAAGCAACTGCACAACTGCACGTGAGAGTTAACGAACACATATGTATGTATGTGTATAGGTTTGTCTGTACGTGTGTGTGTATAAGCGTGCGACGTTTTTTATGCATGTGTGGTCGTAAATTTGACTAAAGCGTAACGCAAAACTAAATCAAAAAGCAGGTAGATAACAACAGCGGCTCATTCGTACACGTATCCAAACATATGTATGTACATCTGTATGCGTGTGTGTGCAACTTATATTGATGAACTGACCATTGCACACTGGGCAGGTTTTCTCAAAATTAGAAAGAAAAAAAAAAACATTTTTCTTAATAATTTATGACCGACAGGTGTGAAGCGAATGCGCAGCTGCAACTGCTACACGTGAGACGCACGCGCATAGTGGTCAAACTAGCTTTAAATAAATGAGCAATGAGCGAAATAACAATTGCACCACTGTGCAACAAATGCTAATAAAATAATAAATCGAATAGCGGTCAGCAAGGTGAGCATCCAAGCAAATCGCACACCAGAAAGATAGCATAAAAAGAATGGCAAACATTCACATACACGCACATACTCACACATGCATATGAATATCCATTCTCATACACATACACATATGCAAGGTTTAATATGCTTGTGTTCTAGAAGGAAACAACAAAAATCTCTTAAGCTGCTGTTGCTGCAGCAAGTGGCAAAAACAGAACAACGAACGAACAGTGGAGCAAAAGGAGCAGACAACAACAACTATGAGCTCAAATGAGCACAATTAGGCTTTGGCTTTATTGACGCGCCGCGGGCCTGTAAGAAAAAGCAGGAGCGGAACAGGTCACCACACCAAGTCACATATTCGCCATCTCGTCTCGCTCAATATTTCGCCCCGTGAGAGCGACGACACGGATACGGATACGCGGCCTGGCTTGCCTGAGAGCAGCATAGCGACGACAACAGCATTTGGGTGGGCAGGCATTGAAGGCAAAAAAAATTAAACATTGGATAAATCCAGAAAATGTAAAATTACACACACATATACACACCCATACACACAAGCCTCGTCATGAAAAACTAATACAAACAACGGCGCACAAGTACAGCCAACGTAGCGGCAGCAGCAACCACCCGATACCGAACCGATACCAATACCCAACAGTCGGAGACCAGCGACGTCCGCTGCCGCTGCCTCCACGGCAACAATCATCGTCACCAAAGAACTTCGTCAATACAACAACAATGCTGCGGCTTTGGCTTTGCCTCTGAGACGGTTATGCTTGCTCTTCTTACTGCTGCTAGGCTGCTCTGCTAGCGTCGACGCTGCCTTCGCTATTGTTCATGTTGTTGTTGTTGCTTCAGCTTTGATTGATGGCGCTGGCGTTCGGTTCGCCTTTTGATAATGGCGTAGTCGTCGTCGTCGTTGTTGTTGTTGTTGTTGTTACAGTAAAATGCGCGTCAGGTTGTACAATTGACTCCCATCTCCAAGTCGCATCTCATAATTTGACCCAAGAGCTGTGTTGGCCAACATGTCTGTGGTTTTACTGTTTGCCTCCATATTTTGGGGCGGCTGGTTTGACATTTTCCTCGTTTGCTCGTTTGGCTGCTCATTCGCGCCCGAGCATCTCGTGTGCACCACATTTCGGGCCTGGCTTCGCCCGCTCTCGGTGTATGTTTTTTGCTGCTTCTTCTTCTTTTATTTTGCATAAATTAAGCATAAGTGTATTTTGTATTTTGCATTTGTATTTGTATTTTCGCCGCCGCCGTTGCTGTTGCTGCTGCTGCTCTTGCTGCTCTGCTCTCACGGTATGTCTTTTGTCTCGTTTTGTCACCGTTGTCGTCGTTGCTTTTGTTTGAACATTCGGAAGTACACACAATCACACACACAGTCATACAGTTGTACGAGACAGTTATACAGTCGCATGTAGTTGACAGAAATCAGCGACGGCCACCACCTCGCACGGTGGGTGTAACTTATTTTATTTTATTTTGCCTCTTTCGCTGCCGCTGGTGCTGGTGCTGTTGTCGCTGCTGCTTGCCAGATTTCCTCTTTTGACTTTTCACACACTTCATTTATTCTCACTCCACATTGAAATTCGCTTTTCGAATGCACGCGAGCGCAAAAGGGGTTTATCGATATGTACAGATAGCAATCGAAACGTGAGAAGACAACGGTAATTTAGCAATAAATAAAAATGGCTAACTTAAATAGCGCAAACTTATGGAATGCAAAGTAGCGAATCGCTCTAAACCGGTTGGCTGATTAGAGATGGACCTTTTGAATCGAATTTCATCTTAATGAAGTTATATTATTAGTTGAATCGTTATGACAAATTCAAAGCGTCCGTCTCTAAGATATACACATATAGAAAATTAAGCTTTGAAAATACATATGTATGTACATAGTTGAAAATGCTGAAAAATGTCGATTACATTTTGTAATCATATTTTAAATTTGTTATCAATTGAGCAAAATTCTTAAGAACTAATTAAAATTTGTAAAAATGTCATGTAATTTAATTATATATAAAAATTATCTATATCTATAATTATCGATCATGCTAGTTAGTATGTATAATGTACTCAACGGGTTAGTTAGATCAACATGGTTAGTATAAGTGTTAGTATTTGTATGTATGTATGTTTGTATGTATGTGTTGTAAGTTATAGTCAGTGTGTGTATGTGTGTGTGGTGGGTTGTTGAGAAGGAGATGGAGAGCGGCATTGAGTATTTTTGAGTGGTGATTGGGTGGATGGGTCATGGTCTATTTAACGCCCCATGTGGGCCGATTTAACAGAGAGCGATAGAGTGTGTGAGAGAGATAGATTGTGAGTGAGAGTAAGGGTGTGTTAAGTTCTGCATGATGTTGACGATTTGCGGGTTAAATTTGTGGGTGAGTAAGTGGTGGTAAGTTCTGCTGGATATGAGGTTCATTTTTTCTGTTTTCGAGTTTTTCATTGTATTGTAATATTAAGTAAGAGAGAGATAGGTACTCATCAGGTTGTTTCACGTACATTGTTCATACTAACCAAATACATGGCCAGTTTGCTGATATCCAAATTGGCCAATTGGCTGACATCGGTGGTGTTGAGGATGCTCAGCATAAGGCTAATATCTGCGGCGGTGGGCATGGCCGGCACCTGTGTTCCGCCCACCTGCTGTTGCTGCTGCTGTTGTTGCTGTTGCTGCTGTTGTTGCTGTTGTTGCTGCTGTTGCTGTTGCTGCTGTTGATGCTGACCCACCATTCCGTGCGATGAACCAGATCCAGCGGCGGCGGCGGCCGCTGCTGCAGCAGCCGAGGTGCTAGCACCTTGCGACTGCATCAACGCCTGCAGGCTGCGATTGCTCGAGTCGAGCTGCTGCTGCAGCTGGCTAACAGAACCGCCGCCGACGCCGACACCAACGTTGGTCACGGCATTGCCGCCAACGCCAGTGCCGCCCTGCATCTGCATTTGCATCGACTGCAGGGTGGGGGTGGTTGGCACCGATAGGGGCGGCGTTGATGAGACCAAAGCCTGTAGCTGTTGAGGCAGAGGAGGAGGAGGAGTAGTTGTAACAACAATAACAAGCGAACGTTTCATGAGAGAAAGATGAATAAAGAGAGAAAGAGAATATGATGTGTGTGTGTGTGAGAGAGAGAGCGCAAATGAAGTTAAGCAAGGGGGAACATTTCGTTCAATCGTTCACTATCGACTCGATCATTTTATACACTAGTTCACTTTAGTTCAGCACTTCAGAAGTTCATGAACGATTCGTATGTGCATGTTCACCGATTTACTAGTTCCGTTATATGAACAATGCAACACAACTCTAAGTGTGTAGACTGAGCCAGGGTTGCCACCTCTCACTTTATCAGATAGTTTTGTTAATCAGCTGTTGGTCGTTGTCGCCGGATACGTTAATTTTAGGTCCATTTACAGTCCGTCCACGGTTCAAGTTATCGGTTCTCAAAACTACTTTAACTACGATTTACAATTCGACAATTTTTTTTTCGCAAATCTAAAGCAAGGATCTACGGCCAACAGCTAAGCAACAAAACTACATAATTCAATATCTTCTTTGGGCACTACAAATTTGGATTTTTTAGTGTTATTTGCAAAATACAAAACGATAAACACATACGTTATACAATGGGACATTGCAAGATTGATGGAAACATACGTACATATATCACAAGTTATTGTTAGACAAAAAATACTTTAATTAATAGATTTTCAAATTGATCGATAGATCTATAAATTGAGAAATATTTAATTTTCAATTGTTTTTATGTAACGAATGGATTTTTACAAATATCGATAACGTTACTAATCGATCATATCGGTAACACCCTTACCTTTATCGATTATTTAATGGATTCTTAAAATATATTCGTTTTTGTATATATTTCTTTAGCTGCGACATGAATTATCGATTAATAATTATACTTATCGATCTCTTATCTGAATTTGATAGTGTAAAAGTCAATAGACATTTAAAATTGTATTTAAATTTAGCATTTATCGAAATGATAGACTTGTTCAAAATTTAACATAACAGAAATACCGAAATTAATCGATAAATATCAATAGATTCGATAAGTAATCAAATTTAATATTCCAAATGTTTCTATCATTCTTGCGGAGGGCATTTTTGTGAATAGTTTTGAGGTTTGGAAGTGCTGGGAACTTGTATATAACGAATTCGATAGGTAAACTCGATATACAATCGATATGCTGGTGCATAATGAGACATTGACGGAATGATTCATCATATGAAGTTGAACTTACCTTGGCCTTTTGCTGTTGCTTGAGCTCCTCCTTCTTGTAGTTGCGCTGGTAGGCTGTGATGACGCGACGCAAGCGCGTATTCAGATCCTGCATCGATGGCCACATGGTGGCATCCTCGGCAGCAGCCAGTGTCGATGGTGGATAACTGCCAGCGACGCTTTCCTCTTCGTCCAAGCCTAAATTTGAGTTGGAGTTAGCATTTTCGCAGTTTTGACCCGCTGGCTCAGAGGCAGACGCAGTCGTAGTCGTTGTTGATGGATTGGTAATGGTGGTTATAGTGGTGGTGGTGGTAGTGGTGATATTTGTGGTTGTGGTAGTGGTGGTGGTGGTTGTGTTGGCGTTAGTGCATGATTGAGAACCAGACTCGGCTGTTGCAATGTCAGCGGCATCAACGGCTTCCCCAGCGGCTGATGCTTTTGCTGCAGCGGCTCCATTGGCCAGGGCTTCGCTCTTAGCCACATCCAGATCAGTGTCCAATGCGCTGGCCGCAGTGGCTGTCTCAGCGTCGACGTCAACAGCAGCTGCTGCCGAGCTTGTTGAATCGGCATCAGCAACTGCCTCAACGTCAGCGACTGCCACAGCCTCTGCTTCGCTTTCAGCTTTTTCATTACTTTTTTCAATTTCTTTATCAATTTCTTTTTCATTTTCTTTATCGTTTTGATCTTTAATTTCTTTTACTTTTTCTTTTTCTGTATCATTTTCATTTTCTTGATCTTTTTGTTTTTCTTTTTGTGCCAATTCATTTGGTGCCGCTGGTTCCGCCTCAACGGCGCTGCCATTGCCCACAGCCGAGCCAAGTTCGGCGTTGGCTGCTTTTTGTACAATCGATCCATTGTTATCGCTGTTATCGCACTTATCGCTCTTACCCGACGAACTGGGACGCTCTGGATCTAGTGAGTCCTTGTTGTCGCCAGCAGTTAGCTTCGTGGAATCTGAGTCTTTGGTTGTGGTGGTGCCATCATCGTCCACCTCATCGCCGTCATCGTGCTTTGAATTTGCATCGTCCTCATTTCTGTGAAATCAACAAAGAAATCAAAAATAGTAATTCATTTAATATCAACTATGTTATCGATCACGACTTATTGATATTGAATGCACACACACGCAATTTGCAATTGTAGACATTTTATTTATAAATCGATTGGTTCAGTGTGACCGTATGACTTTAAGCCAATTGATTTACCTAATTAACTGTTTGGATACCCTGTAATATCCTATTTTCGGTTCCCTAAGCATCTCATAATCTAACGTTTCTTAGCTATTTAAAATGTGTTGCTTATAGAGCTTGGGAAACGTTTTTATGGGAACTTTTCGAATTCAAAATGTAGTAACATTTAGAGCGTTTTTGGGAGAACTTTTCTAATTCTACTTTTTGATTAATTTTTTTTACTTTCCCTACTTTCCCTACTTCATAGCATATCTGTAAATCGAAATTAATCTTATTTTCAATCATTCTAGAAATTTCTCAATACGGCCACACTGAGGAATTACTTCATTAGAGCATATCCTATTTAACGCTTAAACTAAATGTGTTGTCATGAGCTAATTTAGGCATCATACCTCTTAGTTACATTCAGAACATAATGAGAGCTCTCATTACTTCTTACAACTCACTATATATATTATATATGTATATAACTTAAATCCCAACCATTTGCTTCCACATATATGGCTAGAGTCTGGACTGGAGGCTTTTGTGATTGATATTAGTACTTGTGGCTTATGTGATATTACAAGAAATGGTCACCTATTTATGCATAGCTCAATATGGAGGGGAGGGGATATAGTGTGTGTGTGTGTGTTTTGTTAATATTGATAAATATGATATGGCATATATATGGTATATTCAGATGTCTGTACTTACATTGGCAAATTCGTGACGGCCAAATCGTCACCGGCACCGGCGCCCACATGGGTAACAAAGCATAGATTTGGATCGGCTCTCATTTGACGATACATTTCACAGCCATGTTTATAGGTTCCAACCAATAGACTCTTATCACAACAAATGGGATTCCACCATGAGGATGGCACTTGATCGGGCGTTGGTGGCGGCCGAATAGGTAGCTCGCTGCATGATTCGATAGATATGCGCACACATACGATATACATATAGATATATGTGTGTATATATATATATATCATTAAATATATATATATATATATATACGTATAAATAGAGATGAGGGGAAATAGAAATGAGTTGTTTAGTAAAAATTTTAAATAAAAATGTCGAGTTCTTTTAGTTCTGAAAATTTTGTTTATGGTTAAATAAAATTTATAAAAAATAAAAAAAAAATTAATTGAAAAAAAAAAAACAAATTTAGAAATGTTCACATATATAAATAAAAATAAAATAATTGCAAATAAAAATATATTTATAAATAAGTTTTATTCTTTGTTAATTGCCAATTTGTGCTACGGATTAAAAAAGGGTTGAAAACAAATTACATTGAACAGACTTTCGATTACAAAACTACAAAATGCAACTTAAGAGATATTTGGGTGTTTATTTTTTTCTTCGTATTTTTCGGAGTTAGTTTTTGGAATATTGGAAAAATGATAGACGAGAGTGTGCTGAAATATTTTAAAGCTAACAAAATACATCGATATTTAAATGAATTTTCATTAATTTAAATTTAAATTGATATAAAAAATAGTTAATTTATCAATTTTTCAAACCACCCTCGTATGGATTCTTTTTTTTTTTTTTTTGCTTATGTCTTGTTTTTTTTTTGGAACAATTCGTTGACCGATACGATATGACGTATAAAATGACAGATTTCCTTCATTATTTATTTTTTTTTTTTGCGTAGAGCGATATAGCGAGAGGACGATCGGGCGAGCGAACGGGCGAAAGAGAGCGAGATGTGTTTGTGTGTGTATGTGTGTGTGTGTGCATAGATATTACCTTTCCAGATTGGGTGCTAGTAGTTGCTTTGCTTTCGAACTGCAGCAGTTGTTGTTGTAGTAGTAGAAGTTGTTGTTGTTGTAGTTCCAAAAGTAGTCAGTATATATAGAGTATATATACATACATAATATACACACATATATATTTATATATATATTCGTATTCAAATTAGCAAATTAGATAATTCGTCAAAAGAAATTGTTCAAGTGCAACAAACAAAACACAGCGAGAGATAGAGAGACAAGTTTTTGGAGCATTTTTTTTTTTTTTGATTAAAGGTTGGATTTATACAAAATGTATTTTAATAAATAGTTGCATAGAACAAACATTGGGGAATGAACGAACTTCTAAACATGGACCGAGAGTTTTTAGTAACGAGCGAGAGAAAGATAGAGGAGAGTTTAGTAACGAGTAAACGATTGTGTGTATGTAAGAACGAACGAACGAACGAGCGAGAGAGAGTGAAAGAGAGAGAGAGCAGTTAGATAGCGAGAGCAGCACTCACACAAAAGCGATCAAATACCCAGATGTAGGTAGAGTTGCGAATTTCAGTTCAATTTACATTCAGTTTCAATATCAATTTTGATCAAATTGCACAGCAATTTTAATTAAAGTTCAACTTCTATTCAATATTTACAAAGTTAATTGTAATCAATTCAATTTCAAGTCAATTTCAGTTCAATATCGCGATTTAATTCATTTTCTAGTTTAATTGAGATTCTTTATACCAATTTCTAGTGCAACTTCCATTAAATATCAATTTTCAATTCAATCTGAATGTTATTTCTATTGCAAATTGCATTCAATATCAATTTAAAAATCAATTTTAATTTCAATATTTGCTAAATTTCAATTTTGATTCAATATCAAATTGTAGATCAACTTAACGTTCAATTCATTTTCAATAACTCAATTTCTAGTTCAATTTCAATGCATAAATTCATTGTACATGTCACATATTATTGAAGAACAATTGAATTAGTTCCGCTGGGGAATCAATAGCTCAGAATAATGCTTACAAATTGGTTAACTAGTTCATTTCAAAAGACTAATTCAATTGAACTGTTTCGGAACTAAAGCGCGCAACTCCACCCACTTAAATTGTTCATAGAGTTCAAATAGAGCAGAAATATTACTCGCGAGCTTTAGTAATAGAATCGTATGTTTAGAGTTAAGACTAACTAGCATTAAAAACAAATTGGCATTTTTTTTTTTTGTTCTTTCAAATACAATTAATAATTTAAATAATAAAATAAAAAGAAATAAAAAATATATGAATGAATATAGATGTATATATAATATATATTTAGATAGAAAGATAATTGTGAGAAGATATTTATACAAAAGAAAAAAAAAACAAAAACGAACGAATGCCTTGGCACGCTTGATTAGAGCGCAACAACAACAATCAGTCAATCAATCAATCAATCAACGACAACAATCATGATGTGATGTGTGTTAAATGATCTACTACTATATATATATATAGATATATATGTCTATCATTTGATTGCTTACCTTATGGGCGTGTTATCCTTAATCTGCTGCACTAAATCGCCAATGACCTCGTGCTGTATGTAATAGAGCATGCGCACGCGCAGCAATACCCTGTGAAATTGTAATAACGAAATAAAAATAAATTAAAGAGAATTCAAACGAAGCGAAACAAAAAGGGATAAAGAGTGGGAGAGAGAGAGAGAGAGAGTTTTTGTTGTTAGCAAGTGTTAGCTTGGCCCAGTTCAGTTGGTTGATTAGTTTAAACAAATTCGATTCCACACGACTCACTTATTCGCGTGTCTGCCCAAATGCTTCTTATAGGCGCCCTCCAGATACGCGTCTGCATCGTATTTCTCCTTCTTGCTCCAGTGATTCGGATCGTGTATGCTAGTGGGTGGTGCTGGTGCTGGTGGAGGCACCACAACAGCCGCAGCCGCTGCCACAGCACTGGCACTAACGCCCTGATCCTTGTCCGATTCCAATGCACTCGATTTGTGTGCGGGAGTCGTGTTGCCACTATTGCTGCCCGATGCAGTACCTGGTGCAGGTGTTGAGCTGCCACAGGCCATCTCTTTATTCGATTTACCACCATTGCGACCTGTTGATGGAAAATTTAAATCAATTTAGTTGCGATTCCCTTTAAATCGGTTGAGTGATCCTGTCTTAACAGGAGCTCAACACCTTGTATGTTATGTGATTGATGCATGAGTTGAACTACTTTCAGATATTTCATTTCTAATTATGTACAAAGGCAATTATGATACAATATGATATGATGATATATGATATATGTGAAATAAATATATGTGAGATACAAAATAAACAAGATTTGGAATTTAGCTTCGATTAGCCGAAGACGAGATGAACTTGCAAAGAGAACTTGGAGTGGATCTTGGATAGCACTCAGCATTTTTGAATTTTTTTAGTTCTAATAATTTAACAGAATTTTTGACATTGCCTTGTTTAAATATAATAACTATTAAATTTTAGCTACATAAACAGTTGTAGTAGATATTTTTGCTTGCTAAACTAAATTCGTTTATCAATGAACTAAAACAATTAACACGGATCTAAAACATTTAGAACAGACCTAAAACAGTTAGATAAGTTCTACAAACAACTGGAACGAGCTTTTTCTCTCATAAAGTATGAGCAAAGATCTAAGCATGTTAAATTATTGAAAAAGAAAAAGATAAAATTTTATGAAAACTGAACTTCATTTCCCTGCGCTCATAAACCAAATTTTTACTGAATTTATATGAAGCCTAAATGGTTATAAATCTATAAGAAGTGGCTTCCTTAAAAACTCATAAGAAATATATTTGTACCACTTTGCAAGTAAATATATATATTGTTTAGAAAAATATGTTTTGTATAAAAATAAAATTTAAAATTATATAAAATATTATAAAACATTATGATTATGTACAAATACTGTTATATATATGGTTATATATTTATATGTAGATATATGATTATGTAGTTATTATATAAATCATAAAAAGGTTATAGTAAAAGGCATACAATTGCATGGCAACAAAACATACACACACTTTTCTTGATCTTTTTTCAATTCAGTTTTTTACGTACGTCTGGTCGCAGTCACAGTCGAGTCAGTTACTAAATTCTATATAGATAGGTAGGTGTATATATAATTCGTTATTTCAACAGAGAATCAGACTGTTTATTTTGGTTGTTTTTAGTGAGAGTTAACAGAAGTTGAAAAGTTGGGCAACAATTAAGACTTGGTGAAGAACACAGAAAACCAGTTAGATATATATAGATTCAATGGATATATTTATATATATACATATATATATAGAACATATATAGGCGAAGCTGCCATTTAGAATAGTTAGCTAGTTAAAGTTAAAGTAGTCCAGCCCACAGGTAAAGTGTGTAAAGTTCTTCTTTTCTTTTTTTGTACAATACGAGTAAAAATTTCTAGTTCGAGGCAGCTCATTTTTTTTTTTTTTTTTTGATAACTCTCTACGTCCGTGCAGCAGTTGGAGTGCGTGAATGTATCTTTTACCATACCTTTGGCATTCCTACCTCGTGGCACCAAATTGTGTAGGCCACTATGATCCCTGCTTATCTTCTGCACCTCGCCATCCTCGGTCGGTGTAATCAGATCCCAAATGAACGTCTTGATCTTCTCATCACCTTTGTAAACCTGCAGGCAATACAGCAGCTAAAATAGAGAAATAGAAATAGCTTAGTTTGACACATTCAATCAGGAATATACATGGCGATAAATCAAGTTGTTTGATTTGTTCAGCGGGTTGAGAAGTTTGGTTCTTACTCAGCGAAAACCTAAAGTTTTCTCAATATTAGCATGTTAGTCATCATTAAACAAACTTTACATGAAGTATATATATACTATATCTCTTTGCGTTTCAGTTGTCACTTACTATAATGCGCGCACAGTCCTCTATGTCGACATCGCGCCAGCCACGCTTAAATTGACCCAATTCCAAGAGTTCCGTCCAACGACCCCAACTGCAAAAAAATAAATTGAAATATTTCATATTTAAGTAAGTTAGTGATAAGATATAAATATATATATATATATATATAAAGAGATAAGTAAGTTTCTGACATATGCACTAAATTTACTGCTTTATGAAGTATAGCAAGTAATACCAAGTTGATGTAAGGATCATCCCTTATTGTATGATGATACTTTAGAGCAATAAAATGGCAAACGACTAGAATATACCCTAAAATCTACAATAGTAATAAATTCTTATTGCGTTTGCAGGAATATAGATCAAAACTTTCAAGGCCACAGGCCTACAGCTGTTCGAGTAAATACGTCATTATGATCATATAAAGTATATATATATATATATATATCTTATAGTTTCTGTCGTTTATGGGTGAGGGAAATTATCAGATATTTAGTAGCAAGCATAGAAGGCTTAGTTAAAATATTCTATATATTCTAAACAGTTCTATTACACACAATCAGCTTTGTGCTCATCCACGTGCATACTTCTTTTCGGCTATATAATTTTGATTTTGAAAGAGCGAATAGCAGCAAGCACTAAGCATAGCATTTAACTGCTGCGAATTAATATACATTTATATATATATTTTGTTGATTATTTTACGAGTAGAGCAGCCATCATGTTTAGCATTTCAGAGAGGAGCATCGGCACCTTGGAATCGAAATTCAATGTCAATCGATCACAATCACAAGCGCAGGGCAATATCGAGACAGAGAATTATGAATTGGATATTGCAGCCATTGCGAATAAATATCATTTAGATGATTATTTGCAAATGTCGGATGAGGAGCGACGAATAAAATTATCATATATGGATTCATTGGAGATGTTGCAAACGATTGAGGAAGTCCAAAAAGAATTGGCCAACTTTAAGCTGGAGAACTATATAATGGTTGATTTTCTGGAGAAGAATGATCCGAAACTTTTAGTTGGCCTGCGTCAGCGTCGCACTTCGATGGTGAAACGCATGCAATCGAAAGTCCGGCAACCGGACAATTTGCAACAATCAAGTCGTCACTCTAGCTCCAAACGTTCCATGAGCATGTCCATACACATGGGTGCCATGAGCCAAATAGGCGAACGACGCAAACAGGTTGAGCATAAATTGAATTTCAAGGCCAAGGCTGAACTGGCCGAAAAGGCAGCCGCGGAGGTGGAGAAGCGAGTGATCGATATTGAAAAGAATGGTAAGCTAATAAGCCAGATACTATCTATAGCATATTCTAGTATACATTATTCAGAATAGTGTGCAGAATAGAATACTTTATGGATTTATATATATACAGTGTACATAATATATAGTATAGCTATAGCTTATTATGATATAAGATCATAGAGCATTTATAATATATAGTTCATTACAGCATATATGCTGCATTTCTATCTCATATAGTAACTTATTCACTTCTCTTATAGCTATGGTCGAGGTCAAGCAGTTGCGCGCTAAAATCGAGGAGCTGCGTTATCGCAGCGAGGAGACCATTGAGACGGAAAAGAATTTTCTGCTCCATTTTTTGCGCGACAGCAATGACATAGCTTTCTTGGAGGGCGCTACGGAACGTCAGGTGGAACGTAAATTGCGTAAATTTACGGCCAATTGGTTTAAGAACGCACGGGCTGTGTTGGGCACGATGCGTTTGACAATTGTCTCGTTGCAGGAGACGTGTCAACAGCATCGCGCCGATTTGATAACCAAAGCTGATTTGAGTGGCATTTTGACAGCTGTCGATTTCGAGAAGCTGATTATCAAACGCACCGAATTAACCAACGAGCTGGAGGAGAAGAACACCCATATGTCTGGATTGAAGGGTGTTACGGGCAAAACATCGTTGGCCATGACTGAGGAGAAGCAGGCCATGATGAATTTGGAGACGGAAATGCGTAATGTGCTCAATCGCACCGAGGAGATTACACGCACCATAGCCAAACTGGAGAAAGAGGTGGCCATGGTGAAGGTCAACAATGAAAAGGATTATGTAGTATTGAATGAGCTGCGCACCCAGCTCGAGGAATACGAAGCTCCAAGTGTTACCGAATATATTGAAAAGAAGGAAGAGGCTCTAGTTTTGGAAAAAGAGGAGAAGATGCTGCAGCGTAAGATCTATATACTTAATATGAAACTGAACAATGTGATGAGACGTTGCAGATATCGTGATGAAATGTAAAAATGTATAAAAGGGAAAAGAAGAGAAAAGAAAAATATTGCCTTACCCAAATGAAAGTAGACCCTTTTCCACTTTGAAGCACTCCGACTTGGCCCAGTTGCCGTACTGAATCTCCTCTAGACCCAAAGCAGCCAAGGCATCGCGCTCCCTGGGTATATATTCATCGTGTCCCTTCTTTTCACGGTTGCGATCACGTTTCTCCTTGCGCCGCCTCGAGCGTAGACCTGGATTAAATTAGTTCAAATTTTAGCAGTCATTCAACATATAGTTTCTATAGCACCCACCTATGCCACCCTCTTCATCGCTGTTCTCATTTGACGAATCCTCCGAGTTGATTTCCATGACATCCTCGTGACCATAACGTTTGATCTGTGTGCGTCTTCGGGGCTCAGAAAGCACCAGATCTTCGGTCTCATCACGTTCACACGCATCAGGATCAATATCCACTCGCTTGGCCCACTTGGTCCAAAAGTCGGGATCATCAATTGTAATATCTGAGCGATTGCCAGAGGCGGCAAATGAAGCCTTCGAGAAGGTTGAACCCTTCTCCGACTCCATGGTTATGACCTGTGTACGTCGCTTCAAAATCGAGTCGATATCCTCTTCGCAGAACTTATCGCCCGCATTATCATCATCCATGACGGCGCCATAGGCGCCCTTTTTCAGCAAATCTTCGATTTCCTTCTTAGACAACTGTTTGTTGTTGCCATCCTTGGAGCCATGCGTATTCATGGACTGCAGCACAGCCTTGTCCAGACCCAGTTTCATTGAGGCCTTATCGAACATCTCACGCTCGTAGGTATTCCTACACAATAGACGATAGATCTTGACCATTTTGCGTTGGCCAATACGATGGCAACGCGCTTGGGCCTGCAAATCGTTCTGTGGATTCCAATCGGAATCATAGATGATCACCGTATCGGCAGCTGTTAGATTAATGCCCAAGCCTCCAGCCTTGGTGCAGAGCAGAAAGACAAACCGGTCCGAGCCGGGCTTGGAATAACGATCGATTGCCTCTTGACGCAAATTACCACGAATGCGTCCATCGATCCGTTCGAACGGATATTTACGGTAAACCAAATAATCCTCGAGTATGTCCAGGCAGCGTACCATCTGACTGAAGATCAGCACACGATGTCCATTCGCCTTCAGTTTGGGCAACAGCTTATCAATCAGCACCATTTTACCCGCCGAGAGTATAAGATTCTTGTAGTAGGACTCGGGATCCTCGCCATGCTGTGCTTTAAAGTCATATTGGATCTGCTCCTCGGCACCATTGAGCAAATATGGATGTATGCAGCACTTGCGCAACTCCATCATTGTATTCATCAGATTGGGTATATTCGCTGAAGTTGTACCCTTTTTGAGGAAACTAAAGTTTTGCTCCAATATGCCACGATAGTATTTCTTTTGAATATTCGTTAACTCCACCTCGATGATGGTCTCCTCTTTCGGTGCTAGAGATTTCTCGACATCATCCTTGAGACGTCGCAACATCATCGGCTTGAGTAGAACTTGTAGCTTATTAACTTCTTCCTCGGTGCGTAGACTGCCGAATTCCGACATGAACTCCTCCTGCGACGAGAATTGACTTGGCTCCAGGAAGTTGAGCAAAGAGAAAAGTTCACTTATGTTGTTCTGCAAAGGTGTGCCAGAGAGCAGGACACGATGTTCGAGATTAAGCTGTCGTAATCCTTCAAGTAATTTACAATTGCGGTTTTTGAGCCGATGCGCCTCATCGATTACACACAGACGCCAATTGAAGGCCTTTAGATCCATATAGTCTGTTACAATCATTTCAAATGTGGTTATAAGGACATTAAATTTGATAGGCTCCTTAAGCACTTTGCCATTATCTGTCTTATAGTAGAACTCGTAGTCCTGTATCATTTGTTTGCTGGTCACCGAACCGTGATAGACAACCACATTCATATCGGTCCAGCTCTCGAATTCACGCTGCCAATTGGGTATGGTTGACAGAGGAGCTATAACCAAAAATGGACCTCTTATGCCGTATTCGTATACAGAGTGCACAAAGGTCAGACTCTGTATGGTCTTGCCCAGACCCATTTCGTCGGCTAAGATGCAATTGTGTGAATTATACCAGGAGAACTTCAACCAATTCAAACCCTCCAGCTGATAGGGCCGCAAGCTGTTTCCACTCTTATAAATGGGCGTCTTTTCCAGCTTCTTCCATTGTTCCGGATGCGGACGTTTACGGCTCTTCCATTCACATCTCAATGGAACTTTATTGAAGCGCAAGTATTGCTCAATTTTATCGTTATCGACATCCTCTTCCAACTCCCAGGTGCAATCCTCATATGGCAATGATTTCCATTTAACCAAATAATGTTTAGTCGTCTCTCCGGTATTCTCATCCGTATGAACAGACATATCCAAAACACGATCCACCTCGACAAAATCGGGATTGAAAGGCTCCTCTTCGATGTTTTCGAATATGTTGATTTGCTGTGCTTGCTTCTGCTGGAAGCGACGTATCTTTGCAGCCACACGACGATCTCCCTTGAGGAGTTCTTCTTCCGTGCGCCATTCGCAGTGCAAATAACTGAAATTTCGATATTTCACAAAGTATTCTTCGACATCTATAAAGACTGGTTCGGGTTTATCATCCTTTGTGTCTGTGGACGACTTATCGTCTCCTTCCTCAGCATCCTCTTCAGTCTGTTTTGTTTTCTCTTTGTCTTCGCTATCTTTATCCTTGTCGTCTTCTGTCTTTGCTTCGGTTGTTTCATCTTCTGTTTTTACTTTGCTCTCTTCTTTCTTAACTTCAGCTTCGTCAACTTCCATTTTCTCTGTCGCTTCGCTTTCAGTATCTTTTTCCTTCTTATTCTCATTCTCTGTCTCAGTTTCTATATTTGTTTCTGTTTCTTTTAGCTCCTCCTCTTTCACATCTTCCTTCTTTGGCTCAGCTGGCTTTTCTTGTGCTTCATCAGTCTTGGCCTCTTCTTCATGCTTATCTTCTGATTTTTCTTGCTTTTCACTTTGATTTGCTTCTTCAGCTGCTTTTTCTGGTTCTGCAGCTTCGTCAGTTTCCATTTTCTCCGCCTCCTTTTCGGGCGTCTCTTCATCACTTTTTTCTGTCTTTACTGTGTCCAGCTTTTCATCTACTTCCATTTTGCTTTCAGCTTCAGTTTTCGTCTCCTCTGTTGGCTTATCCACTTCTTCCTTGTTCTCTTCATCCACTTTCATGGTTTCGTCTTCCGCCTTTTCTGCTTTGTCCTCAGCAGCTTCTTTATCTTCGGCCTTCTTTTCCGTTTCAGCTTCTGCTTCCGCCTTGATTTCTGCCTCTGTCTTAGGCTCTGGTGTCTTAACTTTGGGTGGTTCGGGTATCAGTTCCCGCTTGCCCATGCGCAGAGCTAAGACGAACTGCACCACCATACTATCCTCGTCGCCCGTGTTGATGTACACATAGTTGGGTTTCGAGGACATGGCTGATGAAGCCGACTCATTAGCACTCTGTCTTTCGGCCTTCTCAGCTGCTGAGGTGCTCGAACTGGCCTCCAGTTGGCTGTTGGTGTCATCTGCTGCCACAGAGGGTTTTTCCTCGCCCGCCGAGCTACCAGCTTCGCCTTCTGCACCCGATTGTGGTTCCGCTTTCTCCACATCGCTGCCTGCATTCGAGTTGGCTGCATTGGTCGACGACGACTTCTTTTCCTTCTTCACAGGGGAGGCTACTAGCAGGGAATTCTCATCATCCGAGAAGCGTAGCATTACATCGTCTATATACTTCTTGCGCTGTGTATTTCTCGACGAACGTCGCTTATTCGAATCGAGTTCTGAATCTGGTGGAGGTGATGGCGGTGGTGTACGATCCATGGTATCATCCTCGCCATCCGATTCGGGTACAATGCGTCCACGGTTACGTCGCTTCTTCAGAGCTTTGGCACTCAATGAGCCACGATTCCGACGTGCACTGCCTCCTTCCTCGGATGTGGCATTGCGACGACTACGCGCCGTCGAACGTTTCCGATCTCGACGGCTCGGCGTGCTGGCTGCATCTCCCGCTGAATCGGGCACCGAGTCCACTGTCTCATCACCAACTTCGGCATCTTTGTCATCTTCATTTGCACCTCTCGGTATCTTCGAGACGGGTATATCGTCATAGTCAGGTGATTCACCATCGACACCACCAGCTCCGGCGCTGGTCTCTGCTTCGCCTTCACTGGATTTGGGCAAGAGCGGTTTGTTATCCTCCAGCTCACTTCCCTCGCCCGTTTGCTCAGCTCCATCGTCTCCGAACTGTTTGCGACGCTTGCTAACATTCGCTCGCTTGCGTCCGCCGCCCGGAGATTCCGTAGAATTCGGATCATTGGGATCCCGCAGCTTTTTCACCTTGGGCGTGCGATCACGTGGTGGCTTATTCGGATCCTTAGGTGCGCGTGGCTTGCGTGGTTTCTTCTTCTTGCCACTGCCATCAGTAGAAGTGTCCAGCTCATTGGCCGAATGCACATCCTGCGATAAATCACCCATGCTCTCGCTATATTCGAGTAGACCCACTACGCTCGTATCGCCCGCTCCCTGGGTGACACAGTCCTCAGAGACAGGCAATTGAGTGGTGGGAATGGGAATGATGCTGCCACCACTGCTGCTGCTTGCACTGGCTGCAGCCACAACCACATTGCCACTAATGTCCATAAGCTCCTGCTGCTGCTGTTGCTGCAGAGCAGCAGCTGCTGCCGCCTTGTCGCCCTTTTTGGCACGGGGCTTGCGTGGTTTGTTGGCCCCCTTGCCACGTCCTCGGCCCGTTGTACTGGACACCTGCGGACTCTCAACCATTTGATTGTGCAACGCACTGCTGCCATAAAGCGGTGGCATGCTCTGATACAACAAACATTGTGGTCCTCCCGCACATTGCTCGGTCAGTTCGTGTTGCTGCAGCAGCTGTAGACGCTCCTGCAAGCGCATTAGCTTGTCCTGATGCTGATGCTCGTGTCCAGGCGGCATGCAATAGAGCTCCTGTATTTGCTGTTGCAATGCGGCAATTTCCTGCTGATGCAGCATCGGATATGGTGGATACATGGCACCTGGTGCGCCTGGATACGGTGGCAACATGGGCTGCATGTGCGTAGGTGGAGGCGGTGGCGGAACTGTCGTAGCTGTCTGCGCTGTCAGTCCCGGCTGCTGTGGCTGCTGCGGTTGCTGTTGCCCCTCATAACTCGTTAATGGATGCATGCCACTCACACCTAAAGGTGTTTGTCCCAGCGGCGGCTGTTGTTGATTGAGCGTGCTGCTGTCCATTTGCGTTTGACTCTTGTCTTCGCTGATTTCTTCAGCCGATTTCGTTTCGTCAGCCAGCTCACTTAAGCTCTGCTCTGCCAGCAACTCCTCCGTTTGCTGCTGTTGCTTATTGCCGCTGTCGAGCTCCTCCGGCAACGTTGTCTCACTTAGAGTTTCAGGCTGCGTCTTCGAAACACTGTTCTCATCCTGTGCCAGCTGAGCGCACAAATCATCAGCAGCTATTGCTGGCTGCTGTTGTTGTTGTGCCGGCTGCTGTTGCTCTGGCTGCTCGCTCTTTGAACTCTCAAACTCCGCATTCGATGATTGAGAATTGCTGTCGAGCAGCGCTGCCGCTGCATTGGCCGCATTTGAGGCAGCCGCAACGGCAGCAGCACTGGTCGAGCTCATTGAATTGTTATCGAAGAGACCAACATCCACGCCACTCACATGATGATGCGTCGTGTGTGTTGAGTCCGAGTTGCTGTTCAGCATGCCTCCGCTGCCGACTGTATCCATATTCGAGAGCAACGGCTGCTGGTTGTTGCTGTTGATGCTGCTCTGCGAGTTGCTGTCGTGCACCGAGGTGGGCTGGTTGTTGACAATGCTGTTGGTGCTGCTGTTGCTGCTGCTGTTGTTACTGTCATTGGCAGCAACAGCCAAAGTTGACGAATCATTCGAATTGGCTGTTTCGTTCAGTATGCTGCTCAAATGATGCGAGGGCGTTGGTGGTGTGGGCGTGGCTGGTTGCTGTTGCAGCTGCGCTTGCTGTTGAACCTGCTGCTGCTGCTGTTGTTGTTGTTGCTGCTGATGTTGCTGCTGCTGTTGCAACTGTGGTATAGGCGAGCTAACATGTGCTGGCGACATCGTTTGCTGCTGTGTTGCAGCTGTTGCTGCAGGTGCTTGCTGTGTGTCTCCCAGTATATTAGCAAAAGCATCAAATTGCTGTTGATGTTGTTGCTGTTGTTGTTGCTGCTGTTGTTGTTGCTGCTGCTGTTGATTACTGCTCTGCTGCTGCGCATAGTTGGGCAAATGTTGCTGCTGCAACGGCGACTGTTGCTGATGTATGGGCGATTGATGCTGCAACTGTTGCTGCTGTTGTGCCTGCAACTGTTGTTGTTGCTGCGGCTGCTGAGCTGCGCTAGTCTCCAGCGAAGGCTGCTGCTGTTGCTGCTGCTGATGATGCGCCGCAGAGCTCAGATGATGCATGCTAGGCAAACTTTGCTGATGCAGCGGCGAGGAGGACATTTGTGCGCTTAGCTGCGCCTGCTGCTGGTTGCCACCCACAATATCGTTGATGGAATGCTGCAGTTGCTCATTCAGCTGCTGCTGCTGTTGTTGTTGCTGCTGCTGTTGCTGTTGTTGTTGCTGTTGCAGCACTGGTGTTGGTGGTTGTGTGGGCGGTGCAGCTGGCGCTGTCTGTTGCGGTTGCTGTGTGGGCACAGACACGGGCACGGGCACGGAAACAGGCACCGGCACGGGCACCTGTTGTCCCATGCTCTGTCCATACATGCTCAGCTGATGCTGATGCTGTTGGGCTGCAGCCGCCGCTGCTGCTGCTGCTGCAGCTGCTGCCTGTTGTTGTTGTTGCTGTAGCAGCGCATTCGCTTGTGCCTGTTGTTGCGCCTGCTGCTGTGCCGCTTGCTGTTGAGCTTGAGCTTGCTGTTGCGCTTGAGCTTGCTGCTGCGCTGCCTGTTGCTGTGCCGCCTGCTGTTGTTGCTGCTGCTGTTGTTGTTGTTGCTGCTGCTGCTGCTGCTGCTGCTGTTGCTGCTGTGGCGGCGGCTGTTGCGGCGCCTGCTGCTGCTGCTGTTGTTGTTGCTGCATCGCCGCCATATGCGGCGCGCCCCATTGCTGATGATGCTGTGGCGAGGGTGAGGCGGGCATGCGTGGTCCTCCCATAACCGCAGCGCTGCGATACGATGAGGGATAATCCATGGGCGGCAGTCCATGCGCCTGGGAGGGCATCACCATTTGTTCGAGTGCTTGCAACGTGTTGACCACAGGCGGCACAACCACGCCACCAGCTGACACACTGCTAACTGGGACCTTGGCATTGCCAACGCTGGCAGCGCTCGGTGGCTGCGCCCTGGGCGAAGGCAGACCCACCATGCCTTGAATGCTATGCTGGCTGGGCGAATTGACCTGCTGCTGTTGTTGCTGCTGCACCTGCTGCTGCTGTGCTGTTTGTGGTGGCTTGGCGGGCGAGACGCCGGGCCGCGGCGACATTTGCGGATGCGGCGACATTGTCGGCGGCCGTGGCGACATTTGTGGCGAGAGCTGTGGAAATGGTGCACGATATTGTGGCGAGGAGTTGAGCTGAGCGCTGGCCTGATGCTTGCTGCTGGACATGTAGGGCGGCGCACTCTGCTGTTGCTGCTGTGCCTGTTGTTGCTGCTGCTGCTGCTGCTGTGCCTGTTGTTGTGCCTGTTGCTGCTGAGCCTGTTGCTGCTGCTGCTGATGATGGCTGCCATAGCTGGGCGGCATGCCCATATGTGGCGGTGGCAACACAGCGCCTGGCAGCTGCTGCTGCTGCATTAGGCTCACGTGGTTCGGTTGCTGCTGCTGTTGCTGCGCCTGCTGCTGCTGCTGGGTCTGCAACTGTTGCTGCTGTGCACTGGATATGTGCGAGCTTGGATGCGCACCCAACTGCGCAGCCTGCTGCTGCTGCGCAGTTAGATGATGCGACGGCGGCGCTGCCCCTGGCACATGCTGTCCGTAGGCGCTCGCCTGATCCAGTGCCGCATGGCCGTAGCCCACATGCTGCGGAGCGCCGCGACCCGGCTGATGTTGCATCGGACTGCCGTAGGGACTGTGCGCGTATGCCTGAGGCGCTGCCGGCTGTGCTGCTTGAGCCGGCGCACCTGGATACAGCGGATGCTGTCCGGGCGCCTGTGGATAATGCTGCGGCAGCCGAGCCTGCTGCTGGCTCTGCTGCTGCTGTTGTTGTTGCTGCTGCTGTGGCGTGGGTGGCTGCTGTTGTTGTTGTTGCTGCTGTTGCTGCTGTGGTGCTAGGCTGCCATAGCCGCTGGCACCCAGGGCACCCATCATATTCTGTTGCGCCCCGTACGGCACCAGCTTCTGTTGCTCCTGCTGTCCATAGGCGGGCATATGTTGGCGATAGGCGCTGGCGCTGCTCTGACGCTGCTGCTGCGTCGGCGGCGCTGCCTGTGGATGTCCATAGGCGCCTAGGCCGGCACCGGGATATGCGGCCGCTTGGCCCGGCACAGAGGGCGCTGCACCCCAGCCGCTTAGATCAGCCATGCCGACGCCCATGGCCGCATGCTGATCGGTGGGCCCCAGCCCGTAGAGATTCTCCGCCGTTGGCTGGTACGATGGATATTGTGGCTGTTGCTGTAGCGGATGCGGCGCTCGATGACGCGGCGGATAGCCGCCGGGTGGGCCCATGGCTCGAGGATTTGCCGCTGCGGCAACGGCTGCTGCGGCGGCCGCATCATAACGGTAATAGGGATCTCTGTTAACGAATAAAATAAATAGACATAGAATTAGTTGAAAATATGCAGAAATGTGTGGAAAATATTTATCATTCACGATGCGATTTTGAAGCGAAACTAACTTCGAACTAATTAACTATTTTCAAGCATCATCATAGTCGTAATTAACGTAAAATTTTTATATTCATAATAATTATCATCATGTTCATTATAATATTTATATAAACATGAACATGAGCATTACCCATAATCTATCGTCTACATGATTATCTCTAATGTCAAGATTTTCTTATCTGAACACCCAGAAATATTAAAATAATTATATTGTAACTGATCTCATTATCAATATTATTATTATTATTATCATTTTGTAGATTTTGTTTTTAGCATTTTCATTATCGTAATTAATTTGTTGGGTCATATAATAAGCATTGTAACAATGCACATAATTATTATTACGATGATTATTTGAATTATTATTATTATCAGAATGTTTTTATAAATCATTTAACAATTTAACAATCATTTTTACAACCAATAAATATTTTAAAATATTAAATATTGACCAATAAAATTTAAAAACATAATTGAAAAGATAAAATAATGGTAAATCAAATTTATCTTTAATATATATGTTATTTTTAAGTTTATACTACAATTAATATTCCTTATATATTTTGAATGTATATATTTTTTTTTTTTTATTACTATTTATAATTTATACATCTGACAATTACATACATGCACACAAAATTGATATACCCTATTTTTACTGCTTACTCTAGCTCCAATATCTAGACTCATACACATGGACTCATGGCATATGGGAATGAGGTAAATAGCTATCCACATAGAAGAGAAAAAAAAACTCACCCTTGATGATTGCCGTGAAACATATTTTGTGCATTTCCATCCATCAGATTTTTGAAACGCAGCGCACACAGAAATGTCCCGTTACGTGCGTCAAAGGACGCAACGCTGCGTTTTAGGTTTGGTCGTCGATTGGCTTAATTTTGATGCCGATCTCTGCGCGTGGCACGGCTATACTGATGATGGTTGTGGATTGGAGAAGGAGCTGTGCTGGTGTTTAGGAGGGGGTGTCTACGGTCTCGTTGGTTGTGGTGTGTGCTGCTGCGATGACGACTTTGACGTTGACTCATTTAACCACAACACACTGTGAGAAAAACCTCTGTCTGAAAGTCAACTTAAATATTTTGGTCGGGTTTTTCTTCTTCTTTTGATTTGCTTGTTTAAAGTTTGTTTTCTAACTACTAAACTTAATTACAGATTTTAATTATTTTTGTTGTTGTGGAACGTCTTCCGTTATATTTATAGATATCTATATATATTTATATACGTTATTATCCTTTCTCTTTTTTTATAGTGTATACACATTTGTGTTTGTCCTTTTTGTTGTTTCGCACACTTCATGGCCGACCTTTGACATATTCGCAGTGAAACATTCGCTCACAGCTGTAGAGATAACAAATTTTTCGATTAAATATTAAAAAAAAAAAAAAAACAGGGTCGATATCATAACCTAAACATGTCTAATGTCTAAGCTTTTGCGTAAAACGGTAAATTAACGAATTTAATTTTTTTTATATGTAAATGTATTGAGCGTATTTCTTTAAATGTAGAATCTGTAATGAAAAGAGAAAGATGAATGTGTAAATTAGTAAATTGATAATTTTCAAAGATTTTATTTATTATATAGTAGCTATACGTATATTGATATATTTTGCACTCATTTGTATATTTAAAAGTTTTATTATATTATTTTTGGATGTAGTTTCCACATCAACTTTTAAGGGGAAAAGCTATACGCTTATGGATTTCATTATTTACACATACAACGTACAGTTTGACCCCCTAAACATTTGAGTGTTTTGCTCACATTTGTTAAAATATTTTGTGAATCTTAAAAGCTAGGCTGTACACAAAATACCATCCCCCAAAAAAGACGTAAGACGTAAGACGTAAGGCGTAAGGCGTAACAAAAGATGCTACTGGCAAAGCTGAGCTGTGAAAAGTGTTGGGGAATGACGGGACAGAGAAAAGGCATAAAGAAAAGAGTGTTGGCAATTAATGAGGCATGGATTAAGACTAGTTGTTTGCCTCAGCCTCTTTTTCGGAGGCTGTAACGAATTTTATATTTCATTGTTGTTGTTGTTGTTGTGTTGGTGGTGGCGACATCTTTTGCAGTGAGAAAAACAATGCCAACTCTATCGATTTTTCGCATTGTCTGCAAAGGTTTAGCCAAAAAAAAAAAAAAAAGCAAGCAACCTAAAGTAGCAGCGCAGCAGCAGCAGCAAAAACCATGAAGAAAAAAAAGCAAAACAACATAAAGTAAAGCACAAAAAAGGTAATGCGGGTGTTGCCCGTTGAGCAGCGTGTTTTTCGAGGGGTTGAGGAGCAATGCCCAAAAGATATGCAAATGTTGCAAACAGCAGCCAGCCAAAAGGAGCGGGGCATCTGTACAACTGTATGTGTGTATGTTTGTGCAAATGGAAAGTGTATGCCAAGTGGAGAGATACAGCGAGACAAAACTACAGTTAACGGAATAGTACATACGAGAGATATGCAAGCAAGTCAAACGCATGCTAAGCTACAGTGGTTGCTATCTAATGAAACTAGAGTGAATTTAATTTTTTGTATAAATAAGAAAATAAATATAGAATGTAGCTTTGTTTAAATTATCATAATAAGCAGAAAACAATGCAAATAAAGTATTGCATTTAACTGGGCAAATAAATAAAGTACATTTGATTGATTCATAACATATTAATTATTATTTGTGAAAAACGGCAGTTAAATTATCGTACAACCACTGTGCAAAATATGCAGTTAGCAAATCAAACACACACACACACACACACGCACATTGAGGTACCAAATTGCGCTCTATGTGTACTGTTATAAATACGTGCGCACATATTTCGCTTGCCAGACAGTCAGTCAGCCAACCACAGTGGCAACACTAACTCACTCACACTCATACATACGCAAGTACATATACAAAATCAACAGCCATCTCACACACATATGTATGCATCTGAAAACTTATGTAGAGTGCATGACATGAGCGCTAAGCGCGCTTAGCCCATGCCTTCGCCTTTAGCTCACTCTCCCACTACCAAATGCTTGCGCCTCCTACTCCTCTTTCCTGCTCATACAGCACCAGCTCTCGCCCTCTCTCTCACTCTCTTTCTCTATCTATCTCGCTTATACCCTCTCTTGGCTTCTTCGCGCTCGCGCTCATTGGGCAATCATTTAGTCAGTCGTCGTTGTTGTTTGTTGTTGTTGTTTGTAATCAATTACATTTTGCTTTTGCAATTTCAGCTATTTATTTATTTAGTTTCAGCTTTTTTTTTTTCCACCATTATTATTAGTCTAGCTACTTCTGTGTGTGTGCAAAGTTTGTATCTAGCAGATAGCTATGTCTATACGTATGTATATGTGTATGTAAATACGTGTGTAAATGTATACATGTATATGTCATTGAGTTTACGTTTCAAACTGTTTTTTTTTTTGCCTCTTCTTTTGCTACGTTTTTGGCGTCGCCAAGTAAATGCAAAAACAATAAACTAAAAGCAATAGTAATATGTAAAGCAACTACAACAACAAGGCATCTGAAAACATTTTTTTTCTGTGAAATTATGTGTCTGTATTGGCGGGGCTATGCGCGCACAACTGTACTTTTGTTTTAAATAAGCGAAAAATCGATTAAAGGTGATAATAGACAAGCAAATTTCTGTGTGTGTCCAACTCTTGGTGACGACAAACGTCGCCGCTGACCCGACGCAGCCGCGACGCGGCCTGCGCTGCTGCTTCTTCTACTTCGTCTTGCTCTTGTTGTTGTTGTTGTTAGATGTCAAGCAGGCTGGCAGAGGCCGAAACGCAAACAGCATTAGCTTTGGCTCTGTTTTATTTTTATTTGCGCCGAGACGAGTATTCGCTCAACAGTTTCCCCAACTACTCAAATTGTCAACCATCGATAGTAAAAATCTTGCTTGTTATCGATAACGAAATGTAAATCAAATCACATCTTGATCTCAATTAGAGAAGAGCAGCTTAAAGCGTGAACAGCAATTGAAGAAATTTCAAAAATCTTCAATCAACAACAACAAAAACTAGCAATAAAATTAAATGATTAAACATTTTGCAACAACCATGCGAGCGCACAGGCAACAAAAGTTCATTCACCTTTACCAAAAAATAAATAAAATAAAAAAAAAGAAACAAAAAACAACATTGTGTAGTTAAAGCTTTGCTTTTGACTTTGCTTTTGCTTTGGCTTAAAGCTTGCGGCATTCGTGTTTTGAAATGTAACCAACATTTGACCCATAATAAATAATAATGGCATGAGAATGGAATGTGCAGAGTGTTTGTTTGTTTGCTTGTTGTGTCATTCCGGCAGAATGGAAAGAAATGCCCCTCATACATATGTATGTATGTATATGTACTTATGTGTGTGTGTGTGTGCACATATTGCTCTCTAATGGCAATCAAGTCAAGTAGTCAAGTGGCTTTTGGCGTGTACGCCGGGCACTAACAGTAACTAAAAAGTACAGTTGGTTTTTGTAAGAAAAGCAACAACAAGCAGCAGCAGCAACAGCAACATCAGCCAAAGAGGCAGATGATGGGTGCTGCGCACACATACACTCACTCACACACACATACATACACGCGCATACATAAAAATGGTAATAAAATAGGTAAAGTTACAGCCACACACAGTTGTTTCTTCTTCTTCTCTTCGTCTCTTATTTTGGTTGAGCCAAAGAGCAGCAGCAGCAGCAAACATAAATTACAACACGTCGCAGCTTTTTGAATATGTAACGGTGCATTTATGACGTGCCTCAGCACCTCAGCCAATAATTGGGTGGCAACGCCGACTGCTGACGTTGCAATTCGCCAGGAATAGAGCAAAAAATATCAAAACCTCAAAATTTGACGCCATGTTTCCCGCTAGAATTTGCCGAAAAAAAGAAGAAAAAAACGTGTAGAACAAATGGTCATAGCCTGACCCGATTATCGAGTTAAACTGTTGTATAAAATTTGCACCTGGACCTAAACCGGATAGTGCCATTGTGTATGCAATAATAACAACAACACCACCAGCAGCAACAACACGAACACCAAACACATCCGAGCTGAAACAAACTTGCAAACACACAAGAGAGCGCTACGCTACGCAACGAAACGGAGAGAGAGAGCGCGCGAACGAGAGGCAATGGACGAGAGCATGTTAGCTGAGCACCGGCTGACAGAGAGAGCAAAGGCGAGCGCGAGAGAGAGAAGAAATAAAGAGCAATAGCGGCGAGTATAAAGAAGACAACAAAGAAGGAAAAGAAAAAAACAGCCCAACAAGTGAAAAAAACGTAACAACAACAAAAACGTCCGGCAAAAGCATAGCGTGCGCTAAAGAGCCAGCCAAAAGCGAAATTACAAAAGCAAAGCGAGTATATCACGTGCTGCCGCTGCCGCTGCCACAGCCGATAGCACAGACCCAACAGAATGAGCAAAGGCAACGGGCAGAGCTGGGTTGGGGTGGGTTTTGGAGCAACAGCAACGGCAACAGCAACAACGTGTGCCGGCCTTTGGCGGCAGAGACGCTAACTGAGGCGCCAGCCTCATGTTAGACAGATGGCCGGCAATGTTGGAGGCGACTGAACGACAGACTGCGACGTCGGCGTTGACGGCGGCGGCGGAGGCTTTCGTATAGAATGAGCGTTGAAAAGAGACGACCAGTTGACAAGAGCAGTCAAAACAAAAATGCGAATGAACTGAACGAAAAGCAAGGCACAATAGACGAGACGATTACTTTTTGGAGTTACTAGAAGAAATTATTTCTGTTGTTGTTTTTATTATTATTGTTGTTGATATTGTGAATGCTTGTTAGTTTGATAAGTTGGGTGGTGCCGGTGTCATGAAATGGGAGGCGGGTGGGTTGGAAAGCGAAATCTGGCAAAACGCCTGCGACCGACTGTGGAAATGTAACGAACGCGCGTCGCGTAGATACAACAAAAAGCGTGTGTAGAACAGCAGCAGCAGCCATGATGGCGAGAATGGCCAGCGACAGCGACGATGATGACGAAGACGGCGACAAGTACAAAACACGTATTAAGTATGCATGTGCATGTGTATGGGTGTATGGGTGTATAAGAGTGAGGGACTGTTTCACTGTGTGTGTGTGTATTGGAGATTCGCATGATTCGTGCAAATTCGCCGCATAGTTGCCCTGCTGCGGCGGCGGCTGCCGTTGGTATGTTGTTTGCTCTTGTTGTTGCTGTTGCTATTTTATTCGCATATCGTTTAAGTACGCGCGCGTATATGAGTGTGTGAGTATCGTATCTCTGTGCTCTGTCATGGGCATGGGCTGCGCGTGTATTTGCCTGCGAATGGGTATGCGTATACACACGTGTGCGTGTGTGTGTTGGTGTATTGGTGCGTTGGGGTCGTCGTCGTTCATATGTTTTTGCTTGTTGTTTGGTCGGTTTTGATTCGGTTTTGGATGGATGATATGCTTTGGCTTTGGATCGCCGCCTGCCTGCCTGCCTCTGCTGTTCTGTTGCTGCGCTGCTGTTGCTGCCTTTCATCCATCCATTCGCGCTCTCCATTTGCTGTTTTGGCTCTCGCGAACGACGACCGGTCATGCATGAGTGTGGAGTGTAAATGTATGTGTGTGTAGCTGCGCTCTTCTTGCCGTGCTTCGATGAATTGTTTGCTTCAGTTTATGCCGTTGTCGCCATAGTCCAAGTGATGCGACGTCATCATCGCCGTCGCTCTCATTTGCACGTCAAGCTCTAAGCAACGCGATGTAGTCTTTTTTTTATTACTTTAATTTTTCGCCGCAGCAGCAATGCCTAAAAAAAACTAAAATGCCAGGCCGGCCTTTGCTCGCTCTCATCTTTTACTATTTCTCTCTCCTTCTCGCTCACCATCTTTCAAATGCAATCGTTGCTGTTGTTTTTGTATCACGTTGTTTGGGGGCGCGTGTGACGTTTATTTTACTCTTTTTTTTTTCTTACTGAATCTTTTTTTTTTTGTCGGCTGTCCAAGCAAAGAGTTGATTGAAATTATTTCGGCTTTGTCGGTATGTGAGTGTGTGTGTGCGTTCGTTTTTCGCTCAATTCGTCTGCTTATGTACGTGTGTGGGTTTGCTCGTTCATTTTTATTTGCTGGCTGAGTGACTGACTGCTGGCAACGGCCGCCTTGTGTATGTGTGTGTGTGCTTGTGTGTATCTGCTTTTGGTTAAAGATACATAATTATTTCTAAAAAGCATTTTCTGCCTTGCCATTGTTGTAAATTTCTCGAAATTTCACGTTTCGCCTGGGCATAGCATTCGCATTCGCATTTGAAATTTCATTACCGCACCCAACTTAATTAACTATAATTATAATATGAAAAGTACTCGTGCTTAGGTATAGGCTGTTTGTATGTATGTATGTCAATATTTATATATATATATATATATATTTTATATTCACTCACCTCTTCTGCTTCTGGGGGCTGCTAATCCGTTGGACTTTTTGCGTGTTTATTGCTTTGTAGTACACATTGAATACTTTTTTGATTATGCATTCGTTTCTGGTTTCTTTTTTTTTCGTGTTTTGTGTGTTTGCCCGATTGACAGAGCGCGGTGGCGTCGAACCTATCGATAGTTATGCATGCAGCGCCATTTGCCTTTTACGCGACATCGACAACTTTGAAATGTGAATGATGACGAACAATGACGGATAGCGAGTGCGAATGTGAATGCGAATAGCAGCAACAACAAGAACAACAATGCTAATTCGAGTGTAGATACATACACACACACACACACACACCGATGTGAAGCAACACATGCGAAATAATAATTGTAGCACAATTGCACCAACAACAACCACAACTACAACAATAACAAAGCGAGCAGAAGAGAAAGAAAAACCCGACGGCAATAGCAGAAGTAGTAACTGAAACGGACGCGGCGAAAACTACAAAAGCGCAACGACTGAGCTGAAGCTGCCCATTGCTGTTGCTTCTTCTTCTTTGTGCTGCTGCTGCTGTGACTTGAGCAAATAGCTCGCTCACACACAAACACACACACACACGTACACAAATACAATCACTCACACTCACGCGCGATAATTACAATTAAACATGATATACGCACAGCACTCGGCTGGCTATTGGGGCCGGCATTCTGTCACCGCCACTGCCAGAACCAAACACAAAGAAATCGATAGATATTGCTGAAAAGAAATAATAGGCGTATGAGCGGCAGACGTGAAAACGTTTGTGTAATTGGAAAAGGAAAAGCTGCCGTGGCAGCGGATTGAGGCACAGCCAGAATCCAGCTAAAAAGAAGTCATGAAGAATACAATTCTTTTTTTTTTTTTTTTTACAGCCGTCACAGACGACGCGACTGCTGCGCTGTCAGCAGTGTTGCCAGCTTGTGAGAGAAGACAAAACAAACAACAAAAAACAGTTAGTTTTGGTGGTAAAAGAGCTAGTTTTAATTATAATTAAAACTCGTAATCCAAATGTGTGTAAACAAATGTTTTAGTAGTTGCAATTGCTATTTTGTAATATATGCAATATATATTTGCAGATGTATATTTGATATTATTTTAATGTAATAATTATAAATTTAGCTTTGTTGGTTGAAGACTTAATTTGTAATTATTTATCACATCCAAATTTGTTAATGCAAAATGTTTGAGTTGCTTTATTTATAAGATAACAATGTAAAGTTTGAAAATTAACTTTAATTGTAGCAGCCTATTTAATGCTCCACTTTTATCACTCATCAGTCTGATTTTGGCGTTAAATAAGCGCAATTGGCAGCACTGCTGATGGCGCCCGTGAGCGCAATGAAAATTTACGCTCTCATCAATTGCGCGTAATGCGAGAGAAAGAGAGCGCGCGGACATAAACAGCGAGTGCCCCGGCTAGAAAAACGTGTGGCTGCCGCTGCCGTTACGTTGCCGTGCCTGCCGTAGCCTATGTATGACTGTGTGCAAAGGAGGTAGACAAATGACAAACGGCGACAGAGACGAGACAAATCAAATGTAGAAAATACAAATACAATGCAAAGGCTGTATTAAGGGCCGGCAACAAAATCTGCTTTGTCATGGCAGACACACACACACACATACGCACTTACACCCATACATATGCTATGAATGGATACCGTTGCATGCAGATGTTGTCTGCTTGTCCTGCAACTGTTTAAACGCGTAAATCAGTGAAAATACACATACATACACAAGAATATGAGGCACGCACTCACTCACTCACACACACAAAGCTCGAAATATGAATAGAGTCCAAAGGAACAGCAACAACAACACGCAAGACGTACGCAGCGGGGGCGCGCAGCAGCCGAACGACATGCGACACGAAAACGACGACTCGAACAAACAGCAGCAGCGCACATTTGCACAGGTGTGTGCATCTGCATGCGATTGTGTGGCAACGCTGCAGCGGCGAGAGACCAATACATACACATTTCAAATGTATGCTGGCTGCGAAAAACAGTTTTTTTGCGCTGCTTGCAAAATCAACGCGGGACACACGCCACTCACGCCAAATACATCTACAACAACAAAAGTTAAGATACAAAAACAAATGTAGCAAGAAGTAGCGGACACAAAGAAATGAAAATATAAATGGCGAACTCGCCACGGCAAATAATTACAAGCACAAGACATTTTATTGCAGTCGCATTTACACAAAGCCACACACACACACATATGCCATAAGTCCACCAAATAACTGTGAAAATGGGAGAAAATCATTGACAAGGAGTTGCACGCTTCGTTGCTCTGCTCGCGGCAGAGCTGCGGCGATAATTAAAATTTCAGTTTTTTGTGTCTCAAAACTAAAATAGCAATATAGAATTAATAAAAATTAAGTTAAATTAAATTCATCGATGCAACCCCACACTACATAAATTAATTATTCGCCGAAACACACTAACACAAAATCACACTCACATGCATTTGCACAAGAAAGACAAAAAGTCAGGGAGGCAATAATCATTATGATAATCAAACATCATCAAGCGAAAAGCGAGCATCGCCATCACACTCACACACACAAGCATTTACGTATATACAGCCAACTGCACAAAACTCACACAGCGACAGATAGCGAGATCCATTTTTAATTATACAAAAAGGTAACGAAAAATGTAAAATACGATGAAGAAGCCACTTCATTGCGAAAGTATTTAAATTCACGATTTTTTAACTGCATATATACATATATATATTAAAATTACTTTGATTTATAATCTTTTTTTTTGTCCAGCTATGCCAATTAATTTACGCATACACGCACACATACACATATATACATGCACTTGGCCATAATTCGGAAAAAACAATTGAACGTTGACTGCGACTGCGGCTGCTGCTGCTGCGGTCGTCGTCTCGCGAAATACATATTTCTTTTGCCGTTTTTCTCGTCGTTTGGGTTGTCGTTGTCGCCGTCGTCTTGTACTCTCGCTCTCTACTTCTTTCACATTTTTTTTTCTTCGCTCGATTGTCTGGTTTTCGTATCGTCGATTTTGAAAATCATATTACATTTGAAATACGCTCAATACTCGGTTTGTTTTTAGCGCAAATTGTTGCCGGCAACTTTATTTGCACTTTTTTATTACATTTAATTAATTAATCAACTTATTTCTGCCGTTTTACGCAAATCTTTTAGCAGCACTTTGCCAGACATGTACGCACCACATCAAAGACCTCCATTTTGTTTAGCAGCGATTAGAGATGACCGATATACGGCAGATACTTCTCTTGCTAAGTATTTTTTGAGTAACGATTAAGTGCACTAACATGCACTTGGAAATACGTGCGACTTGTGTGTAAATTGCTGTGTGTGTAGATCAGAATAGATAAGATGAACGATTATCTCAATATATTTCTAATATATTTATTTTTCATCATAAGTTCGTACATTTTAAATATGAAAAGTATGCGACAAAATAAACTATCGTTTCCGATAGCATACTATCGATATGATAGCTACACTATCAAGTGCACGCACTATGTATGCCCTTATGGAATTTGAAATTCGAGAATCAATTTTGCAACTTCGAGAATTTTATGGAAATGTTTTCCATGTTTCCAAGATTTTCATCCCTTTCAATTGCTTATACGAAGTAAATATATACACTTTGGTTTATGATACTTTCAGTCTTTTATTGGCTTGACTACTCTCTCTTTCTGGTTCCTGTTCGCTGGCTGTTTCCTTAAGTAAAGTATCCATTTCATCAGCCGATTCCTCGTCGTTCTGATTTTCATCGGAACTGTCGGAAAATAAAATTGGTCCATTACCTTTGACAAACATGATTGTTTTGCCCAAACGTCGTGATTCGGCGCGAAGATAAAGTTGTCGACAAAACCGATCGATGGCATTTTTGCCCTGATTTTCAGAGAGGCCGAATATAAAGGATCTGTAGAGAAAGATAGTATTATACATGGATTACAGTGAATTAAGAATTGCGTAGAGGGTAATCGGATTATATCTTTTGATACATAAATATAGAATCGGAATATCTATATACTAAAGACTTTAAATACAAATAAAATTGGATATAAGTTTAGAAAGCGATTGGAAAAATATATACTATTCTATGCTTTTGCTTGGAGTTCATTAATATAGAGTCTTCACTGTACATGGTATTGTTCATTCTTACAGATTCGCTACATCGTATGGTCCGCGTATTTGAAATTCATGTAATGCGCCGCTACTGAAGATAATATTTTTGGATTTGCCTTTGGTGCAATAGTTTTGTGCCACCTTAATCATATCCTTGCGATTATTTGAGTCTGCTATAGCCGGTGCGTATTTGATCTCAAAGTATATGCCTCTTCGTACAGCAATGAGGTAAGGCTTACGCTGAACGAGCAAACGAGAACCGGCCGTTGGATCAAAGGTGATGATATCGCCATTAAAGGACGTGCAGCAGTGCTGTAAAAATTAAGCGAAAATTAATCATATTCAAAATGGATTTAAAACTAGATAAGCGTTTTACCCGCCATGTTTGTAAATCAGCTGTTTGAATAAATAGGGATGATATTTTATTTGAAGTTTTATCGAAATTTTGCTTTGATTTTATTAAAATTTAAACAATAGTAATAGTAATTTCTGCTACTTGCGTCTTGATTTTTGATGCAGTTCAGCTCAAATTATGTTTACATAAATTAATTATCGAATCAACAAAATAGGTAAACAAACCTTATCGATTACAATTTGAAATTTCAACAGAATAGCATGGAATCCTCGGCATGCGAAAGAGATCCAGCAAAGAGTGTGGAAAAAAAGAAGGAACATAATTTTGACACGTAGCTGATCCACTTACCGTTAGCGCTGCCTCCGTTTTGGGTTGTCCAGCAATTAAATTAAACTTGCGTAGATTCAACGAAACGCTCTAGAAATTTAATGATTTACGTTTAAAGTATACATATTTAAAGTTCATCTCTGAGCTTACCATTGCGTGCGATACATTCGGATCCACATATAATATAGTTATTCGTTGCAATATCTTGAGCTTATCGGCAAACTCCTTGCGTATATTTTCTATGTTGTGAGGCTCGGGAAACATTTCGGAACCACGTTTGCCTGGCTCCTTTTTACTGTGATCGAACGTTTGCTCAATTGCTATCGTCTTATAGCCCAACTCCACCAATTCGTTGAATATACCACGCAATATCTTGTCATCTTTGTTGTAGGGAATGCAGAAATCGTAAAAACCATTTGTTTGTTCCATTTTGTTTAAGCAACAGCTGCAGCTACAAAACGTGCATACAGCCAGAGTGGCTAACAAAATGTTATCGATGTTTGCAATATCGTAACACGAAATAGAGAAGTGTCGCTGGCAAATTCAAATTTATGCATATGCAAGAATGGCCATATGGGTTGTTTTTATTTTATTGTGTACTTATATTTATTAAGAAAACAATTGTTCATTTTGTTTGCCATTTAGCAGTTGTTTATATTAGTAATCAGTATAAACGTTATTTATGAATTATTAATCGAAACGTAATAAACTCAATTCATTCGTTAAGTTAAATTGCTGCGTCCACTTACAATGAAATATTTAAATTCATAAAATATAATTTCTTATTTTATCCACGACTTCCACCAACTGTTGACAAATGCGTGGATATACATATAGCAAAAATTTAGTTATCATTCTGCACGCATGGATAGAATATAACGGTTACTTAAAACTTAAATATGATTTATAAAGATGGAACTTAATAATTAGAATATGTTTTTTTTACAATGGTTAAGAATGGTTTATATAATTGTATTTGTTTTTATTTTATTACTTTTTTTATGAGCATATTTACCAAACCTAGCTCCAATCGAAACTTTTATTTCAAATGCTGACATTCTAAAGCGTTTATCCCAATCTGTAAGTGGTTTAATTTTTAATTTATTCTAAATTATTATGAGAATTTTGGCAATATTCCATACTTATTTCCCTTTACATTCACACCGAGGCACCCACAGATCTGCGCTTTACGATCACAACGGACGCATTGGAGTTCAATCCAGTTTCGCATTGCTTCGATGTTTGATTATCAGAGCTTTCGGCTGCTTTGGCTTTACGCGTATGAATCCTATAGCAGAGAAGGGAAGTTATTATTAAAGTGCAGCTTCGGAAAAGAAAATGACAGATAAGATAATGTTTCTCCAGTTGAGAGTGATCGACTATGATATATTGTAACCTTTTTACTAGACATGACACTATAGTTGGATGTGCTCGACTGTGAGACATCCTGACCATGTTAGCTGGAGTACAGTACTCCAAAGACTAAGCTAATTATCCTCGATCCTTCTCTAAGGATTACATCTCCAATCATCTCTACACTCACACTTTGTGCCTTGTCAGTGCATCCTTTCGGGCAAAGGACTTGCCGCAGATGTCGCAATAATGTTTATTGTCCTCGTGGGAGGCAGCGTGCCGCGTCAAGTTGTCCTTGCGCTGAAACATCTGGTTGCAGCCCTCATATTGACAGGGATAGACGTAGACAGAGCCGTGGGCAGTTCTGTCAGGGGAACATAAAATCGTTTAGTTTTTGCACCTTTCCATTGACTGTATTACTCACTTGAAATGCCGTCGCAGCGATTCGACCGTAGTGAACATTTTCGTACAATTGCTGCAGCCCCACGAAACAGTTGGCGCATCTGGATCGTTCTCTTTGTGCGTGTTTAAATGTCGTTTCAATGCCGATTTATACCAGAAGGCCTTGCAACAGCCTGGCTCGGTGCATTTGAAGCTCCTGTACTCGTCCATTTGCAAATTCTTTGCATTTATTGTTAGTTTGCCAGCAGTAAATGCCAGGACAAGTTCCACGTAAAGCCAAAAAAAAAAACCTTATTAATGCTGCACGATAATTGTTCTTGTGTCAGTATCACTCAATAACTGACTCTGTTACTAGTTATTGTCACTTTTTTGATTATCAATTGAAATTTTTACGTTTATGAAAATAAATATTTGTTATTATTATTATTTTTTTTTTGTCGTGACACGAATATGGTAATTGATTGAACTAATTTTCAGGGCCTGAACTTCATGCTTCTCAAGTAGAACAGAGCTGTTTGTGCTTGTTATTGACGTTATCGAAAATACTAAAAATACCGTGGGCTAAAATATTTCACGAAACTTGACGAAGATAATTTAAAAATACTAAAAAGTACCAAATGGGCATAATTCAAATTTAACGAAAGTAATGAGCAATGAGAAGTGTTTTGAATTAAAATTTAACTATTTTTATTTGTTAAAGAAAACGAAAAATAAATGAATTTGCTCTTTTCTCCTGAATTACAATTTAACAAATTGTATTTCACAAAAAGATATAACGCAGCTTAAAGTTAACATATTCCTGTTATATATCAGAATAACTAAATAATATTAATTCTATGTCATTTTAGTTCAAGTACTTTTTTAAGTACTATTTGCATTAATGATAAAATTAAATTTTTTTTTCTTTAAATGTATGTAAGTTTATGAGCACAGCAAGGCATAGGAACAAGAGCACGCATAATTTCCTACATTAGATGGTACAAATTCACTACAATTCCTATTCCGATATCAAGAAACATTATCAGCTAATGGTGGGTCATCACTATCGATAGTTGTTGGACTCGCAGCCGGAACACTGGAAATGGAATCGTTGTTATTCTCTTGCCTGCAGTGGGCTTCGAACTGTTTAGCCTTGGCGCGTCGCGATTTGATGAGTATGCCATGGCCAGGACAATCACAATCATCCGCATAGCATTTGTCGCGGCAGCAAATGCGGCACAGTCGAAATTCACACTTGGAGCCCAACGGATTGGCGCACTGTTCGCAATACTCGAGATGTCGTTCGTGACGCAGCTGGAACTGTGCGTCCGTTTTTATGGGGCGTCGCTGGCGACGCCTTAGCTTCTTCATGCGCTTCCTGGATATCTCATTGCCAGCATTATCGAAATACTGTCGCTTGGTGCGATTCGGATCGATGGCTTCACGTTGCTTTTCAGCGATCTTCTGACGGTGAGATTCAGGCGAGGCTCGTATATAGGGCTGGCACAACCAGGGCTGCAGCATGGGCAACTAGTGAAATTATCAATGAAATCGATTACTAACTAATAACTGATAACTTATAACAGATTACTTACCTCCTCTATACCGCCGGCACTCATATTTAGCTCCATTTCCTCCGGCTCATATTTTGTGACTCCAGTGTAATATGGCTCGTACTTTTCCTGCACCTTGGCCACAACGGCATGGAATTGAGTAAGCTGATTGCCCGTTGCCAGCTGTTCACGCAACTGGGAATTGGAACGTATATTCATGCTGCAAAGGATTATGATTTGATTAAAGTAATTATATAAAAGTCATCATTATTCAGTCTCACATGTGATGAAACAGCTTGAACAGATGCCCGCGTATATAGGATGTGGGACAGGGATATTGATCAACGAATTCCAAGTACTCCTTGGCCATTTGCCAGACCGGCGGCGCAATGCCTTGAAAGAGTGCTGGATTATGCAGATTACCCTCAGCGCTCATTACTCCATCCACGCCGGTCTCGTCAAGACAACGATGCACATCATCCAAGCCCAAGATATTGCCATTGGCAAACATGGGTATCTTTACGTGCTCTCGCACATCCTTGATGTAGCTCCAATCGGCAATGCCCGTCAGAGGTCCTTTCTGCTCCCGGGTGCGTCCGTGCACGGTGAGCAACTGGCAGCCGGCAGCTTCCAGCATTTGAGCATATTTAATTGTCTTTTCCCGATCCTCGAAACGTCGAATTTTACAGGTCACGGGCACTGAGAGTTTCTCGTGAAGCGTTCGCACTGCAATTGAGGTAAATTTAAAGGAATTACTTTATAATATATATCCATAAAATACTTACCAATATCTGTCAGCAGCTCCCATTCGTCCTGCAGAAAGGAGCCGTAGTGCCCGCGCTTGGCGATCGCCTGAGGGCAGCCCAGATTGATGTCCACGGCATCGCAGTGATCTTGTGCAGCCAAAGCTGCCTCCAATATTTGCTGTGGATCATTGCCGCAGAATTGTATGATCAATGGCCGATCCTCGGGACAACTTTGCAGCGCATCCTTGCGATACTTTAGATCGGTGGCAAACAGATTCGCATGATACATGGGTGAATAGCAGAGCTGTGCTCCGTAGCGCCGGCAGAGCATGCGCCATGCCAATTCACTTTGATCCACCATTGGAGCAACCACATAGCGCGGTGAGCCCAACACTCGATGATAGAACTCATAGCCGGCCAACTTGGGCTCACGATTTTCATTTACCATTTCCGGCTGCTGCAATACAAAAGCACATTTGGATTTAAAAATGATAGAAATATATTAAAACTATTTAAGTTATACTTAATACAATTATACAAAACATGTGTTCAAAAATAATATATTTAAATTTCTCTATTCAAATAAAACCGGCTACGTACTTCGATAAACGATAATAATTACTTGAGCACATCTCTCACATACTCATTTACAGCGAATTGTCATATCGATCCTTTGAGTAATTATCACGCTTGCTGAACTCATACTCATTGCTGCCCGCGGCGAATTCATTATTACTGTTCTTTGACATATGAAGCGGCGTAATTGACAAACTTTTGCACTGTTGCGTGCAATTGTGAAAAAGCCGCTGGGAGCTCTTTTTTTCCCCAACTGTTACACACAAGCTAATTAGTGACACATTAGCTTTTTGCTAAAATATGTTAAAAAAAAAAAAAAAAGGCATAGAGAATTTCTAGGTGCGGCCGTGCGGCAGCAGCTATACAAAGCGCAAAGCCAAATAAATTTACAAGTGCCACCAACTGTGGGCGGTTTTGACGAATTACTTGAAGTTCGCTCCAATTACGAGTGCATGTATGTGTGGGTATGTACGTATGTATGTCTCTCTCTCTCTCTCTCTCTGTGTGTGTGTGTGTGTGTGCGTGCGTGTAACAGTGCCCTGAACAGAGAGACCGGCTTGTGTTTTCACTTTCCACACGATGAATTCGCTTTCGAGCGAGCCGCGTGCAGAGCAGCGTAAACAAAATGCGCTTAAATTCAGTTACGAGGCAAATGCAACAATAACTAACAATGAAGCACTAATTGAGTTATGCTACGAGTTGCATGCACTTGCAGCGCGCTACGCAGCTTAACGAAATTTTCAATTTAGCCATCGATACCCATCAGCAGACATCACGGCAAAGTTCGTTTAAACGGCTTAAAGTAGTTACACAAAAAACTACACTGTAGGAAATTTCAAGCTATACCTTCATATTTTATGTAATAAATAAAATAAAGATTTTATATGTACATATATCTAGGTTCTTCAAAATACAAGCAAGTAAATTGCAATTTATCACAGCGTAAAGCAAACTTGCATAACTTGGCTTAACTGTAAATCTGATTCGCCGTGCGATATGCACACACAACAACAACAGCAACAACAACTTTTTATATTGAAAGTTTACGGACCGGAATTGGCATTGCAATTTTATCAATGGCGGCAGCAAGTTCTGTTCAACCTCTGCCACAACTCTGCGCGTTAGAGCGGAGAGATTTCGTTCAATAAGCACAAACGGAACGAGTGCAAAGCAAACAAACAAATGAACAGAAAGTCTAGTTCTTGCTTCGTTCAGTGTATTAGTTCAGCTGCCCTTTGAAAAGAACTTGTTGTGAACGCTGTAACGCAACTCTAATGCGTGCTAAAGCCCGTTCGTCTTTTGCAACTTCTAGATATTTTCGCAAGCTGAAAAGTTTTGCTTTTCCACTTTTATTTATTTTTCGCTGACAATGCAAGGCATTTGCCTGTAATTAAAGTTTTTAAATATAGCAAAAAGTTTTCGCTTTCGGGCGGAAATGTAAATTGCATAAGTATTGCGAAAAGGCGGCGCTAGGCGTGCCGTGGCAGCCATGACAGATGTTGCGCTGTGTCATAATTATGCCCAAATTACGAGAAACTTGTCCAGAGGCAACGACAACATTTAGCCTATGGGGGCGTCGGCGGCCGCATTGTTGTCTGCCTGTGCTGCACAAATGGGCATTTTGCAATTAAAAACTTTTCCAAAAAGCCAGACGTGGCCAGAGAGGCGCAGAAGACGAGAAAGAGAGTAAGAGAGAGAGAGAGAGAGCGAAGGTGAGGGAGAACAACTGCAACAAGAGGAAACTTGTAAAACATTGTTTTAAAAGGAGCAATCGCAGGCTGAAGTTGCTTTCTTAAACGATTTCTCTTGAATGCTCTCTCGCTGGCTAGGAAGAGGAGACTATATAAATAGAATTTTATAGTAAATAGACTCAATAGAATCGAGATTTTTAAAATGTAGAAAAATGTTGATAAGCTATACAAGCTATAAACATAAAGAACTGATTAAAAACAATGAATTTCATCTATTTTTTTTTTTTTTTTTGACTAAAGCAAACCTAATTTAACTTTTTAGATAGACTAGAAAAGAACAGAATTTTCGTAAATTTTCTTATCTTTGTAATTCCTCTATCGCTGATTTAACTCTTCTCAACAAAAACAAAAGAAACTCTGTTCTCGCTAAAAGCAAAACTTTTGCAACTCAACATAACCTCACTCTGCTATAGAGTATCTGCAGCAATGTAATTGCTTTAACCGCAAAGTAACCAAAAGCAAAAAAAAGATTCCGAAGTGCACTTTACTGAGTAATTAGAAGACCACAGATAAAGTCAGCCAAGGGCCAAGTTTATTTATTATAGCCAAAGTTTTTTAAGTCGATTCCTTTCGATTTCCGACGCATCAAACATGGAAACTCAAATCGCGAGCAGACAAGCAGCATCGAGATAATTAATAATTTCCGCACTAATTAAGAAGAAAATCAATATCAAATGTATATCTACAGAGTATATACATGTATGTATATGTATGTATGTGTGTCTGTCTGTTTGTGGCTGCATTCAGAGAGCGTGCCTGGCTTTCACTCGATAACAAATGGACAAGTCATACACACACACCACACCACACGCACACACACACACGTCAGAGTGTTCGGGCAGTCAAGCATGGACCATTGGATGCTTTATCATGACCATAAAGCCACGCCCACTTTATCTCCCCTTAGCATACAATTCGTTGCAACTGCTGTTGCTCTGGAGCAGCTATTCCCAGACTGCAGACTCCCGTTTCAATTCATATTTATACCCTGCAATGCGCAGAAGAGTATATTGATATTTCCATATACTTACTAGACTTGAACGTGAACTAGACTTGAGCTCTTAACACATTACATAATGCTTAATTTTACACTCATACATATATCTTCATCTCATATAAAGTGAGTTGGAAACATGATCTCTATATAGAGATTCATTTTATTAAAATCTTTTTATCAATACTTTTAAATTACTAAATATCAAAGGATATAGATTTTTTCTGGCTACGAACTCTAGTATATATATAAGAGAGGGTTAATTTCTGTTCAAGGGCTAGCGACTACAAATCTCTTAAGTCTTCGTCTTATAAACAAATAATATTTCTCTTATACTAATATTTCTCCTATACTTAGCTAGAACTATATTTTTCACTTTATGTCGCCTCTAGCGGTCGCATGGAGCAAAGCTTAAAACTTTATAGGAGGAGTATGAAACAGAATATTTGGTTCTTTAATTTCTAATCCCCTTGGCTTAAGAGTTGCTGTTCTTGTGGACAGGTGGAACAGCTCGAACAGATAGACAGCAAGGCAGACATCGCACTAAACCAATAAACTCTGTTCACTTCCTGAAGGAATATATGGTTTGAAGCAGTGTATTAGATTGTACTAAAATCTTTATTGGATAGATTGCTATGTAAATATTAAATATAATAAAATTTTTCAATATATTTTGACAGGCCTATTTATAGCTAGCTCATACAGTTTGAGAGTCAACAAGGAAGATAATAAGGTGCCTACAAACCGATTCTTTATAGTAATAGCAGCCTATTCAAGAGTCAGTTACTGCCTAAATGCAGTCTGTATAAAACACATATCTATACATATTTCTATATATACATATATATTTTTAATTTATTATGGCACGCGTAGCATTGTTTACCTTTCGTATACACCTTTCCATAAAGAATTCCAATGGATGCAACAAAGGAGAATTGGAAAAGCAAACAGTGAATCAATTTTTTTTCAATCATCATAAAAAGTACGAAAAAAAAAACAAAATATAATAGTGTTGGCAGTCGTAAAAAATCAGTGTTGTTCAAGGCTTCTAAAGTGCCTCGGGCGCTGCTTAAACAGAGCTTCGATAATATCCAGATTTATAGCCGCTGTGGGATATGTGCAACAAAGTATGGCCAAATCTAAGAGGTAAGCGAAATTAAAGAGAGCACTAAAACACTGTTGAGCATGACTACTGGATACCCTGTGAGACCACACGCAAATCAACTCAAGATATTTGTAGAGAAAATATAGTTGTTTATAATTCAAAATGTTTAAAAATAGCAATAGGCTCGACTAACACTAACCTCTTATACATATATAAATGAACAATATTATGTAAAATGGAACTTCTTTGGAAAAAGGCTTCCTTGACTGTAAGATACCCTAGAAATATATATCTCTACATTGACGGTTACTTTGCTCTTGCATAAAAGGCGCATATTTAATCTGATTAACGAGTATGCTGTGATATGCGTAATACCCTGGAAACAGATAAACACATAAAAGCTGCAAAATACACTGCAGAAATTTAAGGGCAACGTTTACTGCAGTGCTTGGTAAAAAGTATTTTGAAGCAGCGTATACTCGAGTGCAGCATGCCCTGTAAGCTTAAGTAAGCTTCCATATAACATAGACGACTCCATGATATTCTGTAAGCACTTCAGTTCAATATAGAGCTTGTTAGAGATAAGTCGCTTATAGAGTATGTTAGACTTCACTTGCATGAAAGTCAACATTTGTCTACAGCAGAGGATGCTCGATTATAAGAATATTTGTATTATTTCATGGTACATTATTTCATGGTTATACATCAAATGTTCTGCATCACTTATGTAAAAACAATCAGCACAAGGTTAAAATATTGTCAAATACACTGGAAATACCCTGAAAAATGTTGAATGTAATACCTTATTAACCCTTTATCACTTAAGATCGTCTACAGCAGATCAATAAAAAATATTTTTCTCAATTTTAAAAGCATTAATATAATATTCAAGTTATTGTAATAAAATGATTTTGAATATTATATTGGAAATTAAATGTTATTCGTTTTTAAAGGTATCTAGTTTTTCAGCAAAATAAATTTAATTCAGAATTTATAAATTTAATAATTTAATAACTAACGCTGCGCTGGGGGGGGTGTTTTGTGGGGGGGGTGGGGGTGGGGATGATAAATGTTTTGATTATTGTGTTTGTTTGTTATTAAAAATCAATATACTCTCCTTTGAGCGCTGCAGCTGCCTGCAGGCAAAGGCTTGACTGTCTCAGCAAATTGTCTAGCAAAGCTGCTATGTCAGAAACTGCCACGCCCACCTCGTCTTAAACGCAGACCACTCGAAAGCCAAAGAACAAAAAAAAAAAAATTATAGGAAATGTGCAGAAAAAATGGGTGAATTAGCTGAATTGCATTCAACGAGGCGTTAAATCCTTTGAAGGAGCTGTGTATATATGTGTGTGTATATGTATTTACTATGTATACATATATACAATTGACATTTCAGCTGCTTGTAGCTGATTTCGAGGGGACTTCAACATTAAACACTGTGCGAAGGAACCCTTAAAAACTTTGCCCCAAAGATTGCCCGCAATTTGGCTGCTGTTTTATTGTTGCTCGTTTGCTGGCGTCTGTTTATCTTGCTGGCAGACTGAGCCAAAAGATGACGCCAAAATATGACCTCATTTCGGGCAGCAAACACACACGCCTTGTGGACGCGCCCATTGAGAGCTCTGGCAAACATTACGCATACGCCATGTGGCACGGGTTGAGAAAATTGTTCTTACAACACAGAAGCTCGAAAGCAATAACGAAATGCAACGAGCGTGTGCGAAATGAAAAACTTTTACTAGTTTTTTTCATTTTGTTTTCGTTTCGGTTTTTTGTTTTTCAACCAATGACATTTCAAGTGCTTTCTGAAGTGGGCGTATAAGCGGCCCTCTTTGCGTGTTACCACAAAGCCAAAAGCAATGGCCGAGCCGAGTCAGGCAGGCCATATAGTAGCAGAAAATGTCCATTATCCCATTTCATTGTATTGCAGGTGGAAAAGTGCGATTAACCTATTAAAAAAATAGAAAAAAAGGCCAAGAGCTCAAAGTGAATTAACTTGTTGTCGTCGGTCTAACGATACCAGCTGGAATTTCCAATTTCCCATTTCCATTTTCATTTCCATTATTTACAGTTAGTTATTCAATTGCCTACCATTGTGTGTGGGCCTAGGCTCTATGCAGCTTTATTTATTATTTATATATTCATTCAAATTTTGTTCAATTTTTAATAGCAGTTTTATTTGTATTTGAATTTAGTTTGTTTTCTTCTATAGTGCAATTAAAGCATTTAATAAAGGAATTGGAAAAGTGGTTGAGGATTTAATAGAGTTATGATGTCTTTAACTAAGTATGAGCATTCATTTTAGCTAAACTTGATCAAATAAATTATTTATACTTCAGTTAAGATACGAATGACGTACGTCGATTAGACCTACGTTATGTTTTTTGACTTTAGCAGCATCATAATAGCAAACTTAATTCTCTGGTCTTTCCAGATATGCTGAAACAGTTCACTAGTATTATCGATACTTATCGATTTTGTACAAATAAACAAAGCTATCGATTATTTCAATTCACTTTAAGCTTTGGGTAGTATAGGAAAATATATATTTTTGTATCGATAATTATAGATTCTGTAGATATGAACAAAGATTTCGATTTTTTTAAGACAGTTCCGGCTATAGGTGTTACAGGTTTATAGGTTTTATCAATACTTATCTATCGATATAAATTTGTACTATCGATTATTTCTAAGCAGTTTAAGCTTTAGGTATATCTATGTTTTGATCGATACTTATCGATTCTTTACATATGAAGAAAGCTTTCGATTTTAAGCAGTTTGACCTGTCCGAAAATGTATCGATGCCTATCAATGTTGCACAAACGAACAAAACTTATGATTCTATGTTTATCGATATTGTACCCACGAACATACGTGGTCGATTGAGCCCAACCCCATAGCTGCTATACGAAGACTTATATATTCTATGTATATCGATACTTATCGATATTGTATCGCACGAACATAGTGGTCGATTAAGTCCAACCCAATAGCTGCTATACGAAGACTTACATATTCCATGTTTATCGACACTTATCGATATTGTACCCACGAACATAGTGGTCGATTAAACCCAACCTCATAGCTTATATATTAGACATAAATTTCTTATCGAGAATTATTTTGACTCTTTACAAATGGCAAGAGTTATCGATTATTTGCTGGAGACTCGCGTTGGGTGTGCTTTAGGAAGATCTGTATATATCTTAACTCTCATAAGTTTACTATTGATATTTAACCATTTGGGAAAAATAACTTAAATAATGAATCATCTGAAAGCAGCTTGATGGAATGGGAAAAATAATATTATCGATAACTCAAAACGCAGTTACACTTGAGTTATTCGGAAATAGTATCACTATTGCATAACTTCATTATTCAAGTTACTTACAAAAGTCCATTTCAGTCGGCTCTCACACTCTGCAGCACTTTACATTCGGACCACAATTGAAATAAAAGACAATTTAAAATGTGTTCAAGATGCTGTTTAATGAGGTTAACTGGGGAGGCTGTGTCAGTTGCAACAACAACAGCTGCAGTCACTGTAGTAGTTGGCAATTTCTCTCAATGCGGTTGCAATTGTCAGCAGTTGACTTCGCTTGGCTTTCTGCAATTGGCGTTTGCCTTTGGTTATGCAACGAGGTCAAAGTCAGGGCGCTCTGCCAGCTGGCAGGCAGAAAGGCAGGCAAACAGTTTTTGTTCCTGCAAGCCGCGCTGACGCAATAAACCATAATAAAAGACCGCATTGTGCACAGGGCTCAAGGACAATGCCGGGTCAGAGCCCAAAAGCTGTAAGACAACAACAGCAACATGCTGAAGAAGAAGATGAACAAAGGTTGGACACAAATTGGCGACGCTATGCACAGGGGCGTAACTCTAGTATCCTCAGCTAAATTGAAACCTTTGTGAGAGGAAGGTAGAGCGAGATAGGGAGCAGCTGCGGCGGTAGCCAAGGGGCATCTCATATAACCCTCCATTGATTGCAGTTAAGTAATCACAACTGAAGCAACCACTCAAGCCTCCTGGCAATAGAAATTTTGCAAATTTATTAATTATTTTCGGCGTACAGCGCATCCTGTGCTATGGCGCCTGGAAACCCTGAAACTTTTCTGATTTTTTGCGCAATTTTTGATGGAATTTTTGTTTTTGCTTTGCTTTTTATTACACAGCTCATTAGAACTAATGATGCTTGTTCAGCCTGTCAGGACTCGAACGGCCTGTCAGCCAGCCAACCAACCAGGCAGCCAGGCCGACGACGACAGAGCCACAGCAGCCAGTGTCAGAGCCTAGCAACAAATGAAAGCAGACAAGTTACGAGCTCAAAGCAGGTGAAGGTAGAAAGAGTCCTTAGACAAGAGGATAACCTGTAAAAAGGCGAATGGGATCATAGATAAAAAGTAAGTCATTGAAAGAGGGAGCGAGAGAGAGAATGAGTGAGGGAAATATTGAAAATATTAAGTGAAAAGATATAACAAAGGGAAATAAAGATAAAAAGAAGGGTAAGATAGAAAGATAGAATAAGAGAGACAAAGACAAAGAAAAAGAGAGAGAGGTAAAGAGAGACAGATAAAGAGAGATAGATAAAGAAAAATAAAGGGAGAGAGAAAGAAAGATAGTAAGACGGAAAGAAAGACAGAGAGATGGAAAGAAAGACAGAGAGATGGAAAGAAAGAAAGAGAGAGAGCGAAAGAAAGACAAAAATAGAGATAAAGAAAAAAAAGAGATAGACAGAGATAAAGTATGAGAGAGGAGTGAGACAGACACAGAAAGAATGATAGAGGAGTTGATAGAGAGGCATGGATAAATGAAGGAAAATGGGGAGGAGTAATAACAGAAAGAGAGAGCGAGATAGATAGATGATAGAAACACTGACTGAGACGGAACAATAGAGATAGAGAAGAGAAGAAAGCAAAATACAAAGAGAGAGAGAGACAGATAGAGAGAGAGAGAGAGAGAGAGAGAGAGAAATAGAGAATTTATTCGTAGCTTATAGAATAGTTATTATAATTGTTGTTAGCATTCTATCAGATTGTATATTTCTAAAAGTGCCAAGGTTACACTCTCATGAACCAAATCTATATGGGTTGCTTGTTACATACTCCTGCACAAAGTCAATCTACCCTTCTCACAAACATCTCTAATGGGTGCCTTGGTATAAAAAAGTCAAGCGTTGCGCAAACTTGAGAACCGGACTGAGGAGGTGGCCAGAGAGGTAAACGAGGCGTTAATGAAGCAACTGCCAAGACCAGCATCTGGCTCAGTTACTCATATATATATGTCTACGTATCTATGTGCATGTATGTATGTATGTATGTATGTGTGTGTGTGTGAGCTAGCGTGTTATCCTGGCACTTAATTATATTTGTACTCGCATGGCCCAGACAACGACGCCTGATGAGTCCAACAAGCAAATTGAACGTGAAATCCACTGATTGACTGAGAGCCAAGTAAGAGACAGACAGACAGCTAGGCAGTTGGAGTATGTGTGTGTGAGAGAGAGCGGGAGAGAGTGAAGCAGAGTTCAAGTGTGAACTAAGTGTTCTGAGGTGTTCAAGTTCTGAGCACTTGAAAATGCGCATTTCTACGCTGCATTCCTTCAGGTGAAAAGCAAGAAAATAGAAAATACTAGAAGCAGAAAAAAGTCCAACAAATGGAAATACAAGAAAATAGAAAATACTAGAAGAAGAAAAAAGTCTAACAAATGGAAATACCAGTCGCGCGGTAAATGCGCTGCAGATTGTAGAAGTTATGTTAAATATGAATATATATATCTATATATATATATATATATTTATATATATTCGATATACGATATTCTATCAAATTGAATATTAATTTGTATATATATTGCTATATCTTTAATAAAAAAAAAAAAATTAATGCAAAAAGTTTATTTTTATGAAAATATTTTTTTTTTGTTTTCTAATTAAATTTTCAAAACTAATTGAACTCTGCTCCAAATAGAATAAATAATATATATATCAATTAACTGCTCTGAATTATCTAAGTATATGTGACACAAATCTTACTTCACAGGGAATATGTATATCCTCATCATAAAGAATCTAATATTTTCTATAAAGCTATAAACAAATATTTCAATGGCTATAAAAAAAAAATTATAAAAAAAATATCATTAAAAAATTCTTGAAACTTGAATAATATAGCAAACATAAAAATCTCTCTCTCTCACTATATATGTATGTATTAAAGTTATATAAAAATTGCAAACATCATCAAGTAGCTAAAATACCCCCAAGTGTTAGCGCATTTATCTATGAACAGAAATCGCTTTGGCTGCCACGAAAAGACGATTCACAGTTGAAGTGAGCGTTAAATGAATGCGAGAAGTTTGCTTGTTAAATTTGTTTATTTGTTATTTGCCTGCTGGCTGGCTATCTGTGTGTGTGTGCGTGTGTGTGTGTGTATGTATGTTACTTATGTATGTGCATGCGTCGCACTAGGGACAAACGGGCCAAATGACACGTTCCCATAAATCCTCGACGTTTTATTGCCGAGTGCGCGGCTTAAGTCGAGGCAAATGTGAAAATGTGTAGAATATAGGCATATATACATACATATGTATATGCTATATATACATACATGCGTGTGTATGTTTGTGTGTGTGTGTGCTGTCACATTTGTGTGATTTGTTTGGACGGCACAAACATATGACGTCTCCAAGCCCGAAATGCCAAACGGCCAAAGGCAAACAGCAAATTATACACACACACACACACAGACACACGCACACCTATAAAAGAAAATACACAGCAAAAACAATTTACTTTGTTAATTTACGCAAGTATTTACATAAATAATGCATCAAGCTGCGCCCAACTGTGGCAGCCAACTGAAAACTATCAACGCCGCGATATGCGGCGTATACGCAATATTTATTTATTAAATATTTCACACACAAATTGCAAAGCCAATTCCATAACAACAATATATCATATCAATAAACTATATATAGGATATATATACATATGCATATCATTCCTTTTGATTGCACACTTATAAAAATAATTGTGAGTTATTAAGGAAATTAGGTGAAACGAGTTCAGCTTGGCTGAGCTGTGAAGCGCACACTAAAATCGATTCAATTAAATGCAAATTAGATGTGATTAATATTAATGCTGTAGAAAATACAATAATATGCACAAGGAAATATATATTTGTTAAGGAATTTACGGCTAATTTATGATACTTGCATTTATAGTTATTTATTGTTATATATTTTGAGTCGTTAAATGCATTGAGAATGTGAATTCGATTTGTGAGGCAGCTGGAGGTAAAATCAAGAAGATGAGCCGAGTTGATATTAGCCAAGTATATGTATATGATGTTTATATATTGTATTTATGTTCATGTCTATCCCATAAATTTTATAAAATTTATTTGAAGAGTATGAATTGAGTCATGACTAGAGTTCAGAAAGATGGGCTGATAGATCAGTCTGAACTATCGGTCAAAATACAGAGAAGTAAGTTATGACTCAACGCACTCGTATTGATATATATTTGATATAATAGACAGATAGATCGATGCACGTATCGTGCGTGCAAACAGATTGATAAGAATTACTCTGCTTATCCTATTGATCTAATAACAATTCTGGGAGTGCAGCCCATGGTTCCTGCTGTCTCGCTCTTTCTAACTATCTGTCCATTTCTCTATCTTTCTATCTCTCTTTATCTTTCTATCTCTCTCTCTCTCTTTCTATTTTTCTCTCTCTACCTTTCTATCTCTCTCTCTCTCTATCTTTCTATCTCTCTCTATCTTTCTATCTCTCTATCTCTATATATTTCTCTCTCTCTCTCTCTCTCTCTCTCTCTCTCTATCTATCTCTATCTTTCAATCGCTCTCTATCTTTCTATCTCTCTCTATCTTTCTATCTCTCTCTATCTTTCTATCTCTCTCTTTCTTTCTATCTTTCTATTAATCTCCCTATCTTTCTATCTCTCTCTCTCTCTATCTTTCTATCTCTTTCTATCTTTCTATCTCTCTCTATCTTTCTATCTTTCTATTAATTTCTCTATCTTTCTATCTCTCTCTCTATCTTTCTATCTCTCTCTATCTTTCTATCTCTCTCTTTCTTTCTATCTTTCTATTAATTTCTCTATCTTTCTATCTCTCTCTCTCTATCTTTCTATCTCTCTCTCGCTCTCTCGCTCCCTTGCTCCTTTTCTCTATCTTTCTATCTCTCTCTCTCTCTATCTTTCTATCTCTCTCTCTCTCTATCTTTCTATCTCTCTCTCCATATTTCTATCATTCTATCTCTCTCTCTATCTTTCTCTCTATCTTTCTCTCTATCTTTCTCTCTATCTTTCTATCTCTTCTTTCTCTCTGCTTCTATTTCTCCATATAAGCGCTTAGATAACGTACAATACAATATAATTAGGCTGCATATGTTATATATCTTTGCTGGATTTTTTATTTCTATACATTTATACCCACGCGTATTGATAATTTGATGAAGACCCTTTAAGATAAGAAACTCTAAGGCTAGATACTCAAAAAATTACTATAACTGCTATCATTATACAGAAGATACGGGAATGTGAATACATATTTATGACTCTAAATATCCCCATACCTGCTCGACTATATATAAAGTAAATAAAACTCATTTCAAATACTAGTTACTGCTCAGTTTTCTAAACACACTAGGAAGTCACAAGCACGCTCTAACAATTTCATTTAAAAATCTAAAGCTTATGCGGAAGTCATTAAATAATTGATTTCCCATAGTGTGGACTACGAGTGTGTGTGTGAGTGTATATGTTACTAGTTATATGTGTGCGTGTAACTGGTTAAGTAGGTATGAGTGTATGGTATGTATATAGATATACAAAGTATGTAGATATATATATGTATATGGTAGGTAAGTGTTAAAGAAGCAATTCAGGTAAGGGTATCTTTTAGTCAGGCATTGCTTACTTCATTCATTCATTCAATTTAGCTCTTAGCACACTAAAGAAATTGAGAGTTATTTCATTGGAATGCTATAAGCCATAAATATGTACTATATATTAAGATATATATCTGAACATTTTAAGCAGCAAATAAATCCAATTTACAGCTCTATCAAACGCTAGCTGCAAGCAATAACAATATTATTTCAATAGGTCAAGCCCAAAAAACCAAAACCAAAACCAAAAACTAAGAAAAAATAAAACAATAAAGGCAAATGTATAAGCCAAATGTGATACGTTAGCAAATATGTGGCCAACTAGCCACGCCTGCTGCTAGACGACGGGCCAAAAGACAAACTTTTATGGCCAACTTTGATGGCTATAAAGTGCATACATATATAGTGTAGAAACTGTGTGCCTCATCTAACAGCTCAAGTCAAATGTTTGAGTTTAGCAGTTAATCGAGGCCACAAGCCTTTTGGCAAACACAGGAACTGAGAGAGCTGGCTCCGCTCTCCACTCCATGGCCAAGGTGGCCATCCGGCGCTCTAGTGCCATAATGTTGGCCATGATGACCACAGAGTCGCTTCGTACCCTGCTGTTGACCACATCAATGGAATTGTCAACAACTGTGCGCCAACTGTGCTCTGGTAAATATTTAAAATGCCATCAAGTCAGGCAAGGAAGCTGGTGCAGAGCGAATTGTGTGCAGCGCCATCTAGCGGGCAATAGAGGTGCTAAAGTGTTTAAATGGGATTTGTCTAAGCATTTTATTTGCGGCTATTTCTATATAAATAAAATAATTTTCTTGAATTTTGTATATGTTTATTATTTTTTAAATACCAGCAAAAATATCGACAAAATAATATATTAGCACATTGATCAATTGAAGCATACAAAATATATATTTAAATTATACAAATTGCATAAAAAGCTTTATAATAAATATATTTTATTATTTATAATTTTCCTAAATATTTATATAATGATGTATAGGTTTTTTTTTTTTTTTTTTTTTTTTTTTTTTATTACTTAGTCTACACATTGTTTTTTTTATTTTTTATTTTTTTTTATATATTTACATATACTTTTTTTTAACATTTATAAATTTAATTTTATATTTGCTTGCCTAATTTCAACATTTTTTTTCCTTATTTGCACATTTTCCGCTGCAAATTTTTATCAAAATATAATTTATTATAATTTTCTGTTTTTTTTTTTACTTGCCTGCATGCTCAATTAACTTTTATATAAATTGTGCTGCATATTTTTGCTTTTAATTAATGTAAATATTTGGTTTTCTCTCTCTCTCTCTCTCTATCTCTCGCTCTTCGCTTCACTTTTTCAACGCTTTTCCGCTGCAATTTTCCAGTCTCATACACTTAATGTTTATTTCAATTTTTTTCCTATAGCTTATTATAGACAACAACAAGAAAAAACTCTTCTATAAACACGTAAAGCCCATCTACTGTTACATTGTTTTGAATGGAGCCTAAACTGAAAAGTCATTAACTTAATTGAAAACCATATTAAAATTTGTTAAGTGGGGGAGGAGGCAGTGGGTGTAACGCGTGTATGTGTCAGCTAGCTATCTATGCACTGCATAGAAACAAAACCCCAAAAGGTTCATTGAACCAACCGAAAAAAATATATATAAAAGAAGAACAGGAGTCAATGGAGAAGCGTAGCAAGCAAAGCAGAAATTGTCGTGGCACGCTTCCGGGCCATGCAGACAGGTGAGTGCCTACCAAGCAGGTGGGCTAAATAGTAGAAAAACAACAATGAAAAAGAGCGTCAAACAATGGCACTGGGCAACCAAATTGGGAAGCAGCAGGAGATGGGACAGGGAGAGCAGCGGCAGCAGGAATGACAGCAGGAGGAGAGGCTGTCGAAATAGACGTAGCTGTAGAGGCAGCAGGAAGAGCGGCAGAAGAAAGAGTAACAGCAGCAGCAGCAGTAGCAATAGCAGGCGAAGTAGAAGCAAGGAGTCAAAGAAAGAGCAAGAGAAGGAGGAAGGAAATGAGGTGGAACTAGATAAGCAGAATAAAGACCAAAAAGGCGAAGCAGGAGAAGCTGCAGCAGAAGCAACAGTAGTAGAGTAGTAGAAGGTGAAACTGTAAAAAGAACTGCAGCCAGAGGAAATGGAGGTGGCACGCCAGCAGCCAAGTCGAGTTCAAGCTCTGGGTTAAAGACCCTCAGATAGGTAAACCTAATGACAGAAGCAGCAAAAAGCAGAGCAGCAGCAAGAGAAGCAATAGCACATGATATAGCTTCAAGTCGAGTTCAAGCTCTTGGTTACAGACCCTCGTATACTCCATATCCCGTTACAGTTGAGACAGCCAAGCCTAAATAGTAACGCCCCTAACGGCTATTGCTAATGACAACCAGTTATTTTAAGTGGGCGTACTAGCTATGGTGGGCGTGCCAGCAGGACTCTCTCTCTCTCTCTCTCTCTCTGTTGAGCGAGCCGATTGCGACTGTTGACTAACAACAGCGGCACCCATTTCCAAGTAAATCAATCATAATTCAAGCACAACAAGTTCCCTATCCCTATACATGGGTTAAATGGAAATTGTGTAGACGGACGCTCCTTGAAATGTTGTCTGGATAGGCACAGTGAAGACTCAGCGTCATGAGAACAGCGCGAAGTAATCTGATTGAGAATTTCATGGAAATTTAGATAGATATAACAATGATATATGATGTACATATAATAAAAAAAAATTGTTAAAAATATTTCAAATATTTACATTAATCGAATAATAAAATTAAATAAAAATTTGTTTTTCAGAGTTTTAGCTTGGTATAAGAGGAGTCTGCTGATTGTGTAAAGGTTTCTTTTATGCTGCTAGAGTAGCCTGAGTAACCAGAGTCAACTTACTCATACTGTATAGAACGCTTATTAAGATCTAGAATTTGATAAATGCAGTTCTATATGTATAGCCTGAACGGTTCTAGCCTCTTTTTATATAATTAATGAGTATAATAATATATGG